>VDFB02047230.1:357670190-357699599 GCA_007258455.2 Sequoia sempervirens
GGTGAATGGGTCTCAAGCCTAAAACCTATGACATGCCAATTTTAAGGCAATTTAATTGATGCTTGCGTTGTTTAATACAAGTTTCCCTTTTAGAAACCGGGATTAATGAGGATTTTAAATGCATAATTGGGCCAATTAGAGGCTTAATTAAGTACAAATTAATAAGGGACCCAAACATAGTGTGAAAATCTAAAGGATTACATTTTCCTATAGTACAACATAAGATTTCATATTTTTGAAGTAATGCACTATGCTAAAATGAAAAATTTTAGGTTGTAATATGCATTAATTTACTAAACCTTCTTTAAAATTTTTTGAAATTGACACTTTTTCAACTATTAAAATAATAAATGCTATCAAAATATTTAACTTTTTAATGCTTTTAAACAAAATATGGATACATGCTTTGGGAACCCACACAAATCACTTTGTAGAGGAATTAGTAGCCTATCATGGCCCTTTACTTGTTAGATAAGCAGGGGTTACTAGGCTTTGGTTAGAAAGGGATTACCTTAATATCATAACTTGTCACCTAAAGCTTATTCCACTATCATGGTCTATTTCTCGTTTAATTAATGATTCACTTTCCATCATTGATTCTTTTGTTGACGTGAGAATTACTCATGTTTTATGGGAGGCTAACTCTCTTGCTGATGGGTTATCTAACTTGGGAGTGATGGATCATAATTATTGACACACTTTTGAATCCATACCATTTAATCTTCAATTTATCTCTAATTATGACCAAATTTCATGTCACAAAAGTTCAATGCTTGCTGATTTAATAATTGCTTTTCTACTGATTTTGAGATCATAGGTTGGGAGTTGATGACTAGAAGTACTTAGATTGCCAAGCTCACATGGATTAAGGGTATTTTTTTCATTTTCTTATGGATTGTTCACTTAACCCTTTCTATGTAGAACAAAGTGCAGGTTGTGAGAAGGTTGTTTTTGTCTACCATGGGAGCGGCTTGTTATAGAGTGGAGCCAATATATTGTGATGAATTCCATGAGAATGAGCCTATTTGGGAACACTTGGAGAAGGGTGGTGTTTTCCCCTATTTGTTGAGGCTTCATGGTTCTGATTTAGAGGTGATGAAGGATTTTGTGAATGGATGGAAAAATAGAGTTCTATGTTTCCAAAGTGTGGAGGTCAACATTACTGAGGACTTCATTGTTGAGATTACTAGTCTTCCTTCAAAGGGCAAGAAATTTTATATAGAGCAAGTTGTGGCTAAGAATACCTTAGTGAATTTATTCAAAGGCTAGAAGAAGTAGAAGCTTAGGTGTGTTGGTATTGAAGGGTATGCTCGAAAATCCATCAAACTACTTTGGAGGGACATTGTTATTATGATTATTAAATTCTTCACACTGGAGGGAAGGTACTTTGTTATTTATAGTTATCACTTCATGTTGCTTAATCATTTCTGCTACAACAATATGGTTTTGTTCCTCTATTACTTGCTTATTTCTATGGAAACTGACCATATTGATAATTACAAAAAGAACCCCAAGAAGGCTATTCTTCATGATGACCTTATGAAACTTATAATTGATAACATAAAATTGAAGGTGCTACCTACAATTCCTAAGCTCTCTTTTTCTCATGAAAAGGGTGGAAGTAATTATGGCTATGAAACTGGTGAGTCGATGAAAGAGTGGGATAGTGACTATGAGAAAGAAGACTCTATTGATGATGAATCCTCAAATGATAAGGTGAATTATGTTGATGATTCCAAGGACTCAAATTCTTGGTCCAAAGGTTATAAAATGAATGTTGAAATGATGGAGGTTGTTGCTCCTTTACTAAAAAATAATTTGAAGGGGAACAAAGGGGCCCTAAGAAGGAGAAGTGAGCTATTAAGTAGGGGGTGGATGAGATGAAAGGTATGAAGGAGTCACATCTTCCTTCTATTAAAGGGGTTCAAGGGGATGTTAATGAGGGTAATGAGCAACAAATGGTGGATATAGCATATGATGGTGAGGGATTTTTGAATTCTAAGGTGGTTTTTCCTATCCATGATGATTTTGAGACTTTTGTTGGTAATAATGATGAGTAGGTAAAGAAGTCAGATGTTAAGGCTAGGCGGCTTGAAATATTGGCTGATTTGGCCAATATCCCTAAAAAACATGGGGTGAAAGTGGAGATAATTGAGGTTGAAGACTCCCCCATCGAGGAGGATATGGAAGGAAATGGTGGGGTTTAGGAGGAACCCAATGAGAATTTTGATATTCCTATTGTTGTGCCAGTCAATTGGGAGGAGATCAACTATGGAATTGTTCTGTAGAATGGAAAAGGATGGCACTAGAAACCTGCTCTTCCTTATGAAATGGATTTTTTGTGAGTGAAGAATCTCAATACTAAGCTTAAATATTGGTAGGATTTCTGTGTGGAATTAGTGAACTCCAATCAAATGGAATGGTTGATGAGAGATAAGGTCAAGACAATGAATGTTATCATTGATAAGTTAGCATTGGATGCTGACAGACTTGGAAAAAGTCATAGGGAAAGGATAACTTCTTTGGTGATTTTTTTTCATAGGATCAATGAGGAGTGGTTAGTGGGTATGGTGGAAAGAATGAGCAAGATCAAGAATGACCTTCATAATATGGTTAGAATTAATAATCAGTCACTGATGACTAGTGCTCAAAGCTTGTAATTTTTGAAGGATAAAGCCATCAATTGGACTAGTAAGTGTTTGGATTTGGATGAACATGAGGGGGGCATTAATGAGGTTAACCATATGAACTTGGAGAAGAAGAATGAGGATATTTTCCTCTGCATGGAGAAAAATTTGGTTGTTGGACCCTACCTTCATACGAGGAGCAAGAATAAGAAAAGGACAGCCATTTCTTCCAAGAACTTGAAGATGTGGTGGAGATGCATAATAGGGTCATCTCTAATAATATGGATTTTTCCAAGGTGCTTGATAATATGTATTTTTTGGATTTTTTTTGGTTAATCAGCCTTTTGTGCTGATGTTTTGCTATTGGTTTGTTGATGAGTTGTCTAGCTTTATCTTTTGTTAGCATTTTTTACTTTTGTTTACTGCAGGTGTTCATGTTCTCTCTTTTTAGTAGCTTTCCTTAATTGTAATGGCTTTAGGGTCCCTTAAGAACCTATTTTTCCTGATCAAAAACAAAATATGCATACATAAATAAAAAATTTAAACTATCCAAGATTACACTCAAAAATTAAGAAGATAATTAATATTTTAGAAGGTTTTCATAGTGTAACAAGCATCGAGTTCATGAAAATATGATTTGGGAAAAAAGGATTTATGGTTTGTGGCACACTTTCTCTTGCTTAATATTGAAAGGAACGAGAAATGGTCACAAACACCCACTTGGATACTAACCTCTATGGGAGAGATAGAATGGTAGATCATGGTTTTGGTACTTTTAAGAGGGGAGATATGATTGATTAATGATTAATGATTGACTTGATTTTAAAATATAAATGTGCACCTAGGTTAAGTATGAAAGTACAATGATTTTTTATGATTTCACAAAACTAAAAAACTATAACATAGGAAAGGATCATAGAAAATAAAAGAGTTGAGATAAAGGAACCCAACAAATAAACCTAAGATCAAATTTGGTGGACATGGGAATTGATACCCTATACCTAGAAATTAGGTCTCATATGGTCCCTATCTCTAGGTTCTTCCCTTTTGGAATTATCCTCGAAACTTTATTTATCGATGATTAATTCCCCTTTTTATAATTCGATCACATAAAAGGATTGAATTAATTATCTTACAATAAGGTATTTAACCCTTTTCCAAATCCACTTTAGATATATCACCTACACACAAGAGAGGAGAGAAAGGGTTCTGACATATAGGATCTTGTCTAAATCAAACCTTGTTTTTGTGTTTCCACATCCAAAATGGTTATGATGATGAAAAGGAGTGCTTACCCTTAGTCGAGTAGAGGTAAATGGATGAAAAAGGAATGATAAATTAATAATTTTACAACTTTTCGCTCATATCTTCCTTGATAGACTAAATTCATTGTACTAATCACCTTCAAGGAGAATTAGATGATCAGTTGAAGGTCTTGCAAGTGTTAGTACTAAAAAATTAAGTGAACATAAAACATGAGCAAAGTCACATAGAGATTTGATGTATGTCTAACATTAATCTTGACTAATAATAAGTAGTTTAATCTTCACTAATTTTAGTCTTGACTAGTTTTTAGGATGATCAATTACTCAATCAATTCATTGGGATTTAACATGGTGAAAACTTCTTCTACTTATACGTAATAATTCATTTTCTGTCAAACATAATTATTGTAATTTGATCTAATGAAATTAAATTTGTAAATGTTAAAATCTCAAAAGTAATATTTTAAAATGGGCCAAAATAGGCTAGAAAAGAGTCTTAGAGCCCTATTCTATACAAAGTTTTCAAAGATAAGAAAAGGAAATAAAAATCCAATAAAATACACCAGCTACCCAAAAGGTAAAAGACAGAGCAAACAACATCCAACCGAACCAGACCAAAAAGGTCAAGCAAAAAGGGCCAGTAGAGCAGACAAAAAGAAACTGGCTGCAATTAATCCAAAGTCCTGAGGACAAACTCTGTCTCCACCTCCAAATTTTGCATGTCATGGATGCCCTTTTTAAAGATTTGAATCATCTTCAGAGTAGGGGGAGCCTTTCTCTTTCGATTGGCCCTGGTTCTCTTTGAAATTCCAACATCCATATCCTGGCTTTTATCATCAGTTTCCTCTAGATCCACCACCAGAGACCCCTGTTGGGCTCTATCTAACTTCTCAGTAATTGCATTAATAATAATGGTGTTGCATCTAGCCATTCGATTGTTTTGTTCAACAATAATTTTGATGGTGTTCCTCATATTCTCAACCTCAATAACAATATTTCTATTTTTGTCAACTTGGTACCTAGTTTCTTTGCTGAGGCCTTGATCACCTTTGTCCTCTTCTTTCTTTTCCATCGCTGCAATCTTGGCACCCAGCTCTTCAAACTTGCTTTGAAGGGCCCAATTTTTTTATCTTGATCTCATTAATTTCATTGAAAGTCCATTTCAAAAATTTGAAATGGCAATCAACATTAGTTTTGGCTAAATTTAAAACATCTAAAGGGGGATCCCTTCTAGTATTAAGACCAGTTTTAGCAAGGTCAAGAATAGCAAGGGAACCACCTCTAGCAGATTTTTCCAACAAAGGGTTGACACTTGACTCAATATTATTGGCACCAGACTCCTCAGATTCAAGGGAATCTTTAGAATAGGAAACAAGGATTTTAGCCTTGGGGTTCTTATCAACAAGACTAGTCTTGAGGGAAGGGCTTCCCGGCTCAAACCCAGCACGAGCTTTATCAGAAGAAGAGGTAGGGTTTTTGTTGTGTCCTTAGCACACACGCCCCGTTCAGAACGGGGACCCTCTTTTCTTTCGCCTCGTCAGGTCTTTTAGGGCCACCTTGTTTTGCGTGCCCCTCTTTTTTGATGTTTTTCATGGTTGATGTTGCTCCAAGGTTTCATCATAAATCAACCATGCCTCCTCTTTTGGTTTTTTGCTACCCTCCAGGGCCTCGCGGGTTCCCTTTGGCATTTTGGCTTTGGAACGGCCCTGGGCCCCTCTGGGCCCGGGCCTCCAGGGTTCCCTTATCGGGCTTCCCCTTTGCATTTTCCATCCGTCGTAGCGTTCTCTGGGCGTCCGCCTGCCCCTCGGGGCCCGCTCTACTGCCCGCTGTTTAAGACTCATCAAAAAATCTTTCGGGGCAGCACTTACCCCTTCGAGTCCCGGGCCCCGAAAGTCTGCTTTTGGACTTCCGTCCTGGGCCCACTTCCTACCGCGGGACTTTCCGAGCCCGGCTATCCGGAGTTCAGTTCCCAGAACTCCGCGACGGTTCTGTCGTCCTCCACGGCGGAACCCTGCCGGCTTCTCGCCCTTCGGGCCCCGAGGATCTTTTTGCCGTTGCCGTTAAGCGGCATGAAATCCTTCGACGGCAGATCCTTGCGGACCTTCCGCGGCCTGGGACCCAGGCTGTTCGCCGCCGTTGTCGCCCGATCATTGCCGAAAACCTCACAGCGGTCGTCACCTCGCGTCCTCCCAGCCGCCGGGCCCCAGAATTTCCGCCGCCGCCGCTGACCTAATTTCAAATCCACCAACTTTCCTACTGCTGTATGTGCATTTAATGTGGATATTAATGGCGGTTGGGGTATAAAATGCCCAACCCGCCAATGTCATTTTCATTATCCGAATTGGAGCGAATTGACAAGCCAAGCATCTGGAGCCCACCGTGATCAACATCGTCACGATCCTCGACGTCTGCATCACTTCGTCGATTCCTGGTGGATTCTGCATCTTCCCGCTTAGCGTATCCAAGGTAGGCCATTCCCGTTTTCCCTCCCATATTTTTTCATCATTTTGGGGGGTTTAAATGGATTAAAAAATTGGTTAGGATGAAATAGATGGAAGAGCACTGAATTGCACTCATAACCCATGTGTTAAAAAATGAACAAACCTAACAGAAACGCCCTCGCCGCCGATTCGGAACAAGTCCGTGGCGCGGCCGTTCTTCACACAGGGCAATCCGCTGCCCTGGGTCCGAGGCCCGCCTCCACCGTCAAAGTTTAAAACGTAAAATCACCCACGGACAGCAATCCTCCTATCGGGGCCCGGTCCGTCAGGTTTCCCTACCCAGGTTTCCGTCTGCTTTTCACCGAGCTCAAATTGCCAAAATGCTCCGCCTCCCCGGCTCCCGGATCCCGGCGTCTGCTCCGCCGTTAAGACTTGAAACTGTCTCGCGTCGTTTGTTCATTTCGGGCCCAGCCCCTCAGAGTTCCCTCTGCGGAGTTCCCTTGGGGGTCTGCCTCCCCACCGTTGCATTGATCTTTTGAAACCACTGCTTTCGCACTCCTGGGCCCCAGCTACCAGACTTCCGCCCTCGGAAGTCCGTGAATTTCCCTGTCGTGGGAATTTCTGCTCTGTCTGTCCACTCGTCGGGCCCCGGAGGCTGGACTTCTGCCCTTGGAAGTCCTCTTGCCTGCCACTGTTTTGAATGGAAATTCTTCCCCATCCGCCCGGTAGCCAGAACCCGGGCCTCCGTTTGCCATCTAATCCTGCCAAGACTCCTTGATGCTGTGGGACCTTTCGGGCTCGGCTGTCCAGAGTTCTGTTCCCAGAACTCCACGATGGTTTCATCGTCCTCCACGGCGGATCCCTGCCGGCTTCCTGACCTTCGGGTCCTGGGCCCCCGCTCACCGCCGTCGACTTCTGAAATCAACAAATATCTCATGACGGTCAGCTCGTCGCGTCGTCCCGGCCTACGTTCCCCACCACGTCAGAGGCTTCCAGGGCTAAATGAACTCATCGCCTGCCTTTTTGCTCTCCGAGATCCGTAGGGCCGTCCGCCGTAGACTATCACCATATATGTTCTCAGCCATCTGCCTTCCAGATCCCGGTGTTCGGGCTTCCATTGTCGGAAGTCCGCCGCTCAATCGCTGCTACTAAAGCGGAATTCCCTACCCGAAACTCTGCCCTCCAGGCTCTGATCTTCCGGGCGATGTCAAGTTCACAAACCCCAAATTTGTCGCCAGGCTTTTGCTCTAGGACTTCCCCTCTCGGACTTCCGTCCGATGTTTGCCGTCCAAAACTGCAAAATCCAAGCGCCTTCCTGGCCTTGCCAACCCGATCACCTAAAGCGAATTACCTCAATGCTGGTCATCCTTTCGCCTTCCGGATCTTGGGCCTCGGATTTCCACCTGCTGTCTGCCATTGTCAACAGCTGTCGCCTGACAGCTCCCCGGCTTGAAACTTCTGGTGCCCCTTAGATCGGCCCAAACAAGCTCAAATCCAGAATCTGACTTCGACCCATGTCCTAAATTTTGCTCTTCTCCATCATGAGTCTCTCGAAACATTTAAATTTGGCCAAGGAGAGTCTTCGGGAGCTTTTTGTTGCATTTTCCCTTCCAGACAGCATTCCTGCCAGGGAAGTCCGGCCCTCCGAGCCTGGATTGTTCAAATGCCCTGAAACGAAGGTCGATAACGTCTAATAATGAAATTTATGATATACTTGATTGATTATTTAGATGTTATGCTCAAAATATGGACTAACGTGAACGCTTTTGGTGTTTTATTGTACTGACTTTGCCCTTGCTTGTAGGATATATGGAATCAACTACAGGCACTTCTGGGGCCTCTACCGAAAAGGACAAGGGAAAAAAGTCAGGAAGGACCTCTCGGGGAAAAGAAGATAAAGATCAGATGAAGTTTCAGTTCCAGGGTGAGCCGCTCCAGTCGAAGGTCTCAACGAACTGGAAGGAGATTTCAGATACAAACATTGGTCAGGTTGACATAAATGAATTTACTCAGAGGGTCAAGGTCAACCCTACAACAAAGAAGGCCAGACCAATAAGGCATAGTGGAATAGCCAAGGCTGCCGACTTCCCTCCCTCTCTGGTGGCACCCAAACTGGTGATGGCGTGCCGAGAAGCCTATCAAGCTGACACTAGAACAATTGTGAACAAGGAGGGGAACATCCTCGCCAAAATGTCGCCAGAAGGAATCATGAAAACATTTCACATTCCCACGTTCCCACACATGGAGGTTCCCACATTAGAACAATTCCAAGCAGTGTGGGATGCTAGTCCATCAGGGTGCAAGAAGTCTATCAACCTCTACTGGCTTAAGGAGAAACGGGGCAGCCCTGCGAAGGTTCCCCACGAACTCTTCTGTAGCGATTTCCACGAGGAATATCGCGACCTGGTGAGTATGCTAAGTAGGGTTATGGGTCTTCCAGCAGCCGCCTACTTCCAAGAGTGGATGGCCTACTACATTGAGCAGATCCTGTGGGGGAATGAGGATGTTAACACCAAGGTCTCATTCGACTGGGGAGGTATCATTAGTAACTACTTCCATGAGCAGTTTGTCAACATTAAAAGGAGCTCTAAGTTCTATATGACCTCCTACCTAGTGTACTCTCTGGCAGGTCAAAGATAATATAGCGGGCTATTTGTGGCGCCTGATCAGGGGCACAGGCGAGGGCTCAAGCCATTCAACAAATACCCACAACTCCAATACCGCAATTTCAAGGAGTACTGCTAGGTCAATGATGCCTTCATTGGCCATATCATCAGATTGATCGCTAGAGACTTTGAGAGGAGAGTCTCTCACAGCGCTAGGGCACACCTGAAGGATATATGCCTTCCTGTTCATCCAATTCCCCAAGTTTACCTACATCTGGGCTCAGGGTTTCACAGAATGGCCAAATAGATTGTCGCGATACCTAAATGATAGGATCATCCTCCTGGAGCTTTCTCGACAGCTCCAACACATCTAGGCCATCTTCGGCAACAAACACGTAGCAGGGATCCCCTATCCCATGACCCTCAACCAGGGCCTATATCGACTACAGACTTCTCAATGTGCCAGCAATTCTAAGAAGGAGCTTAAGGAATATCATTTTGACTGGTACACCACGCGCCCACGGATGGACCCTCACGGCCATGTTAGGAAGGCACTGGGGCCGACGTATGCCCACAAATACCACATTGAAGACTTCTGGGCAGACTGCAAAGATGACAAGGAGGTCCGCGCAAGTCAATACATTTGCATGACTGTGCAATTTTTGAGAAGGGTGCAACCATTCCCAGTGCCGGATTAGGTTGAGGAGGATGAGTCTACAATCATGCACCCAAGGTACCCTACGGTCGCCAACTTGGCAATCCCCTCCATTACTTGGGATGAGCAAGAGGTCGATGACCTAGACACCATCACCCAGCCAATCATAACTCGTACTAAGGAGTGGGTCGATGGACAGGTGGCCTATCTGAAGCAACAAGGAGTAGTCCTAACATATGAAGGGCTCAAGAGTGAACCAAGTGCCACTTAAGATGTTGCTGCCACCACGTCGACTGGTGGGACCTCCCAGTCTGCTCTAGTCACCAGGTCCCAGAAGAGAAAGGGAGCAGAGACAACACAGTCTATGGACCCCAAGTTGTAAGCAAAGAAAGAAACGGGAGGATCATCTCCCAAAAGGCTCAAGCAGATGATGGCTACGACAGAATTGCAGCCTCCCTTGCTTCTCCCTCCCCCTCTTGGTGCACCGCCTGCCTCCCTGGCTGCGGTCGCGTCATCTCCGCCGGTGGTGGACATTTCCGTCCATCTTGCTCCTTCGCCCCCAGCCAGGCCGATAATTAACGTTGACTCCTCCTCTGGCATGACCACTCCCCCTTCCTCTTCTACGGCCATGTCACCTATTACATCCCTCCCTCTGGCTACAATAACATTGCTTATTCCTGTCACCGCCATGCCTGAGGCCCTTACCAAACATATGCAGAACCTTCCCCCTGAGCTCTTCCAAATATTGATGAATCCAGCTCTCCAAGCGGCCCTCGCCCAAGTCCTCGCAACGGCTCAGCCTTCACAACCGCCAACGGGGCCACCAGCCATGGAAGCCACAATACAAATATCAAAAGAGTTGGAGGAGCAAGAGCAGGAGGCCTCGAAGTCTATTGAGGAGGAGGCTGACGAGTATCATGAACACCCCGAGTACGAGCACCGAACCATCGACCGGGTGGTCTATGAGGGAGAGGAGGCAGGCTCTTCTGGGAGTGGAGATGAGGAGGATGGCTCGAGTACCAAGGAGATCATCTAGACGTTTGATGAGGAACTTGAGGAGGAGGTGGCACGACAATTAAAGGACGTTGGGGAAGACACAGAAAAGTCACCACATGGTGAAGAGGGGCAGCCACCAGAAGAACAGCCATGAAAGGATTTATTTGAGGCTGAGACCAATGTTGACAAGAGCCCGGAGGCCAAGGTTGCTGAAGAGAAGAAAGAAGAGGAGGCAGCAAAAGAAGAAGATCCCACCCGACAATTATCCACCAAGCTGCCCGTTAAACACCTCGTGTTTATTCACGACTCCGACAAAGAGGAGGAGGATGCTACTAAAGAGAAAGAGCAGCCCCAAAAGGAAAAGGAGGCAAAAGTCTTGTCTCTGACTAAGAAGGGTGAGGGCAGCCATGATGCACCCAGGGATAAATTTGCTATGCCCGATTGGTTGGAGAAGCTACTCCTGTGCTGAAGGACCCAAGAGCGAGATTGGAGGCCATCTTGGCTCGATCCCTAAGCACGACAAAGAAGGAAAAGAGGCCCAAGGTCCATTCCAAGATAACAATGGACGCTTCTAGCTCCCGAGCAGTGCAAATTGCAATGCTTATAGTTGGCCAAACAGGGGTGAGCTATAATATCTCTACCATTGACTTGGGGGCAGCAACTAGGGAACAAAAGGTTGAACACTTGGAGGAATCAGTGGCCATGGTGATGCACCTGATAAAGCAGGACAAGGTTTCCAAGGATGAGCTCAAAGTGCAGGTTGCTTCCCTAACCGACTACATACAGCAGTGGTCCTCAGTGGACGACCTGCCCACCACCTCTGCAACCACACCGCAGTTGCTCTCCAAAGAACAGATTGACAAGATGGAGAAAAGAAAGAACTTGGAGAAAATCACTGAGGATTGGTTCCGACAGGTTGCAGATGTCAGAAACATGAGAATCAGCAGGGCTGTGCGAACAGCCAACAAGTTCTTGAACTTGATCCAATCCCTAGAGAGTACAAGGAGGCTCTGCACCAATTTCCCTGCAACGTACGACTCCACCTTCCCGAGGATTGAAGCCATCCTTCAGATGCCTGAGGACACATGGGAGGAGAAACTAGAGCTGAAGACGGAGGATCATTAGCTGGTAGGTGTTTGGCGTAGAGACCTCGTCAATCGGAAGGAGAGGTTAGAGCAGATCCTGAATAGAGTGGATCTGGATATTGAGTGGATTAAGGAAATCCAGGTGGAATGTGCCCAATACCTCAAGCTGATGATGGGCTATGATATGCCCACGGTACAAATGGATGCCGAAAAGATCAAGCCATACTTTGAGGAAAAGATGAAGGATGGGACAGCCAAAGAAATCACAATGGAGTTCCTGAATTTTGCTGCCCGCGCCTTCGACCGATCAGAGCTATTCAGAGACCAAGGCTCGAAGTATGACGAGGACTGGAAGCGGCTGGAAGAGAACACTAAGGAATGGAGCTACCAGGCGTTAAGATGCGAGATCCTTTAAATAGACAAGCTCCACGCCGTCATCCTCAATTATATAGAGCACACAGCTTCCAAAGAGCAAGAGGACAACCCAGCCAAAGAAGATCTCCCTGAGGAGTAGCTACAGCCAGGAAAAAAGCAATTAGCTACAGGACGAAAGAGCAATAGTGCCATACACTAGATGATGAAATACGGAAGAGACAAAAAATGTTTTTAAATTGTAAATCTATTTGGGGTAGGTGAAACCCTATTTTGTAATGAATCTTGGCCATTCATTTAACTTTTGGAAAACTATAAATAGAGCACTCCCTCATTTGCAAAAGAGAGAGTTGAGTTGTTGTAAAGGCATGCTGCAGAAATTTATAAGAAATATCATTAACTTGGTGTATTTTCTTGATTTCTCTCATGTTACTTGATTCATTCTCCAATATTACATGTTTAGCTTAGATCTTATGGTTGTTTAGTTAGCTGTTTACTTTATTTGGATAAATCTTAGGAATGTTGTTGGGTGATCATGAAAATTCCTACCTTGTTGATGATCCCTTAGTCCATACTTTTTGTTGTTTTCTAAAGGTAGATAGTAGTGCAAAGTTAGCCTGGACTTGATTGTAAAGCTGCCCTAAATCTTTATCTTTGATTCATGCATGTATGTGGTGGATGAAGGATGAAACATCTGCAGCCCTTAGAAGATAGCACAATTTCCATGATACTGTGAAATCCCTGGTTAAGTGGGACATTGTTTTGAGGAATTGTCCATTGCAGGAACTCCATTGTTACTATTCATAGCAAGCTTCAGACTTAGGAACTTTTCCTCTCCTTCGCCCTTTTTTCCTTTTTTTTTAGTAACTAATCTATGTTAAGGTTCATTGCACATTGTAAAGCCAAATCTAACAACAAAATGGAGTCCAAGATTGCTGTTTGAACCTACAGCCGGTGCATAACAACCTTCCATCCTAGGGACTCCATTTCAAGATCCAACTTCATGCTTTATGTCCACACTTTGTATTTTCTGTAAGACCGCCTTGTGATTCTAACAAATCACATCAAACTACTGAGGTATCTAAGCATTGTCATGACCTAACATCCGAGAGACCTTGGGATAGTGTTCTACAATTTGATTGTGGGAGATTGTCTTTCAAGAGAGGTAGTGCACCTACGCACTGCCTGTGTTGAGAAGTGCATAAAAACACTATCAACAATTTTTTTTGCCAGAAAGGCCAGCTTGCAGGCTAAGGACCATTCTATCCGAACCTAAGTTGGGCAAATACTTCGAACAAATGGGCTCAGTGTCATCATCCTCAAAGTCAGGGAAGGTTTCCAAATTAGCGGGGATAGGCATGTTTTGAAAATGCTCTACAATCAACCTAATTAGCCTAGTATGCATGATTGAGAATCTTCTAGGGTTTTTCATATGATCAACCACACTTTTCCTCAGAGAATAGAAAAGGTAATAGGGGAACAAAACCCTTACCTTGTAGTGGAAGTGATTGAGTAGAGAAAAGTGGTAGCCATAAACCTTGGTGAAGTGTCTGTCCACCGTAATGTACTCCATGATGACCCATAGGATCTTTTGCCAAAGGGCTTTTATGGTATCGTCATCAAAGTAGCTGTTGGAAATTTTCATAAGATTCACCCTTTCTTTTTCTTTTTTGGGAAATCTGACGATGGTATCATCCGAGAAAACCCTATCCCTAAAGAATTTCTTCCCATCAGTAGACAAACTCGTCACTTCAACTATCAAATCTTCATTGAGCTCCACATTCCTCCCAAATAGGGTAAGGTTACCATTATTCCATTTTTTCACAAAAAGGTCTATAGCCGCCTAATTGGAGCCATGGAACTTCTCCAGAAAAAGGAGTAACCCACCACTTTTGACTTTACTCCAAACCTTAACATTTTTAGTATGCACCTCAAAGCTATCCGGCTAGATTCTTTTCCTGTCTCCACCCATCCTGGCCAACGCTGTGGGACAGAAACAAATGAATTCTTTACTAAAATTGGCCCTGCCAAATCTGAGAACCCACAAAGCGTGCGGAGCTTCCTTGCAACCTAAGCCATTGAGCTTGGTCCCATACAATCTAATGATTGTGATGTGATAAATCCAACCTATCCTCATTAAATGGATGACCCACCTCTTGTCCATGTGATTTATCATAATTCAATAATGCGTAGACATTAGAGTTTAGATTGCTAACATTAAGCCAGGTGCGCAAATCATTACTCCTAACTCCTTCATTAGCAAAAAAATCCATAACAACATTGGCTTCTCTTTAAGCATGTGATATTTTAACTTTATCAAATTTAGCCAAAGTAAAGATGGCATCATCAATCCAAGATTTTATTTTCCATGAGGGAGAAGACTTGCCATGGAGGTAGTCAATTATATTTTTGGAGTCACCTTCAATCCAAATATTTTTAAATTTAAGACTTTGGGCTAAATTTATAATATGAAAAGCGTCAGCCGCCTCCGCTAAATGATTGGTTTGGGATCCGAGAGGAGAGCCCATCGCACCAAGGAAATTTCCAAAGGAGTCCCTTAAGACACTACCACAGCCAGCCACCCCCAGGTTACCTTTAGCTGCACCATCAAAGTTAGCTTTGACCCATCCATTAGGTGGAAAAGACTAGCGAACATCCTCTCTATCCTTCTTATCTTTTTTTGGAACATAGGGCAAGTCCAAGCTAATGCTCCATTCCGTAGCCACAATAAGGTCATAGGAGGAAATTCTCACTTTCTCCGAAAAGAAATCTTTCTGGGGAAAAACATTGAAATTTTCCCTCAAGAATCTGACAATTTTCTCAAAAACAATATCTATAGAATCTTCTTTATCTCTATAAATTCTATTGTTGTGTTCTTTCCAAAGACATTAATCTTCGTTATCTCTTTAAATTCTATACATGTTAGTCATTAAATAAGTATTAATTCATAATTCCCAATTTAATTTTGATTTTTCAAAGATGATAATAAAACAGGCAATTTTAGAGCATAAATGGGACTAGGACTATTAGGGGAAGCTAAATATAGGGTGAAATTATTATCAATTATAATATATGATGCAATATTGCTATGCATTTATGCTACCACTTCATCATTAGGATATTTAAGTCATAGCATGACTCTTTAGGAAAATAAAGTATCATGTAATATATCAATCATACCCTAATAGGATATGAGATCAATTATAATCTCAAAGAATGTGCAAGTTTATAAAACAAAATTCCTTCAAAAAAGGTAAGACATTATATGTTGAATAATACAACCAAGATCATCATCTAGATTGATCCCCTCAAGAATATATTATACAAACAAACACTCAACGGTAGGCTAGAAAAATGGTTCACAATCCTTACAAAATTTGGTATTGAATATGTAGATAGAAAATCAATCAAGGGATAAATAATTTATAATAAGTTAGTGTATGCCCATACGTTTGTAGAACACAAATTAGTATTTTATTTTTGGGATGAAGCAATATTCACTATGAACCACTCTCACTTATGGAAGTTATTCTTTGATGGTTCTTATACTCACATGGATTAGGATTATGAGTTCTATTTGTTACCCCACAAGTTGACTATATCCCAATGTCACAACCACTATCATTCCATTGGACAAGCAATATTATTGAGTATGAATCATTGATAACTTGACTATAAAAAATACAATACAATTATAGATTAAGGAACTGCATTTTTTTGTTGATTCTCATTTAGTTATAATACAATTGAATGATGATTACCAAAAATAGGATGAGAAAATTAAAAAATACAAGAGAATAGTGGATAATTTAAAGGATTATATTTCCCAAATAATATTTAAGAAGATCCTTAGGATAAAAGATAAAGTATTCAATGCAATGGAAACTATTGGGTCTCTTTTAGATATGCCACATAATACACAACATTGTGAGTTCTTAGTGGAACAACTCTTGATTTATTTATGCAATGTACCAAAATCTAAACTCATGTGCAAAATAATTGGTCCCAACTCTCCATTGTATCAATAAATTTACGCATACCTACAAAATAATATCCTTCCACCTAATTTATCCTCCAATCAATGAAAAAATCATTAGATGTTCATCCTACTTTTTAATACTTGATGATATGATTTATCAAAGGATTCTTTACAATACTCTCCTTAGGTATCTAAACTTGAATGGAACCCAAACTACATTTGACGAAATACATAACAGTATATATGGGGAAAACTCTAGTGGTCCTAATATAGCTAAGAAACTTATGAGAACTAGTTGTCATTGGCCTAAAATGGAAAAATAGGCACATCAGTTTCCTAGAAAGTGTCAAAAATTTTAGTAGCATGGAGAGCACATTCATGCACTAGCACATGAGCTACTAACCATTAATACATTAATGGAATTTTATAGTGGGGACTCAACGACATAGGTAAGATATATCCCTCATCATCCAATGTTCATAAATTCATTATCACTACTATAAAGTATTTTACAAAATAGACTAATGTGATTCCCTTGAAATTCATCACCAAAAATAAAATAGCTAAGTTTATACTCAATTATATCATTTTCTAGTACAGTGTCCCTTAAACCATATTTAGTAAAAATAGGAGACCTCTCAAAAATAAGTAGGTTTGTGACCTTTTTCATTAATTCCATAAACAAAATATATTCACCAAGCTATATTACCATCAAATTAATGGACACAAAGAGGCATAAAAAAAAAGTCCTAAATATTCTTAGAAACATAGTTAATAAAGCTAAGTGTGACTAGAATATTCATCTTAACCCCACCCTATGGGAATACCATTAATTATTAAAAAAATAGAGTATCGATATTCCATGGCTTAGAAATACTATATGAAAGGATACTTTAAGTGCTCAATCACCCAAAGGCTTATCAAATATTCCTTCATCGTAGATATAATAAGGTCATTTCCTTAAATTTTTATAATAGAAATATAGTACATAAGGAGAACCAAAATAACCATAAATATCATGAAAATAAAGGTATGGTTGAATCAATTTTGTAGGGACCTTTTATTGTTATAGTAGCTTATGAATATGGAGCATACCAACTAGGTACCCTTGAGGTTGAACTACTAGATGAGCCCATCAATATCATTCACTGAAAGAATTTACTTGCATGATCCGTAGAGTATCATAATAGAAAATACAAAAAAATGTTGAAATCTTTCAAAACTAAAGAGAAATAATCCACCCTATGATGAAAAAACTTTGATGGAATCTTTCATAAGAACTATGGTGAAACTTTTGTTACAAGAACCATGTGAATAAACCACTATCCACCGTCTATTATCATATTAATTCACTCAATACATATAATAAAATAATTTCATGTACCTATCACACCCATCATGGCTTGATAATTATTAATATTTAGGGTTATTATTTCCATATTACATCAGAATAAGTTCCACAACATCCATAAAAAAATAAATAGATCATATACCTAACTAGGTCATTTACTTGACCTGGTGTTTGGATTACATATGTGGATTCAATAACAAATGGAAAAACTTTCATAACTACCATGTCATGATTACCCATTATCCATAATAAATGAGTTCACTTATCAAAAAATTAATAAACCCATATCACATTCATTCATCATTGCCATAATAAATTCCAATGCTTAGACATGAAAATAAAGAAAGTACAAATACAAGTGTACCTAAGAACATAGAAAATTTAGGACATAATAACAAACAAAATACTCCTACTAAACTAGCCTTCTAACTATAAATCAGTTGCCTAACTACCTTTATCCAATCTTATTCAAACTATCATGCATTGAAAAATGTATCTCTTGTCTAACTAAATTTTTTATATGTTATCACATATCTTTTAGAAAGAAAATATGATGATTGTTCATATGTTTGTTTAGTGAGTCTTTTTATTTGACTGATTTATCCGTTTCCCTATTCCTACACTACTTAGGGATATCTCCAAAATATTAGAGTAGGAATGAGGCAATGTTAGTACTTTCATATGGCATGTATGTGGAATGTTATTATTAAATTACAAATTATTCACATTCCTTGTGTGTGTTGGAATTGATTCTAGCATTAAAAAACTTCTTGTGCATATAAGGTCATTTAGATATATTTTTACATGAGGGATAGTATGCTTTAAATTTAATTTTCCCCACATATTTTGATAAGGTTCCATTATGTTTGAAATGTATGAGGACAATCCTTCTTATTTGCTCTATCAATGTTCATACAAAGGATACTAGAGTCACCATGGTTTATCTTACCTTGGTATACATATATCCATTTGTTGTAATAAAATATTGTATTTTGATAAAAAAAATTAAAATAGAAAGCATAGTATCTATCAATCTTGTATGTATTTATATCAATCTACCTCAAGTCCATCTATTTAATATTATTCATCATACATTTCATTATGTAATATCAATCAAAACTATCCATCTCATAATTATCATCTACCATCCTAACTCCCAATCATATGTGTATCATGACAACCAAAAATAAAGAATAGTACATGCATAACATCAATATATCTTTCATGCATAGACATGCTAAAATCTAGGAAATTGTATCATACAATAATTGATAAGTATATCACAAGTACCACATCTATATATTCCATCACATGCACATGTCCTACATCCATTATCATAGACATCATATAGTTCGTCACACTAATACATTTGACTACAAAATATGACAAAACTGTCTAACGAAATATGTAAAATTCGATGTTCATCGGGTGCTTGTAAAATTTGATGTGTAATTTCTAATTTTTTGAAAGTTTATCCCTGACGTTCATCAAAATGTCAGCTATTGTTTTCATCAAATTTTTGACAAACAGGAAAAATTAAAAAAAATCAAATTGTGGCTGACACAAAGAAAAGTGAGTTCGTGCCTAATTTATTGCGACAGTGTTTTGCTCTACTTGAGACAGTTTGTGGAGAACTAAGGATGATTTTCTTGGGAAAAATTAGGAAAAATTCAAGAAGATATTGCCAGGTTGAGGGTCATCATTGTCTTTTTGTAGAATTGAGTTGTGAAGTCAGATTTGTAGTTCTACGTTTGAAAATCATATTTTAAAGCAACATCTCATCAGATTTAATTTTTAGAGGTTAAGGGTTTTGAGAATTTCCTGTCTAGATTTTGTTGTGGAATCACCATAAGATCACAATCGAGGAACAAATTCTTGTGACTGTAATTATGTGATCCATAACTATATTGGTCATGTGGCATAGTTGTGCTATAACAAATATAGGATGAATTCATGTGTGACCCAAGTTTAATGTGGCTATGTTGTGATAGAAATGGAGGCACTCATATAATGTAGTTAATTCAGGTTGTATAATGTAGGTGTCAATCATCATTGGGTGCATTCAAGTTGTCTCAAGTTTAATAGGTTAGGATGTAATTATAGCATGATTGAAGAGTGATTACCTCTTGCTGCAATAAAGAGCCTATAACTCTGGTTGATATGTAGGTGGTTGTGTTATATCAATTATGTAGTGCATTCAAGCACAACCCATGTTTAATGAGCTATTCTAGAGAGTGATCAAGATTTTCTAAACCTTATGAATGTTACTTGACATATATTTGCATAATCTCAAATTCCTTTAGAGGCTTTTGAAGTATCAATGTATCCTATATAGGGTTTAGAATGATTTATTTTAATTAAAAAAATAAATAAATGATGTATTTTCATGTAATTAGATAATGTGGAGATCTCCTAAATCTACCCCCCAACACACTATCCTCTTTGATCAGATTCATTACTCCAGCTACTAGGTTTTTGCATGTGACATCTTTAATATCTTCATGACCGTGGCTTTTAAATAGATCTCAGTCTTTGCTTTTAATCCTTTTCATGGTAACCCTTGAGTTCAATAATCCACCTTCAATCTCTTCTAAGAATGCTGTCTTAAGCTAGACTCCATAGTATGCATATAAAGCGAGTCCTTCATACCTACCATTGTTCCAAACCACCACTCACTGCCTTGCTTAAAATGTTGCCTCCATAAGCACAATAACATGTTTTAAAATCATGGTTGCCAGTGATTGACCATTAAGGTCACCACTTTCATCATGAAGATACAATGAGATTTTTATCTTCAAACTCAAGGCATTATGGAAGATAACATTGTGAATTGTTTTTTGTGTATGATTCAATTTTCTTGCACATTTACTACTTTTCTAACTTCCTTTAAGACTGGGTATTGCACCCTCAATTGCAATCTCAAACAGCTCACTCACTATCACTTGAAGATTCCTTTCATGAGCATCCTTACTATAGGGGACTCATTGTTTCGGGTATGTGCAAGATCATCATGGAAAAAGTAGGCCCTTAAGTGGCAAAAAATCTAGAAAAATCAGTGTTAGGAAACTTGACGTAAAAATTTGAATAAGTTATGTATATTATTTCAAAAATATGTAACAATAGAATTTGTAGAAAATTGAATGTAGTTTCTAAACCACTAGGTTTATTTCAAAATAAATAAAATCTATTTATGAAAATTTGAAATTTCAATGCAGAGTACATAAATTTCAGTGGAAAAAATAAGAAGTAGGTATCTGTCTGACCACCCTAACCATAATAAAATGACTATTTTTTTTATAAGATTTTATATATAAGTAGAGGACTCATGTCTGGATGTGATGCATTATTTTTTGTAATTTTTTTCCAAGTAAATAATTAATTAATCCTATAGTATGTGAAGCATAGAATGTGATGCATGTTTCGTATTCAAAAAATGTGATACCATTTGAAAGTTTTAGATGTTTTTCAATCAACCTATCGATCAGGACTTTAGTCGTAATTCTAATAGAAAACACGTAATAATTATTTATTATATTCAAATTAAAGCATGATTTATATCGGTGGAAAGTTGAGAATCTCCTCTAAAAACCCTTTTCATTTCATCAATTTTGGGTTAAAAAAAAGTCATCAGCCACATACCCTTCAAATACCCATAATATTGCCACTTTTTGGCCCATCATGATCCTGCACATACCCTTTCATGGTCTTGTAGTTCTTAAGATCCTTCAACCTTATTGACACTAATTCACAGTCCACAAGGTATTATTCACTATTTTCCCATCTTTGGTGAGTCTTAACACACTGCTCAAACATAAATCCACTACCTCCATTATACAATATTAATGGCTAAGAAGAAACATTGAACCTATGATTACCACTATTACTTCATTTGGACAGTCATTCCCTGATTGCATTTTCCTTGTCTAACACTACCAAAAGCATTTGAAAAACCCTTAAGGTCAGCAAGGGGGTAAGGAAACTCACTGTTAAAATCTCCACTTTACTATGCAAGGTTTGAGCTTTATTATCTTGTCACTGCTTAGCTTGTTTTTGACTGTCACATCTCAAGTGACTGTCATTTTTCTTCTCGTAGATTGCATTTACAAATGTCACTAAGCTACATAGTGTGCTTGTTATTCGCTACAATCTTTAGATTGCAAGATTTTGTTATTACCTACAATGTCTCAATCTTTCTTGGTATTGAAACCTCACTAATCCACTCTAGTTATTGTTTATGTTTCTACGGAAGCCTAGGGTTTGTACCCTAATCATGCTCTTACCAATGCTTCTGTTGTTCTATTAGGGATCTCTCAATGTTGAGGGCCCTAGGGATAAGCTTCGTCAAGAAGTGACACATTACATCTTTAACTAAAAGGATAAATCTATATTGACATTAGCAATGATGATTCTGACTCATTGCTCCTTAGGAATGGGTCACTTGCTCTTACTAGCTCGCTACCTCCATTGTTGTAGGAATTTTGTGATCAAGTTCAATATTCTAATTTTAGGAGTCTTAACAGTTGGAAATCATAGTAAAATTAGAATTTAATAAGTTTTGGAATGAGCATTGTAAAGTGTTTTTTGGGGTCATTAACTTCAGACTATCTTCTCTTTTGCAGGGGTGGTTGCATGCCAAATTTTTTTGGTGTAAAATATTGGAATTATTAGATTATGTTACCTGTCTATGAATAAAAATTACTGGAGTGTGAGTTTGATATTTTTTTAAGATCTAAATAGTAAAGCTTGGTAGAGAAAAATCATGTCAGATAATATTAGTCCAGAACAAAATGAAGAGACACTTGATATATTGTGGGCTAGATTGTAAAGAAAGGGTGATGGGAAATGTTATTGTCCTTGCAATAATTGCAAGGACTTAAAGATGAGATGACTTTTAATCACAATAGCTGAGAAATATTGTAGGCAACATGGTCACGTTGAAGGGGGGCATGATTATCATCTATTGGTAAGTTGTTTATTATATGTGTTTATATTTTTTTAACATTATATATATATAATGTATAATCACTTGATCATGATCATGGTTTATTTGTGTCTATCATTATTATAAAGGTGGGGCACCCTAGGGAAGATGATATGGATTATCATGGCCTGGAGAATGTGGTTTTGCAAGTAGACGAACATGGAGCTATGAATATCGAAGATGAAGTTAATGATCCTATGGAAGAAGATGATCATGCACTAGAAAACATAGTTGAAGATGATGGTACGAATACATTGATCCATGCCACATTTAGTGGCAGAGCTGATCATGATGATCAAGATGACTTTGATGATGTTCATAATTTACCTGTACTTGACAAGGCATACGAGCCCCTTTATGAAGGCTCTGAAATAACTCTTCTCTCTGCTATATTGTTGATGTTGAACTTGAAGGTTATGAATGGTTTATCAAACATAACAATCACATGGATGTTAAGGTATGTCATATATGTCATCTTTTTTCATCTATTTTAATTGTTGTTAGTTCATCACTAGTAAATAAAGGATGAAATATGTACCATTAATATTCTTTATATGAATAATTTTTTTTTTTGTAGATTGATTGGTGAATTTTTGTTACCACCATCAAATATTTTACCTCACTCATACCGAGATTTATGTGCCATTATGAAAGATATCAAAATGGAGTATCAAGCAATAGATGCATGTCCCAATGATCATATTATATATCATAAACAAATGTGAATTTGCAACAGAATGCCTAGAATGTCATATCAATAGATATCAATGTATCAACTAAAAAAAAAAAGGTGTCTCACAAGGTTCTTGGTATATTCTCATTATTCCACGTATGCAATGATTATTTAGGTGTGAAAGCTTAGCGCAATTGATGGATTACCATGCACGGAATAGAAGTGGAGATGACCTTCTTCAAATGCCTGCAGATGGTTCTACATTTAGGGACATGGAGGAAAAATGGCCACACTTTAAAGAAGAACCTCTAATCTCATGCTTTCATTGGGAGGGACGGTGTCAATCCATTTGGAGAGCTAAGATCTATTTACTCAGTGTGGCCTATTTTTGTTATCAACAATAACATTCCTCCATGGATGTCAATAAAGAGGGAGCACATAATGTTCTCAATGATTGTTCCAGGTATTTTTTACATCAATTTTCTTTAACGTAGTAGCATCTCATTTATCTTATTTGTTGCATAATGACTTATATTTTTTTCATTCAATAGTCATGTACATTAATTTATATATATTGTAGTAAAATGGTTATAATAATTACGTAATGTTTATGTTCATTCAACTAGGTAAGTACCAAGTTAAAGATATGAATGTATATATCGAGCCTCTTATCGACAAGTTAGTAAAGTTATGGAATGGCGTCACTATGTATGATGTCTTCAGACCAATAGGACAAAGACAATTTCAATTCCATTCAATGCTTGTATGGACAATTCACGATGCCCTAGGGCTAACACATTTTTATGGTATGTTATAACATTTGACTACACTTTAACAATATTTAATTTGATGAAGTAGATATCATGATTTTTTTTAAAATAATCTATTCATTATATATAATTATAAAGATTGACATATTTAATCCAATTATATATCATCTTGCAGGTCTTCAAACAAAGGGAAAATTTGCATGTCTAATTTGTGGTCCAAAGATGAAATCTCGTTGTTCAACAAGTTTAGGAAAGCAGGTGTTTGATGAGTATAGGCACTTCCTCCATAGAAATCATAAGTATCGAACTACTGAAAAGAATCTTTTCAATGGGAAAGAGGAGACTACATCAAAACCATGAAGAATGTCACCTCACCTATGGAAGTTGGAATATAATAGAAATTTTCAAGGTTATACATCAGATCAAATTGTTTATCTATCATATATGATATGTTTTGAATTTATATTTTTATATTGTGTTGTGTTTACTCATGTTGTAATTGACAATGATTGTTGTTGTTAATTTGTTTAACATATATGCTTCATGAAGGTCATCAAGACATTAATGGCCGGCTTCCACAGGGACTGAAAGGTTATCCCAAACAATTTAGTAGCTTGCCCTACTATGATCAGCTACAAATTTTGCATTTGTTTGATACAATGCATATCGAAAAGAATATAACATAAATGTTATATAAAATATTAAATGGAAAGCATGACAAAGAAAAAATTGTCAAAATTTGTAGTGACATTTAGGAAGCCAATCATGCAATGAAAAATGTCATTCAATTGAATAGTGATGGAGACCAAATTAATATAATTGCCCTTCCTTGGTTATTAATAGAGCAGCAAAACAATGCTATAAAAGAAGTCATACAAAAAAATTGATTTCCCACAGGATTTTCTGCGAACATAAACAATATAATAACAAAGAAAGGTGAATTTGGGTCAGGGATGAAAACGCATAATTTGCATACCTTCATTAAGATAATTATTCTAGTATATTATATACACTTGTATAATGCATGTACTTTTCAATGTATTATGTTTACTACTTTTGGAAAAATAATGAAAAGATAATTTTATAATTGTTGCAGTATGTTCTACCTCTATCTCTCCTAGACAACTTTGACAACAATGTCAAGAAAGTTATATATGATCTTGGAAAATACATGATGTAAGTAGCGAGATTTATTCAATTCACTGTATACATCTTATAATTGCCATTTGATTTACTTGTTATGTAATATACTATATATTTTTGTTAAATATCGTTAATATATTTGCACCTTGAATCACTTGTAGATGGCTATCATCTAAAGAAATCCATAAAGAAGATATAAATTATTGGAAGAGAAAAATTCCTTGTCTAATGTGTGAAATGCAAAAGTGTCTACCTTCAACATTTTTCAATGCACAAGAACACTACCTCATACACCAAGTTGAGGAGATTGAATTGTGTGGACCTACACACAAGGTCAATGTGGATGGTTGAGAGGCACTTGAAATTTTTGAAGGCTTTGGTTAGACAAAGAGCACATCCTGAGGGTTCTATGGTGGAGGGATATATGGTATACTGACCATGGTGTACATTAGTGAATATTCTTCAAGTTTGCAGCAAAGATCCATTTAGATCGCATTTGGGATCCCAACTCCATTAACAAATTCGAAGGGGAGTACCTGTTGGGGAAAGGTAGATTGAGGAAAGTGAGAGGTAATTATAAGATGGTCATGGAGATTAATTGAAATGTATTTTACATATGGTTTTTATGTATATTATACTTATTTAATTTTTAATCTTCAATATACATCAATTATAAATTATGGTCAGATACTGTGGTATATAACTAATTATACATTGTTTGTGAATTTCAATTTATTTTGGTACAGTTGGTCGAGAGTGGGATGCACTACATTTGTACGTCGCAACAATCTTGATTGGATGATGGTATGGATTGAACGATGTCAACAATCTTGGTCGCACATTAACATGGGAAGGTGTGGCTTCATTGGTTAAAGAAGCTCATCGTAATGGAGATTCCAATGTTACACAAAGGGAAATTGATTTAGCATATGGTTTAAGAGATAAACAGGTACGTATAAATATATTAATCACCCATAATATTTAATTATTTTCAAGTATATTGATGTATATATATTTTGAGATTATTTTCTTTGCATACATTCAGCCAAGAATAATTATGTTTATCAACTAACGATATTGCAATAATTTTTACATGTTTGACATATTGCAGGTGAAACACCACAAGGGTGGTGCAATGGTTGTAAATTTTGAATCAAAATGTTGGATGACATGAAGAAAACTTGTGATTATGATATAACTGCAGTCTTTCAAGTGACTAATGTTTCATGTAGAAGTGACATACATCCAGAAGTCTTAGAAAATTGATACTATGGGATTTTGGATGATATACTTGAGTGTGACTTTAAGTCCTTCAAACTAATTTTGTTTGTCATCCTATGGTATAGGCTACAATTGAATGAAAATGATCCTGAGAGAATTGTTATTGAACATGATAATGGATTTACCATGGTTAATACAAGGTTGATCGAGCGAGCTGGAAATGAGCCCTATGTTCTTCCAAGCCAATGTGAGCAGGTATTTTACACAGAGGTTCTAGGTAAACTGGGTTGGTCATTTTTTGTTAGACATGATCCAAGAGGAAGGCCAATAAAGTATAATGTGGTTGAAGAAGAAGATACCGAAGAACTAGAAGATGATGTAGATGATGATGAGGATCAACAGTTAGTTGATGATGTACCTGACGAAGATGTCAAAGAGGAGGAACTAGATGATGATGATGTAGGAGTTAATGCTCATGTGAAGATGACATCCTGAGGATGATGACATTATCAAAACTGATATCAATGACGATGATGATGATATGACCAATCCTTACAATAACTGATGGATGATATAGACTAGATATTGATATTTTAGATGATGACGATGATATTAATTTCTTGATAGAATTATATTTGACTTATGTGGTTACATAATTAATTCATGATGTTTTTAATTTTTATGCCGTTACATGATTAATTTAATGATGTATTTTTTAATGTTTGAAAGGTCAAAAAATTAAAACATTTCGATAGTGATGTTAACAACCTTGAAATTAGTGTGTTTTATGTTTCATGTGATCATAAGAGATTAAAAAGTCAGTTGTAGAGGTGGTTGTTCAGTGGTTGACGTGTATGTTGGTTCTTTTTACAATGTAACCAGGTTTGTATTCTAATATACCTATGGAATTGCCAATTCCAATTGAAGGCAGCTCAAAGGACCTAGACCAACTGACGAGGACTTTAAAAGCCTCGTACACTTCGGGATCTATAAGACCAGGAGGCTGATCCCTTAATGTGTTTACAACCTCTGCACCATTATTATAAACAACTTTAACAATAGCAGATGATCTCACTTAATAGCTCAACACAATAAGATAATATCAACTAGAATTGGTTGTTCATCGACAATATCAACTATCTAGAGTGTGAGATAACTAAACATAATCCATTGTATAAGATAGTCAATGATTTACAATTTGTAGCAAGCTCTAGGCAAAGACAAAAAAATACTGAACTACATGAATAATTACAACTTAGATCAGTGCCATATATCCATTGTAGGAGTCAAATTCATAAGCATCTAGATGTTTATAACAAATTTAATACATCACATATAAGGTCCCTGACAATATTGCATTACAATGTCATCAGTGTGCATTCTAACCTAGGACTACTTATCAAATCCTTAAACAACACATATCTGCCTATAATCCCATTCAAGCATTTTGATTATTTCCTTGAATTAAAGCTAAAATAGAATCATACACAACACAACAATGAGATGGATAAAACAACCCTTAGTTATTTCATTCAAAGTTTAGATATGCATGTACAATGGAGAGACATGAGCTTGAATTTTCATTTCAACTCAAATGCTAGTACTATTATACAACATTAAATCTCTATGAACTCAAAACTTGTTACATAATGACTCAAAACCTAAATTGCATTTCTCTAAAACCATCAGACTTTACAATTCACTCTGTAACTTCACCTAGACTTGAAAAAAGCTATCTAACTTGCTAACCCGTACTTCTAGCCTTGAAATCCTTCTTATAGAAAATGAAGGAGCAAACAAGCACCTGGCCAGAAAGTACACCTATCACCAGTCAATTGGAGCACTTGGTGATATTCAAAAATTTGTTATAATAGCCACCACCTTGAAAAATATTCTTGTTTAAAAATCATTACAACAGTAATCATCCTGGAGCATATTCTTGTTCATCATGCCGGTGGAGGAAGGTTGATGCAATAACAAAAAACCACGTGAAACCCATGCCAAGAAAGTCATCCATACAAAACTAGAAATGCTGTAACCACAGCATCTGATTTTCCACCTGTCGGTAGCCCACTCTTTTTACTCATCATCATTCAAATACTTAGCCACCCACCTCTGGTATTCTTCGTCGGTTGGCCAATCAAAATCAATCACCTCTTTTACCTTTGTACTATTAGGAAAATACTTTACTGCTACCTAATCAGCATCTCTTTCAAAAGATTCCAAAAATGAGCCAGTACCAATAATCTTATCCATAAAATTTACCAACAAATCATAATCTGAGACATCACAAATTATTTTAATTTGATTATTGATGAATTTACTTGCTTGATCCTACCATTGTTGGAGTGTTCTGATTTCCCCCTGCTCATTAGTTATATCAGGTAATAGTTTCTTACCCCAATCATTGAAGTTCTTTACCAATTCCCTAATCTTCTTACTTAGATCATCTGGTAAGCTCTGAAAACCTTGCAATGATTTAACTAATATATAAGTAGGCTTCAATGATTGGGGCCTATTATTTACATCAAACTTTGAGGCTTTATTCATAACATCTAGATTATTTTCCCTAGGGATCCAATTTTGAATTATTGGAATCACTATCCCCTGATCCCTATCAATACTATTTATTGCTTCAAATAGCAAAGAATAAAAAGAATGTATAGAGGGCAGTTTATTATCCACCTTTTCATTTAAATGCTCTAAAACAATTGTAACAATTTCTTTTTCTTTTGAAAGAAAAACCCTCCTCTTTTACCATTAATGATGTTTGTAATTGATCAATTTCCTGCATGAGCTACATCTTTGTTGGATCAACAGAGCACTTTGTTTGTTCATCAACTTGTTCTAGAGGAGGGGTAAGAGCAGGATTTTGAATGGGAGACCTTGGTGTAGAAACATTTGGAGAAGTATGAGGCATTGACCCTGCTATGGGAGGTGATGTGCTAGTTTCTGGAGCATTGGATGTTTCCCTAGTATGTCTATACTTGAATCTTTCTACTTTAGTTTGTAGCTCAACATTTCTCTGTCTCATTTTACTATATTCTTCAATTAAAATGTTATACTTCTCCATTAGGATCTTTCTTTCAGCCGCCTCCCTTTCAGCAATCTTTTGGGACAACTTGGCCACATTCATAGTTAAACTAGTGGATTTGGTTGTTGTAGTCTCTAAAGCCCTCTTTATTATTAATCCTCCTTTGAAATTTGGATTAATATCAGCAATGTCTGGCTTTCTTCCTTGTGG
>VDFB02047230.1:357699699-357996486 GCA_007258455.2 Sequoia sempervirens
TTTTGGAAGCTTGTAAATCATTAAGAATCAAATTGTAATTTTTTTTAGGTCTTCTCTTCATTGAATAAGTCAAAATATCAACAAAAACTCACTTTGAAGCTCAGAAATTAGAGTTTTGGAAGCAGACACCTGGAGAAGTCCAAAGTGTAGATCAGAAGCTCTAGATTCCACCTTTGAATATTCATAAACTCAAAAGTGGACTCATTCAGCATGGGTGGTGAATGAGTCCCACTCCAAGGTCAAATTTGTGTTTTCTACATTTTTAGATACCCTTTTCTCCAAATTAGGTTCTAGAATAGTTTTGCAGAATTGGAACTGATTCACCCAGAATGATGAATGAGTCCCACTAGGCCTTAAAAAACAACATCAACATATTCCAAAAGCCATTTCTAGTTTCCATCCACATTCTAGGTGCACACTTTCAATTTCGTCAAGTTCTGTTGCAATTTGCATTTGTTTCTAGGTGTTTTTGCATTACATAATGTGTTTTCAAACAAGTTGCATTTCAATAGTTTTGTATTCATAATCTATCAATTTTGTCACTTTTTTGCATCTATTACATTGCATTTAGGAATAGTTTCATCACACATATCTTAATTTGAGTGAACCACCTAGATTTTGGTGTGAGATCGATCTCTTTCCATTAGTTGAAAGATCATAATTGAGCAAAAGAGATAGCATTTAACACCCCTAAAATATATGGTATAGTATGGTATATGAAGTCTCCTATAATAATGGCATCATAGTAATCTTTAAAGGATTCTAAGTCATGAAGGGACAAAAAGGGACATAATTTATGATGGAAGATATAGTACATAATAAATTGATGACAAATGACAATGAGTAGGGTTTATGAAGTCTCCTAGAATGAATCATAAAGGTACATTCATAAACAAGGCATACTTCATCATGAACAATTCATAGTACAATGAATGGTAACACTAAGGAGATTGATATCTCTAAAGATACATTTTAGCATGAAGTGCCTATCTAGATATGATTGATTAAGAGGTAGTAAACATGAAGAAGGTAGACCACAATCATGTAGATGATGTAGGTGAAGAAGCTGAGGAAGCCTTAATAAAATGGAATAGGTGCAAATTACTAGCCTAAGGAGTTCTCTTAACCCCTAAGAAACATTTTGAAAATTTCAAACCTTCTCGATAAATGTCCTAAAAGTGAGGTTGATGGAGTTTGTAGTAGTTAGGAAGATTTATTGGCTAGCTATAGAAAAGTTGCAAGAATATAGGGTGGTTTTGGGGCATATGGATAGTTCTTTCAGAATATCTAGAAATAGTTGACAAATTCATATAACACTACAAAATAACCTAGGTATCTAGTTTGGGACATAAGGTCAAAGTTAATCAAGGAAGTATTCAATATTAGAAACAATAATAGGTATTTAGGAGAGGTAGGTTGGTGCCAAAGACAAGGAGATTTCTATCGAGTTAAGAGAGGGACACTTGCCATCCTATCTTTATAAGACATATTTCATATTTCGATGATGTATTTTCAAGGCTAAAAGGTATACCTATTTTCATTTTAAAATTAGTTCAAGTATAGTTTTGGCTAACTTTTGTAGCTCTTACAAGCTATTCGAGAAATAACCATTATATTTTAACTCAACATTTTTCAGTTCTTAATACTAAAAATAGCATGTAATTTCATAGTTCAAACATCTTCAATCAAGTCAAATAATTTTTTATACTATATATAAACCTATATGGAATCTTTATTAATTAAAATTAAAGTTTCACTTTCATTGTACTAGTTCATGTTGTGTGTTGATTAATCTTATGCAATTTTCTTATGTTTTATACTAAAACATCTAAAATAGACATGATTAAAAACTTACAAAACTTGAAACCTTCATATTTTTGTGTTGATTTCAAGGTATAAAACGCCTAGATTAGTTGATTTGGTTGTGAAGAGAACTAATTTTCCTTCCAAAATAATAGAGATAGGTCACATTTTAGAAAAATAGCTTAGAACATAAGGTCTAGAACAACAAGTTCATGTGATAAAAGCATATTATTATTAGGAATTATATGCAAAAGAGTACAAACATTTAGTTTTCAATATTTCTAGTGCATCATTATCCATAGTTTTCTAGTGTGATAAAAGCATATTATTATTAGGAATTATATGCAAAAGAGTATAAAAATTTAGTTTTCAATATTTCTAGTGCATAATTATCCATAGTTTTACATTCAAATTTTTAGTCCTTTACTGCTTTTCCACACAATAAGCAACTATATTATATTAGGAGAAACTCAAAAGCAAGAGAAGCATTAATGGAACGAACCCTCTTTGGAGGTTGATGTCTTTTGTCTAAGCCCGCACTCAGGGAGATCATTCCATATTTCATGAGGTGACTGGGTGATTTTACCTCAACTCAACAAAGGTGCACACATTTGTGTGAATATGAACAAAGGAGTGGACTATGTCATTTAACCATTGGAGGTGCATCTTATAGTAAATTCATATTAACTTATGTTTAAATATGATAAATATAAAGAAGGTTTGTTAATTCTAGATTCACAAGTAATATTAGTTCAAGACATTAAATTATATTTCTCCTAATTTAGCCCTATCCTACAAATTTTTATTAAATATATTAAAATGGTTTTGATGTCTTGAAGAAACAAAATAAAATGAGAAATATAGCCTTTCCCTTTTCTTGGATCAATTACTTTGAATTTTTTTATAGAAGTTAATCAACCCACAATATTGTGATCAATTTCACAACTAGACCAGAAACACAATACATGTAAGCATTTTATGAGAATTTATAATAATTATATAAGATCATTGTATTACACACAAAAAAAAAAAAAATCTTAATTTTGTAATAAATTATATATATTACTCAACAATTTTATAAAACTTCTCTACATAATCCAAAATTTAAAAGAAGAAAAAATAGTACATCACTACTCAAGTAAATGAACATTAGAAGAAACTATAATTTTCTTATTGATTGGTAAACAATTAACACATTACCACTTTAGTGAGATAATTAAATTATAATTCTCCTTGTCTTTCTACTTCTTCCAAAATAAATTCCCTATTCCTATATATGCGATGCCTCCTTTTATAGAGGTGATTTTATATTACAAGCACCTAACTGTTCGGCCTAGATCTAAAGATCTAATGAAATTGATCTATAAAAAAATCCCTAGAGGCTATATCCTTAGTGTCATTTTTTATTTAAGGCCAACATTTTAAGTTAATTTTTCTAATTATATTTTTGGATTTAAAAATTACCTATCTCAAAAGTTAGCCCAATGAAATAGGATAATTTCAATAACCATTGTTTCCTCATTGTACTTAGTTCTCTATCCTTTTCTAAATCCCATAAACGTCTGAAGGAACATATACATTTTCTCTTCAACTTAATTAGATTCCCAATAAAACTTGACCTTACACTCTCCATACTCATCAACCAACAAGTTGTCATTCCTTTAATTCACTCATATGCCCTTTTAAAATGCTTAGAGTTGTACCTTCAATTCCATAAAATGGTAAAAGTTAGTTGATGCCACCTCTTGTAACTAATACCTCATTTCCAATGTTAATTTTACCATAGTCAGTACCTTGTAATGACAAAAAAGCTTAATAAGCACATATTATTGAAGAAAAAACATAAACTTTTATATCTTAAGTACCTTATTTTTTCTTGTGTTTTTGGTTCATGGAAAACGTCTTTGGAATGGAGAGTACTACCCAAAATGCTAAGGTCCTTTTTGACTCCATATTCTATATTTTTTTAACTTTTTGAATCTCTAGAATTAAAGTAACATAGGGACACTAGATATATTTAAAGGTATAGGAAGGGAAAAATTATTATAGTACATAAAAGCTAAAAAATTCAAATAAATTTACCAAAATAAAGACAATATAAAGTAACATTAACACCTCCCACATTAATCATCCTTTATGGACATGTATTAAAGTCCTTATTCAAATCTAGGGCCAAATAACTAAAAAGGAAAAAGTGAGCTTGGTGAATAACCACAAGTTTCAAAACTTTAAGAATCTTGCTTAAATCTTGCAAACATGAGACCACTCTATATTGGATGTCAAATATTAAGAAAAAAATAAAATAAAATATTCAAACCAACTTAGAAATTGATCAAATGATGAAAAAAATGTGGGGATGATTAAATTTCTCATGAATTGAGGATCTCCACATGTTAAATCTTGCCATAGGAAACACATAATCCCACAAGAAAACAAGGAATATATCTAAGAAAAAAACTCCTCTTGAATTTTGAAGAGTGCAAAAGTAAATGAAATCAAATGAACACAAATTTTTCATATACAACACCTAACCACCTCACATGAACATATTAATGGCAAATGAGGATGTAGGAGGAGGAATAATATGTAGAAATTGAACAAATTCAAAATAAACTCGAGAACTGGTACATCTCTAACATCCCCAAAACAAAACAATAAACACTCAAAGTGTCGAACAAGTGAACATGGGACTTTGGGACACATTTCTAAACCCCTGCGAACCCTAAAACTTGCAAATGAAAGAAAATAAAAAATTCATCACACCTAACCTAGTCAAACATGAATTTTAAAGGGCTCTTAAGAATCTTGAAACACAAAAAAATCACAAAAACTAGAATCCAATGAGACAAAACAATTTTAAGTCAAAAGCACAAAACTAGAAGAAAAATGGGAAAACACCCAACCACCTCACATGATCATGTTAATGACAAGTGAGGATGTAGGAGGAGGAAGAATATGTAGACATTGAACATAGTCGAAAGGAACTCAAGAACTCATACATCTCAAACATCCCCAAAACAAAACAATAAACACTCAACATGTCGAACAGATAAACATGTCGAACAGATAAACATGGGACTTTGGGACACATTTCTAAACCCCTACGAACCCTAAAACTTGCAAATGAAAGAAAATACAAAATTCATCACACCTAACCTAGTCAAACATGAATTTTAAAGGGCTCTTAAGAATCTTGAAACACAAAAAAAAAATCACAAAAACTCTAGAATCCAATGAGACAAAGGAATTATAAGTCGCAAGCACAAAACTAGAAGAAAAATGATCTGAAAGGAAACATAAAAGACCCAAAAAAAAGTTCTACATGTTGCAAAGCATGGATGAGGTGTGTATTCAATGCATAATGTGTTCTACTGTTCCACTTCCCCTTTTCCATGTAAATGACACTCTTGACTTATTATGCCTTTTCTCTTACAAATTCACGGATGTATGAATTGCTCAGAATGTTCAAGCTCCTCCAACCAACTCCTCTTCTATCCTAAATCACTAATTTTTGTATACCTTTCCTAGTCAAATATGCAATATATATTATATTATTTATTCTAGAGAGCTTGGCAAACGTGTATTGCCAATACAATATGTTTGACAGCCCCTCACAGCAACTGACCAAGATGAATAAACTCTATAATTTTTTTGTTGAATCCATCTATATTTTCCTACCACCCATGTTGTCCACCAACAATAACTCAATCAGATTAAAAAGAAAATGTTGGCCATGCTTCACTATAGAGAAGTTAATGTTATGTGTTCACTAAACTGCTCCCCTTTTCAACTTGTAGGGTGCAGATTCATTTGTATTAATGTCTATCAAGGCAGAGCAAACTATCACATCTGACGAAGTTTTCTGGCCTTTATGCTTAGATAGATGTCCATATCCTATCACAAGGTTTTAGTTTTCTCCCAACTAGTTGGAATGTGACTGTAGGCGTAGGCATCTCGGCCAATTTTTCGTTAATAAATTTTCCAAAACTCAAGAAAGCGCGTTAAGATGTAGACATTTAAAAAAAATTCAATCAAAGGGAATTTTTCAATATGTCTTTTCATTTTAACAATGAAATTTGTTTTTTCTTAATTGTAATTTGAAAAAGCGGAATTTAGAGACTAAGAAAACAACAATCCACCAATGATGGATTGGCGAGCAGAACATCTAGGCTGGGGAAATCAGCTGGTGAGATGGGATTATTGAGCAAATAAAAGTTTACTATTTAAAAAGGAGAATTTTATCAAATAATAACTCTTCTTATGTATTTGAGAACACCAGTCACTGCATTGCTAAACAATGCTTAACAGTTTTCTTTTAATGAAAATGCCATCTACAAAACAAAAATTAGAATATGTCAGCTATAGACATTAACTCTTTTTAATTTAAAATATCTACCAATAACAAAAACATTCCATTTTCATTAACATGGAAATCAAACCTGAAATACCATAAACTGATGATGAGTTCTGCGCCGTGTATTGTTCTTTTACATTTTACAGACGATTATTGGGATTCAAACTTATATGATGGTGGTTATGCTAACCCTGAATAAATATTCATGCAGTGTCTTGCATTAGAAATACAACACGTACCGTCCAAGAATGAATTGCCTCTAATATTTGTCAGATATGGGCAAATCATTCTTGGCCGAGTAAGAAGCTCTGCTTCCTAATGCAAGACGCCTTCATGAAATTTTGATGCCCCAAACGCACTACCAGTTCATCTCATCAAACACAGAGTGGAATCGAATTGGCATGACTGACAATAATAGTTCCTTAAATAGCCCGTTGAATAGAAAAAGGGAATATATTTAAAAGAAAAGATATATATGCAAATGCATTGTATCTTGCACTCAGACCAATAAATGAGGTACCACGGCAAAAACGTTGAAGAATCTGAATCGTGCTTATCCAGGTGCTCAATAATTCAGGGATTGCTGAGCAGTTGTAAACGACTTGAAAACGCACACTTTTTATCGTTCGCTTTCCGACGTGTGGGTGACACATTTTTGCTCGAAAAAATGTAATTATATTGAACGGAAGAAGAAGAATGGTACTTATATGAACATGAATAGAATGTGCGTAAGATTTTGCAGAAGTAAATAGACAAAATTCATGGTTTTTTCAAGAGAATTGGGAGTGATTAATGCTCTTTTTGCCGTTGAAAAATTGCATTACGGAGCGGGTGTTTCGACTAAATTGTTTATTTTGACGTGGACAGTAAATAAAATCGTAGAGCAAGATGGCTCCCTTTAAATTCGCGGTCGTGGTTTGTTTTTAATGAAAGCGTGAAAACGAACCTTTGGGAATAAATGTGAAATTGCGTCCCTTTTGGAATAAGGGTAAAATAATATACTTTTGAGAATCAACATAAAAAATGTGTATGGAATAATGTAAAATTATATATGAGAATAAATGTAAAATTATACGCTTTTGAGAATAAATGTGAAAATGTGTCTCTTTTAAAATAAAGGTAAATTCACATATTTTTGAATATCAGTCTAAATTTTAAATTTTATATTTTTTGAGAGTAATATAAAATTATATTTGAGAATAAATGTAAAATTACATATTTTTTAAAATAAATGTAAAATTACATATCTTTGAGAATAAAGATTTGTTCTCTTATTCACAAACATATTCTTTCCATTATTTAGTTAATTTTAATTATATATTTATGTGAAGGATTATTTTTAATTATATTTAAGTTATTCTTAATATTTTGTTACAAAATCTAATTACTATTTTGTTTATATATTTTAATTTGCATGAAAGATTATAAAGAACTATGTCAAACTAGAATCAATTAACATATATGAAAATAAAATTATTTGAAAATGTATGAAAGAATATAGAGAAAGATGGATGGCTCTTGTTGGTATTATTCATTTGTAATCAATGTCTCCTTTTAGTAATTTGCAAAATAAAAAAATTGAATGTTTCACGAGTAGTATGTTAATATAGTGATATAAGATACAAATGTTCTATGATAGAAATGCCGAAATAAAGGAGAAAGGAATTGTGTTGTCCACAACAAAAATAAGAGAACTATTGGAGTAGAACAAGGATATTCCATATGGGTAATGCCACCAAAAGGTTGCTAGGGTCTAACTTATGAAATATTAACATAATAATCATACTATGCAAAAGGAACATAATCTCATTAAAACATTCTTAAAATGTTTATATTGATGAAAAGAATCACATGGTTCTTTGAGCTAGAAATCTCCTCAATTTTTTTATTATTAAATATGATTCCTGGATGACATTTAGCTTATTACAACATTAATATATAGTCCTTACAAGGAGTGACTTATGAGGTACAACTAATGTCCAATCCAAATTCATAAAATATAATGTTAACTAAATAACTATATTACAAGTATTACAATGGTCACAATAATGTAGGACATGAGGATGTTGAAAAACCTCTCTTCCTTTAAAATCCTTTCTCTCAAGGATTGAATTTTCAAAGGAACTAATGAAGCTAATTGAAAAATTATTAATTGGTTTCTCATTGTAGTCAATATTATTAAACAAAAAAATTGTGATGGTGCAATTATGGATTGAAGATGATGTTTTCCTCAAAGTAGCTTCTCTTGAGGATGACACATACTTGTACATCCAATTTGGGATGTGTAAATAGAATGAGAGAACAATGTCCAAGGACCTCCTTAGACATCAAACATGGAAATGGGATGGAACATTAAAGATGGAAAAAGAACCAATACATAGGCCTCTTTTCCTATTTACTATACTTTTTGAAATGTTCCATAGAATTTTGGTTCTAGCTTTTTCAAGTTGGTATGCTTTGGGAATGTTTTATTTTATGGCTTAGGGTGCTTGAAAATGATGGATTTCTTTAATAGTGAAAACAAGCCTACATTGGTGTTGATAATTCTACTGTATTATATGATTTTGATTTAACACAATGCTTTCCTTAAGAGTTAGGATAAGAGAATTGAAATTGTGGTGAGTTGATTCAACATATTGCATCATGGAGCTAACTAAAAAGTAAGAAGTGAGTGATGGTTGAGGATGGCCAAACATATATTCATAGATTATTATTTTAGTGGAAATAATTAGTTACTATACCACTTTTATGTTAGGGGATATCATTTAACACAATATTCCTATTGTAATAGAGTGGAAAAATAACAATAATGTTAGAACACAATATTATTAGGGGTCATACCTTTATAAAAATTTATGTTTTTATATAATATAAAGTTATAAAAAATATTTTATAAAGCATATATCATTTAATAATTAATAATATAATAATTATTATATTATTAATTATTAAATGATATATGCTTTCTTAATAGGTGTGACACATATACCTTAAAGATGTTTCAACCTTTCTCTAATGTTTAAGGAGGTTTTTTGTTACTTGAGGAGTGAGTTTGGAAATTTAGAGTGAATCATATCACAATGTAAATGATGTATTATTGGTCATGCAAAAAATTATCTAGAAGAGTGTCCCTACAATCAATATATTTTTTAATAAACTATTTTTGTATGTGTTCTAATAAAATGATGATTTATGGGGTTTCGAGAAAAAATAGATTTTTTTTTTATTGATCATTACTATATGCTTAGTAGACTAGCTATTTTTATTGTTGAAACATTGAAAATTATACATACTATTCTTATAAAAATCTCATATAATTAACTTGATGATAAGAAAGTTATATATTTTCTAATTATTGTTATAATATATTATATTTTGAATTACCTCTTATTAAATTAATTATGGGATTCTATATAAAATATGGTTAATTTGGTTACTGTATTATTGACCATACTAGTGACTATTTTAGACTATGTCTTCAAATTAAATGGTTAATGTGTTATTGCTTGGATGGAGTAATACTTTAAAAATTTATCTTCTATGTCATTTCATTAAAAGGCTAAATACTAAAGAAGTTACAAATGAACCAATCTATCTTTGAAGATTTATTAAAGAGTTCCATTTGGATACTAGTAAAAATTACAACCTTAATGAAAGATAACTAGTGTTACATCTCTCTGTAAGTCCTATAATTTCTTGAGCAGTATTGAAGGCTCCTCCAACCTTTCCCACACAATGATAATTTTGAATGCCTCCCACTCTAGATCCCCTATCTATTGCTCCCTCTCTCCTATGATAGTCCTATTAGTCTCTTCTTTGTCTAGTTGCAACATGGTAATGGATATAATCTCAACATTTTCTTGGATCTCTTTGTCATTGGTGGGTGTGGCTATGATTGGCCCTAAGTCTCCTAATGATGCTTTCCATGATAGTTCTTCAACTACAAAGGGTCTTTCTTAGGCTTGTTTTGTGGATGGTGTCTAAAATATGAAATTTGGGGTGGACTCGATGCAATCTTTATGCTGTGAGCTAGTGCTGCCCTTATTATCTCTCTTGGTAAGGAAGTCTCTAAATATATTGACTACAACTCCAAAATGACCCTTTTCTATAGGTTTTGCCTTTTGTGGCCTTCTCTCCATGATCTACACCTCTACATCTCCAATCATTGGTCTCGTTTGGTGGTAGGTGTGATGGAGATTTATCCTTCTACTAGGGGAATTTTTGTTATTGGATTTTTTTCTTTTGAAGTTAAACTATCAATTTTCGATCATAGATTATGGGAATGAGACTCTCATCTCCTGTCCATGAGGCCTTGGCTGCATTCCTTCAACCCTTTGAATGAACCTGTAGACATAAAAAAATTGTCATGTTACAACACTTGTATTGGCATTACATCATTTAGACATCTTGTATCATGCTTTTCCCTAGGTACTCATGTCATCATCTATTTAATTAAATAAATATTATTTATTTAATTAAATTCATAATCATTTCCATCCATTTCTCTAATGTTAATTAAATAATTTATATTATTTAATTAATTAAATCATTTATGTCGCTTCATCTAATGTTAATTAAATAATTTATATTATTTAATTAATTAAATCATTTCCATCCATTCCTATAATGTTAATTAGATAATTTATTTTATGTAATTAATTAAATCATTTCAATCCATTCCTCTAATGTTAATTAAATAATTTATATTATTTAATTAATTAAATCATTTTCAACCATTTCTCTAATGTTAATTAAATAATTTATATTATTTAATTAATTAAATAATTTCTATTCATTCTTCTAATGTTATTTATATTATTTAATTAATGAAATCATAAATCCATAATTAATTAAATAAATCAAATATTTATTTAATTAATAAATATTAAAAATATCTTCTTGCTTTCTTTCCAAAACTGAACTCATGTGTACTTCATGGTGCTTGATAGGATTTAATTTGTTTATTGTATTCAATTCATTTAAACCTTTTATTATCTCCCTATCTACATTTTGGTGCCCACCATGGGGCCTTGCCCCATTTTTAACATTTATATGCAGGTTTTCTAACAGGATTTCACATTCTGGAATTCAGCTTTCTAACAAAAATTCTCATTTTAGTGCATTTGAGGGTTTCTATAGTGTATATAAGGGTTTATGTAGTGCATACAAATCTTTTAACGGTGCTTCTTGTAGGTTTTATTGACTTTGTTTTGCAGATCTGACAGATTTTGGACAAAACTGCAAGTTTTACCAATTTCTTCAGATCTTCTACACAGCTACGAATTTTTCTCTAATATTTTTACATAGTCTTGTACATCATCTCAAGAGGCTACAGTAAAAATATCGAAGGTGTATCATTGTTTTTGTAGAAGTTATCATAATTTTATGGTTTTTCATAAAAAAAAAAATTTTGGACGAAAATTGACGAATTTTTCAATTTTTTATATTTTTGGAAATATATTTAAATTCTAATAGGGGTCTATGTTTTACATATTTTATTTAAAATTCAAATACAATGCGAGAAAATATGATCTTAATTTTCTATATGGTTTTCACAAATCCACATTTTTTGAGAGCAAAACAGAGAATTTTTCTGACTTCTTTACATTTCTGGAAAGCTCTAAGAAAATTAGATGAGATCTCTTCTTTGAGTTTTCATTTTTTAGATCAATAAAATCATCAAATACTGAAATCTAATTGGGCTATGTCAAAAACATGTCTCTGAAATTGCAAATTTTTTTGGATGAGTTTATTTAGTTTTTTGGCTGCATTATAATATCATTTTTTTCATCTTGTAGGTGATCATAAAGAGCTCTAGTAGCAGCAAATATCACTCACAATAATATGGAAAATGAATAATCAGGTGCACACATTCCATTTTTTTAATCTCATTAATCTTGTTTGTCACATCTTTCAATTTGGGACATAAAATCAATTCTTGTTTGATCACATTATTGCAATTGGTTTAAAATGAATCTTGTCTTCAATCACACTTCAAAAATTGGGTCTAAAATTAATCATTGTCTTCCATCACATCTTGATTTGGGGATAAAAACAAGTGTTTGAATTGTTTTATAAACATTGCAAATTTTTAAGGGAAATTAATCATTGTGAGTGTGAATCAAGTGTGTGTGTGATCATAAACACAACACTTGGTTTGCTTTTGTCAAACCCTTTCTAGGAAGGCTGCTACGGGATTTCATGACCCCTGGGGATGACCTCAATCGAAGTGTGAATCGAAAGACATGCTTGTTTGGAAGTTAAAATTTTTGTCACTCTTGGCTAAGCCCTAAAGAACTTTATACCTTTGGGAAGTGAAGGTGAAGGGTGGGTTACCCCTTTCTCCCAGCCGTGTGGCAGGATCTTTCTTTCAAATCATCCTTAGTCAACCTTATGCAGACTAGCTTGAAACCTAATTGGCCATACCCACTTGACTAGTTCTAGGACTTGTTGATGTGTCTTCTTCAAATGTGTGCTTAATAATCACATTCATAATTTCAAATTCAAACTCGCTTATGTGTCTTGCGTGAGTGATTTATGTGTGTACATGTGTGATCATTCATTTAAACATTGCCAAATCAAGCTAAACACCAAAAACATAAAGATAAGTCACTCTACATGTTCTTCTAACACATTCATATCCTATCACTTTCATCCTAATCAATTCAAGTCATCCAATCTAATCATTCCACATCATCACCAACCCGGTCCTAGTCACCACTTGTCAAAATGGTCATAATCATAAACAAGCCCAATCCTAATCATAAGCCCAAAATCATAATCCAAGGGGGCTATCCCTCTAGGAAAAATCATGAGACAAAACCGAAGCCTGAGCTCATAATTCAAGGAGTCCCTTTCCATAGTTCAAATAATGAAACAAAACCAAAACCTAAAATCATACTTTGAGGGGCTCCTCCTACCACCTCTAATGATGACATGAACTATGTTGCACACTTTGAAAAACAAATTGATATGCAAGAGCTTACAAACATGTGTAACACCATGCCCACATTCGAACACAAAGCCCTAGCATCCCAACTTCAAAACCTCCTTCAAACACTTCACCAAATACCCCAACCCCTAGACCACCAAACCATACAAAGCCTTCAAACCATCTTTCAAGATTTTAAACAAATTAAATCACCTCAAATCCAACACCTCCTAGCTCAAGCCAATCAATTCATTTCCACTTTTCAAACCCAACAACCACAACATCCTCCCCCATCCATTTATTATAAACAAATGACATGTCAACCTAATGTGCCATCTCCTTCCACCTCATACCAATCTAATCCATCCACTTCTTCACATGTGAATGCCACATCACGACAAACACATGTGACTTTAAATTCTACCTTGCAACAAGGCCAAACTTCCTCATGTTCTAATGCAACCATTTACAAGGGGAATACCAATATAGCACATGCACCCTATAACTTTATCATACCATCATCCAATCAAAATCAAAACCCTAAGCCAACACCTTCCACCCCTACACCTCCAAAGGATGTGACCCAAGGGCTACGAGCAAGGAATCAACTGTCGCCATGTCATTCAACACATATACCTTAACATACAAAAGAATCCTCAAACATCATGCCAAGTCCTTCAAGCCAACCATTTCATCCACAACCCCTTGAGCCAATTCAAGAGTTTCCCTTCAAAAATCCAAGTCACCCTTTATCATGCTCCTATGTTGTTGAACATCAAGAACATGACAAGTCTTTCCATGAGAAATCCCCTTCCACCTCCATTCAAATAAGTCATGAGGTATGTCAAGAGCACAATCCTAAACATAAGAAAACATTACCCCCTCATCCACATAAAGATCAACACCCTCCCAATGATTCCATTCATAACATACCTATTGTTCATGATCAATCTTCCATCTTTGATCAAGACCCCTTTTATGATCAAGAAGACCATGATGATCCTCTTAGCCAACTTTATGCATTCCATGGTCAAGAGCTTTCCACCTCACCCATCCATGATGCACAAAAATCCACTTCCCTTGATGAGACATATGCCTCCCAAGCACACATAGAAGATCAAACAAATTCCTTGGATCTAAGTGAACACAATGCTAATCAAGATCCTAATGATCCCCCATCACCCACTATCAACCCCATTGCGCTTCCTCCATCATATCCTATTGGTCTTTCCAACCCCATTGATGAATGTTCCTTCGTAGAACAACAAAAACCATTATCTTGTGTCATTTTCTCCATCCAATAAGGAACTCGTGTCTAGTTTTCCACCTACACCTATTCCCATTTTCCATTGTACACTCCAAAACATGAACCACCAAGGTAAAGGTCTAGAGCTTCATGAACAATGTATTTTGGAGCCCATCCATGTCAAAGTCCCTCCACGTTCTTATGGCCTTGGACCTACACCCCGAGGACAACAACCTAAAGATGTTGGTATTTCCTCCATGCATCCTAAGTCCACCTCCTTCCATCATAAATCCTATCATATCCCTAAAACATATGTTGCCATTCCACCTCCATCATCCTACAAATGTCAAAAGCATGTGACCATACACCTTCCACCATCAACTTTGCCACCATTTCTTCCAACTCCTAATATCCCTCCATCAACTTTGCCATCATTACTTCCAAATCCTAATATCCCTCCATCAACTTTGCCTCCATTACTTCCAACTCCTAATATCCCTACCATCCAATCCTTCTATCCATTTATCCATAAATAGCCTAAACATCTTAATCATGACCAATCAATGCACACATTGTCTAAACATAAAGCTTCCACTCATTCCACAAAACCCAAGGGATTCCAAAATAAAAAATTGGATGCCTCTACACATCAAGTCAAAATTTCTAAAGGTCCTAATTCCTTAGCATACAATTGCACGAAGTCAAAGCCAAAAAAGTTATATAAGCCCATACCTCCAAAAGTAAAGGCCAAAACTAAAATGGTTTGGGTACCTAAGAAAAAAGAAATCAAGTCAAATGAGGCATTCACATCACAAAAATCCCAACCATCCACTTCCATCCCACATTCTCATTCCATTCAAAAGTCTCAAATTCCTAAAACTCACAAGCAAAATAAAATCCATAAAAATACTAAATCTATGTGGGTAGCTAAAACACTTCATCCACCACCTCCTAAGCAAACATATCCATTGCTTCCTACACCCCATCCATATCAAAAGCTTCAACGTTTATCACAATGTGTGCAACCATTGGTCATGGTTCCCTTCCATTTCACAAAAATTCCACATACATCCATCTCCCCATCCTTCATGCATTATCCTACATATCTCCCCCACCATCTTCCTATGGTCCATGCTTTTGCATAAACCTTTCATCCATCTTTTTTTACAAGTCCTATTCAATCCACATCATCATCCACTATTCCCCATCCATTCTTGTATAAGCCTTTCATAATCTACCATCTACCTACTCCATTTCCATTTCACGTCATCTCTTACCAACTTCTATGAGCATAATGACATTTGACATGGTCCATGCAATGGCATCCATATCTAGTGGGACTATCAAATTTCATGGAACTAGACACTTGAGTCCCTCCTATCCATATTCCCCTTCTCCTATCCAAAAAGTAAAAAAAAAAGTAAAGAGAAATCCCTTCATCCAATGGTGAAAACCTGATAAACAGGCACCTTGGATAAGTACCATGATGGAAACCTAGCAAATAGGCATCATTTGTAGGTTGATCTTTGATGTCACTTACACTTGGGGGCACAATGTCTTATCTGTCTAACCTATCATTTTCATATCATATCATTTCCATCCTACCTGCCATCTTTAGCCATCATATTGAGTCTATTCATACATACCTATCATGTCAAGTCCATTCATCCACCCTTCATCTTTTGATCTTGATGAAGATATAGGGGCAAAATGTTGAAACATGTTTTTTGGGTATCTCTTGACATACCTCATCCTTCAAAACAAGCCTATCATTATCCTATTGTCATAAGTTTTGTCATGAAAAATCATAAGTATTGTACCTAGAATGGGGCATGTTATTCCTATGCGACATAGTCTTTGACGATCACATCCTTGCTTTCCTACGATACATACATCAATTCCATTCACTATGACTTATCCTTTCCATCCATCCATATATCATGAGCCTTTTATCCCTTATCCCATCACCCACCCTTTCATCCATCAATCCCATCTATCTCCTTGCACCTAGACTTGGTTTTCCCCTTGTCATTGGTATCTAGCACAAAGGCTACTCAAATTTTCATCCTTTGACACCTCCAAATATTCTCAAAAATCCAAAAAATCAAAACATTTCAAAAATCCAAAAAAAAAAAAAGAAAGAAAATCAAAAAATTTCAAAAGTCCAAACAAATCAAAACATTTCAAAAACAAAAAAATAATCAAAATATCCCCAAAAATACAAAAAAATCAAATATCCAACAAAATCCAAGCAATAAAATCAAACCACATCACTTCTTCTCATCAATCTAATCATTATCATCAAAATCATTCCAATCCAATCAATTCCTCAATCCAATCATTCAACCATTCAACCAAATCAATCATCTTCATCAAAACCATTTCAAATCAATCAAATCATCTTCAAATCAATCCAAGCAATAATCCAAATGCAAGTAAATCCTTAATCCATACCAATCAAGACAATCAATCTAGTCAAATTATCTAATCAAATTATTTGGTCTTGATCCTTATCTTGTTGTAAACCAAATCAATCAATCAATTATCATCATCCTTGTGTTGATCTAGGGATATGTCATTCCCCACAATGGCAACACTATCATCAACCAAATCAAAGTCAATCAATCAATTATCATCATCCTTGTGTTGATCTAGGGACATGCTACTCCCCACAATGACAACACTATCATCATCATCAATCAATCAATCAATCAATGGTTTACAGCTTGACAGGGGCAATACCTTGTTTGTTTTTGTATCATTTGTGCATGCTTGCTTGCTTGCTTGTGTGTGTTATCATTTTATCTTGCATTTGTATCAAATTTGTATCATTCTAGCTAATATTCATATCTTGTGTATGTTCGAATATATTTTTGCATTATCCTTTGCATCTTAGGTCACATAATACCTTTTGTGCATTAGGACTTTAATGCTCTAAGTTTACTTCCTCATATGTCTAGACAAGGTTGTATTACACTGGGGCATGAGACACATTGTCACCTTGGTCCTTATATCTTGGTGCATAACATCTAGTGCTATATCAAACATCATTTTTGCTCACCTTCATTGTAGCATAACGTATCATTCCTCTCCTTCATCCACTTTCTATCTTGCATCATTCGTCTTATCCCTCCCTTTATCATTTCATTTCGAGAGCCTACCCGTGTTTGTTCAACCTGCCTATCCTCTCAAGGGGGCATCATCATTCCATCATCCCATCCTTATATCATTATCCATTTTCTTCTATCCATACCTTAACTTCTTTGAAATGATGTTACTCGACACAAATCTCATCATCTCAAACATCACTTCAAAGAGGGGCAAAATGTAGACATCAAAAAATTGTCATGTTACAACACTTGTATTGGCATTACATCATTTAGACATCTTGTAGCATGCTTTTCCCTAGGTACCCATGTCATCATCTATTTAATTAAATAAATTTTATTTATTTAATTAAATTCATAATCATTTCCATCCATTTCTCTAATGTTAATTAAATAATTTATATTATTTAATTAATAAAATCATATATGTCCCTTCCTCTAATGTTAATTAAATAATTTTTATTATTTAATTAATTAAATCATTTCCATCCATTCCTCTAATGTTAATTAAATAATTTATATTATTTAATTAATTAAATCATTTTCATCCATTCCTCTAATGTTAATTAAATAATTTATATTATTTATTTAATTAAATCATTTCCATCCATTCCTCTAATGTTAATTAAATAATTTATATTATTTAATTAATTAAATCATTTTCATCCATTCCTCTAATGTTAATTAAATAATTTATATTATTTAATTAATTAAATCATTTTCAACCATTTCTCTAATGTTAATTAAATAATTTATATTATTTAATTAATTAAATAATTTCTATTCATTCTTCTAATGTTAATTAAATAATTTATATTATTTAATTAATGAAATAATAAATCCAACATTAATTAAATAAATCAAATTTTTAATTAATTAATAAAATCTTAAAAATATCTTCTTGCTTTCTTTCCAAAACTGAACTCATCTGTATCTAATTAATTTATTTAATTAGATAATTCATCAATTATCCTTCTCATCTTTTTCAAGATTTAGTTTCTTTAAAACAAGAAATGGAATCCTTCTATCTTTTTACAATCTTATCTTATCTTGTTTTATTTCCTCCTTGATCAAATAAAACAAAAATCAAATCCTTATCGAATCTTGTCAAATATTATCTCTGTCCAAATCAAGACTCTATAAATCCAACAGTTCACAAGCCATTTGGATCGAATCTTCTTCTAGCATCTTCACTCTGTCAAAATAATTCTTCAATTGCCATCTATCATCTTCATCACATCATTATGCTACAGAGTTGAGCAACCAACATTCCTCTATTATCAACCTTTGAAATCTTGCATCCTTGTGCAGGTGGAGAAGAGCAATGGAGATCAATCAACACTAGTTTGAAAATCGGTTTGCATGTTATTTGTTTATTATTTTTATTTTCATTTTAGTTTGTACTTCATGGTGCTTGATAGGATTTAATTTGTTTATTGTCTTCAATTCATTTAAACCTTTGATTATCTCCCTATCTACAGAACCCATTGATGTAATGCATGCTGAGTGAGATTGTCATATCTCCCCTAACATTTTTGGTGCTCCTATGCTTATGAGGATATTGGAATTCTTCTTGGTAGATTCTTGAATGTAGAAAATTCTTCCAAGAATTTTACTCACACCTCCCACTCTCATATTGTGGTTGAGGATGATTTATCTCAAGATTTACTTGGAGAGGTAGTGCTTCAAGTTAATTGTTGGTCATGGTCTCAGTTGTTGGATTATGAAGATATCCCTTTTCCCTACAGATGATATTTTTCTATAGGAAACCTAGCTCATGATTGTCCTAGTGGCTCACATGTATGTTTATCCTCAACTTTATAGAAGAATGCTCTTTAAGAACATTTAATAGTGTACCCTAATGTTGAATCTTCTTTTGATTGTGAAGATTTTAGGCCTCCTTCTCCTTCTATGTAGAAGAATAATCCTATTGTAGGTGGCGTTGCTCATCCTAAGGATTTTGATGTGTTGTTTCTAGATAAGGCCACTCCTCCTACTATGTGTGCTACCTCCCCTAGGGCCCCTGTTGCCCCCTTGTTGGGTGTTACCACAATAGTGTGTCTCACTTTCTGGACATGCTAATTTTTTCTTGCAATAATCTTTTTCAAAAAATAAAAATGATTTAAGCCTTGAGAGGTTACTTTGAAAGGGTTTTAAGTGATGAGGGATAGATAATAACCACTTATATCAAACCCCCTTGGATAGAACCCTCTAGTATTAAATCATACCCACAATAGAGTCACCTTCGCACCTAATAAAATAGTGGAAAAAAAAACTTTTTATTTAACTTTTAAGGGATTAAACAACATCATTTAGAAATTATATTTCTTAATATTAAAGCCTTCAAAATGATCTTTCCAAAAATTATAGTTTTGATATGTTTTCATTTTATCATGTATTTAATTTTTAATTTTTAATAAGCATAGGTTTTTATCTAAACATCAAGCTCTTTGTTTTGTAGAGGTAGAAAAATAGTAAATCATTGTAAGAAATAAAATAAAAAAATCCTTTCACTAGGCATTGATGTCCTTGTTTCACCCAAAAACAAAAGGATTTAGATACATACACAACAATTTAGATTAGATGAAACGCATGCATGTGCAAATTATAGTTACAATGAATTTATAAATTAATTTAAGAAAATAAGTAAGCAAAAATTATGAAAAAATATCCTTTCCCTAGATATTGTTCTTGAGAATCTATATTTAAAAATTAGAATTTTATGCTTTATAGAAAAATTTATGTTGGATGAGGGTATGTGCAGGATCATGATGGGCCAAAAAGTGGCAATATGATGGGTATATATAGGGTATGTGGCTGACAACTTTTTTTTTACCCAAACTTGATGAAACAAAAAGGGTTTTTAAAGGAGATTCTTAGCTTTCCACAAATATAAATTATGCTTTATTATGAATTTAATAAATTATTATTATTTATTTTCTATTTGAATTACGACTAAAGTCCTAATTGATAGGTTGATTGAAAAACATTTATAGCTTTCAAACAGTATCACATTTTTTGAATCTGAAACATGTATCACATTCCAAGCTTCACATACTATAGGATTAAAAAAAGAAAAAATTAATTTCATGAATTTTTGACCAAGGTGGTCAGACATACGAGTTTTTATATTTTTTAAATGTTGTAATAAAAAAATCATAATTAATTATTTACTTTGAAAAAAATTACAAAAAATATGCATCACATCAGGACATGAGTCCTCTACCTATATCTAAAATATTATAAAAAAATATTATCATTTTACTGTGGTTAGGTTGGTCAGACAAATACCTACTTATTTTTTCCCAGAAATTTAAGTACTACTGCTTTGAAATTTCAAATTTTCACCAAATATATTTTCTTGTTTTTAAATAAACCTAGTAGTTTAGAAACTACATTCAATTTTCTATAGATTCTATTCTTACACATTTTTGAAAAAATATAAATAACTTATTCAAAATTTTGCGTCAAGTTGCTTAACTCTGATTTTTCTTATTTTTTTGCCACTTAAGGGCCTATTTTTTCCACGATGATCCTACACATGCCCATGACTCAAACGTGACTTTCTATAAATCTTTTTTTGTTTAAAATTAGTTATTAAATGAGATATTGAAAGATTCATGATTTTTTTTAGAAATTTTTAAAAAATATATATTTAGAATCTATACACAAATTTCCACAAATCACTAGTTAACATCATCTTCATATTCTTAATGGTTTAGCTTCTATAGGTCTCAGAAGATGAAATTCAATTAAAATATTGATGTAAATGTCCATCTTGGGAAAAAAAGAGACACAGTATTATCCTCTCTGAGAATATTTAATAATGTAACTTGATGTTGAATCTTCTTTTGATTGTGAGGATTCCAGGCCTCCTTCTCCTTCTATGCAAAAGAATAATTCCATTACTCCTCTTGAGGCCTCTTTTGTGTTGTTTCAGGACAAGGCCACTCCTACTATGTGTGTTGCCTCCACTAAGGCCCTTGCTGCCCGCTTGCAAATAAACGCTAGCTTAACTACAAATATTGTTGCTTTGGTCATGGTTTTGGATGCTTCACCTAAAGCATCTTTTGTTCTAGTTGTCAATTACTCTGAAGGGGGCTCTTCCCCTTCTAGTCCAAATGTTTATAATCTTGTTTTTGATTCATATTGGGAAATAGTGAAATGAAAGAAGAAATCTAAGAAGATTTATGTTTCATTTAACAAGACCTTGGAGGATTTTTCAATGGATCCTTGCTCTAGGGCTTGAGCTTTTTCTCTTTAGTTATTTTTTGGGATGTTTCTTGCTGGTGGATCCACTTGGCTACTAGTCTATTTATCTTTGCTATTCTAGACTCATTGTTTCTAACTAGTGGCTATATTTGTCTAGTCTATTTTATAGGGTTGTTCAACCGTGTTGTTTTCTTTGTATGGGTATGAACAACTAATAGTATTCTTTAGTAAGTCTTTACAAGTCATCGAGTTGAAGTATGATATAAATGAAAGGTAGGCATATTCTTTGGTGAAGATGGTAAAAAAACTTTAGGACATATTTGGTTGGTGCAACAATTGTTGCATATGTAACCATTGCGGCTATAATGAATAACTTCAAACAAGAATAGGTTACAAGGAGGAGGTATAGATGGATAAATAGGATACAAGAATTTAATATTGATATCTAAATTACACAATTTATAAGAGGACAAGGATTAGCAAGACTAATGGTAGAATTAAAGTTAGATGCTAATCAGATAAACAATGTTGATGTTGTGGATGTGTATCCTATTTGTGATATGAAGACTACTAGATGGTATAGAAAAATTATACGTTAGTTGTAGAACATGTCATGCCCTGAAGGAATGACTGATAATGAAAGGATGACAATGAAGCTCTAAGACATAAAATATGTAATTATAGAAAATGAATTATGGTGAAAGAAAATGAATGATTTTTTTCTCAAATGTGTTGATTGAAAACATGCCCTACATATTTTGAATGAGATTCATAATGGTGTATGTGGTGGTCACTATATGGAAAAAAGTACTACACATAAAGTTTTGAGGGTAGGGTTCTTGTGGCCAATACTCTTCAAAGATGCATAAAAGCTAGTAAGGGAATGTGATGCATGCCAAAGGTTTGTTGGTATGTTAAATTTTTTAGGTAACTTAACCCTTAGGCAAGTTATAGTGCAAGAACCATTCTAAATGGGGGATTGATTTTATTGGTGAAATTGAAAAATAGTCTAGTCGAGGGCATTCATGCATATTGGTGGAAATAGATTTCTTTAGTAAATGGATTGAGGCCATTCCTACAAAGAAGGCCACTAGTAATGTGGTTATATAATTTTTAATGAATAATATTCTACCAGGTTTGGCATAATAGAGAAAAGACCCTCTAATAATTCTACACATTTTAGGTTAGAGGAACTTGTAGACTTTTGCAACAAGTATGGGATTGAAATCTCATATTCATCCCCTTATTAGCCACAAGGAAATGGAAAAGTTGAGTCCAATAACGAGAGTTTGATGAAAATCATCAAAAGGGTGATAGAGAAGAACAAAAAGGCCTAGGACTCAAAATTGAGACAAGCCTTAAGAGTTGATAGGGTAACCATCAAAAAATAAATAGGGCAATCACATCATGAATTGGTTTATGGGATTAAGGCTAGGATGCCTATGGATAGTTTACTACAAGTATACCAATCCATTTAGGGGTATGAGGATGATACTACAAATGAAATGCAACAAAGAGTTAATTCTTTTCAGAGCAGCTATTTCTGGATTAGATTGTGTGAGCTTTTTTGGATCAATGTTTCGGATCACACTCCGTGATCCATCATCTCCTTGAACTCTCTATCCTGATGATGGATCACGGAGTGTGATCCGAAACGTTGATCCAAAAAAGCTCACACAATCTAATCCAGAAATAGCTGCTCTGATTCTTATGGATTGTGGAAATCTAATGACATTGAGTTAATTCTTTTCTTGAATGATAATACTACTAGGTAGAAGTCAGATGCAGAAAAGGAGGTCGTGACGCTGGGTGTGGATAGACCGAGGTTACAAAATGGAGGTCGAGAGGCTACATGGAAGTTGAGATGTTGGATGCAGGCCAAAAGGACAAATGCAAGGAGAGAGGCCAGGATGTTGGGCATAGACTGGCCAATTACCTTGGTGCACAATGTGAGGCTAGGTGTAGGCTGTGAGGTTAGATGCAAGTGGAGAGGCTAAATGCAGGCTATGGCATTACCAAATGGGCCGAGAGGTTGAGACACCATGGGAGAGATGAATCCCATAGAAGGTGAAGGCTGAGTGATTATGCGACAGTGAGTCCAAGAGGTCGGTGGTCGAGTCTTGTAGTTGTGTAGCCATGAGATGTCTCTCACTGAGAGAGGTGATCATGAGGGGTTTTGTTGCTAAATATTCTCCAGAATGAAACAATATGTAAACTCATGTAAAGGCTATAAGAATAAATTGTATTGGAACTATATATTGTTGCTGAATAATACAATGGCTATCTAGGCTTTTGGAGTGTGGTGTTTTTTACTCAAAAGGATTTTCCCCATGTATATCTATGAGTTCATGTCTTATGTTTCATCTTTCATGGTTGTTGGCTTTGCCTATTTGAATCTTTTAATGGTGTTGTTGAAACTGATTTACATGGGTTTCTCTCTAAGGGTCAATGTGGGAAATGAATTGTGCCTATTTCGGCTTTATGGCATAGTTGACGTGTATTTTGTCCGTCCCCTTTTTTTCCTAACAAGTGGTATTAGAGTTGTGTGATGGTAGGAAGAGTGGAGTCTAGGACTCCCTCTTACCAACAAGTTGTATCAGAGCCTTCTTTTGGCATGTGTTTCTCCCTAGTGTGTTGTTGAATCTGGGTACTCCTGTGAACATTTCTTATTCTGCTAGGCTTGAGGAAATTTGGAGGAATCAACTAATGTTTTGACCCTAATTATGGAGTGGTAATTCTTTCTCTTCTATTAATGTTTCTAAGATAACGCGTAGCATGGAAGATGGTGAAGATGGAGATATTTGAGTTGTTCATATTGAAATGATGTGACTTGAAGCTCGTGATTTGGAAGTGGTATAACCCTGATGCATGGGGTGGAATATTTTTTATCTATGTTTGTGATGCAAAAAATATTTCATATTGGGTGTCTACATGAGAGGCTCCTTGTTGATATGGAGAAGCTTGGGTTGTTGTTCAATCATGGAGTAATGTGCTTATGTTGGGTGGTTTGTCCTGGTATTGAAAAGCACAGATTTTTCTCGTACCCCAATTGCATGAAGGCTATGGAGTAGTCCATTGTATAATCTAGAAGCTTCTGAAATATCTTGTCTCTCAAATGCATGTGCATGTTGGTGGTTTTGAAGTTGGCTTGAAGTGGGCCTAGAGTTCTTGAACTACTATTTGTACTTGCATTTTTTTGTGGCTTTGCAGGTTTTACATGATCAAGCAAAAAATTGTTGATATGTGTATTTTCTATTAAGCTATTTTCTAGACTCTAGATTTTGGGGTGTGATGAGATGAGGTAGTTGCAATTTGGCATGGTTTCAAGAGGTGTGATGTCTACTTTGCATTGGAGTGTCGGTACGTGATTTGTCACTCAACATTCTTGTGGTGGTGCTTGTGGGTTCCTTGACTATGGTGCTCATTGTGGACATGATTGGTGATTTGGATCTATGCTTGATCTGGTGTTTGAGTCATGTTGTCTATGTTGTTGTTCTCTTTGAGATCTTTGTTTTATAGTTTCTAGTGTGATGATGGGTTTGCATCTTTCTATTGAATGGATCTACAAGTTTTGCAATGTTGTGGGCTATATTTATCTACATGTTTGCTGTGAGACAACTCAGAAGTGGATTGTCTATATCCATAAGGTTGATTCATTGTTGGTGCAAACTCGTTAGTTGGCCTTGTCCATGGTCACTTGTGCATTGGTGTGGTTATTTGAGATGACAGGATGGATGTCATTTGAGTACCTGAATATCCATCTATGGGGATGTGTAGCATGTGTATCATGATTTCATGGATAGCTTAGATACACTACCTTGTGTAATATTTTGACAATGATAGTTTGTTCTACTTGGTTTGGAGATCTTGGTGCTGCTTGGCACTGTTGTCAGATATACATGTTAATATTGTGGACTTGGAGGATTTTTAGTTTAGTATATGGTTTGTCATGATTCTTGGAGAGCTCGGTGTCATGTTTTATTGGGAGCTTTAGCAGTGACTTCGGATTCATCATGTGGTGGTGAATGGTCTTCTTTAGTGTTGCAAATGTTGGGTATGTGCAAGATCACGATGGGCCAAAAAGTGGAAATATGATGGGTATGTGGCTAACAAATTTTTCTTTACCCAAAATTGATGAAGTGAAAAAGGGTTTTCAAAGGAGATTCTCAACTTTCCACCAATATAAATTATACTTTACCTTGAATTTAATAAGTAATTATTATTGATTTTCTATTCAAACTATGACTAAAGTTCTAATTGATAGGCTGATTAAAAAAAATCTATAGCTTTCAAACAGTATCACATTTTTTGAATCTAAAACATGCGTCATATTCTATGCTTCCCATACTATAGGATTAAAAAAAGAAAAATTGAATTTCATGAAAATTTGACCAAGTTAAGGCGGTCATACATATGATTTTTTTTATATTTTTTAAAAGTTGTAATAAAAATTCATAATTAATTATTTACCTGGAAAAAAATTACAAAAAAATATGCATCACATCTAGACATGAGCCCTCTACTTATATATAAAATATTATAAAAAAATATTATCATTTTATTATTGTTAAGGTGGTTAGACAAACACCTACTTCTTATTTTTTTCCCTGAAATTTAAGTACTACTGCATTGAAATTTCAAATTTTCACCAAATAGATTTATTTATTTAAAAAAAAAAACTAGTAGTTTAGAAACTACATTCAATTTTCTATAGATTCTATTCTTATATATTTTTGAAATAATATATATAATGTATTCAACTTTTTACGTCAATTTGCCTAACTCTGATTTTTTTGAATTTTTTGCCACTTAAGGGCTTGTTTTTTCCATGATGATCCTGCACATACCCTATTTCTAGGAGGGACTCTTAGATCCTATTACTGTAGAAGGTTTCTTTTTCATTTGTATGGACACTATTTGAGGATGTGTAGCATCTTGGAACATGGAGGACTCTTGTGAGTCTTTGGTTGAGGTGTTAATGGTGCTTGATAGGTGATGTTTGTTTATATTTTGTTTTGTTTCATGTCATGGTATACTCTTGACTGCGCATTAGAGTTTTGGCATGATGCATTGCTCTTGAGACCATGGTATGTTCACCTAGAGCATGTTCTATCTTGTTTTTTGGAGGATGTATTCATATTTTTGTTCATGTTAAGGGCTTTGGAGTTGATGTTGTGTTGATTTTGTATAGCTCCTGAGCATAGTGGAGTGGTGGAAGTGTTGGTGCCATTTACTTTCTATAGGATTTGATGCTTGTGTTCTTGAGGCATATGCATATATGCCTTTGCTCATTTCCTTTCCTATGGTGGATGTTTGGAACTATTGCATTAGTTGGTGGACATCTTGTATGTTATTATACATGTCTTAGTATGAGCATGGAAGCATTGTTTAAGATTCTTCTTTTTGCTTTTGGAAGGAGCTAGTAAGTTCTTCATCAAGTGGGATAATGTTGAGAAATGTGACTCAATTTACTGGCTTGATTGACTTCGTAGAGCAGTTACATTTTCCTTCTCCATCTGCTTGAGTTAAGTAGCTAGTTTTCAAGCCTATCTAACTGAAGTCGTGTGGTTGTAAAGTTTCTTAACCTCCCCACTTAGCGACTATGAAGGGAAGGCTACTTCCTATGTTTTCGGCTCATTTCTAGCTTCAAGAACTTTGTAACGTCCTTCAAGAGGTTCTAAAGTTTTTTTTTGAGTGATGGAATGATCCCTTTTTTGGCATGTCATAGGTTTCAAAAAATTCATAACCTCTACCATGAGGTTTAGAAGTTTGAGTTTTGGGTGACAGGGCAATCCCTTTATCAAGGAGTCATGGGTTTTCAAAAGAAATTAACCTTCATCAAGAGGTTTTAAAGTTTAGTCTTCCAACAATAGAGTGACTTGGATGACGATGGATGTGAGGACCACTTGGGACTCGACAAGGTTGGTGGATTATAATTTAGGGTGATATGCGGTGGTGATGTGTAGGACAGATGGCATGTGAGCCCATGTGCTTGATGTTTTACTTGATGACTCATGCAGAACCCTAAGTTTAATGGTGGAGATTTATTTGATTGCTTATCCAATGACCATGATGGGATGATGAATGATGGCATGTGGCTTGAGGTGAAACCCTAACAAGGTGCAACATTTGAAGAGTCAGAGAAAGATTGAGAATGAAATCTCTTGACACTCAACACTCTCTTCCTGGTGTCTCTTTGGAATCACTTGATACTCTCATGTGTCTCTCTAGAATCTCTGGAAGTGGGCTGAATGGCCAACCATGGATGAGCTAAGCTATAGGCCAAGAGGTTGGATGCAATGAAGGCTGAGAGACGACTCTCTCAAAGCTTGAAGTAGAGAGTAGAGGTGATCGTGAGTAGCGACAATGATTTACGGTAGGTCGAACGGTAGAGAGGTTGCATGGTGTTGGGTGTCGAACATGCCAAGAGGATCAAAGTGTTGGATGTAGGCCAAGAAGTTGAATATAGATAGGGAGGTCACGAGGTTGGGCATGAATAGAATGAGGTTACCAGGTGGAATTCAAATGCAAATAAGGAGTCTGCGAGGCTAGGCATGGAAAGACCGAGGTTACCAGGTAGAGGCCGAGAGGTTGCATAGAGGCTGAGATGTTGGATGCAGGGCAAGATGATGAATGAAAGTAGAGAGGAAAAGATGCTAGGGGTGGACTAGCTAAGTACCTAAGTGTACACCGTGATGTTGGGTGCAAGTAGTGATGTCAGATGCAAGCTAAGAGGCTAAGTGCAGGTCATGGCATTGCTGAACGGGCTAAGAGGTTGAGATGCCATGGGAGAGATGAATCTCATAGAAGGTGAAGGATGAGCAATTGTGTGATAGTGACGCCGAGGGGCTGGTGGTCTATTCGTGTATTTGTGTAGCCATGAGATGTCTCTTGCTGAGAGAGGTGGTCACGAGGGGTTATGCTACCAAATATTATTTGGAATTAAACAAGATATAAACTCCTGTAAAGGCTATAAGCATGAATTGAATTGTAACTGTATTTTGTTATTGAATAATAAAATGGTGATCTAGGATTTTGGAGTGTGGAGCTTTTTACCTGAAAGGGTTTTCCCCATGTATATCTATGTGTTCATGTCTTTTGTTTCATCTTTCATGGTTCTTGGTTTTATGTGTTTGAATCTGATAAAGGTTTTGTTGACATTGATTTGCATGGGTTTCTCTCTAAGGGTCAATGTGGGAAATGAACTGTGCATGTTTCTACTTTATGGAATAGTTGATGCATCCTCTGTTCATCTCTTGTTTTCCCAACAGTTTTGACATTGAATGCCAGAGGTCAGGAGAAAGGAAATCATGGAATTTTTTATTCTCCAGCTAGTTGGGAGCATATATGATCAACAATACATATATGGAAGATTCACATTTCTTGCAAAATTTGATTAGATAATTCTAGGAATTTCAATTACATGGAAAATTCCTAAAGCCATTCTTTTCATAAGGCATTCATTATTCCATGTACAATGTATTTTATGTATAGGTCTGCATATATGTTTTCTTTGGTCTATTTTCCTAGTCTAGGTGGTTTTCCCTAGTTTTTGTCCCTTTATGTTTTGTCTATTTTGCTCCACCATAGATTCTTAGGATCTTTCTTTGTTCTAAAAGAAGAAATATACCAAATTGGAGCCACTAATAGGACTATTTCAAATTTTTGTGGTTCCTTGTATTAGATTTAAAAAAAAAAAAAGTTTCATGGGTTATCGATAAGCTAGGGTTTCATGTTTCATTTACTAGGGTTCACCCAAGGATTAAAACCCTAGCACTATTTAAAACCTTAGCTCTTCCTTTTGGTTTCTCATTGACTTTCAATCACTTGTTCCCAATTCCTTAATTAAAAAATTAATGTCATTAGCTTCATTCTCAACTAGCCGCAACTTTCTAGTTATATCGGTAATTTCCATTCAAAATATTTGGTTAATATGTTAAGTCTTGTGGGCCATGAAATTTTTATATATAATGTCTAATGTTCATCATCCTATGTTTGAAATAATTGAAGTATAAGTATTATGATAACCTATTAAATGGCACTAAATTATCACAACTCAATGAACATGCATAAAAATGTGTTAAAGAAGGCTCGACTTGGACCCACACTTGATAGGTGTTTGCATTTCATTTGTCCCTACTCTTTGCATCAATAAAATATTCAAGGAAAGAAGGTTGGGGGATAGAAGGCATATACCACATGCCCATCTTTTGAAGTGTACCTTGCATGCATACAAAATGCGTTCATTGTGGGCCTGTTATTAATGTTTCATATTGAGCCATGTGGACTCATCCTTACCGTTTCCTAGCATCTCACAGGGGATGTTTCAAAGGATATCTGATGCTTGCAAGATTACATGAGAGAAATGTTTCATAGAATAATGAAGGTAACCTAGGAGAATTAAAAGGCATAAAATTGAGGAAACATGTTCTTTACTGATAAAGAAGTTTTGAAGATGATATGATCCTGACCATCCAAAGTTGTCAAGGATTAAGGATATGCAAAAAATTCCTAATTATGGGCACATGCCTAGGAATTTAACGAGTGAACACATTGGACACGTGGAGTCATCTAGCGATTCGTCTCACAATCTCGCAACCTTTAATCTTATTCTCAATGCATGAATGTAGGATTGTGGGGGATTGACATGTCATCCTTTTTAGTACTTTCCAAAGGTGGTAGAGCTTGTGGTGACTTATAAAATCTTTTGCACATGGAAAAATTCTATAGGCTTGATGGTATAGTCAAACTAAGTCAAATTTTTAAACTTGATTCACTCTGTCTGAGACATCTTGTGATACAGGTGATCATGAGATCAATGACTTAAATTCAAAGTTATGGAATTGAGTAGATAGAGTTGTTCTAGTTCATGTGAGTGAGAAGTAATGATAGAAATGACATTGTTAAATCAATTTGAATAGCTTTTTTTCCATAAAATAAAGGATTGAAGAATAATTAAAGGTTACAAAAGTATTCAAAAGTGATTGAATATTTTTCCTATGATTTGTGAGCTCTTAGTGCTAAGAATTAGCGTTTCTAAGAATTTAAACACCAATAAGCACAAATTGCTTCCTCTGTGTTAAATTTCTAGTGAAATTATTTGAAATTTCCATCCCAATATTTTGAATTACTTGCTAGAAGTTCTTTTAAGGTTTGAAATTCATAAAATACTATTAAATTACTTTGACGTTTCCCTAGTCCTCATGCATCTATTTTATAAAAAGCCTAGCCACCTTATAAGAAACCTTATGTTGCATTATAAAAAACCCTAGATTACGCAATTATTAAAAATGACACCCCCAAAGGCTTAGACCTCTAGTTCCACCCACAAAAGAAGCCTTCATGAGGATTTTATGCTCAAACTAATGGGTTCAAAAATGGATAAGATCAAAAGAAAATTAGTGTTGCAACTCCCAAGGGAAATGAAGGGAAATTTTGATAAGTACTATGTTGTTAAGTGAACCAGTTGAAATAGGGTTCCATCATTTAAGAGCTGGAACTAGGTTTTAGGATCTATTTCACTCTTAGTTCATTAGGAAACCAAGATCCCTCAAGCAAGTGACTCAATTAAGGGAAGGACATACAAGGGATTGGTTTCCTTAGGTGTGATTAAAAGGGGGTTCACCATTAAATTGAAGCATCAAAGGAGAAATGTAAACGCTAATGCACTAAACCCGACAAACATAAAACATGAAATTAGACTCAGAAACATAAATCAGATAGAAAGGAAGCTAGTAAATAGATGCACTCCAAGAAATATCTAAAACTTTGAAATTCTACATTTTGAAGTGCATAAGGACTCATACACCAAGCTGGGTGATTCAGTCCTGCTACTAGAATTTGGGAAAAATATGGAATCTTCTACTGGTAAATCAAGATCTATACAAAACTACTAAAAAGAGGTATACTAGGACTCATACACCCAGAGGGGAAATTTAGTCCAATTATTAGGGTTTGATTGAAAATTTTATGGCCTCTAGTGATCTTCTATATCTTTTGTCTTGTCCAATCTTGAAGAACGATAGTCTGAATTTTGATCTGTAGATGAGTTTCTGTGAAGATGAAAACTTTGAAAACTTTTTACAGCTTTGTAACTTTTTCTTCAAACGATCTTCAAATTCTAAAACACCTAGATCTACAATCACACATGAAGAGATTCAAAGTTTTTGTTAGGGAATAGGTAATTAAACCTTGAAATTACATGAAATTACATGAAGGAATGATGAATGAAGAAATGTAATGTTGCAACTCACAAAACCCTTGAAATGAATGCTAAAAATTTGTGTGAAATGGCTCCAATGGATGTGGATTGTGACTCTTGATCTTGATATGAGATAATTTCTTTGAATGATTACTTGAATCATGAAAACCTACATCAAAAATGTTAGGTCACAAACACACATAAAGCATCAAGAATTTGACATAATGCTTAAATATTGAATGTTACTCCAAATTATTGATAATCAACTATTAAATGCTTTATAACACTCCCACTTGAATTCTCATTTAGTGTAGTAAAATGAATACCATTTCATTTTCAAACTTATTTGTGTTTTCCTTACTTTATTTATGCATCTTTATGGCTTAACTGGTCTTATTTTGTGTCCACAAGCCCTATAAATTATATATATTTTTTGGTTAATCCTAACATTCTCCAATGCATAAATGAAAATTTAATTACCCAATCTGTGTGTCTTTAATTTTTGGGTCGGGACTAAAACACCACCTAGGGCATCTTTGTCCCCCAAAGGCCTCGGGACCTTGATTTTGACGTATCTTAATTGGGCCCCTTCTTGGTGTCTGCACCCCAAGTTTCATGGCTTGGGACTAAGACGCCACCTACGGCCTCTTAGTCCTCCTTGAGTCATTTTTGGGAATTAATTTCAAATTCTGGTAGGATTTAACCTTCTATATTTAATGAATTCATATGTCAACTTGGTGTGATGTAATTTTGGGATATTAAGCATAGATAGGTATAAATACAAAGTTCCTTCTCTAATTTTTCATCCTAATCAATCTAGCAAGAAATCTAGGCAATCATTTCTTTTGTGAGAGCATTCAAGAGTATATTCATCAAGCATTTAGATCCATCATCAAGATTCAGGCATCATATCAAAGAGTTTTCTTGCATCATGTGTGTTGTTGTGCTAACATTTGTGATGTAGGGATTTTATTCAAGTAAAGGAATTCAAGATCATTCGTTTGGTTCAAGATCCATATCCATTGCACCCATTTCACACAAGTTTGTAGACTTTACTAGAACGGTTTGGTGCATTGTATGTTGTTCATTCACCATTTCCTTCATTATTCTATTTCATTTCAAAGTTTAATTACCAACAAGGGGTTAGACTAAGGGAAACCCCCATTCACTAACAAACAACAAGCTTTTCCTATTTTTCATGTTTATGATTGTAGATCTAGGTTGAAGTCTTGAAGATCACTTGGAGTGAAAAGTTTTAAAAGTTGCAAAGTTGCATTACAAAGTTGTCATCTTCATGGAAACTCACCTACAGGATAAATTTGGAAGTTTCAAAACTTGAGATTGGAAAGGAAGCAAGTGCAAACCTTGGAGCTCAAGATCATATTTAGAGTTTTTAGAAAATCAGAGTGGGACTAATACACCACCTTGGGAATCTTAGTCCTCGTAGGAATATTTTTCAAAGATTCTTTTAGTTCCATTTCTGACATCAAAAGACTCCATATTTTCCCAAAAAAATAGCAACGAGACTAATACACCATCCTAGGCATCTTAGTCATCCATAGGAAATTTTTGTAGTCTTTTCACATTTCAAGAATTTTCATAACTTCTCCAAATTTCCCAAGTACACACATACTATCTTGGTATTGCATAATCTCATTATTTTTCTCTCATTTAGCTTGCATTTCTAATTCTAGGTGATTTTGCATATCACATTGTGTTTTCCAATATTGTCTTTTCCAAGCATTTGCTTGGTGGTGAACCCCTTTAAAGCTGAGAAATCCCCCTCCTAGGTCCTCTTCATTGTGAATTGATGCACCTTGTGAGGTGGCTATTCAATCCAATTGGGACTCCTAGGACATCCTTGAGTGATTGGTTAGGGAAATATTTATATTGATATATCCATTTTTCCTACCAATCATTTTGGTGAACCTGAATTTTAAGCATTCATTTTTTATTTGGAGTCCATTAAAGTCCTTATATCTAGATTGCATTCATTCTTTCATCGCATCTTGCATTAGTGAAAGTGCATCTAGGGTTTTTTGCATTTTGCATTAGTGAAATTGCACTTATATTTTTCCATATTTTCATTAGTGAAAGTGCATATAGGTTGCATTTTTACTTTATTACATCATTTCATTTCATTGAAAAAACTAAAAAGTGCATCGTTACTCATCCTAATTGCATTTAGAAGCATTGTTATTGCATTTAAAATTAAAAAATTGCATTCACTTTTGCATCCACTTGCTTATCACTAGTTACTTTTCCTTCCATTCATTTGCACAATTTTTTTCTTCCAAACATCAAGTCTCTAGGTAGGAAACCTGGGAACACTATTATCAACCCAAAATTGTCCAATTTTCTATAGAAAAGCCTTACTAGGACTAAAACTCCCTTGGTGGCATCTTAGTCCCTCTCTAGTTTTCTATTACAGTATGTTGTCTAAGTGATTTTCTATCTTTCTCAAATTATGAAACCTTCAAATTTCATCAGGAGGACTAAGATTCCCTCCCTAGCATCTTAGTCCCTATTTAATTTTAGATTGTAATTTTTGAGATCTAAATCAACATTTATGTGTTTTTGTTTACTAGAATTGGTTATCTATTTTAGTGGATTGACTTTTTGTTTCATGCATTTTACTAAATCTAGCTTAAAGTGCTTCATTTCATGCATTGCTCTATTCCAAATTTTCATTTACAACATTTCATTTTCATATCATTGTATAGTGTAATCAGTAACTTACCTTGTTTGAAATTTGAACATTGCATTTCATCCTAAGTTTTTACATTGCATTTTAAGTTTACATAGCTTCTATTACATTAAAGTCATTATAAATAACATTATTTACATTCATGGAAATTGTGGATAGCATTATATTTTTTCAATTTCAATTTTTAGCATTAGTTCCTAGTTCACTTAGATCAGATTCATTAGAAAACGAAAATTAAAAACTAAAAACCATTAAAAGAAACAATTCAAAAAATTCTTAGATTTAGAAAAAGCATATCATCCAATCCATTTAGTAGTGATGAATTTTACATGTTAGATGAATCCCTTAAGGAATTCCTCTCACTAGGATCATTCACTAAATGTTTGATATAAGAGGATGCAAGCATTGACAATCATCGAATATTAGTGACAAAGGTATCTCAGTGATAGGAGACACAGTCATTGACAATAATGAAAGTATTTTTTGTCTTCCCCCTTGGAAAGACACTATGACACACAAAAATGAGATCATGGACACTAATCCACACACCTCCCCTACTTGTGAAAATACTTTAGTGAATAAGGATACAATCATGAATGATCATGACACACATTTGTTTGGAGGATAGGTTGATATTTGAAAGCTATGAAAATCCTACGTATCCTACTCAAGAAGACATTATAGGACATGGGGATCATGTAAACATAGATAATCAGGACAATCAAACCTTTTCCTCTCCTAATATCTTCTCTAGGCATGGAGATAGTTTAGCATTAGAAGATATCCTTATTGAGACTCATGAGAATCTTATTGCTCCCTTTCCTGATGCCCCTGCCATTTGGGAAGACCTATTTGAACAAAAGAGTTCAATAATTGGTAACCATGAAACTCCTAGTTATCCTTGTCTTGATGCCTCTCCTATGAGTGATGAAGCTACTTTATCAAATCCAATCATGAAATGTGATGAACCTATTGTTTTTCACTTTCTTAAAATCTCTCCTACTAGGGTAAATATTATGGCAAAAGAGAATAATACTAGAGAGAAAAAGGATGATATTATAGGAAACAATCAAATTTCTCCCTCTCCTAATATCTATCCTAAATTGTTAAAGAAGATATTATTGTATTACAAGATCCCATCAATGAGAATCACAAGGAAAAGATTATTGAACAAAGAAACACCATGATTTCCAAGTAGGAAAATCCAACCATGGATCATATTTGTACTTGTGGTGAAGTCAATATTGAAGAACCAAACATTGAATGTTATGAACATCTAGTTTGTAGTTCTCTTAAAAAATATCCTAATAGGGAAGGTATCATAATGCAAGCAAACATCAACACTATCATGTGCAAGCCAAAAATCAACTTCACTCTAAAGCATCATGAATTGCTTGATATAGATTTACCATCATCATGGGAATGATTTAAAAATGATAAAGCCTTGAGGAAAATGTTAGTAGTTCATGACAAGTAACCTTCTACTCCTCAAAATAAAAAGGTTACATGTGCTATGATCAGTACCGAGCAAAACAATATAGAAAGAAAAAATAAAATTGAAGAAGCCACAAAGTTATTGGAAGATGTGGTGGAAACCTTTGATTTCATACCTATATCCATGGGAAAATACAAGCTCATAACAAAAGAGTCTAAAATGAGAATAGAGAAACTAGTAAGGACAATAAAAAATTCAAATGCATCCACTTCAACCACCTTAAAAGAAAAGATAACATCCAAGACAAACTTTTAGGAAATTACACAACCACCGAATCCAACCAAAGTGACAAAACTTTTTGAAAGATGTTTTGAACTTAGGAAAAAACTTGGAAAAGGATGTGATGCTATAGAAAAATGTATCCATATCCCTATAAGGCCTAAAATGAAAGAAATGACTAAAGATCTTGGTTATTGTCCCTCAAAACAAAATCCTTTATTCAATGTCAACACCATCACAAACAATTCTTCCAAGACAACTTTAACCTTTGTAGAACCTAAACTAATTGATATATCATTAGATATGTATCAAGCAAAAAAAAAAATTACTCATCATACTACTTAACACTACTTGTTGCTCCTTACCATGCAATAGTTGAAGGATCATAGCATACTCACCATTGCATGTCATTCCCTTTTTTCAAGGAGCACCATATCATCATCTATTCTAGGCTCACCCTAGTCCTAAACTAAGTGGGGGCAAGGGGTTAGGTAGCCTTGTCCTCGTATGTCACCTATCATTGCCTCTTATGACTAGTTGATCACCTTTCATGATCATATAAGAGAAAGATTGTGATGTAGATGACATGCCTTAAGTTGGTTCACATGTGATGTATCAAGTTATGCATTTTGGGGGGAAACCCTCTTTTCCTTTTTTTTCATGTTTGGCTACTTTAAATTAATTTTTCACAACATGTTGTTAGAAATTTCTTTAAAGTGGGGGAAAACATTGGCATTATTTTGGCATGATTTCAATTGCATTTTTTATTTTCTTTACATAGTCTTTGATCCAATTTTATTATTTCACATGATGTGTTTTTCCTCTTGGTGGTGACATTGGGAGTAATTTCATTCAAGAGCGTGATCTATCTTAGCATATTATATTCCCCTTAGTGGTGATGCGATGAACTGCTTCCCTTAAGTAGTAAATCTTTTATCCTTTGATCGGTCCTCTCTTGGAGACATTAGAAACAATGTCCCCTAAGAGTAAGAACTCACATGAACTAATTACAATCCATTTGAACATCCCCCTTTCTTGTTACTTTTTTTAACCTTATTAAATTCATCAAGGTATGGCTTTGATATAGTCCCTAGGGCTCACCTAGTGAACACCTAGCTTCACTAGCCCTTGTTAGAATGCATTTTTGTACCTTATTAAAGTCATGGAGGTATGGCTTTGATATGGTCCCTTGGGACTCACCTAGTGGACACCTAGCTTCACTAGCCCTTGTGAGTGTGTGTTTTGTTTGCATAGTGGACAACATGTCCCACTTGTAAACCTTTTTGGAAAAATAACCTAAACTTGGTCCACCGTGTTGGACGACTAGTTGAAGCTTGATCCATTGCAGTTTTCCTTCTTTCCTTTTATGGTGTATGTTTGTGATTTGGTTATGGCTTCATATATCATCTATAAATGTGTTCCTTTGTGCATGTGATGTTTTTCTATAGGATCTTAAACTTGGGGGCTTGACCACCCTCTTGATTATTGTCATCTTATCTTACTAGCATTAGTACATTTGAACCCCTCTTGATGGTGTGGTTGGCTACTTTAGTTTGATTTTGAAGCAAGTTCACCCTATCACTAAAGTGGTGGCTAAATGCAGTGTATTAAAATGCATACTTTACCTTTTCACACTTGTTTGGGCCCGCCTTAATTTATTTATGCTTCTTTATGGCTCAGTTGGTCCTATTTTGTGTCCACAAGCCGTATGAATTATATCTTTTTTTGGTTAATCCTAACATTCTTCAATCTTAATGAATCTGTATGTGTCCCTAATTTTTTGGTCCACACTAAAATTCCACCTATGGTTTTTTTGTGCCCCAAATATCTTGACACCCTGATTTTGAGGTATCTTAATTGGGCCCCTTCTTGGTGTCTATGCCCCAAGTTTCATGGCTTGGGACTAAGAAACCACCTATGGAATCTTAGCCCTCCTTGAGTAATTTTTGGGATTTAATTTCAAATTGTGATAGCATTTAACCTCCTTTATTTAATGAATTCATATGTTGGCCCAGTGTGATGTAATTTCAGGATATTAAGTATAGATAAGTATAAATACATGGTCACTTCTCTCATTTTTCATCCTAAGCAATATATCAAGCAATCTAGGAAATCAAGTCTTTTGTGAGAGCATTCAAGAGCATATTCATCAAGCATTTGGAGCCATCATCAATATTAAAGCATCATATCAAAGAGTTTTCTTGCATCATGTCTATTTTTGTGCTAACATTTGTGATGTAGGGTTTTGATTCAACCAAAGCAATTCAAGATAATTCCTTTGGTTGATGATCCATATTCATTGCAAGAATTTCACACAAGTTTGCAGAATTTACAAGGGTTTGGTGAGTTGTAGCATTTCATGTTGTTCATTCACCATTTACTTCATTATTCTATTTCATTTCAAGGTTTAATTACCAACAAGGGGTTTGACCAAAGAAAACCCCCATTCACTAACAAACAACAAGTTTTCCCATTTTACATGTTTGTGATTGTAGATCTAGGTTGAATTATTGAATATCAGTTGGAGTGAAAAGTTATAAAAGTTGTAAAGTTTCATCACAAAGTTGTCATCTTCATAGAATCTCACCTACATGCTAAATTTGAAAGTTCCAAAACTTGAGATCGGAAAGGAAGCAAGTGCAAACCTTGGAGCTAAGGATCATATTCAGAGTTTTCAGAAATTCAGAGTGCGACTAATACACCACCTTGGGCATCTTAGTCCTCTTAGGAATATTTTTTAGAGATTCCTTCAGATCCGGTTCTAACATTCGAAGACTTTGTATTTTCCCCAAAAAGAGAAGTGGGGCTAATATTCCATCTTGGGTGTCTTACTCCTCCATATCACTTTTTGGAAGTTTTTTAACATTTCTAGAATCCTCACAACATCTCTAGATTTTCCAAGTACACACATACTATCTTGATGTTGCATAATTTCATTATTTGCATCTCTCATTTAGCTTACATTTCTAATTCCAGGTCATTTTTCATATCACATTGTGTTTTCCAAATTTCTTTTTTCCAAGCATTTGCTTAGTGGTGAACCCCTTTAAAGATGAGAAAACACCCTCCTAGGTCCTCCTCATTGTGAATTGAATCACCTTGCGAGGTTTTTATTCAATCCAATTGGGACTCCTAAGACATCCTTGAGTGATTGGTTGGAGAAAGAGTGATATTCATATATCCATTTTTCCTATTAATTAACTCATAAGATCACCTTAATTGCTAGATGTCTTGTAAACTTGCTATGAGAAATTATTTGAAATAAGCTTGCATTTATACCTATTTATGCCAAATTTTTAGAAATTACAACACTACAAGCTAGTATCAGATCTAGGATAATAAAATCCCATTAATAATTTGATTTAAAATAGGTCCTAGTTAAAGCAGGACTCATACGCCACCTTGGATGTATGATTCCTAGTGTCTTAAACATAGGACAAAAACTCCAAGAAGTGTTAAGTTCAATGCAATTTTTAAAATAAGGCCCTGAGAGCTAGGTGGGACCCATACAACCAAGGTGGTGTATGAGTCCTAGATCACTAAATCTATAACACACAACCTCAAACATTGAATTATGATTGGTCATCAGTTAAGTTTCAAGATTATCTTGATATTGATGCATTAAATAAGGCTTGTGGATATAAAATAGGACCAAATAAGGCATAAAGAAGCCTTGTTTTAGTAGGGATGAACCAAAAAAAATTGAAAATGTAAAAGGATATATTTTTCTACACTACATTTGGGCCCCATTTTAGTGAGAGGATGAACTTTTTTGAAACTCACACTAAAGTAGACAAATACAAATTTATAGAGGTCCAAGTGTAACAATGCTAGTGAGATAGGATGACAATGATCAAGAGGGATGATAAAGCCCCTAGGATTGAGATCCTAGGGAAAAAAAACATAGGTGCAAAAGAACATGCATGTAATTGATGTATGGAGCAACAACAAGATACAAGCATACACTACTAAGGACAAAAAGAAAATAAAAGAAAAGGGTGGATCAATCCTTGATAGTTTGTCCAATAAAATGTGTTTGAGGTATAAGTTTTTTGTCCAAAAAAATGTTTACAAGTGGAACACGATGCCCACTATGCAAACAAAATACATGCTCAAAAGGGCTACTAGAACCTTAGGTTGTCCACTTGGTGAACCCTTAGACAAACCTATGCAAGTGACTAGTATACACTCACATAGACAAGAAAGTGGCTATGGGAAAGTCATGCATTATATTGGATTCCATACGCTAACCATACCAAAGCTATACCTCCTTATAACTTTAATAAGGTGCCACACAACATGAACAACAAGATCCATGAGGCAAGCAAAACTTCATATGCTAACACCCATGAACAAACAAGATGGCTCCACAAGCAAGAAAATCATGTTATGCAAGGTGGCCATATAATAGTTATTATAAATATGAAATAGTGTAAGGTATGTTCAAAGGGGTTTTTCTTAGTTCATGTAAGGTCTCAAATTAGGGAACAACATGCCTAATGTCTCCAAGAGAGGACCGATCACAAAATAGAAGATTCAAAACTTAGGGGCTGTAGTGTGATGCATCAAGCCAGTAAGGGGAATACAATATGCTAAGAGATACCACTCTCTTGAAGGACATCACACCCAATGTCACCAAAAAGAGAAAGACACATTGCATGATGTAAGAAGACCATACAATAAAACATGAGCTGAAAATACAAAAGAATAATGCTAATGTATGCACCCACTTTAAAGAAATTGCTAAACACCATGTTGTGAGAAATTACTTTAAAGTACAAAATTATAAATGCTAACAATAAAGAGGACAAGAGAGCTTACTTGAAAATCCCTATGCCAAGTCATTATAGAATCTATAGAAATTTGAATAAGTTATCTATATTATTTCAAAAATATGTAAGAATACAATCTGTAGCAAATTGAATGTAGTTTCTAAACTACTAGGTTTTTTTTAAAAAAAATTCTCCTTAGTGAAAATTTGAAATTTCAATGTAGTAGTACTTAAATTTCAATGAAAACATAAGAAGTAGGTGTCTGTTTGACCACCCCAACCACAATAAAATGATAATATTTTTTATAATATTTTAGATATAAGTAGAGGACTCATGTCCCGATGTGATGCATATTTTTTGTAATTTTTTCCCAAGTAAATAATTAATTGTGAATTTTTATTACAACTTTTAAAAATATAAAAACTAATATGTCGACCACCTTAACTTGGTCAAAACTTCATGATTTTTTTTTTTTAATCCTATAGTATGCAAAGCATAGAATGTGACACATATTTCGGATTCAAAAATTTGATGCCGCTTGAAAGCTATAGATGTTTTTCAATCAGCCTATCAATCAAGACTTTAGTCATAATTCAAATAGAAACATTCAAATAATAATTATTTATTAAATTTAAAGTAAAGCATAATTTATATTGGTGGAAAGTTGAGAATATCCTATAAAAAATCTTTTTGTTTCATCAATTTTGGGTAAGAAAAAAGTCATCAGCCACATGTACCCTACACATACCTATCATATTGCCACTTTTTGTCCCATCATGATCTTGCACATACCCATGAAAAAGGGAATTCCTCCATAATAAAATCCCAAAATCACATAAGGGATCCATGGATTCGGGGTTAGTATGTCTTTGCTACAATGTTGTTAGAGAGATCATAAATGTCATCATTTCCAAAATACTCATGGAACAAGAAGAATGACACAAAGAGAGTGAAAACAAAGACAAATTTTGTGTCAACATTGAAGATACTTAAATGTCTTAACGCCTTGCATCATCCCCAAAAGGAAAACACAAGATTAAAAAAAGATAATGGATAATATTTTGGGTCAACATGGAAGAGACCTAAATGTCTTGATTCCTTGCATCATCCACAAAAGGAAAATACAAGACAAATATAAGATAGAGGAATTATGACATATAGAATCTTGAATGTAGATACAAATAGAGGAATTTCACAAAGTGAGAGATACATCAAACATAATTGTATGGGGAGATCACATTGTGCACATGTAATCACACACATAACATGAAAAAGAAAAAAAATCAAGACTAGTAGGGCACATGCAATTCAACCTATAGAAAATCATCCACATCCTAATCATGTTCATTGTACATATAAGGTGGATAACTAGCCCAAGGAACAACATCAAGTGTGGTACTAGAAGAATACTATCTAATTCTTGCCCTCAGTATGTGCAAGACAAGAATGAGTTGAGCTATGATGTGATGAGAAAGAGCTCCTTGCACTTTGGAATGATTTGCAATGAATGTAAAGCATGTAATAGTGAGAATATTATGATCCTAAAACTATTGCATGGAAAGGAGTGAAATTCATGCATTAAGGGATTATTTCTATGATATCCATTTTTTTAAATATATTTTTTAAAGCATGACACTCATCAGTATTATGCCCAAGAAATCTATGATATCGAAAGTGTCACATGTTTGCACTCTTAGGATATGGTTTTGTATTTTATCTCATGGGCGGTAATGTTATAAATCCTTGGCTTAGAAGTATGTGTAAGGTTCTTTTAGTTTCATACATGGGACATGGAAATTCAAGTTTCTTTAGTTTGTAAGGATTTCATTTCTTGTTAGATTCACCAACTTGTTGAGTTAGATGTTGAGAAGGAGGACCTAATATTATCCTATCATCCTTATCATTGTTACGAGGCATTGGTTGCTCTTTAGGAAGGAAGATACTTATGTCAAGAGGGCCTCAATATCCTATTCCTTTGGTATCTTCACTTGGTATTTTCTATAAGAGTTGATGAATCCTATGTTATCTTGTTATGTCACATCGTTGTTTGCTTAAGATTGTGAAATCTTTTCCATATGTCTCTTCTAGGTTGATTGATATGTTTTTAAATTTGTTAACATAGGATGGTTGAATGTTTTCTTGATTAGAGGTGCTTTGTTGACATATTGTATGGAGCTTAGGCTTAGTTTTTGTCTCAATTTTAGGATGTCAAATACTAAACATCTCGTGTTGCATTGGTTGTTTTGTAGAGGGGTTAAAGCATGCATTAGTCTTAAGGTTGTTAAGGAAATTAATTATCAAATGTTCATGCTATCATCATCTTCTCCAATGATGTAAAATTCATGAGGAAATGCAGTAGGAGTTGATTGAGCATGAGTGAGTTCAATTTCATTAGGATCATTTCCAAAAAAATTGCTTGAAACATTCACTAATGATTTTAGGGACATCCAAAACTTACCAAAAGCATATATCCATGATGAAATGCAGTACAATTTTTAGATTGCAAACAAGGTAATTCATTGATTACACTATGTAACAATCTAAAAATGAAATATTGTAAATATAATTATGAATTTAAGTAGTGCACAACATTAATAAAATTAAGCTAGATCTACTAATATGAATGAAATAGAAATTGAGCAAACTGAAATAGAGATATGATAACAACAAACAACACATAAATGAAGTTTTTAATGCTATAAATGTAGATTCGGTTATGATATGGGACTAAATCATCCAGATGGGCGAATGAGTCCTAGTTAGGGTTTCTAGCAATTTTAAATATTAAAAAAAAAGACAACATATAATTCCTAGAAATTTAGAAAAAACACCCATACAAGGACTAAATTTTCTAGATGGGTGAATGAGTCCTAGATTAGGGTTTTTCAACAAAGTTTAGCAAATTCTAAGTGGATGATAAGCTTTCTATATTTATGTTTAAATGACTATTTGCAATGATAGATTTCAAATGAAATTTAATGATGCAAGATGGAAAATGCAACCTATATGCACTTTTCACTAATGAATGATTTAGGATCCATAGATGAAATTCAACTAATGCAAATCTAATGCAAAGTTAATGTAAACTAGACCTGGGACTTACAATGCCAAGATCCCTATATGTGCTTTTAAGAGATGGAACTAGGATTTAGAACCTATTTCACTCTTAGTTCATTAGGAAACCAAGATCCCTCAACCAAGTGACTGAATTGAGGGAAGGAAGTACAAGGGGGTAGTTTCCTTCGGTGTTATTAAAAGGGGGTTACCCATTAAAATGAAGCTTAAAAGGAGAAATACAAACCCCAATGCACCAAAACCTATTAACTTCAAACATCAAATCAAACTATGAAACAAAAATAAGATAGAAAGGAACCTAGAAAATAGATGGACTCTAAGAAGGATTCGCAACTCTAAATTTTTGCTTGTTGAAGTGCACTAGGACTCATATGCTAGGCAGGGAAATTTAGTCCTACTACTACAATTTGGGTGGAATTTAGAATCTTCTATTGGTAATTTAGGATCTATAGAAAACTGTTGAAAAGAGGTATACTGGGATTCATACGCCTAGAGGGGTGATTTAGTCCTAGTATTATCATTTGAATGAAACTTTTATAGCCTCTAGTGATATTTTATAACTTTCATCTTGTTCAATCTCCAAGTTTGATAGTTTGAATTTTGATTTGTAGATGAGTTTCCATGAAGATGACAACTTCTTGACAACTTTGAATTTTTTTGCAACTTTGTAACTTTATCTTCAAAGTATCTTCAAGCTTGGAAACACATAGATCTATAATCACACATGAGGAGATAAAAATGTTGTTGTGGTAGGGAATAGGGGTTTTCCTTTCTCAAACCTCATTTTGCTAATTAAACCTTGAAATTAAATTAAATAGCATTAAGGAATGATGAATGAACAAATGTAATGTTGCAACTCACCAAACCCTTGAAATAAATGCTATAAAATTGTGTGAAATGACTCTAATGGATGTGGATCTTGACTCTTGATCTTGATATGCAATAATGTCTTTGAATTCTTCCTTGAATCAAGAAAAGTACATCACAAATGTCATCTCACAAACACACATGATGCATGAAGACTTTGACATGCTGCTTGAATCTTGAATGCTACTCTAAAAGCTTGATAATCATCTCTTGAATGCTCTATAATTCTCTCACTAGAATGTTCATAAGATCACTTGAATTGCTAGATGTCTTGTAAACTTTCTAGGAGAAATTATGTGAAATAAGCTTGTATTTATACTTGTTTATGCAAAAATTTCTAAAAATACAACACTACAAGCTAACATCAGATCTAGGATAATAAAATTTCACCAAAAATTTGATTCAAAATAGGTCCTGTTAAGTGGGAATCATACACCACCTTGGGCATATGAGTCCCAATCCCTTAAACATGGGACCCAAACTATAAGAAGTGTTAAATTTTGAAATGATGAAAATGTGGTATAGTGCTATCATATGGTTTGAGGTCATAGGGCACACCTACTTTTCCAATTTCATTGAAGGATAACCCTTGAGATTTCAATCCGAAGGAGAAAGAGATCTTGCAAGAGGGTTTTCCTAAGGGATGAATGTAAACTAATAAGGGGTTCACCACCAAGTTAGAATTGGAAAGAAAAATGAAATGCAATATGCAATACTAAACCCTAATTCAATGCAGTGATCTATAAAATGACCTAAAACACAAATAAAATTTGACTTTTTGACCTGCTGGAACTCATTTTCCAATATGAAACATTGAAAAATTTGAATTTTTGACCTTTTGGAACTCATTTTCCAATCTGGATGAATCAGTCCCTAATATAGATTTCTACATAGGAAGTTATTTCAGGAAAAAGGGTATCTCAATCTACAAACAATTCTGAAAAACACCTATAGTGTGACTCATTCTCCACTCTTGGAGAATCAATCCCATTTCATTTTTTGGGAATTTAAAGTTTTAATATGCACTTCAACACCTACTATTTCCTCCCAAACAAATTTTAAGACCTGAATATGAGAAAATACCTAGAAAACAAAACATATACTTGATTTTCTTATGGGTGGTTTTCTTCGATCAAACCCCTAGTTTGGTACTTAATCCTTGATGGAAATAATGAAGCATGCATGAAAAACCTAGCCTTAATTTTTTCTAAGACTAAGAGACTTGAAACATGATGCAAACCTATTATAATGTATAAGAATGAGAAGCATGAATGGAAATAATGAAGATGAATGACTCACTTTGAGAGATCTCTGGTCACTCAAATGAACCCTAATGATTCTTGTACCTTCCTTAGGCTAAATGTAGAGTGATAAAGGAGGATGTAATCACTTAGTAAAAAAGTCTTTAGGCTTGGCTTGATGGCTAGTTGCATCTCCTCAACCTAGAATCCATCATGATTCACCATAGACAACCATGATTGACCCTTGACAATGTTAGATCTTGAATGAAATTGAGCTTGAAGACTTGTAAAAACACTCTAATGCTACTCCAAGGCTTCAAATTTGCTTTCATTTGAAACTTGAATGCTCTTGTGAAAGAAAGCTTCATACTTGTCTCTTGAAATTGCTCTTAAAAATGCTTGCTTGGATTGCTTAGATGATAAAAAAGACTTAAAAATTTGCTTATATAGGCATTAACACCTAATTTACTACTATTTAGATCCCAAAGGCAAACCTGAACCAAAAATTTGAATTAAAAAGGTGATTTTCCTTCTCAAATTTGAAATGGACCACAAATGGGACTCATTCACCCAAGGTGGCGAATGAGTCTCACCCTAGCTTTTTGAGGTGGGATTTTTGGATTTTTGGTGTTTTAAATGATTTTGTTAGATTTTTAGCTGAAATAAGCCTTGAGATCTGAAATAGTGGGTCTTAGGGGCCTATTAATGATCATTTAAATGGTAATTAATGGAAGGATACTAAAATAGGTCTAGATTAAATGAGAAATTTCCCTATTTCAAAGAATGGGGATTAATTTACATCACTACATATATCCCCCACTTTACCACCCATATGACTCTACATGCATATGAAAGCTAAAGGAATCTATCCATACACTTTATTTCATAAAAGGATACACATATGAGTTTAATCATAGTAAAGGAGAATGAAGCCCCCACTGTAGCTATCTTTAAAACCATAATGTTAGGAACTACATCAAACAACATGAATTTGTTAGTTGTCCAAAAATCCTCTTATCTAACTTCTAGAAATCAAATTCGAGGGTAGATGTATGTCCCTTTGATTTCACTTGCTTTACAAAGGTGAAATCAAGGTAGCAGTCTAGCCACATCAAATAAGGTAAGTGGTATCATAGGGTATTTCCAAGTACCATACCACATGATGATATAAATTTGATGAGAACATGAGCATAATGACAATTCCAATTCAACAAATAGTGTTGAAAAAAAAGGTCTCTAGCACCCATTATGTTGATTTGAATGCAAGGCACTTTTTAACCCTAATATAGTAAAAACCCTAATTTTAGCTTGTATAAGAGTAAAAAGTGAAGTAAATTATAACTATTTTTTCATTTACTTTTTTCTAGCTTGAGAGTGATTGAAGAGTGAGTGAAGATGCCAAGCCGACAAGACTACAAGCCCATGAGATTGGATGTGCTACGAGATCAAGTGGCTCACGAGGAGCACTATCATCAGGTGAGTTGATTTTTCTACCTTAGCTTTGTACTTACGTATTTATTTTATGATTTATATGCATTTCTATATTAAATTAGGGCCTTGGAATTTTTTTTGCAAAGTTTCCCTTTGTTTTGTAAAGTGTCCCATTTTTTTGAAAAGTGGCCCTTTTGTTTGTGAAGTGTCCCACCTTTTAAGAAAGTGCCATGTTTCTTCGTAAAGTGTCCCAAAAGGGGTCTCAATTGTCTAGGACCTTTAGGAGAGTACACTAGAACAACTTTTGTACACTTTTTTGATTGTTGATGTAGAGATTGAAGATTTTAGAATGCTTATAGGATAATTTTTTTCTTTTTTATTAGATTCCTACCCATTCACAATAGCATCTAGGTGGTAGATAGATCAACCACCTCTAGGACTTAGCCCCCACTCTTTCAATAGAGGAGACAAAGATCCTACAAATGATGAGAGTATATTGGACATACCATTCCCCCATTGAGGTACCATGATCCTATGTTGATTCCATTAGTAGAGTGATGGAACATAGATACATGTAAATTTCATCTTCCTACTAGTGAGATGACCATTATGATAGAGGATGCACATTGCATACTTTGAGTTCTGATTCAAGGTGGGAAAGTACATTTCCTAGTAGAGCGATCATTATGGGAGATGAAATATGACATGCAATACTGCCTTGGAGGTCTAGTGCATGAGGGGATGGTGAGGCCACAAATTAATCTAGAAATGCTGCTATACTCACAGGTTCCACTAGTTGCATGTATTATGATGTTCATTGTGGCACTAGTAGTCATTCCTTATAGCCAAGAAGTGCACTTAGAGGGAGTACTACTACACATGATTTGGGGGATGGAAAAACACATGATCGTGTATGTTTGGGGGCACAACATTCTAGTGCATCTATATTATGACCTTGGATGGTTTTCATTTTGTGAGGTTGATAGCATAGTACATTGATGATTTAGGTGTTCTTCCTAGACCATATCACATGTACGAGACTGATGGGATTTCCATGTCTGACAACCCTAGGGTATCCATGAACTTTTAGCTATCCACTTCGGTAGTTCTGGCAATATGGTGACCTACATTTTTGAAGAGTTTAATTTGACCAACTAGATGAGGATAAGGTCCTATGGAGACCTTACCAGCTTGTTCTACAGTTTCTAGATGAGACTTGATAGATGAGGGGATTGCAAATGGATAGGTTATTATTAGGCAGACATGATTACATAGTACGAACTTTCTAGTATGATCATGTCATGTGATAGTTTGGACAGTTTCAAATAGCACCTAGTGCATGAGCCTATTTTAGCATCAATATGAAGTTCCTAGAGACCTGGTGATTCTAGATGGTCCACTGGCAAGGATGTCTATAGTTACTCTAAGTTCTAGGATCATCACATGCCTCCGATCTCTAACACTAATGACATTGGTACCATTGATGCCTATAGGTGTGGTTCAAAGTATCACAATAGGATCTCTATTCCTGATGGATGAGCTGATAGGTGATTTAGGGCCACTCATAGATGAGGAAGATGAGGTGGAGGACTGGGCTAAGGAGACACACTATAGAGTTCTATACATATTTATAGATGTGATAGTTGAGGAGTATGACAAGATGGTAGATCTTGAATATGATGGGCATGAGGCTCATGAGGAGGAGGATGAGGAGGAAGACAAGGAGGAGGATGAGGAGGAGTAGCGAATGAGTGAGGGTGGTGAGGTAGCAAATGAGGATCTAGTAGGCCACGAGTGGGGAGAGTCATCTCCCATTCATGTTACTAGATCACAATCAGTAGTTGTAGCAAGCACCAACACCCACATCCATGGACAGGTTAACATATCCTCCATGCCCCCTACACACAATGAGGTTGTCTTCACATAGCCTACTAGAGAGATAGGTGATGATATTTTATTTACTGTCATCCTTTATGCTTATGCTTTATGTTTTATGATTTAATTTTATGTATACATATATATCATGATGTGTATTGATTATATTTATGGTTTCTATCTTATAGGAGCTATGAGAGGTCTTCATGATCTCTCTCATTAGGTGGCTATAGAAATAGTGCCCCCATCAGTCCACTAGGAGGCCACTAATACAAACTATGTGCTCCTACCCATTTTGGAGTGGGATCCAAAGTTGTTCAGGTCATATGTCAGACTATGGGAAGTGTATGAGACTCTCAGGAGATGCATCCACTGAAGTGAGGCTACCTAGGATGCACAGTCTTCTCAAATGATAGCAGAGTTCAAGAGACTATAGTGAAAGGTATCCAAACATTAGTTTGAAGGAGATAAAATAGTAGGGGAGCATCGAGAGGCCCTTAGATAGGTACAAGGCTTACAATTTTCTCTTATTACACTTGGTGGATTGCAACCACAATCACATACCAATAGACTACCTCTAGACATATGAAAACACTATATGTTGAGGGATCTAGCAGTCATAGGACTCATTAGCCTCATTAGAATTGTATGTATGGATGACATGTACACAAAACTTTGTTATATATATGAGCATTTGATGTTTTATTACTTGTGTTTATGTGTTTAATGGAAATGTGATTGATTAAATAATCTTTGTAAGACTATTTAATTAATGTCTCCATGGTTTAACATGTTTATGTGATCTAATTTAAACTTATTCTACTTTCTCTTAGATGCAACATTTTGATTAAGTACATTATGCTAAATTAAATGCACCTATGATCTAATTTAAAGAACATTAAAGGAATATAAGGATCTAATCTAACATAACACACAAAATTTATCTTGAATAGTATGAATTCTCAAGTAACCCTCTAAAAATTAATTTAAATAATTAACTTATTATTCAAGACACACAAATAATTGTTTGTTGAGAATGAAGCAATGCGAGAGCACATAGAATGTTATCAATGGTAAATGAATCAAAATTTTCTAATAGAATCATTGTGAGATTTTTGTATTTTGATAGTTTGTCATGCTTTGCTTGATATGTTCCATTTATTTGTTTAATTATTAATTGTGAATCACCAAATATTTTGATGTCTCAGACTCCTAGAGTTAAAGCAATGTGTAAACTAGTGATTAACACTTCATATTATGAAGTGTTGTTTGTGCATAAAAATTTTGATATGAAAAGGGAATAGGTTTTCCTATAGGTGAAGCAATTATAACTCCCACACTGAAGCTTGTTATGCACTTAGAGCCATCAAAATATAATTCCCATTCCTTTTCATGCTCTTGAATTGTTAATACATTCTCACCAAGAAATGTTTCTTGATTACATAATGCTAGGGGGAAGAAGCATCAACTAACTAGTTGGTCAAGGCATGTCCTTCGATTTATTTTTGTGACAAGAATTTAAGGTCAAACTTAGTCAACAACATAACCCATTTGGCTAATTTTCTTGATAAATCTATTTTGGTGAAGAGTGTCTGAAAGGGTCAAATTTTTTCATCACTTGTATTTCAACATTCAATAAGTAATGTCACAACTTACTGGTAGTGAATACAAGAGTCAAAAATTGTTTCTCTATCATTGTGTATCACTTCTTATAATCAATCAAGGTTCAACTAATGTAATAAATAGGATGTTCTTTACCATTTTCATATTTTTGATCCAACAATGTTGCAAGAGCACGGGTTGATGCTATTGTATATATGATGAATGGTTTTTTTTGCATAGCAGGTTGTAAAATAGGAGTAGCAAGATAGTCTTTCAAACTCTCAAAAGCCTATTTACGATCTGAATTCCAATTAAATTGATCTTTCTTATGGAGATGTGTAAATGGTAACATCTGGTCTACTAAAGATTCCACAAAATCATGAATAGGTTGAATTCTTCCTTGGAGTGTGTGTAATTGAGAGATGTTTCTAGGAGGTGGCATGTTAACTATAGAATCAATTTTCTTCGTGTCCACATCAATGCCTCTATGATATGTGATAAAAACTAGAAGTTTTCCACTATCTACACCAAAGACATACTTTTCCAAATTGAATCTCATGTTCTACTTTCACACCCACTCAAATATTTTTTTAAGGAAATTCACATTGTCTTGTCTTGTCAAAGATTTAGCAAGGATATCATTAACATAATATTCCAAAATATTATGTATGTAATCATTAAATATCAATTTCATCACTTGTTGATATGTCGTGATTGTATTCTTAATCCAAAAGGCATCATTACCTAATAAAATGTTCCCCAAGTTGTAAATGTTGTCTTATATTAATCTTGAGGGTTTATAGAAATTTGATTGTACCCATCAAATCCATCCATGAATGAAAAAATAGTATGCCCTACAGTCGAGTCTACTATCATATTAATATTAGGAAAGGGAAAGTCATATTTTAAAGATTCTTTATTCAAATCATGAAATTTTTTCCACATCCTAATACAATTATCTAGTTTTGTGACTACGACAACGTTTGAGATCCAAGGAGAATAATCTATAGTCATGATAAAACCAATGTCAAGTAGATTTTCAATCTTGGCTTAACTACTAAGGCTATCTTAGGGTTCATTTTCCAAATATTTTGTCTAATGGGCTTAGCATTTTCAGTGATGACTATATTATTTGTTATAATCTTAGGATCAATTACAAGCATATCTGAATAAGTCCAAGTGAACAGTTTAGGAAATTCATGAAGTAAAGTTGCATGGTCTTATTTTTCTTCATCAAGGAACTTTCCTATATTAATTACCTTGTCTTCATTGTTGATATCTATTTATATTTACAGTATATCTCCTAATGGAATTGCATTTTATTTCAGAAATTCAGGGTTATATTCTTCTTTGCTCATGTCAACTTCAATGCTTTCTTTTTTTCCCTTTTTTTGCTTGGTACTAATCATAGCATATGTAACCCATTTCTTATTCATGAATGGTTTTTCATAAAATCCTAGCATTATTTTCAAGGATTCTATAAGAATTGGCTATGAAGGTATCCACCCAAGATCTACAGGCCTAATAGAAAGCACAAGCATAAGAGAGATAGAAACAATATGACAAGAATAAACAGTATTATGCCAATGATGCAAAATATAATCGAATGAGAAAAAGTACAAAGGATACCCCTTGGTTATATAGCCAAGGTGAGTACATAGAAGGGCATAAGATTATGACAAATATCATAATATCATGACATGAGACAACTATGAAAAGCTATCACTCCACTTAAAGTGGAAAAGTGATAATGTGATAATCACCACAAATGGTGGATCACCCACAAAAGGTGGAGAGGTAATCACATGATATGTCCACAAAAGGTGAATGTGATAAAGTAATAACATGATAAGTCCACCAAAAGTGGAAATTCTCCAACTACCTCTTATGTGGTCCCTATGTAAACTTAACTAAGGTGTAATCATGACCTACGACAAGGTACACCACTTTTAATTACACCAACACCCCCCCTTAAGTACAATATAGGGAGAAAGTACACAAAAGAAAACAATGCAAGATGGGTCTTGACTACTAGGCCATGTTAGGCACCCATGTACAAATGCAATGCCCCAAAAGAGACAAACAAAACAAAAATTGCACTTCAAAAGATGAGAAGGGAAAAACCTTGAATAAAGAAAAAGCCCCCCCAAAAGAGAGAATGAAAAAGGTCAAGTGACCTCCTTAGATAAAAAATCTCACACCCCCAAGAGAGCTCACAAATGATGATATATACTCTTAGTGAATGGTTTGGTGAAGATATCTACAACTTGCTCTTTTGTGGGACAATACTGTAAATCAATGACCTACTCCTGTATCAGCTCCCGAATGTAGTGCATATGAATCTTGATGTGTTTGGTGCTCTGATGTTAAACTATATTCTTCAAGATCTAGATGGCACTCTAATTTTCACAATGAATGACTATAGGATGTGGAATAGTTAATCCAAACTCAATGTGGATATTTTGAAGCCAAAATAGCCTTAGTAGTAGTAGTAATATCTCCTCGCTACTCAGCCTCAGTCAAATAAAGAGAAATAGAATGCTACTTCTTACTCTACCAAAAAATGGGGAAAAAACCAAGATGAAAGTTGTAGCCAAAAGTGTACTTATGATCATCAAGATCACCAACCCAATTAGAATCTATATATCCCACCAAGGTAAGTCTTATACCTAATGCATAGTGAATCCCATGATGATGTGTACCATGTATGTAATGCAAGATGCATTTGGATACTTTCCAATGAAGCTCATGTCGTTCCTACATAAAGCATGAAACCATGCCAACTGCAAAGGAGATATCAAGGAATGTGTGAGTCAAGTAGATGAGACTCCCAACAAGCTGACAATATAGAGTGGCATCAACACATGGAGTAGAAAACTTAGCCTCAATCTTCACTCCTGAAAGAAAGGGATTTAGAGCAGGCTTACAATCAACCATGTCAAACCAAGATAGAAAATCCTAGAAGCTAACTGAGTGATCACAATCCCAATAAAATAGTGCAAAAGGCCCAAGTTAGTCATAGCAAATTTTTCCTATAAAGCATATTTGACACTGCCAATGATCGATGAGGTACTCCCTGTAATGATCAAATCATCAAAATAGAGCACAAGTAGAAAATGAGATTCATCCTATCATGAAATGTAGACATTTGGATCTAAATGACACTTGGTGAATTTTGATAGGAGAAGAGAGGAATCCATCTTAGCATACCAAGCCCTACGGGCCTATTTGAGGCCATAGATAGATTTCCTCAATCTAAAAACCAAAGAAGAATCCTATATGAATCCTTGTAGTTGCTCCATGTAAATATCCTCATGAAGATCCTCGTGAAGAAATGCACTCTTCACATCCATCTAATGTACAACCCAACCATGAGTTGTAGCAATAGCAAGTGTCAATTGAATGGAGTTCATCTTAGCAACAGGTGCAAAGGTCTCTATATAATCAACACTTGGAACCTGTGAGAAACCTTTTTGCTACAAGCAAAGCCTTGTATTCATCCACACTTCCATCTGCTGCATACTTGGTCTGATAGATCCACTTACATCGAACCATATTTCTCCCCTTAGGGAGTGGAACTAAATCCCATGTGTGATTCCTCATCAAGGAACTATACTCTTCCTTCATTGTTGAATGCCACTCTAGAACTATTGATGCTTCCTTGATCCTAGGACTATGAATCAAAAATAGTGGCAATAAAATCATGTGGAAAATCTTGACTCAAGAGTCTGTTGAGCCTAACAACTTGGTCTAGTAGGAGATGAAGGATGAGGCTTCTGAAATACAAGTGGACCCTATGAAGGTATGATCCTATGAGTCAAAGTTGAGAGAGTATCATCATCTAAGTCACTATCATCACATTCTACCATGGAGGAAGGAAGAGGAGGATTAAAGACGAAGCTAGGAGAGCTTTCCTCAAAGTGAACACTCCTCTCTGATGAAGGTGCAAACTCGAGACACATAAAATCACCCACAAAACAAGAGAATAATTTTATTATTCAGAAAATGGAACTTCTTACATGCAGAGGATCTCAAATCCCCAAGTTCTTCAACACATGCAAGTGACAGAAAGCTACAGAATAACCCTTTCGCAATATGTGAGCTTGTCCCCAAAAAGTTACCCAAAAATTAGAAAACTCACCCATAAATAGAGCTCCTCATTTGTTTGGAGCCAAAACAACATTGAATTTGAGTTTAGGTGGTTTGGCACCAAAAATTTACAACATGAAGTTCAAATTTCAAAAGAGCATTTGCAATGCTATCTTCTAGAAAGTGCACCAACTTTGCGGGGTCATAACTTTTGATCTGGGACTCCAATTCGCAAACCGTTCAAACCGTTGGAAAGGTCTCGAAGTCAAGAATGCACTTGAAATTGCTACACCAATTTTGGAAAGTTTCAGAGCCATTCCGGAAGCTCTAAGTGCCTCAAATCCCACTCGGAAGATTTTCAGGTGCAAATATGGGAAACTAAAACTGCAATATCTTTCAACCCAAGAACTGAAATGAAAAACCATAAATTGGGAATTTCATTATGATGAAAATGGTATCCAAAAATATAAAAACATCTAAAAATTGAGAAACTTGAAATTTAACTATTTTGGGTGATGCAAGATTGCCCTTACACCACTGGATGCTCCTGCATCAGACACCCAGGGTAATTTGAGAGTGACCCGTCGTCTCGGATGGTGAGGAAAACCCAACTATCCAATAGGCTGTAGATGCCGGATGAATCTTCAACAGGGCCTTCCTCTCCATTTCACGGATATTCTTCATACTGCATGTTTTGGTACTCCTTCCCACATGACTATCCAAGATTGCTTCAATCTGCCCTTTTGAAGAGGTTGCTTCAATCTGAAGTAGGTGCTAGAATCCTACACTGTTCCATCATTGGTACTTCCTTTGTGCCACCTTCATGATACTCTGTCAAATCTGAAATGTTGAACACAGGGGAAATGTTGATTCCATCAGGCAACTCTACCTCATATACATTCCTGAATCATGCTTACGCAAGATCTTACAGGGTGAACTTCTTCATCTTCAATTTGTTATATGTTCCCACTGGAAACCTTTCTTTCCTCAAGTGGACCATCACTTCATCACCAATCGAAACTCCTTATACCTCCTTTCTGATCTTCCTTAGCCTTATACTGCATATTCATCTTGTTAATATGTTCTCTTACCTTCTCATGTATATCCTTGATGTGTTCTGCAAAATCTTCGGCTTCAACACTTATTTTCTTCTCTTGGTCCATCTTCCTTAATTTTGGAGCTGTTATGGGGCTACCTCCATATACAATCTGGAATGGTGATCTACCAGTGCTTCTATTGATAGAATTGTTGTAAGAAAATTTTGCCTAGGGTAAGATCAAGTCCCATCCCTTGGGTTTATCTCCTACCAAACATCTCAGAGGTTACCCAGACTCCTATTAACAACCTCTGTCTACCCATCTATTTGTGGATGGTGTGAGAATGAACTTCAACTCTATCTTCAACTTCTTCCACAAGGTCCTCCAAAAGTACCCCACAAATTTGGTGTCACGATTTGAAACAATACTCTTTAGCGACCATGTAACCTCACCACCTCCTCTTTGAAGAAAAAGTTAGCAATGTGGACTGCATCATGGGGTCTTTTGACATGGAATGAAATGTGCCATCTTTGAAAACCCGTCAACTACCACAAATACTGAATCATTCCCTCTTTGCGTCCTTGGCAAACCAAGAACAAAGTCCATACTTATATCCTCCCAAGGCCTTTCTAGTATAGGTAAGGGCTAATACAAGCCTGTATTCTGGCTCACTCCTTTAGCCATCTGACATACCTTGCAACTCTGCACAAACTTCTTCACATCTTGTGATAACTGAGGCCAGTATTAATGCTCACTAATAATGGCAATGGTCTTATCCCAACCAAAATGTCTTGGCATCCCTCCACCATGCTTCTCCTTTATCAGGTTCTCCCTCATAGAACTCCTCGAAATACACATTTGACTTCCCTTTTAAATAACATGCCATCTTGGATTATGAAATCTAGCCACCTTGTGCTGTCCACTGTAACAGGTTCCTTGCAAGCTTTCCAAGCCTCTGCAAAATTAGGATCTTCTGCATACAGTGTCTTGAGTTCATTGAACCCAACCACTTCAATCTACATCTTTGTCATCAATGTATGCCTCCTAATTAAGGCACTTGCAACCCTATTTGACTTCCCACTCCTATGTTTCAAAACAAAGGTAAAACTCTACAAAAACTATACCCATTTCATATTCCTCTGATTTAATTTTCCCTGGCTATTTATGTATTACAAGGCTTGATGATCAGTATATAGAACAAATTCCTTTGGAAACAAATAATTTCTCCATTTCTTTAATGCTTGAACTATTGCATAAAATTCCTGATCATATACATAGTACTTTCTCTTCGCATCATTTAACTTTTCACTGAAATAGGCAATGGGCTTACCTTCTTGGCTCAACACTGCTCCAATAGCACAACCACTGGCATCACAATCCACCTAAAACACCTTGTTGAAATCTGGGAGAGCTAGAACAAGTTGCTCTGTCACTTTCTGCTTCAACAGTTCAAATTTTTTTGTTGCTCTAGTGCTCCACTTGAATTCTTTTCTATCCCCTCTCATTGTTTCAGTCAGGGGTCCACAAATACTACTGAAGTTTCTAATGAACTTTCTATAAAAACCATGGAAAGATTTCACCTCGGTAGCAGTTCTTGGGGTAGGCCATTCCAGAATAGCCTTCACCTTCTCTGGGTCCATCTTGAGACCTTCTGCTAAGACAACAAACCCCAAGTATACTAACTCCCTCTTCACAAAACTGCACTTCTTCAGATTAATCAACAATTTCTCTTCTCTCAACTTCCCAAAGACTCTCCGAATATGCATCAGATGCTCATCCAATGTCTTACTAAAAATCAAAATATCATCTAAATACACAATAACAAAACTTCCTAGAAATTATTTTAGTACCTCGTTCATGAGCCGCATGAATGTGCTTGGTGCATTGGTTATCCCAAAAGGCATGACTAACCACTCGTATAGGCCCTCTTTGGTCTTGAAGGTAGTCTTCCATTCATCTCCCTCTCAAATTTGGATCTGGTGATATCCACACTTTAGATCAATCTTTGTGAAGTACTGAGCTCCACTCAAATAGTCCATCAGGTCATCCATCCTTGGTAGGGGAAATCTATAGTTGATTGTTATCTTGTTTATGGCTCGGGAATCTACACACATCCACCACTCCCCATCCTTCTTTGGTGCTATTATTGCAGGTAATGTACATGGGATCAAACTCTCCCATATCAAACCCTTTCTCAACAACTCTTGAACTTGTCTGTTCAACTCCTCATTTTCTGCTGGAGTCATTCTATGAGCTGCCTTATTTGGAAAACTGGCTCCAAGAATCAAGTCAATCTGATGACTGATATTCCTTATTGGTGGTAAACCCTCAAGTACATTATCAGAAACAATATCCTAAAACTCATCCAACATCCCAGAGAATTCTTCTGCAACCTTCTCACTATCCTCCTTACTCACTCTAGGAATCAATGCATAACACACATGCTCATGCTTCATACCTTTTTTTTTTTTTTTCCATCTACATAACAAATTCTAGCACTACTGCATACCTTTTCTTCAGTCTCCTTCAAGGCTTTCAGCTTGTGATGAACCCCATCCTTTGTCAAGGAATAAGTGTTTGCATGGCCATCATGTATGGATCGCCTTTCAAACTGCCACGACCTCCACAACAACATGTGACAGGCATCCATGGGGATGATATCACAGAGTACCTCATCATGGTAGCTCCCGATCTTGAACTTTACTAGGCACTACTCATTGACCAAAACTTTGTGGTCTTTCTGCAACCAAGAAATCCGATACGGATGCGGGTGTCTTTGCCTCTTCATCTTCAACTTTGTGACCATCTCCTCTGACACCAGATTATCAATGCTACCACCATCAATAATGACATCACAACATTTTCCTTCACACTTGCACCTTGTGCGAAATAGATTCTTCCTCTTTTTTGGTTCCTTTTCCTCAGTCACTAAGGCTCTCCTAATCACTAGGGTTTCTCCCCTTTCAGCATCATTTGAATGTTCAGATTGGGCCTCCTCATCTACATGCGCAACCCTTCCATGACCTTATGACCTTTTGTCTGCCCATTCCTTGGTGTTGTGGACATTCATAGGCTCGACGCCCTTCTTCACCACACTGGAAACACGTTCCTTCGAAACCACCTCTTCCAAATCCTTGTCCATATCTCCCTCGTCCTCTACCTCTTTGATCACCACTGTTTTGATCATGAGGGTGGTAGAAGTTTTCATTCCTTTCGCTTCGGCTGGTACCCACATCTTCACTTTTCTTTTCATCATCATTTCGGCTTCCTGAAGGCCTGCCATTGCCCCTTTCGCTTTGGCCTCCTCGTCCTTTTTGCTTGCCATCAAATCTTTTGTTCAGCTTCTCTTCCACCTTCAGATAAAATTGATACATGTCCTCAATTGTGGTCATTCTAACTAGGCTTAACTCCTCCTGAATGCTCGGTCGTAACCCATTAAGATATCAGGCTACCTTCTCCTTATTGGCCTCTATGTGACCTGTTCTAATGATTATCTTGTGAAAATATTCAGTATATTCTTTCACAGATTTGCTTCCTTGCTTCAACCCTTGAAATTTCTTCAATAATTCTAACTCATAGTCCACTGGTATGAACTGCTTCTTTAGTTTCTCTACCATGCGATCCCATCTGGTGATCTTCACTTTTCCTCTTTGATTTCTTTCCAAATGGACCTCTTTCCACCAAATACTGGCATGGCCCTTCACTTTCATTTTCACAAACTTAACCCAATCTGGGTCCTCTATTTCCTCATACTCAAAATATTCTTCTAACTCATTGATCTAGTCGATCAACTCTTCCGGGTTCAAACTTCTAGAATAACTGGGGACTTCTGCTCTAGGTCTTTTCACAATCTTTGAAATGGCCCTTATTAGCCACATTTGGTTTTGATCAATTGCTTCTTCTTCCTCTTCTACATATGAACCTTCTTCCTCTCCTTCATCCTCACTTTCCTCCCTTGGGTTTAACCCTCTTCTCAACTGCTCTTGTAATGCATCAACCTGTCTCTAGAGGGATGCTAGTGCATCTCTTCCACCAACATTTCTGCCACCTCGACCACCTCTGACACCACCATGCCTACCAGGCACCACTCTTGGAGGCATCTTTCCTGACCTTGACCCACAACCACGGTCCTGGTGCGAACTACATCACGATCGACGATCTGTCCACACACTCAAGAAAACTTGCTCTGATACCACTTGATGAAGGCGCAAACTCGAGACACAGAAAATCACCCACAAAACAAGAGAATAATTTTATTATTCAGAAAATGGAACTTCTTACATGCAGAGGATCTCAAATCCCCAAGTTCTTCAACACATGCAAGCTACAGAAAGCTATAGAATAACCCTTTCTCAATATGCGAGCTTGTCCCTAAAAAGTTACCCAAAAATTAGAAAACTCGCCCATAAATAGAGCTCCTCATTTGTTTGGAGCCAAAACAACATTCAATTTGAGTTTAGGTGGTTTGGCACTGAAAATTTACAACATGAAGTTCAAATTTCAAAAGAGCATTTGCAATGCTATCTTCTAGAAAGTGCGCCAACTTCGCGGGGTCATAACTTTTGATTTGGGACTCCGATTCGCGAACCGTTCAAACCGTTGGAAAGGTCTCGAAGTCAAGAACGCGCTCAAAATTTGCAACACCAATTTTGGCAAGTTTCGGGGCCATTCCAGAAGCTCTAAGTGCCTCAAATCCCACTCAGAAGATTTTCAGGTGCAAATATGGGAAACTAAAACTGCAATATCTTTCAACCCAAGAACCGAAATGAAAAACCATAAATTGGGTATTTTATTATGACGAAAAGGGTATCCAAAAATATAAAAACATCTAAAAACTGAGAAACTTGAAATTTAACTATTTTTGGGTGATGCAAGATTGCCCTTACACCACTGGATGCTCCTGCATCACTCTCAATGAATAGCTCATGTGTCTCTGGATCTAAAAGTCTATATGCCTTAACACCTTTAGTATATCCAAAAAAAATACAAGGCCTTCTTTGAGGTTCCAATTCCTTGCATTTCCTTGGAGGTATGCGTGCCCAAGCTAGACAACCAAAAAATATTAAGTGTCTCATAATCAGTTTTCTACCACATGAAGCCTCAAAAGGAGTCACCCTTCAAAGCCTTATGGAAAACCTGATTTTGGATGTGTGCGGCACAACTAAGAAATTCTACCCAAAATTGAGGACCAAGAGAACAACATGAATCATGCAAATATCCATCTCCTTAAGGGTCCTATTCTTCCTTTCAGCAACACCATTCTGCTATAGATTGTAGGCAGTTGAATGTTGAAGATCGATCCTCTCAAGAGTACAAAATTACTCACGTCTATTGTTGACATACTCCATTCCATTTTTTGTGCAAAGAATCTTGACTTGCTTCCTTGATTGATTCTCAACATGAGCCTTGAAGGCTAGAAATCTATCAAACACTTCACTCTTGTGAACAAAAAAATAGACCCATGTGAAGCAAGAGTAGTCATCAATGAAGGTGAGGACATAGCAGGCCTTGCCAAATGATGGCATTGGAAATGGACCTACTACATCATTGTGAACCAATTGAAGAATTTCTAAAGCTCTCCAAGACTTCCCTTTGTCAAGCATAACTTTTGGATGCTTATCCAAGGAACAACCTGAACATAGACCTTTAGAAAAGCTGATTTGAGGGAGCCCTATAACCATATCCTTGTATCTAAGCTATTGAAGATAGTGGTAATTGAGATGTCTAAATTGCTCATGTCATAGCTTACTTTTTGAATTTGAATGAGTGAGCAAGGTTGTAGGTGACTTAGGCCCAAAGTAAGAGAATGAATAAAGTCATATGTTGTGATTGGCTTGTCCCACTGCAACGAAGGCATCATCCTTAAGTTCTTTGACCATAACTGAATCTTGTAGAAACTCAACTTTATTGCCATCTCCAAAGGGAGTGATTTGGTAGATTGAAAGAAGATTGGCACTCAAGTTAGGAACATAGAGAACATTCTCAAATGTTCCATCATCCATGACAACTTAACCTTTTCTTTCAACTTCCACTTAAGTATCATTGCCTATGAAGATGTGAGGTACCTTAGATGGCTCCAAAGAAGAAAACTACTCCCTTTTAGAACCCATGTGATGAGTAGCACCCTATTCAAGTATCCATTGCTGTGAAGAACCTGCAGTAGCCAAAATTCTTTCCATTTTCCTTTTGATTGTGAGGAAGTGGAAGGAGATGAATCCTTCTTCTTGTATTTAGATAGAAAATTGATATTTTTCTTCTTGATGATGTTTGTCAACTCATCAATTTTCTTAGTGTGGAAATGATGCTCATCATGACCAACTCTCTTGCAATATGAACAAGTTGGTCTCTCCTTCTTGCTTGAATTTCCCTTCTTGGGAGAACATGAAGAATTCCCTTGTTGTGGAGAGGATGATTGTGCTTTATCTTGTTGTGTCTTTGGCTTAGATTTCTTTTGGTTCTTGTTGGATCCCTTTCGTTGATTCCCTTGATTCCCTTGATTAGCCACGAAAGCTTTGGACTTTGAATACTTAAGAACCCCCCTACTTATCAACTTTTCTTGCTATAGCATCAATATTTTTGTAAATGCATCAAATGATGGAATAGAAAAAGAACTACCCACTATCAAGCAATGGGTTTGGAAGCTAGAAACAAATGTTGCATAGTCTGATGGAAGCTTTCCCAACAAATTGTGGACCAACTATGCATCCTTCTTGTTAATGCCACAATACTTAAGTTGTGTCCTTAGCTCATTTTCCTTAGTGACAGTCTTGAATTGTATCAAAATTCTTGGGATATAACATTGTGAGATCATTTTCATGTTGATAACCTCTAATCTCATCAACTTGGCCATACAATTGACCAAAATCTTCCTAAGCCTCTTTGATTGTTTTACACTTTTCAATTTGAAAGATGAGATTTTTTGATACATATTTCTTCAAAGTTTCAAGATCCATAGAATTTTTAGTGAGCCAATCCATATGAGCAATAGGACCAACTTTAGGATTAGATGGTGCAACAATAGTTCCATCAATATAGCTAGTTAATCATTTTTCCATTTTAACTTACTCAAAGCATCAATTTTCCAAGAAGCATAGTTATGTGGAGTTAACAAAGTAAACTTAGGAGAACCCATAGTAGCATAAAATAAAAGAGAACAAGAGAGAGAGGTGCACAATCACACAAGACACCTCCCCAAATTCACTCAATCAAAGAACCCCCCCAAAAAAGATTATTTGCCACTTTATACTTAGTGTGTGTACAATGGCCACTTGCAAGCCAAGAAAAGTGGACTTCTAATTTTCAATGTTTTACAACAGCCTTAAGTAGGTAAAAATAGAATCAAATGAATGATACAAAAGAACAAACTGAGATCTTAACTTTTAAAATGCCAAAATAGGTTAAAATAGACCATATGCTAAAAGTACATTTTTTTTATCACAATCACTACAAAGTGATAGCACCACTGTGAAGTTGAAAAAATATCATGCACTTTAAAACAAAATGACACTGAAAAGGATTTCATATGAGCATGGATGGAGCCTCATAAGTTGTAGAAATGAGGATTCGATAGGTACAATTTGGAAAAACTAAAAATTATGAAAAATCTATCCACCAAAATCAAAGAAGAATTGCACCACTATGGAGTACATGAAAAATTAAAGCCCAAATAAAAGAAAAAATGCACCAAAAAAAGCCTCAAAATGGCCAAGATATAAACCTTCAAAGTTGAACTGTAAATCTAAAAAGTTTAATGGAGAAGGGGTCTGATTTTTGAAAAAAGGAGTTCTCATGACAACACTTCACTAATTTAAAATTTATGGCCATATGGATGTCATGGGAAAAAAAACTTGTTGCATGGCCTGTATGGTTTGCTGAATTCATAGTGATGTGGCGGATCCATACGCTGACTCACTCTATTGACTTGGATGGCATGTGTTAGGTCTGTAAAACTTATTGTGTATACAAATGAGTGATGTGACTTGTATGGTTCCAACTTGGTGCTTGCGTGTCCATCTTGTGTGGAGGCCTGCATGGTAGGTGATGTGGCGAGGTGGTGGTGGTCATGGTGCTGGTGTCATGGACTGGGGTCCACTTGATCTAAGCAGACATCGATAACAATATGTTATCTTGGCATGGCCGGAAGGTGGTATTGGTCGATGTTGGGAGAGACGCTAGAGAACAGTCATCAATAAAGGTGTGGAGGCTACCAAAAAATAAACATCGTCGACATTGGGAGTTAGGAGGAAACTGTTGGAGCTGAGAGTAGGAAGGTTGCTACTAGAGTAAGAAAAGCAGTCGATCGAGATTCATGCAGTCGACTAGTATGGACCCTACAAACTCTATAGGAGTTGAAGAGAGTACGGAAGCAGGTTTGCAGACCCCCCGAAAGAAAATCTTGCTTTTTTTTTGTTTTTGGTTTTTAATAAAACTTTTGCAATTTTAAATCAAAACTGTGAATATAAGTTTTTGAATGAAATTTTTAATAAACAATTTATCCGTAGAGAAAAATTTAAAAAATAAAAATAAAATTGTACCGACTATGCAGGTTGGTCATATGACCAACCTGCATAAATTAAATTTCCCCAATTTTACTTTTACTAAATATGACTGAGTTTATGGTCAAAATTCATGGAAATGGCCTCCTGGATGCAATGGTGGGGTTAGATTTGGTGTAGGACCCTCCAAAAATGTGTTGATCCCTAGATCTTAAAATACACAAACCTTCAAATGCACCAAGTTCTCTCCAAAATGACAATCCAAAGGCACTCCAATAGCTCTAATACCCTATAAGAACTGGCTATGAAGGTAGCCACCCAAGATCTAGAGGCCTAATAAAAATCACAAGCATAAGAGAGATAGAAAAAATATGAAAAGAATAAATTGTATTATGCCAATGATGCAAAATAGAATAGAATGAGAAAAATTACATAGGTGACCCCTTGGTTATACAACCAAGATGAGTACATAGAAGGGCATAAGATTATGACAAGCGTCATAATCTTATAACATGAGACAACTATGAAAAGATATCACTCCACCTAAAGTGGAAAAGTGATAATGTGATAATCACCACAAATAGTGGATCACCCACAAAAGGTGGAGAGGTAATCACATGATATGTCCATGAAAGGTGGATGTAATAAAGTAATAACATATAAGTCCACGAAAAGTGGAAATTCTCCAACTACCTCCTATGTGGTCCCTAAGTAAACTTAACTAAGGTGTAATCATGACCTAGGACAAGGTACAACACTTTTAATTACACCAACAACTTCATCATCTTCAAAAAACTCCAATGATTCTTCATAATTTGTATCAATCAATTCTAGATGCTTTAATGTGATAGTTGTTTTAGGATTGCACATGTTGGTGTTGATGTTTAATGAGGGTCTCTTTGTTTCTTACATAATCTTAGAAGGGCTATATCCCAAACCACTTTTTGTCTCTTGTGTATTAGGTTATATAGGAACACAATTCTTTGTTCTTTTTTTCCGCATCCTTTTCCACCATACCCCAATTGTTTCATAATTTCAAATCCTCTACCATAAATTCTTTCAATTTATTTTGGGTTTGTTGGTTGTTAATAATCTATCTCATCAAAGTTTTTTGTATAACTTGTGTCTTCTTCTAAAGTGGATGAGGTAGATGCTTGTTATTTTTCTTCTAAGTTCTGTGTGGACGTTACCATTTGTTGTTTTTGCTCCTCATCTTCTTTATTTGTGATTATGTACTCTCCCATAAATGAGGGTGTGAACTCAAAGGAACCCAAATCTTCATTGAATAATTTCAACACTTTTTCAACATCTTATCTTTCCTCCTTCATAGGTTCTATGTTGATGTTGTAATTAATGTGCTTAGAGGATTTGTTGTTCCTTTTTTAACCTGTAAGAAACTTTTAGGCTCGAGGTCTATTTCAACTTGGTATATCTTGTTATTATAGACATGCTTCATGATACAATGAAGGTAGTGAAATGTGCCAGGAAATTGAGATGGGGGGGTGAATCAATTTTCACCAATCACATTCACAAATCTCAAATAATTATTAACTCCACATCCACTTTAATCTATTATTAAGTATAAGCATGAAGTGCAAATAACAGAAAGAAATATCAACACAAGAACCACCAAATTTATGTGGAAAACCCAATAAGGGAAAAACTACGGTGAGGATTAACTCACAATATTTAAGAGTAATTGCAAAATCATTTACAAAGAGGATCACTACCAAAGGGCTCACTGAACAAGATAGGATTCACTATCTAGATAGGACTCACTATCCAAAAGGAGGCTCACTACCTACAAAACATAAAAGAATATCCACCACAACTTTCATACAACTACAACTTTGATTAGAGAATTGCATAAACCATCAACTGACTACCTTCATGAGTCTAGCACATTGAATTCCTCGCTTCCTCAACTTAATTTCACATGATATCTCATGTCAACCTTTCTCCTCACACTTGTGGTGTATAATCCTTAACATATCATCTTATATTTATACCATCTTCAACCTTAGAAAATTTCTCCAAGTTCGGCTACACACTCTTCATTTTAAAAATTCAAATTAGGCTGGGAACTCAACATTGCCGTAATGGTAGAAAATGAGAGTGGACCAAACCAACAATTAACAAAAACCCAAAAAAACATCTTGGATCAATCAAATGCTTCCTTAATTGATACTTATCCTTCACATGACGTGTAAACACCAAGTCAGCCAAACCTAATGAAAGCACAAATGAACTTTGAAGTACACACTTATGCAACAAGAAGATAACATGTGGACCACATAATACACTTCATCATGCATAGGAACACATCTTAGATGCCATTGGATTGACCTGAAACTAATGAAACAACCTTCATACACAAAATACTTTCCATCAATCCATTCAAACTATATAGAAACACACAGTAACTCTAAAACTAGTCTTTCAAAGCACAAAACCGTGAACACCTTTGATAGAGCATAGATAACACCATTAAAATTATTCTTCTAGATCCAAAAGACCTAAAAAAAACTAAGGAAGGATTGTGGAGTAGATACATTTCTCCCAGTCCACATACAAACAATTCTACCAGACTAGTTCACAAACCGATGAACTCAATTTTCACTCTTCATCAAACCAAAAGCTATAATCAAGGATATATCACCCAAGAATACCATTAAACAACACTTAAGATCTACATAAGCATAGGATCAACATAGAATAAATTTAGAGCACATACTAGAGCACATTTTGAACATGGACACACTTATGAATTCACTATTTATTAATTTTCCCAAAATCACTTGGTAAATCATCATATCAGCACACCTGTAACACCATAAAGATAGATCCATCTACTCACAACATCTCCATAGTATCTCAAATATACATGCACCACATGCAATCAATTGTTTCCTTTCTCTGCAACAACCTATACTATGTTGACATCAATGAAAGCATTAATGACACCACCACCATACTCAATCATACTTGCAAGAAAAGTGTCAAAGGCACCACATGCATCTCATGAATCCATGGTATTCCTAAAAGAATATTGTATGAAATATCATGAGGCATAACATGAATCAGGGTTTGTAAGGTAGCCTTTCCGTCTATAATATGTAAAGTAATCACACCAAGTATTTGCTTTCCTACATTGTCAAATCTTCAAATCGATAAGGAGTCAGGTTCCATTTTTTATTTATCTATGCCTAATCTATCTAAGGGTTTCAAATTGCATACATTAAGGGCTAAAACATTATCAAAAAGGGTCCTTTTTATTCTGGTTCTATTGAATCTGGCTATTATCATGAAGGCATCATGTCTCTTTCTCATCTCCAAGGGAGGGAGCTCATGTTGGTGAAAGGTAATATCTACATTAAATATATGCATTCCTTGTATTAGAGCTAGTACATCATTTTCATTTGTATTAGGAGGGATCACAACTTTTTGTAAGGCTATTTGAAGTATAGTGTGATAATTAGAAGAGTTTTGAATCAAATCCCATAAGAATATTTTCACGGGAGTATTCTTAAGTTGTTCAATAAGGCCATACTCCTTTCCACTATTTGAAGGAAAATGAGGGGCACTAGGCAAAATAGAGTTAGGTAAAGGTAAGGATGTCAATGTTGTTTGTGTTGGTTGTGGGTTTTTTTGGGTGTTATATGTGTGAGAAATGGTATTGTTATTTGATTTATGTAAAACATTGTTTTTAGGGGGATAAAGGGTAAATTTAGGTTTGTTTTGTGTGAAGGTGGGTATATGATAAGTTGAGGTTGGATCACTTTAACATCTCTTATTTTTGGTTTGTCATAAAAAGCTTTATGGATGAACTTTGTGAGATGAAATCCTCAAGGGATTCATCTAAGATGTCAAAGTCATCACTACTAAAAGCATTGAGGGTTAGGCTAACTTGGAATGAAAGATTTGACATAGTCAAATAACTATACTTTCTCCAAGTGGCTTAGGTGTTCGGGCTTGTTTTTGGTTTTGTTTTCTAATGTATTGCAAATTTAATATGATATAATTTAACTATAAACTAATGTTGAAAATGAAAAGTGCACAAATATAATCATATCCACAATTGCAAAGAGTGTAAATTATTCAATTTTTAATGATTTGAAGGTAATAGAATGTAGGAAAACTAAAACATAAAATTTTTAGGAAACAAAAGCTTTAAAATAGGGCATTTAACTCTGTAAAATGTAGTTTAGAATTTGTATTGGGTCTGATTCACCCAAGGTGGTGAATGAGTCCTAGTAGGGATTTTTTTTCAAAATTTTCAAACCTTTTTTACTTTTTTTTGTGCTTCTATGTTGTATGATCTAGATTCTAAGTATACATGAAAATTTTGTATGAATTTTAATGAAATGAGATGCAAAAATGTAAGCTATATGAACTTTCACTAATGAAAATTTTGAAAACCCTAGAATGCAAGCTAACTAATGCAAATGTTAATGCAATATTAATGCATGCCAAATCTAGGATGATGATACACTCTAAATCAGTAATTTAATGTTCTAAATGTAAGTTCACAAAAATGAAGTGATGAAAATGTGGTACAGTGCTATCATATGGTTTTAGCACATAGAGCAAACCCACTTTTCCAATTTCATCCAAGGATAAACCTTGAGATCTCAATGCAAAGGAGAAAGAGATCTTGCAAGAGGGTTGTCCTAGGGGATGAATGCAAAATAATAAGTGGTTCACTACCAAGTTTAGAATTGAAAAGAAAAATTAAATGTAAGATGCAATGGGTATGTGCAAGATCATCATGGAAAAGAAAAGCCCTTAAGTGATAAAAAATTTAGAAAAATCAAAGTTAGGAAACTTGATGTAAAAATTTGAATAAGTTATCTAGATTATTTCAAAAATATCTAAGAATAGAATCTGTAGCAAATTGAATGTAGTTTCTAAACTACTAGTTTTATTTAAAAGCAAAAAAATCTATTTGGTGAAAATTTGAAATTTCAATGCAGTGGTAATTAAACTTTAGGAAAAAAATAAGAATTAGGTGTCTGTTTGACCACCCTAACCACAATTAAATGATAATACTTTTTTATAATATTTTAGATATAAGTAGAAGAATCATGTCCTGATGTGATGCATATTTTTTTGTAATTTTTTCCAAGTAAATAATTAATTGTGATTTTTTTTATTACAAATTTTAAAAAATATAAAAACTCGTATGTCTGACCACCTTAACTTGGTAAAAAATTCATGAAATTCATTTTTTTTAATCCTATAGTAAGAAAAGTATAGAATGTGACACATGTTTCAGATTCAAAAGATATGATACCATTTGAAAGCAATTAGCCTATCAATCAGGACTTTAGTCGTAATTCAAAGAGAAAATGAATAATAATAATTTATTAAATTCAAAGTAAGCCATAATTTATATTGGTCGAAAGTTTAGTGTCTCCTTTAAAAACCCTTTTCATTTCATCAATTTTGGGATAAAAAAACTCATCAGCTACATACCCTACACATACCCATCATATCACCACTTTTTGGCCCATCATGATCCTGCATATACCCCAACACTAAACCCTAATTTGATGTAATGACCTGTAAAATGATATAAAATGAAAATAAAATAGAACAAAAAAGTAGTAATATGAAAGGGGTGTACCTGGAAATTTGTAAATTACTGATTGAAGCTTTGAAACACTAGAAAATTTGAATTTTTGACCTACTCGGACTCATTCACCAATATGGGAAAATTAGTCCCAGATCTTGATTTTTTCACAAGAACTTATTTTAGGAAAAAGGGTATCTAAATCTACAAACCGTTCTGAGAAAAACCTATAGTGGGACTCATTCACAATTCTTGGTGAATCAATTCCATATTTGATTTTTCAAGAATTTAAAGTTTTGATACACTTCAACAACTAAGTTTTCCTCCCAAACTATTTTTGGATCCAAATTTGAGAAAATACCTGGAAAATAGAATATAGACTCGATTTACTTAAGGGTTGTTTTCCTCGGTAAAACCCCTAGTTGGTACTTAAATCTTGATGGAAATAATGAAGCATGCATGAAAACCCTAGCCTTAAGTTTGTCTAAGACTAATAAATTTGAAACATGATGCAACCCTATTCTAATGTATAAGAATGAGATGCATGAATCAAAATAATGAAGATGAATGACTCATTTTGAGAGATCTCTAATCACTCAAAGGATCCCTAATGATTCTTGTACCTTCCTTAGGCTAAATGTAGAGTGATAATGGAGGATGGAATCACTTAGGAAACAAGTCTTTAGGCTTGGATTGATGGCTAGTTGCATCTCCCCAACCTAGAATTCATCATGATTCACTATAGAAAACCATGATCAACCCTTAACAATGATATATCATGAATGAAAGTGAGATTGAAGACCTACAAAAAAACATTGCTACTCCAAGGCTTCAAATTTCTTTGCTTTTGAAACTTGAATTTTGTTGTTGAAATTTCTCTTGAAAATGCTTTCTTAGATTTCTTAGAAAATAAAATTGACTTAAAAACTTTCTTATATAGGCATTAACACCTCATTTACCACTATTTAGATCTCAAGGGTCAACCTCAACCAAAAATTTTAATTAAAAAGGTGATTTTCCCACTGAAATTTGAAAAGACCCTAAATGGGACTCATTTTCCCAAGGTGTTGAATGGGTACCACTTAAGGGCACTCATTTTCCCAAGGTGATAAATGGTCACACCCTAGCTTTTTCAGGTGGGTTTTCGGGATTTTTGGTGTTTTAGATGATTTTGTCATAATTTTAGATAAACTAAGCCCTGAGATCCAAAATAATTGGTCTTAGGGGCCTATTAATGATGATTTAAAGAGTTAATTAATGCAAGGATACTAAAATAGGTGTAGATTAAATGATAATTTCCCTATCTCCAAGAAGGGGGGTCAATTTCCATCATTGCATGTTCAATGCAATGTTTAAAATTAGGCCCCGAGGCCTAGGTGGGACCCAATTTCCCAAGGTGGCATATGAGTCCTAGATCACTAAATCTAGAACACATAACCTCAAATACTGAATTATGATTGGTCATTAGTTAATTTTCAAGATTATCTAGAGAAATATGCATTAAATAATTCCTGTGGATACAAAATAGTACCATATAAGGCATAAAGAAGCCCATTTTTTGTAAGGAGGGCCCAAAAAAGTGTGAAAATGTAAAAGTATACATTTTTCTATAGTAGATTAAGGATGAGGACCTGGGAAATTTTTCTTGGTGGGAGCTATTTAGATATTGGTATGGGAAATGAAATTCTAAGGTTTTGAGCTACAATGGTTGGACTCTGGATATGGGAAAGTTAGTAGTTCCAAATGTGTACATGGATATTGAGCTATTGAAATATATTGTTGCTAACTATGATCTAAACATTATATTTGTAAGATCACATGTGAGTTTTGAAATGGTTAACTAGGGAGGAGATAATTGTTATTTTCAAGCTTAACCCTAATGCCACAAAATAGATTGACTTAAAATCCCTAAAAAAGGAGTTCAAACAAAGTAAGACCACATATAGGGTAACAATGTTACTAATGTTCATGAAAAGGGAAAGGGGATAAGTAATATGAAGTTGGAATCTATAGACAAGGAGCCTTTTATGGTTTACTATTTTGAATTCTATTTTGTAAGAATTTATCAAACCATATGCTATATTTTAGGGTTTGACACTATTCAAAACATACTTTTAGCTCTTATTTTTATGGTTGTCAATATTTAAAATATGTGGGTCAATGAAGAGTATGGTTTTGATACATACTTATTTGATTTTATCCATGAGGAACTTGTAGCCATGAAGGTTGCTTAAGGGGTAATAATTTGGTGGTATTCCTTGTTATGTCATATGTATTTAGCCTATAGAATTGATGAGTTTGGTCTAGAGCTATGTCTCAATGTAAGGTATGAAAGAGGTGAGTGTCTTACAGTCTAGATGTGGACTCATCATTTATATATACAATATTAGCATCAAGTTTTTTCATATTCACAAACTTGTTTTCTACAAGGTTGAAATTATTTTTGGTGAAGAATGTACCTAGAATACCTAAAGATCTACATTATTTCTTTAGGCCTAAGAAAAGGAGGCCTAAATTAGGGATAAACAACAATTGGGGAGATGTCATCTTAGATGAAAATTGTATAATTCTCAAGGTATATGGAACCAATGGACCACTCTGTATGGGATGCTAAGATGCGTGCCACTCACAATTAGTTTTCTAGAAGTTATGTGGTAGCTAAGAAAAGTTGAAGATGTGCATTTACTAGGTCAAAAGAAGGGAACTCTTTTCCCTCAATATACTATTTTTTCAAATTTCATGATGAAAAAGGATGGATGGAAAAATATCCTTGACATGATTAAACCTTTGAAAATGAAGAAGTGTAGATCTAGAAACCATGATCATAAAGGTTTCATTGCACTAAAGGTAAGAATCAAAGGAGGTAAGTTCTGACACAATTTTGACTACCCTAAAGACATTATCAAAAATGAATTAGATTTGTAAAAGGATGAAGATAGGAAGGTAAATTGGCTAGCCTTTACAAAATTGGAAAATGAAAGAAGAAAGGGGATCCTATGTTTAGTATCACTTTTATGGATATTCAAGATGAAATGTTGATAATTGAAATAATTTTAGAAAAATTTGATAAAGTTGTTGGGAATCTCAAGGAGGTGATAATAGAAAAAGATAAGGGGAAGGCCCTTATGGTTGAAGAGAGGCCTAGATACCATCAACCCAAGAAACAATATGTCTTCACAAGAAGAGCAAAGGGGAAAATAAGGAAAGAAAAAAAAAAAAGCCAGTCCTACTCAATCAGAGGAGTCAAGAGTCACATACATTTTGCAACATATGCCACCATTTCCACCTCCATTTTCAACCCCAACAATAAATAATTGATCTAGATTCACCTCCTAGGGAGAACTCTCAAATGAGGAGGAAAAGTGAAGCTATGGTTTTGGTTGATTATCCATTTGATTTTGATGATGAGGTTGCAGTTACAACTGATGAGATCATGAAGAACATGCCATCTCCTCCATGGAAGATATATTTTCCAACTCCACAAGTTAGGGTTACTAAGGGAGTATTGAATAGCCTTTAGAATGTTGATGATATAAGGGAGAGGGCCTACTTTGAGTTTATGACTGGTGATGCATTTATTAAGATAGATTTATTCAAAGAATATGTGTGGAGGATAAAGAGATATGCGTTTAAGGATAAGGTAAAGGAAGAAATAGGTAAGTCCCCATAATTTACTAGGGAGGTTATTGCTTCAAGAGTAGTTACAGACATGAAAGAAAAGAAAAATGAGTTAACCCTTGAGAAAGGTGGAAGGCTTGTAAGAGATATTGGTTTGATCTCTTACCAAAATTGGATATGGCATCAGTCATTTCCTTTGACACTATGAGGAAACAAAAGTCACAAGTATTTTCTATTCATGAGGACACCATGTGTGCATTACAAGGTTCCACATTTAGTACAAAATGTGTTAAAAATTTTATTTTGGATTTGGCCCCTAACACAAATAAGCCTCAAGTGGAAAAGCCTACAATAGGCCTAAGGGGAGGTCTCATAAACAAAAGATTTTTAGATACAAAAATAGTGGAGGTAGCCACATTGGAAGTAAATGTTGCACATTCAACCATGTCAATTTTCAAGTACTTCTAGGGGAAGTGTGATGTTGAAACTAGGAAGTATAATGATTTATTGATAAAATATAATAAGGACAAACAAAGGTTTGCATAATTGGAATTAGTAGCTTAGATATTGCAAAATCAACAACCAATGTAATCAGGTGTTCCATCTTCTTCTTCTCTACCACATCCTCTATTATATTTGGAGATTTATGTATATGAAGATAGCCCAATTGCAAAGCTTGTTCCAATAATATCAATTGCACCTCCTCCCTGAGCAAGAGTGAGAATAAGAGAGTTGATTCAACAACTAAGGGTATATGAGGATTTTTTTGAATTATATGTGGTGTAGAATATAATTATATTATTTCTAATGTTCTCAAGCATTGTTTGAGAAAGGAAATAACAAGTGTCAATAGTTTCCACTCAAAATATTCTTTAATTTTTTATGCAATAAGGATGTTTGAGAGGGATAGATCAATAGTTGTCACATTGATGCAAGTATGCATACTAGGATTAGTCCATTAACCACCATGGTTGTAGGGTCTACTCATGAGCTTAATAATCCACCAGAAATATCCCCCACATAGAAGGTAGGGAAAGGAATTGAGGATTGTTAGGACTAGTGGATCCACTTGGAAAGAGAATTAGGTATTTTCTCCAACGCTTTGATGACAATTATCTTGGCCTCTTTCCATACATTCTAGATAGTTATGGATCTATAAAAGCATATGAGTAGTGGAGAGCACAAATAGATATTATGATATCTATAGAGGTTGTTTTGATATTTGTGGGTTGATTTGCTAGTATTGATATGATAAAGAATATAATGGAAAAAATTTATTCACCAATAAATTCTTGGAGGAATTTGATAAGGATGCAAATCAGGTAGTAAAGAAATATGGCCCATTTAAGAAAAAAATGGATGAATGAATGGTATTTAATTGGCCATTTGAAGAAGATTATGAATCCTATAACAAAAAGTGTAATCAGATAGTTGACTTGTAGAGTCTCTTGGTGAAGATATATTTTTGTATTTTTCACACCCAACATTTCCAAAAGTTTTCAACAATGACAACAAAGGTGTTTTGTCTTCTTATACAACAAGGTTTTTTCCTTTACCTACTATCTTAGCTTTCCTAGGTCCACATTAATGATAATGAAGAAAAGGAGGATCAAAGAACCAACAATCCACATCAAAGGAAATTTTGGAGGAACAATTGATATCTAACAGTAGGGTATGTGCAAGATCATCATGGAAAAAATAGGCACTTAAGTGGCAAAAAATTCAAAAAAATCAGAGTTAGGCAACTTGACATAAAAATTTGAATAAGTTATCTATATTATTTCAAAAAAATGTAAGAATAGGTTCTGTAGAAAATTGAATGTAGTTTCTAAACTACTAGGTTTTTTTTTTCTTTTTTGAATCTATTTGGTGAAATTTTAAAATTTCAATGCAGTAGTACTTAAATTTTAGGGAAAAAATAAGTAGGTGTCTATCTAACCACCCTAACTACAATAAAATAATAATATATTTTTATAATATTTTAGACATAAATAGAGGACTAATGTCTGGATGTGATGCATATTTTTTTCTAATTTTTTTCCAAGTAAATAATTAATTATGAGTTTTTTATTACAACTTTTAAAAAATATAAAAAACTTGTATGTCTGACCACCTTAACTTGGTCAAAACTTCATGAAATTCAATTTTTCTTTTTTCATTCCTATAGTATGTGAAACATAGAATATGATGCATGTTTTGGATTCCAAAAATGTGATACCATTTGAAAGCTATAGATGTTTTTCAATTAGCCTAGATCAATCAGGACTTTAGTCATAATTCAAATAGAAAATGAATAATAATTATTTATTAAATTCAAAGTAAAACATAATTTATATTGGTGGAAAGCTGAGAATTTCATTTAAAAACCATTTTCATTTCATCAATTTTGGGTAAAAAAAAGTCGTTAGCCACATACCCTACAAATACCCATCATATTGCCACTTTTTGGCCCATCATGATCCTGCACATACCCAATAAATATAACTATTTTTGTCGTTGGACTATTGCATGTACGTGTAAGTAGTTTCACTTGTATTTTTTAAATGTAATGAATGTAAAATGAAAATATGACATGTGTAAATGAGCCCAATCTTGTTACTCCATTTTCCTATAAAAGGGAATTCAAGGTCATTTACATGAGATGATTGATCAATTTTGGAGATTTTTGTAATATAGATGTAAAGAAATTTTTTATCATTTTCAAGGTTATTGAGTCTATTCTTTTATTAATTTTGAAAGAATTTTATGAAAGTAATATTATTCCTGTAATGCCCCATCATGCAAACCCCAAAGGACAAATAAACAATAATTACAGCACAATTTTTTTTTAAAAAGTAAACATAACATACATGTAATACACATTAAATCATAACATGAATTTCATTTAAGAAGATTCATTAGCACATACATCCCTTGGGGTACACAAGGAGTCATTACGAGACTGAGATCCACATAACTACAATAAAGAATAAAATCCAAAGATATAATCCATAACAAAAATAAACATTAATAAATATAACACATACATGTTAAGCATTGATAAGAAACCATCTGTGTACATAAATACAACATATGCATAATTAACTTAACACATTGAATAACAATTTCCACGGGCAATATTCACACCGAGTTTAACATTATATTACAGTACAATCCTCAAGAGGTACAATGATACAAGAGTGTTTCTAGACCATGAACGGAAACTATACAACAAGAATCATGATACAGAAGAAGAGATGAATACAAAGCATCATAACTAGCTCCAAGACAAGTACAACTCTGGAGTCGCTGCAACCGCACCAATCCGTACCTCTTGATCCTCGACTGGGGACCCAATGGGGTGCTTAGCATGCTCCACCCGACCATGCGAGTCCAAAGACCCACCCCCCGTGCTAGGAGCTAACAAGAAAGAGACCACAACCAAGATCATCCAAAGATGGAACCACAAGACTCAACATCATACAAAAGTATCATAAAACTCAAGGATTACAAGAGTCAACATAATAACTTAAAGTCACAAATCCCATCACATAAATCAAAGCAATGACCAGTAAACAAGTAACCAACAGATGATCATGAAACACTTCCAAATCAAACTGAATTAATAAACATAATACAATTCCAAATTGCAATTAAACAATACAATAACATCATATCACAGTACTATAAAAATACAAGATCGTAAATCAAATATAAATGAGATCATACAAGACCATAAAATATACTAAAGATGTATTAAAACAATATTCACAACTCAAAATAAATTGATATATCAACAATCTAAACCAACTCCCATGACCTACTTCCAGAGGAACTCAATAAAGTAAAACACATGGGCAACTAGGGGAGAGTGTCATCGCATAGTCCTACATGGCTGTCCTGTGCTCTTCCTCCCAACTGGAGGCACCGGTCCCATCTATGGCTGTCCTGTGCTCTTCCTCCCAACTAGAGGCGCCGGTCCATAGGGTGACTCATGCGGAGCCATAGACCTCTCGTGAAGATGAGGTCACGACCTTGCCAACCATGGCCTTCTCAGCCTTCCATTAGTCTGCGAAAGCACTAATGAAGATGAGGCATCCATTTTTTTTAAATCTTATAATGATATTACTACCCAACCCTCCTAAGTTAATTATTATATTTTCACTTGTTTACTAACTCACTCGTGGGTTATCCTGTGCCCTTCCCCTTAAACAGGGCACTAGTCCCCACGAGGAGCCACTCTCCCTAGAGACCCAACCACATCAAACTAAAACCAAGAAACCAAGGGTTGTACAACATAACAAGAATATTAGATCACAACTGAGAAGCAGGCGAGGCATTACCCATCTTGCAATAAATACATAATCAAAGTCTCAAAAATTCTCGTACAACCCTTTTTAAAATCATGAAACCAAAACACTTGCCACATCAAGGGCACATAAAGAGAGAGAACATCAATTATCAATCATCTCAAGCCTCTGGAAGCCAAAAGAATGAAAACCCACAAACAAGGGTAAAGTGAAGCAACAAGAATATTTCTCCAATAATTTCATCAAATATGCGAGTAGATCAGAAAAGCCATAAAAAAGGAAGATTCATCAAGACCCATCCACAGATCAACAATGGTGTCACCTCAAATAGGAAAACACAAAAGAAAATCAACCTTTAATTCAACGAAATCACTTAATAAAACCAAAAGCCACCAACTAGGCATTCCACGGAAGACCTCAATTTCCTCCTCACAAGATACCCATACAGTTGGTATACAAAAGACCTTTGAAAAAATCAACAAACATGAAAACAAGATTTCCCACGCCTCTGGAGGCCCAAAAATAAATCAAATACTCAAAGACTCATCAACAAGGGTAGACAAAGCAGTAAGAGTTTCCAATCAACTAACAACACAAATTTAAGAAATAGAAATCCTTTCAAAACCCAAAAGTAGCTCAAGGGAAATTCACACTGATACAACACCATCAAAACTATCCTATACTCACCAACACTTCCAAGGCTACAAATTAAAGAACACCTTAAATACTCAATCACACATCACTCCACCAAACACTCACATAATAAACAACAACCAAAGATTCAAACAAGAGCAATATTTAATAACCAATCAATTAACAACCAGAACTAAATAACTTTACAACTTACCCATCTAAATTACTCAATTAACTAAAACAATTTATGATAACCTTCACAAGTATTCTAAAAGACTTATCCATAAAGAGAACTTACAAATCAACCATTAAATGAATATAAAGGAAGTCATTTTTCAAAAGATTAAAATACCATTTCACTCATAAACTATCCAATTTGAGAATACCTTACTCAATCTCTAACCATGCCCATACATTTAAATTTCCCTTTTCATTTATCAACATAATTGAAAACTTCTTAATAATTGGGTATTTAACTCATTATCATTTCATAACTACTTATGTCCAAAACATTATCTCCATTTCCTTTCATCATACTAACTAACACTCACTTCCAATATTTAAATTAATTGTGAAAACCATTTAAGACCAATTGTCTATACTTTTAAAATGGCAATAATAACAATACCCTAAATACTCAAACTACATATTAGAAATTACCACCTTAAAATCTTAAATCTATCTAAATAAATTTACACACATAAATACCTTTTAAAACCACTACATATTTATACATTTTAATTCTTTTTGAGGAGGGAATGTAAAAAGAGAAAAGATCTGTTCTAAGTATCCAACAAGTCTACAAGACTCACCCTCATAAAAAGATAACTTATTTGATTCTATGTTAAATTCTATTTCCACCCTATACACATTTAAAAATAAGGATTAAACAATCAATGCTGATATATATATATATATATTCACAAATTGCCCTTCTACTATATTATCCTATCAAATTTCACAATATAACAAGTTAATAGGAATTCTTTTCTATTCCAAAATATTCACTCAAAACAAGAATTAAATAAATCAATACTGTCATATATTCGTAAGTTGATTTTTTTATTAACTTATCCTCTTATAGTTGTATTTTAACAAATCAGTAACAAAAGAACAGATTTCTTTCTATTTTATTATTTCTACTATAACCAGATTTTGTTCTATTTAACCAGAAAAAGAACCAAAATATTTACTAACAAAATTAAATAGTTACTGCAATAGTTAATTAGTGGAATCATTAATAAATATATACAAGTACAAATATACATATATATACATACATACATATATATATACATATATATATATATATATATATATATATATTTATAAAAGTAAATTTGCACAGTAATTAAAATAAAATTTGCGTTTTCCAAAATTTAAATATATACCAATTTCGAATGGGAATTTAACCCATGTAAAAGCACGGGAATACATGCCCGGCCGTGGCAGTCTATGGACTGCCACCGCAGTCCGACGAACTACCGTGGACAGTCTACGGACTGTCACAGTAGTCCGAAGGACTGCTGTGGTAGCCCGTAGGCTGCCGCACCAACCACGGCTAGCTGGGTGGTGGGTATGGCCGAGGCCGAACCATTTTTGAAAATAACTTCAACAATTTAAAAACAACGAATTTTGAACTTTAAATTTTTATTTTATTTATTTTATTTTAATTTTATATCTACATTTATATATATATATATGGGTATACATATATATACATATATATATATATATATATATCTGATATACATATATATACATATATATATATTGTATATATAAAAATAATTCGAATACAGAGAAATAGCACTCAAATATACAAGTTACTGTGTCAACATAAATTTATATACATAATAAATTTTGTAAAGTTTATCTACAAATGAGGATTTACACAACCCCAAATTCCTAGTGAGAGATTATTCTTAAGTTGAGTTATTATATTTTCCAAACCAAGTTACAGTACTGGTTATTTCCAAAATTCCAAACATAGTTTCATTATAATAAACAACAGTAAAAACCCAACCAATAATTTCATTTAAATAAACAACAATCCAAAACTTCCAAAAGTTTTCAATCTAATAATTGACAGTCCAGAACCCAACCAAATTCCATTTTAACAAGCAGCAATCCCGATCCTCAGATGGAAATTTCATGCATAGCGAAACAAATCCAATCAATTGCTATTTTATTTAATGCTACAGCAAATAAATAAGAAAGGAACCTGGCGTCCTGCATTTGAAGAAGATTTGTAGAAGCTCTATCTTTCTTATCGATCCAATCCTCCACTAATGATTATTTTCAGCCGTAGTTCCAAGATCCTCCCTTAAATCGTATTCCTCAATAAATTCTCCCGAATAACCATAGAAAGAATGCAATACTATATCAGAAATATGACTGCCAAATTTCTCCAAAATCTGTTGGAAAGAGAATGCAACCCCCCTTCCAACACACAAATCCTCTAAATAAAAACTCACACAAAAGTCTCTTCCATTTCCTCTTCCAACGAATACCAAAAGTCACATCACAAGAAAATAAATTAAAATAATTATTAATCCCTTTAATTCCCTTTTGTTGCCTTTTCAAGTTTTTATATTTCATTTTCTTTTATCATGCATTTGATTAAAAATTAAATAAATTTAAATCCACAAAATTGAACTTTTATTTGAATATATATTCATTATCTCCACAATACATTATTAATTAATTACTTCCACAAAAAAAAAATTAAAATCGACCATTTGAAAGATTCACAATAAATGTAATATTTTTACCACTACTATTAATATTTATCTATTCCTTTATTTATTATTATTATTTTTTTTATATTCTCCAGTTCTCTTCGACTTCCAACTGCTCTAAAGGTGAAGTTTCATTTCTTGCTTTAAAACACTTCAGCTTCCTATCTCCTTATTCATTTAAGTTTCTTATTATAATAATTATCTTTTCAAGATTATTTATTCATAACAATTTAAATCAATTTATCTAATAATATCACTTTTACTTTTAATGAATTAGTTCGATTGATCATTTGTTCTAAATCATTTGATTTAATTTAATTGATTATTATTTTAATTTCTAATCATATTTTAAATAACCTTGCAAATCACTTATGATTTAATTGATTATTTAAACATGATTACTAACATATTATATTTTCCACATAATCAAATAACACAGTAATCAATGAAGCACACACAGAAACTCACACACAAGTCCAAAACAACCGACACGGAGGGGTATTACAATTCCTAAATACAATGATATATTTCTAAATCCAATCTTCTCCTTTTGTATACTTCGCATTAGTTATGAATGAAATGAATCAAAGATCTTTCAACTCATCTCTAATTTTTTTCATTGGATGTTTATCTTTTGTGAATGCTCTTGTTGAAAGAATAAGTTAAATGCTTTAATAGAGATAAATATTTTTGTGGATGTATACAAGGATCTTATAAGTATAATTAGTTAAGATTTATGAGTTTAATGGTGTAATGCATCATTAAGTAGCTCTATTATGTTAGGGGGAACATTTTTTTGAAGTTTTGGTAACATTAGTTCTGACTTAATACCCTATATTAAGGAACTAATCACTAAAATTGTGTCTATGTTGCATCACCGGGCTATTTCAAACATACAAATATCTTAAATACTTAAATTTTGTTACATTTGTTGTTGAAATTTTTTATGAAGTATCATGTTCTACTACTATGAAATGTTAAAAGCTTAAAGATATTCCTAGATCTTTGCATTTCTATAATTTCCAGTAAATTATCTGTAGGACATATCTATTGTTTGTAATGTTTAGGATGAATTGGCACAAAAGATCTTGAGAGCATTGTATGGGATCAACCTCTCAGGTTTTGCAAAGACTGAAGTGTCAATGGAAATTTGTTTTCACTTTCACCTATTTGTTGGCCAATCCCTCTAGATAATTGAATATTGGTAGTGGAAAAACCATATATTATCTATGAGATTTGGTTGGGAATTAAAGAAAACCACCAATCCCCATCAATTAGCTCCTATGAGGTTAATGTCATTTATCTAACCAAGATAGATGAGAAAATGAAAATGTCCTCCATTGAGTGAAGTATACACCTCTTTCAAAGTGGATTTTTTTGACTAATAAGAATGAGATGAATGAATCAGGGAGTCATTGTTTACCTCTAGAAGAGCGTAAATGACAAGCTTTGGGGAAATAGGACACTCTTTCATCATAAGCAAAAAGCAAATCAAACAAGAACAAGATGAAGTTTTTTTATGCCTTGTAGTGTAGTAAAATGCATCCCTTTACATTTTCACACTTTTTTGGGCCCTCCCTATTAATATTTGACTTATTTATGCCTTAATTGGTCGTATTTTGCATCCACGAGCCTAATTAATTGCCTTTTTATAAGGATAATCTTGACATTTAAAAAATGAGAAATCATAATTCAATGTTTTTGTTTATGTGTTTTAGATCTAGGGATTTAGGACTCGAATGCCACCTTGGTCATATGGGTCCTACCTAGGTCTCGGGGCATGATTTTAAATGTTGGATTGAATATGGAACTTCTTGGAATTTGTGTCCCAAGTTTAAGCCACTCAAACTCATATGCCCAAACTAGTGTATGATTCCTACTTTATGTTGGACCTATTTTAATTTAAATTATTGGGAGGATTTTATTATTCTAGACCTAAGGTCAACTTGTAGTGTTGTAATTTTGGGGAATTAGGCATAAACAAGTGTAAGTACAAGGTTATTTCAAATCATTTCATCTAATAATTTTTAAAGAGAACATGATAGAAAGTTTTAAAGCATCCCAAGATTTTACAAGAGCATTATAAAGCATTCAAGAGAAAATCATCAAGCATTTGGAGCTCCATTTAAGATTCAAGGATCATGTCAAAGTCTTCATGCATCATGTGTGACTTTGAGCTAACATTTTTGATGTAGGTTTTATGATTCAAGCAAGCATTCAAGAATTCAATCAAGATTCAAGATCCACATTCATGCTAGCCATTTAACTCAAGTTTTCAACCTTAATTTCTATGGGTTTGGTGAGTTGCAACATTGAATTTGTTCATTCATCATTCCTTCATGTTATTTCATTTTATTTCAAGGTTTAATTACCAAAATTTGGTTTGACAAAGGAAAACCCATATTCCTTAACAAAACAACATTTTCTACCTCTTGATGTGTGTTTGTAGATCTAGGTGAATTGGAGGTTGAAGTTCCTTTGAATAATTTTTTTTCAAAGTTGTCAAGAACTTGTCATCTTCACAAAACTCACCTACAGATCAGATTTCAAAATTTTTAGACTTGAAGATCAAACAAGGTGGAAGATATAGAAGATCACTAGAAGCTACACAATATCATTCAAACCATAGTAACATGACTAAATCACTCATATGTGTGTATTATTCCCTTTATACCTCTTTTTGGAATATTTCTATAGATCTTGATTAGTCACCAAAAGATTCCAAATTCTACTTAGATTCCTATAGCAGGAATAAATCACATAGCTTGGCGTATCAGTCCTAGTGCACCTTAAAATAATAATTTCTAGAGTTTTCAGATTTTTTTAGCCCATACATTCTTCAAGGTACTTTTATGTTGCATTCTATTTGGGCATGTGCATGATCATCATGGAAAAAACAAGCCCTTAAGTGGAAAAAAAATTAGAAAAATCAGAGTTAGGCAACTTGACGTAAAAATTTGAATAATTTATCTATATTATTTTTAAAATATGTAATAATATAATCTATATAAAATTGAATGTAGTTTCTAAACTACTATGTTTAAAAAAAAAAAAAAATCTATTTGGTGAAAATTTGAAACTTCAATGTAGTAGTACTTAAATTTCAGGGAAAAAATAAGTAGGTGTCTATCTGACCACCCTAACCACAATAAAATGATAATATTTTTTTTATAAGAGTTTAGATATAAGTAGAGGTCTCATGTCCCGATTTGATGCATTATTTTTTGTAAATTTTTTCCAAGTAAATAATTAATTATGATTTTTTAATTACAAATTTTAAAAAATATAAAAAACTCATATGTCTGACCACCTTAACTTGGTCAAAACTTCATGAAATTCAAATTTTCTTTTTTTAATCCTATATTATGTGAAGTATAGAATGTGACACATGTTTTGGATTCAAAAAATGTGATACCATTTGAAAGCTATAGATGTTTTTCAATTAGTCTATCGATCAGGACTTTAGTCATAATTTGAATAGAAAATGTATAATAATTACTATTAAATTCAAAGTAAAGAATAATTTATATTGGTGGAAATTTGAGAATCTCCTTTAAAAACCCTTTTCATTTCATCAATTTTGGGTAAAAGAAGGTCATCAGCCACATACCCGTCATAGTGCCACTTTTTGGCCCATCATGATCCTGCACATACCCATTTGTCACTTTGATTTAATGCTTTCAAGATTCTATGGATTTGTGCATAAGTATTTTCATTTCTCCTTTGAAGCTTCATTTAATGGTTAACCCTTTTTTAATCACACCAAGGAAACCCATAGTCCTTCCCTCAATTGAGTCACATGGTTGAGCGATCTTGGTTTCCTAATGAACTAAAGTGTGAAATAAGTCCCAAAGTTCCATCTCCTAAAAGGTGGACAACTCATTTCCTTCAATTCATTTTGGTGAACCCAACCTTTGGACCCTTAAATTTTTAATTTAGAGAAGATTGTAGTCCTAAATCTAGATTAACTTTGTAATAGGTTTGCATTAGTTGACTTGCATTTAGGGCTCTTAAATCTTGCATTAGTGAAAAGTGCATATAGGCTGTATGTTTGTGTCTTTCATCATTAAATTTCATTGGAAAATTGTACTTGTAAATAGTAATTTGAACATACAACCATGATACCTCAAAATCAACTTTGAGTTTTCTGAATTTGGTTTAAAAACCCTAATTTGGGAATCATTCACCCATTTGGGCAATTTAGTCCTTGTACAAGTATTTTCTCCAGATTTTTGGATATCCTATGATGTTTTTTTTTCATTATCTGAACCTGTAAAAAACCTTAATTGGGACTCAATTGCCCATCTAGGTGATTCAATCCCAAATTAGGTATGAATCTACATTTTTCACCTGAAACAATATAAATTGGGGTTGAATGCTATCGTATGGCTTAGGACATAGAGCACACCCACTTTCCAATTATTTCATTGAAGTATAACCCTAAAGAGCTCAATGCAATGAAGAAAGAGATATTCAATAGTGTTTTCCTAGGGTCTAAATGTGGACTAATGAGGGGTTCACCACTAAGCAAGGGCTTGGAAAGACAAATGTAATGTAAATCAAAATGCTTAACCCTAATTCAATGCAATCTTTCACTAAATGGCCTAGAAATGCATATAAAACAAAAAAACAAGTTGTAAGATGAAATGTGTGCACTTGGGAATCTTAAGGAGATTGAATGAGGCCCTAAATTGTTGGAAATTTGAACTTTAGTGCTAACTAGGAAACATACATCTGGCTAGGTGAATCAATCCTAGATATGGGTTTCTATGTAGAAATAAGAATCTAGCAAAAGGTTATCCAAATCTATAGAAATCTAAATTTTGACCTAAACTATGACTCATTCGTCAAAAGTGTTGAATTAGTCCAGATAGGGATTTGTGAAACTTTAAAGTCTAAAAATGGTCTTCAATGTCTACTTTGTTCTACCTAATTGATTTCTAGTTTAGAAACCCTAATTTGCAACCTACAAAAGTCCTCTCATTATCTCTAATGCAAGGTGACAACTTTGACAACTTTCTCCTAAATTTCTCAAAAAAAATTCAATCTAAACCTACAAATCACACACAAAAGAGAAGGAATATGTTGTTTAGTTAGTGGATATGGTTTTTCTTTGGTCAAACACATTTTTTGGTAATCAAACCTAGAAATACAATGAAATAGGAATGGAGAATCATGAATGAAAAAAATATGATATTGTAACTCATGAATCCCTATTAAGGAAGTGCTACAAACATGTATGAAGTGGCTCCAATGGATGCATATTTTGAATCTTGCTTGAATAGGATAGATCTTGAATGAAATGCTAGATTGAATCATAAAACCCTAAATCACAATTGTTAGCTCAAAAACAAAAAAGATGCATAATGACATTGAGATGATGATTGATAGTTGAAGAATGCTCTAAAATGCTTGATAATATACTCTTGAAGATAACTAAATTCTCTTATGAACTCAACTTTTCTATAAGGATTCTCACTTGAATGCTTGATAATATGCTCTTGTAGAAACTTGAATTGCCTTATGAGCTCAACTTTGCTATAAGGATGCTCATTCAACATGATATGTGTAAATTGAGTGAAAGAAACTTGTATTTGTACTTAATTATGCAATAATTCCTAAAATTAGAACACTACAAGCTGACAGTAGATCTAGGAGGATAAAGTCCTACAAAAAATTTGAATTAAAACTACTTATAAATATGTGAAACCAAGTTCGGGACCCAAAAAGCTAGGTGGGACTTAGATTCCCAATGTCGCAAATGAGTCCCAGACAACTAAATCTTGGACATATAACCTAAAAACACCTAAATTATGATTGGATGTTGATTTGTGTCAGGATTATCTTCAAAAAGATGCATTAAATGAAGCTTGTGGATGCAAACTAAGGGAACTTAAAGCATAAGAGGCCTAATTATTTATAAAAACCTGAGACAAGTGTGTTACAAAACTTTACAACACTTTAAAATAGCATGATTAAGGTTAAAAAAAATTATTAGGTTCAATTAGTTAATAAAACCTTAGAAAAGTGTGAAAGTGTGTTACAAGACTTCACAACACTTTAGGAAGGTACCATTTACCTCTATTAGTTCACAAGGGCCCAATACCTAATGCGAATGTGTCAAACACATTACAACACTAAATCAAGGCAACATTTGTTGGAAAAATGAGTAAGCTATCTATATGTTGTCATTGATGTCACCATGTTGGTAGTTTGGTTTGGTACTCTTAAACTGGTGCATATAACTGAATTATCTCTGGTGGTTGATCTCGTATTCTAGTTTACATTTCTCTAAAGTCGATATTTTCTAATTGCAATTTTGGGAAACTACTAATGGATGTTAAAGGAATGCATGATTAGGTTATTTCGTGTTCTTGTGCTCATACAATGAAGTAACATTATTCTATTGGTTGCATTCAAGACTATTCCTAGCCGACTTGTGAAGATAATTTTGATATGATATGAAAACTTATGTGTGATATATTTCTTGGTCTAAGCTGACATAATGTAACATGCTAATAGTTAAATTGCATTTTAAAAATATTTTGTGGAGCCAACAATTGATATCTTTTATAAATAAATTACATCTAATTAGGGTGACCTAATTGATGCTTGTGATGGAGATCAGGTATATATATAAGCATATGGAAAACAACTTTGGTGTGTTTGTGTAACTGTGGTATGCATGAGTGTGTCTGAGGAAGTGCAATAAGTTTGTGATAGAAGAAATAGTGAGTAAGTAGTGAATGTGAAGGTGTGATAAAAAATGAAGCAGTTGTGAGCATATCCAAAATTGTATCAACACATGATAGGTACATCTTTCCAGTTCATTTTTGTGTTGTAAAGCCTTATTCTATTTTGTATAATTCTATGTAGGCAGTAAGCCTCTTTGTTGGATAGTCAGTCCATTGTAGGCAGTGAGCCTTTGTACTTGGGCAATGAGTCCTTTTTTGGCAGTGAGCCCCTTTTTGAAAATACTATATAGTGTGAGTTAACCCTCACTGTGGTTTTTCCCTTACTGGGCTTTCCTTCATAAAAATTTGGTGTTCATTGTGTTGATTTACTTTCTATTATCTATTTTTCATGCATGTATTTAATAACAGAGTAGTGTTTTTGAAGATTTGATAAGTGATAAAGTTTTAAGTTTTAATTTGTGTGACAACTGATTCACCCCCCATCAGTTGTCTTGTGCCTATTTAACAATTGGTATAAGAGCTTGTGGTTCCTTGTGTAGAGATTAATTACTTGAGGAGGATCTTGAAGGGTAGTGGAATGGATGATAATACAGTGCTCCAGAATACACTTGAAGATCTTGATAAAGTGGAAAGAGAAAAAAAAAATTGAAAGAGAATCTTGATGAAGAAAATGAATGTGTTTAGAAACTAAAGGAATAGTTGAAAAAATTGAAGGAAAGATAGAGAAGTAGGTGAATATTTGAAACAAGACATAATTGGACTAAAAGTAATAGTAGAAGAAAAGAAGATGATTGAAGAATGCCTAAATATAATGGTGGAAAACAAGTCTGAGGAATGTTCCAAACTCAAGCAGGAGATAGTAAAATTAAGAGTGGAACTGGAGAAGGCTAAACTCTATGAAAATAGTTTCAAATCTAGCTCTAGTAAACTTGAAGCACTACTTGTAGGAAAAAAACCATGTAAAGACAATGGTGGCCTAGGAGTTCATACCGGTGAAAGTTATAAAGATGTGAAGAATAATCAAGGTGAGAGGAAGCATAGAAGGAATTTTTGAAGAATATAACCTATTAGACAACCTAATTCACAGAGGTACCCCTCTTTTTATGGTGTTTACTTTTCATGTAACAAATATGGTCATAGAGCAATTGAATGTAGGAGAAGGTTAAACTAGTTTTCTAGTTATCTTTTTGGAAAATGTTTTCAATGTGGGAAAATTGGACACAAGGCTATAAAATATAGATCTCAAGTGAGTTTGATCAATCGAGTAATAAGGAACAGGTTTAAGAAGGCATAATGAATCAATTCTTTAATGGCTACTGCTATGCCTACAATAAATTTGGACACAAAGAAAATCAATGTAGGTCAAGGAATAATGGAGGACAATCTAATAAAAAATGTGTGATCTGTTATAACTATAATAAACCTAGACATGTATCTAAGGTTTGTAAGAATAAGAAAGAAAAGAAGTTTGCTCCAAAAGAAAAGAGTGAACTGATAACGAATATTGACAAAGAAGAGATGAAGCAAGAAATGTATAAGCTATGGAAGAAAGAAGAAGAAGACAAATCTGAGACTCCTGATGTGCCTGTACCTTCATCCAATATAGATGAATTATTCAAAATGTAGACCTAGCATGGTCTTAGGGGGAGCATTATTAGAAGATCATAAAAATCACCTGCAAGTATAGTGTGTCAGGGGATGGCACGTGGTTGAATTGAAAATAATGATTATTTAGAGGTTTTGGAGAAGGAACTAGAGAATAATATATTGGTATGAGGATTTATAGATAGAATTAGGTTTTTTTGTGCTATTTAGCAATTTTTTGTGTGTTTACTACATTTAATGCACTTAGGGAAAAATTATTGGAGGTTAAGTAAAAATTTGTGATGTCTTTTGGTTAATTGGGCATCTAAAGTCTTTGGAAGGTTCTCTGAAGAAATCTTGAGGCATGATCGAAGTCTTTCTGAAGGAAATTCAAAGATTGATTTAGGTAATCTAAAAAAAAATTCTTTGTTTGTGAAAGGAACTAAGAAAATTGTAGAAGTATCACTGAATTTTAAGAAAACATAGCAATGGATAGTGGTTTGTGTGGTGTTATCTCTCTGAAGCTAAAAAGGATCGAAGTAGATAAATACAATCATAGGAAAATGAAAGGAATTGAGCTAGGGTTGAGTGAAGTTGAATTACAGAATATAAAAACCCTAGGGATGGATTTATGGTGTGAATATCCATGGATATAGATAAGGAGGCTATCTTGTTCTTGTTAAACTATTTTAAGGATGGATGCATTATTTTGGAAAAACCCTATTTGATTTCGAAGGACACAATTGAAGCAATCACTCGATTATGCAGCATTGGAGAACTCCCTAGAAAGAAAACTGTGAAGTATAAAAATGTGGTGGAGCTGACTAGCATTGGCAAAGATTAGAGAGCACTAGTAATTGATACACTTTCTAATTCAACCATTAGATATTTTGCGTATGGTATCTCATATAAAATTTATTTCAGAAATTGTGGAAGTTCAACATCAGCTATTTTCATACATATTTCCCACATGATAGTTAAGGAGAATAGACAGTTTGATTTATGTAGACCTTTTCATTAGAATTTTCTTGAAAATGCTCGAAATCCATTGGTTGAGAATTATCCCTTTCATTTCAGATCCTTGCTGGCATGTCTAGTGTTTTACTTTCTAAATTCTCTACCAGGAAAGAATAATGTGATGTGGGAATCTCATATCCCTATTGGAAAGAAAATTTGTAGACATCTAGAGTCTTTGGAAGATAATGAAAATATGTGTAGATCATATTTCTCATTGTTGCGAGAAAAACCTTGCTCCAATATATCTGCATCAAGTCTATATGAAGTGCATTCTTCCTCTGAAAAAAGAGAAATGGACGTTCTTATTAGTGATTCCCCTCTAGAATTGAAAAGAAGAAAAGAGATAACTGAAGACATCATTGACATTCTAGATGAGGAGAAAGCGTCTCTAGCTGGAACTAAATCCCTTGATCCTAATGACATCCAGTCTATGATAATTGAAGGAAAAAAGAAGAAAATTTGTGAACTATGGGGTGTTGACTTGCCTATTGATTAACTGACAATTGATGATGCTCTAGTGGATTATGTTGTTTGGAAAGGTATTGATGTATCTACTATTTTTGACTTCTTGCTAGAAAATTTGATTAATATTGTTGAAGAAAGGATGTTTCTTGAAGGTTTGAAAGGGCGCAAGATGGGAATCTTGGTTGAAAGGAGATGTAAAAGGCTATGCAGAGATTGTCTGGTATGATTGTGGAAACAAAGAAGTGTGTAAAAGAAATTTCAGATGTTTACAAATATTGTCTTCGGTGCTTTTAGCTATGGATAATTTCAAAAGAAGAATTGAAGTGATTTAAGTAGAGGTGAACAATATTGGAAAGCATTTTGATATATTTGAAGATAAAGAAAGGAAGCAAAGGATAAGAGTTGGTAAACCACTAGCTAAACTAATCATTACAAAAAGACTAAGAGATGATGTTACAAAGACCTTTTGGATTCTTAAAGAAATTTTTGAAGTACGATTAGAGAATCTTTTAAAAATCCTTATTGATGCTTAAGATGTTGAGAAACAATGTTCTGTTATAGATTGGTCACCCTCTTTTACTCTATTGGGATTATTGGAAAGTACATGCACAAAAATGGAGTCTATTGTTTTTAACTGGAAGAAGTTGTATCCAGTTCTCAAAGAATGGTATAAGAAGGTGTTCCAAGTGAATAATTTCATCTTCACTTGATTCCTGTTTGCTTTAATGATCTAAATTGTTGGAATTTTTTGAAGCTTTTGGAAATATTTTGAAATTTGATGTTACCATGTTTACACTCGTTTTTGGTACCCTTTGCCATTGATGAAAAAGGGGATATTGTTGGAAAAGTGAGTAAGTTATCTATATGTTGTCATTGATGTCACCATGTTGGTAGTTTGGTTCGTTACTCTTAAACCGGTGCATATAACTGACTTATCTTCTATGGTGGCTAATCTAATATTCTAGTCTGCATTTCTCCATAGTCAATAATTACTAATTATGGTTTTGGGAAACTACTAATGGATGTTAAAGCCATGCATGATCAAGTTATTTGGTGTTATTTCACTTGTACAATGAAGTAACGTTATTTTGTTGGTTGCATTGAAGACTATTCTTAGCTAACTTGTTAAGATAATTTTGATATGATATGAAAACTTATGTGTGATCTATTTCTTGGTCCAAGCCAACATATGTAACATGCTAATGGTTAAATTTCATTTTGAAAATATTCTATGGAGCTGACAGTTGATATCTTTTATAAATAAATTACATCTGATTAGGTTGACCTAATTGATGCTTGCGATGGAGATCAGGTATATATATAACTATATGGTGAATAGTTTTGGTGTGTTTCTGTAAGCACGGTATGCAAAAGTGTGTGTGAGGAAGTGTAGTAAATTTGTGATAGAAGAAATAGTGAGCGAGTAGTGAATGTGAAGGTGTGATCAGAAAGGCATCAGTTATGAGCATGTCCATAATTGTATCAACACATGATAGGTGCATCTTTCGAGTTCATTTTTGGCATTTAAAGCCTTATTCTATTTTGTATAATTCTGTGTAGGCAATAACCCTCTTTGTTTGAAAGTGAGTCCTTTGTAGGTAGTGAACCTTTCTACTTGGATAGTGAGTCTTTTTTTGGCAATGAGCCCCTTTTTGAAAATACTACATAGTGTGAGTTAACCCTCACTGTGGTTTCTTCCTTATTGGGTTTTCCACGTAAAAATATGGTGTTCATTATATTGATTTACTTTTTGTTATCTATGTTTCATGATCATATTTAATAACATAATATTGTAGTTGAATATTTGATAAGTGATAAAGTTTTAAGTTTGAATTTGTGTGATAGTTGATTCACCCCCTTAGTTATCCAACATTTGTTTAACAACATTAAGCCTAGTTAACAAGGAGGGCCCAAACAAGAAAGGAAAATTAAAAGGGATACTCTTTCCATTGCCACATTTATACCCCACTTTAGTGAGAGGATGAACTTGATTTAAAATCACACTAAAGTAACCAAATATGCATCAAGATTATTCCAAGTGCACCAATGTTGATAAGATAGGATGACAATGATTGAGAAGGGTGATCAAGCTTCGAGGATCAAGATCCCATGGTAAACAAACATAGGAACAAAAGAATGCACATTAAAATGATATAAGAGCAATGAAAAGGAACAAGCATACACTGGAAAATACAAAGAGGAAAAGAAAAAAAAGAGGGGTGGATCAGGTTTCAACTATTTTTCCATCAATATGTGGATCAAATCTAGGTGGTTTGTTTGAAAGATGCACATTCATATTGAGGAAACATAACTTCAGTCTATTCGCTGGGTGGGAAATCCAAGAAGGTGAGACACATACACACACAACTAGTATGTACTCACATAGTCATGAGAGTGGCTAAGGGAAGGTCACACCCATGTTTAGTTTCCTATCAAACCATACCAAAGTTATACCTCTTGATAAGTTTAATAAGGTGCCACACAAAAATGATAAGTTTAATAAGGTGTCACACAAAAAATGAACTTTGAGCTTCATGAGACAAGAAAAGATTCATATTCTTGGAACACATGAACAAACAAGATGGATCCACAAGAAATAAATGTCTATAATGCAAGGTGGCCATATAACTTAAAATGCACATGAAAAATGTAAATAACATGTGAGGGAGTCTTTCTTAGTTCATTTGAGGTCTTTACTTAGGGAAAATTATGCCTAATGTTTCCAAGAGTGGACCAAACAAGGAATAGAAGATTCACAACTTAGGGAATGTAGGGATGGAGTGTGTTGCATCAACCCACAAAGAGGAATGTAATATGCTATGATAGATCATGCTCTTGAAAGACATCACACCCAATGTCATCCACAAAGTGAAATATGCATCACATAAAGTAAAGAGACTACACTATGAACCATGAAAAAGAAAAGAATTTGAAAGAATAATGCTAATGTATGCACCCACTTTAACGAAATTTATAAACACCAAGATATGAACAATTACTTTAAAGTAGAAAATGAGAAATGCAAACAATAAAGAAGACATGGGAGCTAAGTTGGAAAGCCCAAAGCCAAGTCATATGTTTCAAAATGAAGCTATGTCATGTAGAAGAAAAGAAACGAGAGGGGTTTTCCTCAAAATGAAAACACCAAAGACATAAGGGATCTATGGATTTGGGGTTAGTATGTTCTTGCTACAACATTTACAGAAAGTTCGAAACTACCATCATTTGCCAAATAGACATAGAACTAGAAGAATGACACAAAGAGTGAAAAAACCAAAAAAGAAGCTTTCAAGTCATCATGAAAGAGACATGAATATCTCGATGCCTTTTGTCATCCACAAAAGGAAAGCACAAGAGAAAATAAATAAAAGAAAAGGAAAATATTTTGGGTCAACGTGGAAGAGACATGAATGTCTCAATGCCTTACATCATCCCCAAAAGGAAAACACAAGACAAATGAAAAAGATATAAAATCAAGAGCTAAAATATTTACAACATATAGAATAATGAAGGTACAAATAGAGGAATGTCACAAAGAAAGAGGGATATAGGTATGTGCAGGATCATGATGGGCCAAAAAGTGGCGATATGATGGACCGTATTTTTAGGGTATGCGGCTGAAAAATTTTTTTACACCCAAAATTGATGAAACAAAAATGGTTTTTAAAGAATATTCTCAACTTTCCACCAATATAAATTATACTTTACTTTAAATTTAATAAATAATTATTATTCATTTTCCATTTAAATTATGACTAAAGTCCTGATTGATAGGCTAATTGAAAAACATCCATAGCTTTCAAATGGTATCACATTTTTTGAATCCAAAATATTTATCACATTCTATGCTTCACATACTATAGGATTAAAAAAATAAAAAAATTCATGAAGTTTTGACCAAGTGAAGGTGGTATACGAGTTTTATATTTTTTAAAAGTTGTAATAAAAATTCATAATTAATTATTTACTTGGAAAAAATTACAAAAACATCTGGACATGAGTGCTCTACTTATATCTAAAATCTTATAAAAAAATATTATCATTTTATTGTGGTTAGGGTGGTTAGACAGACACCTACTTCTTTATTTTTCCCTAAAATTTAAGTACTACTGCATTGAAAATTCAAATTTTCACCAAATAGATTTTTTTCTTCTTTTAAATAAACTTAGTAGTTTAGAAACTATGTATTCAATTTGCTAGAAATTCTACTCTTCCATATTTTTGAAATAATATAGATAACTTATTCAAATTTTTATATCAAGTTGCCTATCTCTGATTTTTTCTAAATTTTTTGCCACTTAAGGGCCTATTTTTTCCATGATGATTCTACACATACCCATACATCAAATGGAACTTCATGTGGGATCACAATACACACATGCAATCACAAAAAAAAATAGAAATAATGCAAAGAAACTAGTAAGGCACATGTGAGTCAACCTAAAGTAGGTTGTTTGTATCTCAGTCATGTTCATTGTATATTGAAGGTGGAAAAATGGCCAAAGGGACAATAGCAAGTGTCGAACTAGAACCATCACTAGGTTCAAAACTCTTCTTAGTAGAATTATCATTTAAGCTCATGGAAGAGGAAAATAATGTATTCAATTCATTATGGACCTCTTTGTCAATTTTAGAAACTTCATCATTATCACCTAAAGTAATCACAACAGGAGGTCGAATGATAATGTACAAAGGAGGGTTTAGCTCTTATTTTCATTGAATTATCAAATCTTTTTGTTTTGGTGAAGGGGGAGGCTCATCATGCATTGCTTCAATTGATTTTGGATCTTAATTTTCTTTTTTTAATTCTTCATGTAGCCTACTAGAAAGGGCATGATTTATATGGCTACGCTTTCTATCACCTCTATTTATTTTAGTCTTGTTTTCAAGTTGCGTTTGTGTAAGAGTGGGTTGATCAACCATAGGTTTATTTTCTTCTCCAAGGGGAGGAATGAAAGGAACCATGGGAGGTTGTTCACCCACTTTCTCTTTGACTTCGTAAACTTCTTTTATTCTAGGAGGTGTGACAAGATTGTTTTCATTGTCTCTAGGTATTTTATTGGAGGTAGGTGAAGGTTCCATCTTAAGTAAATCCTTGTTATTTATAATTTGTTTAGGTTCAAGCATGGTTTCATCAAGGATAGTAGACTCAATTGTAGGTTGAAGCATGTTTTAGAGAGATAATAATGCTATTTTCTTTGGCTTAATTTTTTTTAGGGATTTGAAAAATAAATATTCTCATGGTTTGATAAGTTCTATATACTTCGGCCAAAATAAATCTAAGGTAAAGTTTACATAGGAGGACAATGGGTTAAATCCACTATGATGGACTATAACAATTTTATTGTCAAATGAAAAAATTAAGAATTTATGTACAAATGAAGGGATTGCATTCATGGAGAAAAGCCATGGATAGCCTAGCTTCACATGGAATTTTGTCTAATTGTGGCATGATGGAGAATGAGGTATCTAATGTTTTTGATCCTATTTGTAAAGGAAGGGTGATTGATCCCATCGTAGGGCAAGTGCAACTATTATGTGTCCTACTCTATGCTTTCAATTTATCATATATATATTGATAGAGCTCATCCATAAGTAAGAATAACTTGGTGATCACATTCTCTCCACATATGAGATATGTTAGTATCCCATTAGTGGGCTTGTCATAGATTCAGTTAGCTATGTAAAGAGGACCATCGACTACATGTTTAAGTATATCTTGTGACTAGAAAACAACCTAAAGAGGATTTTTATTTTATCCCTTATGAGGAATGACATCTATCACTCCTACCATATCATCCATAGTATCATTCTATATAATTATGTTAAACAATATCATTATTATCATCAATCATGTCAACATTCATCACATTCTTCTTTGTAATTTTGCTAGCTTTGACAAATGAAATGTTATGATTAGGCATAGGGTTGGTAAATTTTTTGAAGTTTTGGTTAGGAGGGATAACAAACTTATTTGCTTGATCACTAACACCTCCAATAGAAACATGGCCAAAATCAACGAGGTCTTGCACAAGATGTTTAAGATGCTTACAATGTTTTGTGTCATGCCCATTTTTTTGTGATACTGGCAGTAATAATTTGGTCTAAAGTTTGTGGGCAATGGTTTATTAGGATTAAGTTTCTTAATAGGAGGGAAGGTAATATTTTTTTTCTAGGAGTTGTGATATTGTGTTGTGAAGGCTGTTGGTTAAGGGAGTGAATTGTCTTTTCAAGTCCCCATAGCTAAAGGGTATTGTGGCTTTAACAACAACTACTTGGTTATTAGCATTTTGGGTTGTTTGTTGAGGGGGATTGAATTGAAGGAAACCTTTATTATATTTTCTAAAATGTTGAGAATTGTTTTGTTTTGTAGTTACAAACTTCTCAATATGGCTAGATGTGGATTTTGTATCTCGACTACTAATAGAGTTTTGATAATCATAGAGGGAAGTACACAAGTGCATGAAGGATGGAAATTTCATCATGGTAAACTTATCTTGTATCTTTGCAAATTTTCTATGAAAGGATTTTGAAGGTGAGGTTCAGGGACCTTGACATCAATTTTGGAATAAAGATATTGGTAGCATGAGATAAAGTAAATTTTCTTTCCATCTTATTTTTGCTTGCATCTCATCAAATCAGCCAAGTTCATCTTAGGAGTCATATGCACTTGGAAATCGTTGAAAAATTCCTCAACAAATTAATTGAATGGACAAATTGAGTTGTTCTGTAATGAGGAAAACCATTCTAAGGTAGTATCCTTCAAAGATATAGGGAAAATCTTAGCCAAGAGCTTATCATCAAGGAAAAATTCACTACATAAGGTGGTATAAGCATTAAAATGGTTAGAATGATCTCCCTTTCCTCCATATTTCTTCAATCTATGAACCTCTACATTTTGTGGCATTGATGTTTGCAATATCTCCAAGGAAAAGGGGCTAATTTTGACATAATATGTAGGTCATCCATTTTGATTTTGGTTTATGGCAGAAATTTGTTATTGAAGGGGTGAAATGGTTTGGAAGAGTTGATTTATGAGAGGTTCATTACTTGTGTTATGAGATGGATGTGAAAATGGTGAAGGTGTGTATTTGTTTGAAGGACAAGTGAATGGAAATTTTATAGGTGGTAAGGTGGTAAGAGATATGACATGTGATGCAACAAAGGTACTAGGGATGCTAGTAGAAATACTTGAGGAAGGAATCACATTACTGTTGATGGTGTTTTTATGCACTTCTCAACACAGGCAGTGCGTAGGTGCACTACCTCTCTTGAAAGACAATCTTCCACAATCAGAATACAGAACACTATCCCAAGGTCTCTCGGGTGTCAGGTATTGACAACGCTTAGATACCTTAGTAGTTTGATGTGATTTTCTGGAATCACAAGGCGGTCTTACATAGAAAATACAAAGCATGGATACAAAGCATGGAAGCTGAATCTTGAAATGGAGTTTATAGGATGGAAAGCTGTCATGCATTGGCTGTAGGTTCAAACAACAATCTTGGACTCCATTTTGTCATTGGATTTGGTTTTACAATGTGCAATGAATCTTAACATAGGTCAGTTATATAAAAAAAGGAAAAGAAGGCGAGGAAAAGGGAAAGTTCCTAAGTCTGCAACTAACTATGAATAGTGACAATGGAGTTCTTGCAATGGACAATTTCTTAAAACAATATCCCACTTAACTAGGGATTTCACTATATCATGTAAATTGTGCTATCTTCTAAGGTCTGTAGATATTTTGTCCTTCATCCACCACATACATGCATGAATCAAAGATAAATATTTGGAGCAGCTTTGAAATAAATTCTAGGCTAACTTTGCATAGCTATCTACCATCAGCAAACAACAAAAAGTATGGACAAAGAAATCATCAACATGGCAGGAATTTTCATAATCACCCAACAACATTTCCAAAATCTACCCAAAGAAAGAAAACAATTAACTAGAAGAGCAGTAAAACCTAAGCAAACATCTAATATTGGAGACTAAATCAAGTAACATGAGAGAAACCAAGAAAATACACCAAGTCAATGCCTTTTCCTTACAAATTTTTGCAGCATGTCTTTACAACAACTCAACTCTCCTTTTGCAAATGAGAGGGGGAGCCTTATTTATAGTCTTCCAAAAGTCTAATGAATGGCCAAGATTCATTCTTATTGTGTGGCCAAGATTCATTACAAAATAGGGTTTCACCTACCCCCCAATAGATCACAATTTAAAATTACATTTTTATCTTTTCCTTATTTCGTCTTCTTGCTGATGGCACTGTAGCTCTTTTGTCATTTAGTGGATTATTGTTTTGCTATAGCTACTCTTCAGAAAGTTCTTCATCTTTAGCTGGGCTGTCTTCTTGTCCCTTGGAGGTTGTGTATTCGATGAACCTGAGGACGACCTCCTGGAGTTTGTCTATTTTGATGACTTCGCATCGCATCGCTTGGTAGCTCCATTCCTTTGCATTTTCTTCCAACCTTTTCCAATCCTCATCATACTTTGAGCCTTGGTCACTGAATAGCTCTGATTGGTCAAAGGCGTGGGCAGAAAAACTCAAGAATTCCGTTGTGATATCTCAAGCCATCCCAACTTTCATCTTCTCCTGGAAGTAGGCCTTTATCTTCTCCGGATCCATTTGCATAGTGAGCATATCATAATTTGTCATTAGCTTAACATATTGGGCACATTCCACTCAGATTTCCTTGATACACTCAATATCCGGATCCACCCTTCTCAAAATTTGCTCCAACCTCTCCTTCCAGTTGTCAAAGTCTCGATGCCATATATCCATCAGCCAATGATCTTCTTTCTTAAATGCAAGCTTCTTCTCCCACATGGCTTCAGGAAATTTAAGGATAACTTCAATCCTTGGGAAGGTGGAGTCATAGGTGGCAAGGAAGTTGGTGTAGAGTTTCTTTGTGCTCTCTAGAGACTGTATTAGGTCCAAGAGCTTGTTGGCTATTCGTACAGCCTGGCTAATTCCCATGTTCCCGACGTATGAGACTTGTTAGAACCAGTCCTCAGTGGTCTTCTCCAAGTTCTTCCTTCTCTCCATCTTCTCGATCTGCTCTTTGGAAAGGAATTGAGGTGCAGCCGTGGATGTAGTAGGAAGGTCATCTACTAAAGACCATTGTTGTATGTAATCTGTTAAGGCCGCAACTTGTGCCTTGAGCTCATCCTTAGATATTTTATCCTGCTTTATCAGTTGCACCACTATGGCCACTGACTCCTCAAGATGCTTGAACTTCTGCTCTCTAGTTGCAGTCCCCAAGTCAATGGTAAAGATGTTATAGCTCACCCCTACTTGGGCAATCATGGGCATTGCAATTTGTGTTGCTCGGGAGTTGGAAGCATCCATCATTACTTTAGATTGGACCTTGGTCTTCTTGTCCTTCTTTGTCATGATTTGGGCTCGAGCCAAGATGGCCTCCAACCTTTCCCTTGGGTCCTTTAGCACAGGGGTCGTTCTGTCAAGTTGCTTCTCCAACCATTCGGGCACAGCAGACCTCCCCTTGGGTGAATCATGGCTACCCTCACCCTTCTCAGTCAAGGGCTAGATTTCCACTTCTTTTTTCCTTTTCTGACTCTCCTTTCTCTTTGGCAGCATTCTCCTCCTCTTCGTCAGAGTCATGGACAAATACAAGGCATTTGACAGGTAGCCTGGTGGATAGTTGCTAGATGGGAGTATCTTCTTTTACTGCTTCTTCTTCTTTCCTTTCCTTGGTACATTCAGCCTCAGGACTTCTGACAACATGGGTCTTAGCCTCAGTCAAATCCTTTATCTATTGCTCTTCTGGTGGCTGCCCTTCTTCACCATGTGGTGACCCTTTTGCCTCTGTCCCAACATCCTTTAGCTATTGTTCCATTTCTTCTTCAAGGTCATCATCAAATGTCTGAATGATTACCTTAGCATCAGAGTCGTCCTCCTCATCCCCACTCTTCGAAGAGCCCATCTCCTCCTCCTCATAAACCACCTTGTTGATGGTTCGGTGTTCGTACTCTGGGTGCTCATGATACTCATCAGCCTACTCCTCGATAGACTTCGAGGCCTCCTATTCTTGTTCCTCCAACTCCTTTGAGATTTGCATTGTAGCCTCCATAGCTGGTGGCCCTGTTAGTGGTTGTGAAGGTTGAGCAGTTGCAAGGATTTGGGTGAGGGCTACCTGGAGTGTTAGATCCATCAAGATCTAGGAGAGCTCAGTGGGAAGGTTTTGCATGTGTCTTGTAAGAGCCTCGAGCATAGCAGTAGTGGGAAGGGGTGCTATTATGGTTTCCAGAGGGAGCATTGTGATTGGTGACATGGTAGCAGAAGAAGGGGGAGTGGTCATGCTGGAAGAGGAGTCAATGATTATTACCGACTCAGCCAGACACGAAGGGGCAAGATGGACAGAAATGTCCACCACCGGTGGAGATGCAGCGACCATAGCCAGAGAGGTGGGCGATGCAGCAAGAGGAGCAGGGAGAGCCAAGGGAGGCTGCAGTTGACCTGCACTTCTTATTTTTTTCTCTTGGGTTGAAGGCTGCTCCGCAGTACTCCCTGCCAGCTAGATTCTTTTGGGAGGTGATCCTCCTACTTCTTTCTTTACAGAGGCCTTAGGTTCTGGCGACTGCTTAGTCTCTGTTTCTTTTCTTTTTATGAGCCTGGTGATAGGAGGAGACTTGGAGGTTCCACTAGTTGACGTGGTGGTAGTAACATCCTTCGTGGCACTAGGCTCACTTTTGAGCCCCTCGTACATCAATACTACTCCTTGCCACTTGAAATGAGCCACCTGCCCATTGATCCACTCCTTGGTATGAGTTAAGATTGGTTGGGTTATGGTGTTCAGGTCATCTATTTCTTGTTCATCCCAGTTAATGGTCGGTATTGGTAGACTGGTGACTCTCAGGTACATTAGATGCATGATTGTGGACTCGTCCTCCTCGACTTGGTCCGATATAGGGAATGGTTGCACCCTTCTTAGGAATAGCACAGTCATGCACATGTAGTGCCTTATGCGCACTTCTTTTTCATCTTGGTAGTCGGCCCAGAAATCTTCAATGTGATGGAGATGGGCATATGCTGACCCCAGCGCTTTCCTGACATGGCCATGTGGGTCCATCCACGGGCGAGCAGTGTGTAGGTAGAAATGGTACTTCTTTAACTCCTTCTCGGAGTTACCAGCACACTAGGAAGTCTATAATCGGTACATGCCCTGGCCGAGGGTCATGGGGTAGGAGATCTCTACTATATGTTTGCTGCTGAAAATTGCCTGCAGGTGTTGGAGTTACCGAGAGAGCTCTAACAGGATGATTCTATCGTTGGGGTATCGAGGCAATCTATTCGGCCTTTCAGTGAATCCCTAGGCCCAGATATACATGAACTTTGGATATTGGATATAGAGGAAGGCGTATTGCTTTAAAAGTGCTCTGGCACTGTGGGAGACCCTCCTCTCGAAGTCTCCAACAATCAATCTGATGATATGGCCAATGAAGGCATCATTAACCCTGTAGTAATCTCTTTTGAAGTTGCGGTATTGGAGCTACAGATATTTATCAAATGGTTTGAGTCCTCGCTTCTACCCCTGATCGGGTGCCTTAAACAACCCGTCGTACTATCTTTGATCCACCAAGGAGTAGATGAGATAGGACATCATATATAATTTGGAACTCTTTTTTATGTTAAAAAACTACTCATGGAAGCAGTTGCTTATGATTCCTCCCTAATATAATGAAACCTTTGTTGTGACATCCTTGTTACCGCGTAGGATTTGCTCAATGAAATAGGACATCCATTCCTGAAAGTAGGCGGCCATAGGAAGGCCCATAACCCTACTCAACATAGTTACCAGGTCATGGTAATCCTCATAGAAATCGCTATGGAAAATCTACTAAGGAACTTTCACAGCGTTGCCCCATCTTTCCTTGAGCCAATGCAGGTTTATTGACTTCTTGCACCCAGTCAGATTATCATCCGATGCCGCCTGGAATTCCTCTAATGTGGGGACCTCCATCTGTTGGAATGTAGGAATGTGGAAGGTCTTGGTGATCCCTTCAGGCAACATGTCAGCAAGGATGTTCCCCTCCTTATCAACAATGGTTCTAGTATTGGTTTGGTATGCTTCCCGATAAGCCATGACCAGCTCGGGCCCCATGAGGGATGGAGGGAAACTGGCAGCCTTAGCTATTCCACTTTGTCTTATCAGTCTAGCATTCTTTGTTGTTAGGTTGACCTAACCCTCTATGTGAATTCATCGATATCCATCTGGCTAATGTTGGTGTTTGTGATTTCCTTCCAGTTTGTAGTGACCTTTGAGTGGAGCGGCTCGCCCTAGAATTGTTACTTTATCTGGTGTTTGTCTTCTTTCCCTCAAGGGGTCCTTCCTAACTTATTTTTCCCCTTCAGCGGATGCCCCTGATGTTCCTACACCTGATTCCATATATTCTACAAGCAAGGGAAAAGTTAGGACAATGGATCACAAGAGCATTCACGTTAGTCCATATCTTGAAAATAATATTCCTTTCAACTAATCAATCAAGCATATCATGAACTTTCATATCTAGATGTTATTGATCCTTGATTTAGGGCATTTGGACAATTCGAGCCCGAAGGGCTGGACTTCCCTGGTAGGAATGCTGTCTAGAAGGGAAAACACGGCGGAAGGCCCCTAAAGACCTTTGTTGGTCACATTTTAATATTTCAAGAGGTTTATGATGAAGAGGACCAAAAATCAACATGTGGGTCAAAGTTAGATCTCAGGTTTGAAGTCGTTTGGTTGGATTTAGGAGAGTTCGGAGGTCTCAACCCGAAAAGCTATCAGGAGATAGTAGTTTGTAGTAGCAGACATCAAACAGAAATCCATAGACAGAAGTCCAAGGTTCGGGGCCCAGAGGGCCAAAGGGTGGCCGGTGTTAAGTCATTTCATTTCTGAAGGCTCGGGCCGGCGACACTAGGATGGTGAGCGAATTTCACCATTTGGGACGAAAAACACCGGACGGAAGTCTGGGAGGGGAAGTCTGAAAATAAGGGCCCAGTGCCATGGTTTTTTCTCTGAGTTCAACAGCAATCGAAAACACAGAGTCCAGAGGTCGGGACGATGCGAGGGGTTTTCCGTTAGCAACGGCGGGCGAGGACGGGAGTCTCGGGCCATGGAGCTCGGTGAGCAGAAGGTAGTTCGTAGTTCAGATGGCATCCCATAGTAGACAACGGTTCGGGGCCCGGTGATCAGATGGATGGGAAAAATCTCCTTGGGGGCAGGAGAAGGGCAGACTTCTAGGAACAGAAGTCCGGACACTGGGGCCTGAGAGGACCAAAGGACGCTGACGCGAAAACACAAGCTAATGGCGGGGAAAAGGTCGAGGTCCAGAGCATGAAGGGGATAAAAGACTTTGTCGTGGGTGATGGCAGAAAAAGGAGCAAGGAAACCTAGATACCAGAACTTGGAGGCCAAAAGGACGGCGCAAGTTATATCGCGAGGCCAATGGCAGGCAGGTAGGCGGAGTCTACAGGGTGGGACACCAGGCGAGATTCACCATGGGTGGTGGAAAAACACCTGAGGAATCCCAGAGGCAAAACCCTGGGTTCCCAGGCCCAAGGGATCTGGAGGATGCATTTCTCAGTTTTGAGGCTTTCATGGTGAGGCCAAGATTGGGATTCGGTAGCCGGGAGGTAGGGTGGTTTATGCAGTTTCAAATGGCGGCATCCAAGCGGAACTTCAGACGGAGAAGTCTGACAAGTTGGGCTCAGAGGGGAGAACAACCATCAGCAGGTGTTCAAAGTTTATAATCGGACGGCGAAGGTAGGTCTCGGGCCCGCGGAGGATGTTTTCCCTATGCGAAGAATAACCGTGGTAGGGAGAAACTCCGGATCGGTGAGGGGGGCACTCTAGGAGGTTTGCTCAATTTTCTAATATGTGGGTTTTGTGTGCAATTTAATATTTTACTATTTTATGCCCTCCTAATGATTTGTTCATTCAATTAAATACCTCAAAATCATGAAACAAAGCTCAGGAATGGTAGACAGATGGCCTACCTCAAACATGCCAAGCGGGGAGATGTGGGATCCACCTACGATCAGCGAGATGACGTTGAGGGAGATGATCATGATGATGTCGAAGACGGTGGGCTCCAACTGACAGTTTGTCCAATTTTCTTTGCAATCCTATGATGAAAATGCCCAGCCAGGTTGGGAATTTTATACCCCTAACCGCCATGAATGTTTGCATTTATTGTAGGTACGACGAAAAAAGGTTGGTGGATTTGAAAAGGTTGACGACGATGGCGGGAAAGCCAGGACCCAACGGTCAGGGAGGCACAACACGACAGCCATTTTGAAGCTTCATGTTGGTTGAGTGGCAGCGATTAGAAACGGCTTATGGCCCAGAGGGCGAGATGCCGCCAGGTATCTGCCGTTGTGGACAGCGGAACCATCACAAAATTTTGGATGGTTAGGCCTGGGATACTCCACAACAGACAGGGGCTCTAGCAAACTATAGTCAGTGAAAAGGTGGGTGGAACGTAGGGGCAGGATGCCGTAGGAAGTCCGCCATTGCAAAGGGTGAAACATGGACAGAACCACAAATGAGGAACTTCAGGGTCTAGAGTCTGGATGGCAGAACGCCATCAGAAAATTTCAACAAGTTTTGTGTAGACGACAAGAGGGGGTTCGGACCCTGAGGTCCAGAAGGATGCAGAGCGGACGCTGCCAGACATGGAAATTCTAGTGCAGAAACCTGGAAAGAGAATCCCAAACATCTAGGCCCGGTAGGGCCCGAGGCCGTTGGCAGGGCTGAACTGCGAGAGGGACTCTGTGAGGTGCCAGAACATAGCAAAAAATAAAAGGGGAAGGCTTGGTCAATTTATGATGGGACTTTGAAGCAACATCGACCATCCAAGACATCAAAGAAAGAGGCACGCAAAATGAGGCATCGCAAAAACTACCCAACAAGGTGAAAGAAAAGAGGGTCCCCGTTCTGAACGGGGCATGTGTGCTAAGGGCACAACAAATGGCGACTCTGTTGGAGAACGATCTCGAGCGTTCTAAGGATAAATATTCATTCAGGACCCAGAATCTCTGGTTTTGCAGACCAGGAGTGGCTTCCAAAGATGAATCTAGGAGAATGAGATCCTTAATTGGGTTAGCTTATAGGACATCTCAGAAGTGTGTCTGTAGTGAGTTCATTCCTTTCCTCGGGATAGTGACCAGGGTTACCAATTCAACTAAGTGAGCTACATAAATCATCTAACACCAAAAGTAACCTGGACATTGCTCCGCTACCAGTCAGGCGTCCATAGCCCTGACAGAGTTGTCACCACAATCTCATGGATATTGTTCTACTACCAGTCGGGCGTCCATAGCCCCGGTAGAGTTATCTAAACACCCATATGGTCATTTATTTCTTTTTTTCAGAATTTCTTTTTCCTTTGGCTTTCATATTTCACTTCTCTTTTATCATTTGGTTCGATCGGGTAAGCATTGAAGCCTACAATGGGTTTGAGACTGCAGTGGTCACTAGAGCAGACTTGAAATTTTTCACTCACTAGGGTGTCGTGACAACCGTAGGACAGTCCTTTAGAAATAATTATTATGTGTTTTGTGCGAGATCTGAGATGTGTGTAAGAAGATCCAACTAAGGGTGAAGTTCTGAGTAGAGTTCAAACAAGGAAATCATTCACTGGCGGCTTTCAAAGACTGATAATCGAGAGTGAATATTTAGCTAGAGAACACAAAGGATGGATAGCAAAGTGAATTGTTTGTCGAGCAAGCATGGCCACCGCAAAGGAGCGGGAAACAACTTTTGAAACAAATTGTTGGGAGGGAGAAAACAAAAGAGGGACGCAAAGAAAATGCAAGCAAGCCAAAAAGCAAACTACCCTAACCTATGTACAAATATTTACAACGAAGAGCTCGAACGAGCTCAAGCCTGGAAGTAATGCTTCAAGTGCTGCCCATTGACTGGAAATGAGACATTCTCACTAGTTAAGGTCTTTAAGTAGAAGGGATTATCTCCCAAAATCTCAGCTATTTGAAAGGGGCCAAGCCAGAGCTTGTTGAATTTGTTGTGTCCCTCTTTCTTTTCATGGGCCTTGTCCCAATATAGGACCAAATCTGCAATTCTAAAGGCCTTGATCTTGGCTCGATGGTTGAACCACCGTTTAACTACGCCCTGATTTTTAGCAAAATTTTCTATTGCGCGGTTTTGGACTTCCTCTAAATGCAAGAGCTCAGCTAACCAAGCTTCCCTATGATCTCCTCTTTCATAAAAATCATTGATGAACTGGAGAGTAGGAATCTTTAGATTGATGGGGAATATAGGTTCTAGGCCATAAATAAGGTGGAACGGGGAATCACTGAGGGCAGCCTTGTGGCGAGTGTGATCAGCCCAAAGGGTGAAATGGAGCTGGGTATGACAGTCCTTGGGATTCCTATCTAGCAACTTTTTTATCATAGTAATCAAGTTTTTATTCGTGGACTCAACAAGGCCATTGCCCTATGGGTAGTAATTAGATGAGAATTTAAGGGCAATCCCATAGTCAAATGCCTAACTAGAAAATTTTAATGAAGCAAACACAGGTCCATTATCACATACCAAAGCATATGGACAACCAAAGTGATTTAAAATGAAACCTTCTAGGAAATTAGTAACTACATCAGTTGTGCATTACTTACATACTATTGCTTTCGTCCACCTAATACACTAATCAGTAGCGGTAAGAATGTACCTGTGTCCTGCAGATGATGGAGGGCTTATCGGACCGATGAAGTCAAGACCCCATTGTGCAAATGGCCTTACCTTGAGCACAGGCTGCAGTAGGACAACAACATTCTTTTCCCTAGTAGCAGCGCTCTGACATGTGTGACATGAACGAACATGGAAATGGGCATCCTTGAAGACAGTTGGCCAATAATACCCTACTCTCAATATCTTATGTGCTGGGGAAGAACCAAAACTATGGCTCGTGCCAAATTTGTTGTGGAACTCTTTCAAGACTTGATCTACTTCTTCCTTGCCAAGGCATCTTAAATAAATGCCTTCATGATTCTTCTTGTAGAGAATGGAATGCTATAGCATGTAGCCATTGCTTTTCAATCTTAGGGCTCACTTTTGGACTCCTTGCAGGTGTGGTGGACACTTATGGTTCAACAGATAGTAGACGACATTCTAGTACCACTCTCCTAGGGAGACATTCCCAAGTTGGTACTACTACACAGTGAGTTCAGGTCCAGCTTCTACTACTGTTTCAATAATTGTGTGGGTGAGTGTCTGCCCTCTCACCAGTTTCATCGGTTGAATCTTCATGTCATATTCTTGGAGCAGGGTGACCCATTTAGCTTTTCATTCACCCAATTCATTTTGCATGAGTAGCATTTTTACTGCTAGGTCGGGGACAATGGCAAACACCTTATTGCGTAGAATATAGTGTTTAAATTTTTTCACCCCTCTGATGAGAACATATGCCTGCTTTTCAATGTTGTGATATCACAATTTAGCATCCTTGAGAGGGGCACTCATAAAGGTGATCGGATGCTCATTTCCTTCATCATCCTTCTAGGTCAACATGCTAGCATAGGAATGCTCTAAAGTAAATGAGTAGATGTAGAAAGGCTTCAGATAATCCAGGCTAACTAACACAGGCCCTTTAGTGATGGCCCATTTGATTTCTTCAAAGGATTGTTTGGTGTCAGCTGTCCATTCAACTTTGGCATCTTGTTTCAGCATATCATTTAGAGGCTTAACAATCTCTGCATAACCTGTGATGAATTTCCAGACGAAGTTGATCTTTCCAAAGAAATACTTTAATTCTTTCTTGCTTCCTGGGGGCGGGATTTTGAGTAAGGACTCGATATGTTCGGGATCTATGGATATTCCATATTTTGAAATGATATGCCCGAGCAATCTACTTCAGTCACTCCAAAAATGCACTTCTTGGGGTTAAGGGAAACCCCAAACTCCTTGCACCTCTAAAATACCTTGCATAAATCAGAGACGTAATCACCTCACTTTTTTGAAAATACATTCAAATCATCCATGTAGATGATTATGCACTTGCCAATTAGGTTCTTGAAGGTGATATCCATGGTGCATTGGAACGTGGCGCTGGCATTGATGAGCCCAAAAGGAATTCTCCTGTATGCAAACGTCCACCATTTAGTGGTGAATGTCGTCTTGTGATGATCCTCATACTGTACCATTACCTGGTTATACCTAAGTATCTGTTGAGGAAAGAAATCATCTGGGAGCCGTTGATGATCTGCAACACCTCATCCAATGAAGGTACTGGATAAATGTCTTTCTCTAAGGTGCAGTTTAGATTGTGAAAATCTACACACAATCTAATTTTTCCATTCTTTTTCCTGACTAGGACCAAGTTGGCCACCCACGTGGAGTGCCTAACCGAGAAAAAGATTCTTGGTGAGATCAACTTTTGCACCTCCTTGTAAACGATAGGTTCCGGCAAGGCATTGATAGGGTGCTGCCGCTGGCGAAATGGCCTTACTTTCGTCTTAAGAGGGATGGTGTGTGTAATGATAGAAGTGTCATAAGTTTTTAAATCTTCATGGCTCCATGCCACCACATCATGGTACCTTTACAACACATCTATGATTCCTCTCCTTTCCTCTGGTGTGCACACCTTACCGATAAAAACATTTCTGATCTCCTCGGCTGTCCCAAGGTTGTGAACATTGCACTAGTTGCTTATGGCCTCCTTTTTTATTTGTTGATTCTGATCTTTGATATAGTCCAAGTCAAATATGCATTCCAACTAAACCATACCCCTAGGGATCATATTATTTTTGAGGTTGATAACCCCCTCTATGTCTAGTTCAGCCTCCTGTGGATCAGCTTCATCAATAATTTGAGTTGCGAAGACATAAAAACTTGTGATGAATTGGAGGATATGCTTGTCGTCATTGAAGACTTGCAAGTGGGTAACATTATCTAGGACCGATGGTGTGGATGTTAGCTCAAAAGTGAATTTCTTGAGTCTAGACAAAGAGAGGGGTTGTAGGGTGTTGGCTGCTTGAGCCAAGGCGTCAGCCATACGATTCTGAGCATGAGGGATCAATTGTATATTGAATGCATCTAAACCCTCCAAGAGGTCCCAAACCCTATGCCTATAGTTTGTAAGTCTCCGATCATGACATGAGTACAACTTCTTGGCCTATTTAACCACGAGCTCAGAATCTTTGAAAACCTACAACGTTTTTATATTTTTCTTCAAAGCCATGAGAAGGCCAAGGACTAAGGCCTCGTATTCTGCTACGTTGTTGGTGCAATAGAATTGAAATCTATGGGCAGCTAGAAATGTCTTACTCGTTGGGATAATGAGTTCAAATCCAGCTCTAGCTCCTTGCCTGAACTTTGATCCATCAAATCAGAGCGTCCAACATGCAGATGATTCATTTTTCTTCAGGTTTGATCAAGCTTCTGCTCCCTTTCAGCTAGGTGGTTGGCCTTGTGACCTTAGGGGAATTTACTGGTTTGATGTAATGATGAGTAGGTGGTTCTACTAGTGCCTCCTTTGGCGTTTCTATCTGAAGAGCAGCTATTTTTGTAACATGTGCAACTGCTGCTTGACACAAGCAATAATCAAATTCAGAATGTGCAGCATTGTGAACCCTACACCAGCTTGGCAACAAGAGATCCTATAAATTCTTTTGGGCCCCTAGCTGAGCTGATCCCTTGCACACTTTTCAGTGAATTCTTAGAAATCAGTGAGTAGTCCCCAGTCGTCACCCTTATCAGGCTCATCATCGACTTCTATCAACACTTCTGTGTCTGGGGGCATTCGTGTAGAACTAGTCGAAGGACTACACAACACCAGTAACACTTCGTTTGTATCCTCTTCCTAGAGCTTGATATCATTTTGATGGGTGAAAGGGGGATAATTCCCCAATTCGGTCTCTGCGAACAACACCTCATTGATATTATTATACTCTGTGATCATATATTTCATATGGGGTTTATGGTCAATAAGGATTTGATTTGGCAGCCCCTTCCATGGTAGCCACATGTGAGAAATGTCTGTGGCAGTATATCCATTTAGTGCCTTGGTGAATTCCCTTCCTAAGATGATTTCATATACATCGAGAATGTCAGCCACTTGAATATCAATGACCTATTATATTCGTGGGTCTATAGCAATCTGCATCGGGATACGATTTATTTCACCCACGATGTTGATTTATGTTTTGTCCAACTAGGTCACCTTCCTCTTTGAAGGCATGGGGGTGATGCCAAGAGCCTTGCATACTACCAAGGGCATGACATTAGTAGACGGTCCTGAATCGAGCAGGCAGTTGTGCAGATTCTTCCCAAAGACCCTAATAGTGGTCAAGAAAGGGGGAGTTTCTAGTCTCCCTAGAAGATGCCTGTAGGCATGTCCATGTGAGCTATCTAACCTTTGTTCTTTTCATTTCCCATATCCCTAGTCTGCCTAAACAGCTGGTCCTTGGAAAGCTTCCTATTAGCCCTTTCTGGCTCCTTTTCAATTTATTTACTTGTAGACTGATTCATAGGAACATCCTTCCTTTTCTTGGTATTCTCCTATATCTATGGTTCTTTTCCTGGGCTCTTTAAAGGTAACCCTCTTAGCTGGTGTTTCTTGTGTTGTACTAGAAGATGGAGTCCCATTAAAAACCCTAAAGAATGCATGCCTTACAGCAGGGACTTTGAGTAATTTGAAGGCTGACAAGCTAATTTTTACCTTCTTGAACTCTTCTGCCACATATTCACCCATTTGTTCAATTTCTGAACTAAAAGCTTGGCATATAGTAGAACTAGGAGGTTGGACCTTCATTTGATTAGACGAATTTTGGGATTGGCCCTGAGGCTAATTTTGTGACTAGTTTTGAGATCCGTTCTTATTGAAATATTGGGCAGGTATGTGAGGAAGCCCAGGGTTATTGTTGGCGTTAGGATCAGGCGGAGTGGTGAAATTGTTTGGTGGGGTAGAAGTTGTAAAGGGTCCACCCACCTGTCTATTCCTAAGGAAGTAGGGAGTTGACTGTTGATGGAACATGTGGACCTCATCTACAAATGGTTTTTTTGCATCTACCAGACCATTATCTACTGAATCAAAGAGTTGAGCCAAAGTTTGTTCATTACTTACCACTTGCACTTCCTCACCCCCAACAGGAGCAGGTTCGACCTCGGGTTTGTTGCGGTCACCTCGCGGGAATGGTGCTTAATTAACCATGAGATAGGAGGAATTGTATGGCTAAGATGGGATGATGTCCTTACAGCCGGCATTGTCCACTGCATTTTGCGCCTCCACCTAGAAGATTTCAGCAGTTGTCTAGAACTCGGGACAATCCAACTTAGAATGTCTATTGGTTTTATGAATTTGACACCATCCAGACAAGGCTGCCTCAGCAAGGTATACCCCGCTGGTCATTTTTTCGTTGCTTTTCGGTTGATCGAAAGGCATAGGGACACCACCATTGTTGGGTCTAGTGTTCCACATGCGATTCTACCTCTGAGAAGGTCTCCTTTTTGTATTTTCATTGGCATTTTTCTCCCTATCATAATTTTGCCCAGAGGAAGTGCCTACCTCTCGATTATCCCTACTATCCCTATTGTCTCGGTTGTCCCTATTGAGATTATCCTGAAAATTGTGCTGGGAGGCCTACAACTGATTATTCTAATTTTTTAGGTGCGCCATTTCCATGGATATTTTCTTTATCGTCTCTATCAGTTCCTCTAGCTTATCTTTCTCAGTCCCATTCCTGGGTGATGGCGATGGATTCTGGAGAAAAGCGGGTGGGGTTGCCAGCTAATTCTGATAGGCTAGAGGAAACTCTAGTCCCGATAGGTACAATGGTGGCTGGGGCTACTGGGGATACACCTGTTGTTGTGGAGCAATCAGAGAATAGTTATACTACTGCTGAGGCTGCAAATAAGAAGGCGTAGGAGGTGCATAATTCAATGGCTGTCCTAAATGTGGTACCATAGGCAATTGAGGTACTTGGTTCATAAGAGGGGTTTGGTGAGCAAACGCCTGATTAAGGCCCTGAATCTGTATTGGGTGGGCTACTGGCCCCAAAGAAGGTAGCGGGCCAGAGATATTCTACCCCAAGTCTGTACTGGCGACAACGACTTCTGCATAGGTAGTCACCAGGGTAGTGAGCGGTGGGTGCATCATTTTCACCAAGGCCGACATGAGGTTGTCCAGTGCCACATAATAGACTAGGAGAGTTGCCACATCATTATGGAGGTACGGGTCTTGAAGCCTTGTCTAGGCCTGATGGAAGCAATCGTTGAATGAGCTAATATGTTCATTGACTTCCCTTCTAACAGACATGAACTATTGGTAAAGCTCCGAAGGGCTGATGGGGATCTTGTATTTTTGTAGGAAGGCATTTTTCATAAGGTTCCATGAGGTAATGGACCCCCTCGGTAGATTGATGTAACAATAGAAGGCCTCTTCCCCCAATGAATGCAGAAAAAGGCGACATGCAACGTCCCGTGGTCAACCTGCATTTTGGTGATCGCTGTCTCAAATATTTTGATATGCTCCTCAGTTGTTCTTCATAGGTCGCACAGATGGAACTTCAAACAAAATCCCTCCAAATTTTTAGGCATATCATTGTAGGCAGTGAAATGTATCGACGAAGGGTTATGTGCTAACCAAGCCATAGAGGGTGGCGGAGGTGGTGCTTGTTGTTGGAAAAGAGGAATTTGGGGCTGTATTTGCAATACAACAGCAATCTGGGGTTGCACTTGAGCTATGGCTGACTAGACCGTGCCTTGGGCTGGAAAGACCGGGAGAGCGGTAATCCTCTGGCTGCCGAAGATAGGAAGTGCAAATGTAGTTTGAGATGGGTGAGTGGAAGAGGAAGGCCAGCCAAATGAAGGTGAGGGTGGAATGGAGGTGGATAGAATGGAGGAAGAGGAAGAGGCAACACTACTTCTTTGAGCTCGCTTTGCCCTCATAAGAGGCTACAATTCTTCAAATTCTCCCTTGTTTAGCGTTGAACGTAGAACTCTTTGAAATATTTCTAGGGAGAATGATCTGATTCGATCCAGCTTCAATTTTGACCTTTAACTTGGTATTTCCACCGTCGCCCTCCTTCTAGTGCCAGATCTATTGATCGTGTTTTTATGCACCTCTCAACACATGCAGTGCATAGGTGCACTACCTCTCTTGAAAGACAATCTTCCACAATCATATTACAGAACACTATCCCAAGGTCTCTCAGGTGTCAAGTCTTGATAGTGCTTAGATACCTCAGTAGTTTGATGTGATTTGTTGGAATCACAAGGTGGTCTTACATAGAAAATAAAAAACATGGATATAAAGCGTGGAAGCTAAATCCTGAAATGGAGTTTGTAGGATGGAAAGTTGTCATGCATTGGCTATAGGTTCAAACATCAATCTTGGACTCCATTTTGTCATTAGATTTGGCTTTACAATGTGCAATAAACCTTAACATAGGTCAGTTATATTAAAAGAGGAAAAGAAGGCAAGGAAAAGGGAAAGTTCCTAAGTCTGCAACTAGCTATGAATAGTGACAATGGAGTTCCTGCAATGGACAATTTCTTAAAACAATATCCCACTTAACCAGGAATTTCACAGTATCATGGAAATTTTGCTATCTTCTAAGGTCTATAGATATTTTATCCTTCATCCACCACATACATGTGCAAGAATCAAGGATAAATGTTTGGAGTAGCTTTGAAATCAAGTCCAGGCTAGCTTTGCACAGCTATCTACCATTAGCAAACAATAAAAAGTATGGACAAAGAAATCATCAACATCACAGGAATTTTCATAATCACCCAACAACATTTCCAAAATCTACTCGAGGAAAGAAAATAGCTAACTACAACAATAGTAAAACCTAAGCAAACATCTAATATTGGAGACTAAATCAAGTAAGATGAGAGAAACCAAGAAAATACACCAAGTAAATGCTTTTTCCTTATAAATTTCTGCAGCATGTCTTTACAACAACTCAAGTCTTCTTTTGCAAATGAGAGAAGGAGCCCTATTTATAGTTTTTCAAAAGTCTAATGAATGGCCAAGATTCATTCTTAATGTGTGGCCAAGATTCATTACAAAATAGGGTTTCACCTACCCCCCAATAGATCACAATTTAAAATTACATTTTTATTTTTTCCTTATTTCGTCTTCTTGCTAATGGCACTGTAGCTCTTTTGTGATTTAGCGGATTACTATTTTGTTGTAGCTACTCTTCATAAAGTTCTTCATCTTTAGCTGGGATGTCTTCTTGTCCCTTGGAGGCTATGTATTTGATGAACCTGAGGATGACCTCCTGGAGTTTGTCTATTTCGATGACTTTGCATCGCAGCACCTGGTAGCTCCACTCCTTTGCATTTTCTTCCAGCCTTTTCCAATCCTCATCATACTTTGAGCCTTGGTCTCTGAACATCTCCGATTGGTCGAAGGGGTGGGCAACAAAACTTAGGAATTCTATTGTGATATCTCCAACCATCCCGTCCTTCATCTTCTCCTCGAAGTAGGGCTTTATCTTCTCTGGATCCATTTGCACAGTGGGCATATCATAATCTGTCATCAGCTTAACATATCAGGCACATTCCGCTTGGATTTCCTTGATCCACTCAATATCCAGAATCACCCTGCTCAAAATTTTCTCCAACCTTTCGTTCTGGTTGTCAAAGTCTTGGCGCCATATATCAATCAGCCAATGATCTTCTTTCTTAAATGCGAGCTTCTTCTCCCACATGGATTCAGGCAATTGAAGGATAGCTTCGATCCTTGGGAAGGTAGAGTCATAGGTCGCGGGGAAGTTGGTACAGAGTTTCTTTGTGCTCTCTAGAGACTGTATGAGGTCCAAAAACTTGTTGGCTATTTGTACAGCCCGGCTAATTCCCATGTTCCCGATGTATGAGACTTGTCGAAACCAGTCCTTGCTGGTCTTCTCCAAGTTCTTCCTTCTCTCCATCTTGTCGATCTGCTCTTTGGAAAGTAATTGAGGTGCAGTCGTGGATGTAGTAGGCAGGTCATCTACTGAAGACCATTGTTGTATGTAATCCGTTGAGGCCGCAACCTATGCCTTGAGCTCATCCTTTGAGATTTTATCCTACTTTATCAGGTGCACCATTGTGGCCACCGACTCCTCAAGATTCTCGACCTTCTACTCTCTAGTTGTAGTCCCCTAGTCAATGATAGAGATGTTATAGCTCACCCTTGCTTGGCCAATCATGGGGTTGCAATTTGTGTTTCTTGGGAGCCAGAAGTGTCCATCGTTACTTTGGATCAAACCTTGGGCTTGTTGTCCTTCTTTGTCATGATTTGGGCTTGAGCCAAGACAGTCTCCAACCTGGCACTTGGGTCCTTCAACACATGGGTCTTTCTTTCAAGTTGCTTCTCCAACTATTCGATCACATCAAACTTCCCCTTGGGTGAATCACGGCTACCCTTGCCCTTCTCAGTCAAGGGAAATATTTCTGCTTCTTTTTCCTTTTGGGACTCTCCTTTCTCTTTGGCAGCATTCTCCTCCTCTTCATTGGAGTCATGGACAAATATGAGGCATTTGACAGGCAGCCTGGTGGATAGTTGTTGGATGGGAGTATCTTCTTTTGCTACTTCTTCTTTCCTTTCATGGGTACATTCAGCCTCGGGACTTCTGACAGCATGGGTCTAAGCCTCAGTCAAATCCTTTATCTATTTCTCTTCTGGTGGCTGTCGTTCTTCACCATGTGGTGACCCTTCTGCCTTTGTCCCAACGTCCTTCAGCTGTTGTGCCATTTCTTCTTCAAGGTCATCATCAAATGTCTGAATGATTACCTTAGCATCAGAGCCATCCTCCTTATCCCCACTCTCAGAAGAGCCCATCTCCTCCTCATAAACCACCCTGTCGATGGTTTGGTGTTCGTACTCTGGGTGCTCATGATACTCATCAGCCTCCTTCTCGATAGACTTTGAGGCCTTTTGCTATCGTTCCTCCAACTCCTTTGAGATTTGCATTGTAGCCTTCATAACTAGTGGCCCTGTCGGTAGTCATGAAAATTGAGCAGTTGCAAGGACTTGGGCGAGGGCTGCCTAGAGAGTTGGATCCATCCAGATCTAGGAGAGCTCAGGGGGAAGGTTTTGCATGTGTCTTGTAAGAGCCTCGGGCATAGCGGTAGTGGGAAGGGGCAATGTTATGGTTTCTAGAGGGAGCATTGTGATTGGTGACATGGCAACAGAAGAAGGGGGAGTGGTCATGTTGGAAGGGGATTCAATGATTATTACCGACTCAGTCGGAGGTGAAGGGGCAAGATGGACAGAAATGTCCACCATCGGCGAAGATGCAACGACCATAGCTATGGAGGTGGGAAGTGCAACAAGAGGAGCAGGGAGAGCCAAGGGAGGCCATAATTGACCCGCATTACTTATTTCTTTCTCTTGGGTTGAAGGCTACTCCGCAGTACTCCTTGCCAGCTTGAGTCTTTTGGAAGGCGAGCCTCCTGCTTCTTTCTTTTAAGAGGCCTTGGGGTCTGCAGACTGCTCGATCTCTGTTTCTCTTTTTTTCTAAGGCTGGTGACAGGAGTAGACTTGGAGGTCCCACCAGTTGACATGGTTGTAGCAACATCCTCCGTGGCACTAGGCTCGCTTTTGAGCCCCTCCTAGGTCAATACTACTCCTTGCCACTTCAAATGAGCCACCTACCCATCGATCCACTCCTTGGTACGAGTTAAGATTGGTTTGGTTATGTTGTCCAGGTCATCTACATCCTATTCGTCCTAGTCAATGGATGGTATTGGTAGATTGGCAACTGTCGGGTACCTCGAATGGATGATTGTGGACTCGTACTCCTTGACTTGGTCTGGCACGGGGAATGGTTGCACCCTTTTTAGGAACAGCATATTCATGCGCATGTAGTGCCTTGTGCACACTTCTTTGTCATCTTGGCAGTCGCCCAGAAATCTTCAATGTGATGGAGATGGGCATATGCTGACCCTAGCACATTCCTGACATGTCCATGTGGGTCCATCCACGAGCGAGCAGTGTGTAGGTAGAAATAGTACTCCTTTAACTCCTTCTCAGAGTTACCAGCACACTGGGAAGTCCGTAATCGGTACATGCCCTAGCCGAGGGTCATGGGGTGGGAGATCCCCGCTATATGTTTGCTGCTAAAAATTGTCTGTAGGTGTTGGAGTTTCCAAGAGAGCTCTAACAAGATAATTCTATCGTTGGGGTATTAAGGCAATCTATTCGGCCTTTCAGTGAAGCCCTGGGCCCGAATATAAGTGAACTTTGGATATTTGATATAGAGGAAGGCGTATTGCTTTAAAAGCGCTCTGGCACTGTGGGAAACCCTCCTCTTGAAGTCTCCAGCAATCAATCTGATGATATGGCCAATAAAGGTGTCATTAACCCTATAATAATCTCTTTTGAAGTTGCAGTAATTGAGCTACGAATATTTATCAAATGGTTTGAGTCCTCGCTTTTGCCCCTGATCGGTGCCACAAACAACCCGCCGTACTGTCTTTGATCTACCAAGGAGTAGACGAGATAGGACATCATATAGAATTTGGAACTCTTTTTTACATTAACAAACTGCTCATGGAAGTAGTTACTTATGATTCCTCCCCAATAGAATGAAACCTTTGTTGTGACGTCCTCGTTACCGCGCAGGATTTGCTCAATGAAATAGGCCATCCATTCTTGAAAGTTGGTGACCGTAGGAAGACCCATAACCCTATTCAACATGGTTACTAGGTCATGGTAATCCTCATGGAAATCGCTACAAAAAAGCTCCTGAGGAACTTTCGCAGCGCTGCCCTGTCTTTCCTTGAGCCAATGTAGGTTTATTGACTTCTTGCACCCGGTCAGATTATCATCCCATGCCACCTGACATTCCTCTAATGTGGGGACCTCCATTTGTTGGAATGTAGGAATGTGGAAGGTCTTGGTGATCCCTTTAGGTGACATGTCAGCAAGTATGTTGCCCTCCTTATCAATAATGGTTCTGGTATCGGTTTGGTATGCTTCCTGACAAGCCATGACCAGCTCAGGCACCACAAGGGATGGAGGGAAACCGGCAGCCTTAGCTATTCCACTCTGCCTTATCAGTCTAGCATTCTTTGTTGTTGGGTTGACCCTGACCCTCTGCATGAATTCGTCGATATCCACCTAGCCAATGTTGGTGTCTATGATTTCCTTCCAGTCTATAGTGACCTTTGAGTGGAGCGGCTTGCCCTGGAATTGGTACTTCATCTGGTGTTTGTCTTCTTTCCCTTGAGGGGTCCTTCCTGACTTCTTCCCCTTGTCCAGTTTGGCGAATGCCCCTGAAGTTCTTGCACCCAATTCCATATATTCTGCAAGCAAGGGAAAAGTTAGGACAATGGATCACAAGAGCATTCACGTTAGTCCATATCTTGAAAACAATATTCATTTCAACTAATCAATCAAGCATATCATGAACTTTCATATCTAGATGTTATTGATCCTTGATTTAGGGCATTTGGACAATTCAGGCCTGGAGGGCCGGACTTCCCTGGCAGGAATGTTTTCTGGAAGGGAAAACATGGAAGAAGGCCCCCGGAGACCTTTGTTGGTCACATTTTAATATTTCAAGAGGTTTATGATGAAGAGGACCAAAAATCAACATGTGGGTCAAAGTTAGATCTCAGGTTTGAGCCCGTTTAGGTGGATTTAGGAGAGTTCGAAGGTCTCAAGTTGGAAAGCTATAAGGAGATAGCAGTTTGTAATGATAGACAGCAGACGAAAATCCAGAGATGAAAGTCCAGGGTTTGGGGCCCTGAGGTCCAAAGGGTGGCCGATGTTAAGTCATTTCATTTCTGAGGGCTCGGGCCGGCGACACTGGGATGGCGAGTGAATTTAACCGTTTGGGACGGCAAACACCGAACGAAAGTCTAGGAGGGGAAGTATGGCAACAAGGGCCTGACACCATGGTTTTTTCTTTGAGTTCAATGATGGTCGGTAGCATGGAGTTCAGAGGTTGGGACAACGGGAGGGCTTTTGTGTTAGCAACGACGGGCGAGCATAGGAGTCCTGGGCCATAGAGCCCAGCGAGCAGAAGGCAGTTCATAGTTCAGATGGCATCCCACGGTAGATGGCAGTTCGGGGCTTGATGATCGGACGAATGGGTGAAATCTCCTTGAGGGTGGGAGAAGGGCAGGCTTCTGGGAATAGAAGTCTAGTCACCAGGGCCCGAGAGGACCAAAGGACGTTGACGCAAAAACACAAGCCAATGGCGGGGCAAAGGTCAGGGTCCGGAGCACAAAGGGGATGAAAGACTTCACCATGGGGGATGGCAGAAAATAAAGCAAGGAAACCTGGATATTAGAACTCGGAGGCCAAAAGGACGGTGCAAGTTATATCGCGAGGCCAACGACAAGCAGGGAGGCAGAGTCCGCAGGGTGGGACGCCAGGCGAGATTCGCCGTGGCAGCGGCAAAACACCCAGGGAATCGCGGAGGCTGATCCCCTGGTTCCTAGGCCTGAGGGATCCAAAGGATGCATTTCTCAGTTTTGAGGCTTTAACAACAAGGCCAAGATCAGGATCCGGCAGCCAGGAGGCAGGGTGGTTTATGCATTTTCAAACGACATCATCCAAGTGGAACTTCGGATGGAGAAGTCCAACAAGCCAGGCCCGGAGGGGAGAATCGCTGTCGGTAGGTGTTCAAATTTTATAATCTGATGGCGAAGGCGGGTCTCGGGCCCGCGGAGGATGTTTTCCCTGTGCGAAGAATAGCCGCGGGAGGGAGAAACTCCGGATCGGCGAGGGGGACACTCTAGGAGGTTTAAGTGATTTTCTAATATGTGGGTTTTGTGTGCAATTTGATGTTTTACTATTTTATGCCCTCCTAATGATTTATTCATTCAATTAAATACCTCAAAATCATGAAACGAAACTCGGGAATGGTAGACAGATGGCCTACCTCAAACATGCCAAGCTGGGAGATGTGGGATCCACCTACGGTCGGTGAGATGGCACTGAGGGAGACGATCATGATGATGCCGAAGACAGTGGGCTCCAAATGACATTTTGTTCAATTCGCTCTACAATCCTATGATGAAAGTGACTGACCGGGTTGGGCATTTTATACCCCTAACCGCCATGAATGTTCGTATTTATTGTAGGTATTGCGGCAAAAGGTTGGTGGATTGGAAAAGGTCAGTGACGGCGGCGGGAAAGCCAGGACCCGATGGCCGGGGAGGCACAACACGACTGTCATTTTGAAGCTTCATGTTGGTTTATCGGTAGCGTTGGGAAGCGGCTCGGGGCCTGGAGGGCAAGATGCCGCCAGGGATCTGTCGTCATGGACGACGAAGCCATCACAGAATTCTGGACGATCGGACCCGAGACACCCCACGGCAGACAGGGGCTCCAGCAAAATGCGGTAAGTGAAAAGGTGAGCAGGATCCGAGGGGCAGGACGCCACAAGAAGTCCGCCGTCATGGACGATGAAACATGGACGGAACCCCAGAAGAGGAACTCTGGGGTCCAGTGTCCGAATGGCAGAACGCTGTCAGAAAAAATTTCAACAAGTTTTGTGCAGATGACAAGAGGGGGTTCGGACCCTGAGGTCTAGAAGGACATGGAGCAAACGCCACTGGGAACGACAATTCCAGTGTGGAAAGCCTGAAAGAGAATCCTGAACGTCCGGGCCCGGTAGGGCCCAAGGCTGTTGGCAGGGCCGAACTGCCAAAGGGACTCTGGGAGGCACCAGAACGCAGCAAAAATAAAAGGGGAAGGCATGGTCGATTTATGATGGGACTTTGAAGCAACATCGACCATCCGAGACCTCAAAAAATTAGGCACGCAAAATAAGGCAATTAAAAAATGACCTGACAAGACGAAAGAAAAGAGGGTCCCTATTCCGAACGGGGTGTATGTGCTAAGGGCACAACAATTACTAGTCAATTCCATTGTTGTTGTAAGTTGAGGGTTGGTATAGGTAGGAATTGAGGAAATTTTTGTCGGAGGAGGAATTTGAATTCCTCCTTGGCTTGTGACATTGCTTGTAGATAAAGGGAAACTAGTGATTGAGGTGAGGTGTTTTCCAAAGATTTGAACTATGATTTTCACAAGGTCAAGCCCATCTTCACTTTCAAGCATGCAATGAATGTTATCTATAGTAGGGATGATGGTAGTAGAAATGTTGTCATTTTTCACTTGATGTTGTAGGTTTGTTAAATCTTCATGAATTTTTATTATGTTTTCTCGTAGAACACTAGGAACCATTATTTTGACATGTGTCACACTACTTGAAGGTAAAAGGTTGTTAAGGGTATGGTCCATACCTAGTGTACTAGTGTCAATACTAGGAGTAAATGAGCTAGATAACCCAAGATCCATGATGATTTTGCTATTGCCAAATGACATGAGTCTCAAACTTTGTTTCACTATAGTATTGGCAATAGGACACCAAATAGTCATTCAAGGGCTCTTAAATTAAAGATGAATGAAAATGAATTATAAGCTAAGAAAAATGAAATGACTATAACAAAAATTCTTGAAACTAAAATAGAATTTTATAAACAACAAACAAAATATCAAAAACAGTGTTTTAAATTCCTAAAAATGGAGTGTAGAATCTACACTGCGACTGATTCGTCTAGAGGGGTGTATGAGTCCCCATGAGGGTTTTTCTCAAACTTTTCAAAATATTTCAATTGATTTTTATGATTTTTATGTTGTATGATTTATAAGCTAAGTGAAAATTCTGATTTTGTATGATTATCAATGATTTAAGATGCAAAAATACAAGCTATATGACCTTTTACCAATGTAAAATTTAGAAACCCTAGAATGCAAATTAACTAATGCAAACCCTAATGTAAGCAAGATTTAGGATGATAATGCACTACCAATCAAAATTATAATTTCCTAAATGAACATTCACCAAAATGAAACAATGAAAAATTGGGTTGGATGCTATCATATGGCTTAGGACATAGAGCACACCCACTTTCCAATTATTTCATTGAAGGATAACCCTAGAGATCTCAATGCAATGGAGAAAGAGATCTTGCAATAGGGTTGTCCTATGGGCTAAATGTAGATTAATGAGTGGTTCACCACCAGGTAAGGGCTTGGAAGACAAATGCAATGAAAATCAAAATACTTAACCCTAATTCAATGCAATATTTCACTAAATGACCTAGAAATGCATTTAAAATAGAAAAACAAGTTTTAAGATGAAACAAGTGCACCTGGGAATCTAAAGGAGATTGACTGACACCCTAAAATGCTAGAAATTCAAACTTTAATGTTCATTGGGACTCATATGCTAGGGTAGGAAAATTAGTCCTAGATCTAGGTTTTTGCACAAAAACAAGAATCTACCAAAAGGGTATCCAAAGTTGTAGAAATCTAAATTTTGACCTAAAATGGGACTCATTTGACAAAAGTGGAAAATCTATCTAGTTAGGGATTTCAAAAAGTTTAAGGTTTGAATTTTTTCTCCAAGGTTTGATTTGTGCTTTCTAATTGGTATTTGGATTTGAAACCTTGATTTGCAACCTATAGAAGACTTCCAAGTATCTCCAATGCAAGGTGACAACTCTGACAACTTTCTCTAACTTGCTCCTCAATGTTTCTTCAATCTAAACCTACAAATCACACACAAAAGAGAGGAATTTTTTATATTTTTTTAGTGGATAGGGGACCTTTTCCTTGGTCAAACCCCTTTTTGGTAATAAAACATTGAAATATAATGAAATAGGAATGGATAATGTTGACTGAACAAAATATGATGTTGCAACTCACCAAACCCTAGCAATTAAGTGTTGAAAATATCTATGAAGTAGGTCTAATGGATGTATATCTTGACTCTTGCTTGAATAGTATATATCATGAATGAAATGGTAGCTTGAATCATAAAACCCTACATCACAATTGTTAGCCCAAAAATAAACATTATGAATTATGACTTTGACATGATGTTAGATACTTGAATAATGATCTAAAATACTTGATAATCTACTCTTGAAGATAATTGAATACTCTTGTAGACACTTGAATGCTCTTATGAACTCAATTTTTCTATAAGGATGCTCATTCAACTTGCTAGGTGCAAAATGAGTGAAAGAAACTTGTATTTATACATAATTAGGCAATAATTCCAAAAATTACAACATTACAAGCTGACATCAAATCTAGGAGGATAAAATCTAGTAAAAAAATTGAATTAATTTTTCTTCTGGGCCAAATGCGACTAATTCACTGAAGGTGGTGAATGAGTACCACTAGGCATAATTTATGGAACCATTTTTAAAACTAATTAGAAATTTTTGAAACAAGGTTCGAGACCAAAAAAACTAAGTTGGACTCATATGCCCAAGGTGGAAAATGAGTGCCAAATCAGTAAATCTTGGTCGTAGAAGTTGAAATCACCTACATTATGATTGTATGTTGATTTGTGTCAGGATTATCCTTGAAAATATGCATTAAATGAGGCTTGCGGATGAAAAATAAGGAAAACTAAAGCATAAGAAGCCTAATTATTTATTTAAACCCTATAAAAGTGTGTTAGAAAACTTTACAAAACTTTAAATAAGGCATGATTAAGATTAAAAAAAAATTATTAGAGAAAAGTGTGAAAGTGTGTTACAACGTGCTTCACAACACTTTAGCAAGGTACCATTTATCTTCATTAGCTCACAAGGTCCCAAGACCAATGTGAATGTGTTAAATACATTACAACACTAAATCAAGGCAACATTAAGCCTAGTTAACTAGGAGGGCCCAAACAAGAAAATAAAATTAAAAGGGATAATTTTTCAATTGCCACATTTAGCCCCCACTTTAGTGAGAGGATGAAATTGCTTCAAACTCACACTAAAGTCAAGAAATATGCATCAATAGGGGTCCAATTGTAATGATGCTAGTTAGATAGGATGAAAATTATCAAGAGGGGTGATCAAGCTCCCAGGATCAAGATCTCATGGAAAACCAATATAGGAACAAAAGAACACATATGAAAATGATATAAGAGCTATGACAAGGCACAAGAATACACTACTAAAGACAAAGAGGAAAATAAAAAACAAAAGATGCGTGGATCAAGTTTTGACCATTTTTCCATCATGATGTGGATTAGATTTAGGTTGTTTGTCTGAAAAAGGCACACTCACACTAAGGCAACATAACTTCAGATTGTTTGTTGGGTGAGAAATCCAAGAAGGTGAGAAACATACACACACGATCAGTATGCACTCACATACACGTGAGTGGCTAAGGGAAAGTCATTCCCTCATTCGTCTTCTCATCAAACCATACCTGAGTTATACCTCCTAATAACTTTAATAAGGTTCCATGCAAAGAATAAACATTAAGCATCATGAGAAAAGCAAAGCTTCATATGCTTGGAACTCATGAAAAAACAAGATGGCTCCATAGGCAAGCAAAGTTTATTATGCAAGGTGCCTATATAATTGAAAATGTACATACAAAATGTAAATAATGTTTGAGGGAGTCTTTCTTAGTTCATGTGAGGTCTTTACTTAGGGAACATTGTGCCTAATGTTTCCAAGAGTGGACCAACAAAAGAATAGAATATTTACAACTTAGGGGATGCAATGTGTCACATCAAGCCACTAAGAGGAATGTAATATTCTAAGATAGATCATGCTCTTGAATGATATCACACCTAATTTCATCCACAAAGTGAAATACACATCGCATAAAGTAGAAAGAGTAGACCATGAACCATGAGAAAGAAAAGAATGCAAAATAATAATGCCAATGTATGCCCCCACTAGAAAGAAATTGCTAAACACCAGGCTGTGAGAAATTAATTTAAAGTAGAAAATAATAAATGAAAAAAATAAGAAGACATGACAACTAACTTGGAAAACCCTATGCCAATTCATATGTTTCCAAATGAAGCTATTTCATGCAAAATAAAAAAAAAGAGATGGGTTGTCCCCAAAATGAAAACACAAAACACATCAGGGATCTATGGATTTTGGGTCAGTATATTCTTGCTACAATGCTTATAGAGAACTTGGAATTGTCATCATCCCCTAAATACATATAGAACTTGAAGAATGATATAAAGAGAGTGAAAACAAAGAAAAGACATTTCAGGTCAACATGAAAGAGACATGAATGTCTTGATGCCTTGTGTCCTCCATGAAAGGAAAACACAAGACAAAATAAAGAAAAGAAAAGATTTTTTTTAGGTTAACATGGAAGAGACATGAATGTCTTGATGCATTGCATCATCTACAAAAGGAAAACATAAGAAAATGAAAAAGATATAAAAGCTAGAGATAATATTTAAGGCATATAGAAGAATACAGGTACAAAGAGATGAATGTCATGAAGAGAGATGGATACATCAAATATAACCTATTGGGGATAACAATATGCACATGCAATCACACAAAATAAAAATAAATAATGCAAAGTAACTAGTAAGGACATGCGAGTCAACCTAAAGTAGGTTGTCCACATCTCATTCATGTTCATTGTATATCGAAGGTGGACAACTAGAAAAAATGGCAATAGAAAGTTCTAAACTAGGTCCATCACCAGGTTCAACACTCTTCTTAGCATAATTATCATTTAAGCTCATGGAAGAGGAAAACAATGTATTCAATTCATTATACACCTCTTTGTCAATTTTAGCAACTTCCTCATCATCATCCAAATTAATCAGAATAGGAGGTTGAATGATAATTTCCAAAGGAGGGTTCAACTCTTATTTTGATTAATTTATAGGGTCTTTTTGTTTTGGAAAAGGGGGAGGCTTGTCATGGATTGTTGCAATCGAGTTTAGATCTTGATTTTCTTTGTTTAATTCTTCATGCAAGCTGTGAACAAGCACATAATTATTTATTTTATTTTAGTTCCATTTTCTAGTTGTGTTTGTGTAGGAGATGGTTGATCAACCATTGTTTTCATATTTTCCCCAAGGGTGGGAACGAAAGGAACCATGGGAGCTTGTTCAACCACTTTCTATTTGACATTGTAAACTTGTTTTATGCTAGGAGGTGTGATGCGATTGTTTTCATTCTATCTTGGTATTTTATAAGAGGTAGGTGAATGTTTTATCTTAGGTTAATCTTGGTTATTTGGAATTTCTTTAGATTCAATCATGGTTTAGTCGAGGATAGTAGGATTGGTTGTAGTTTGAGGCATGTTTCAGAGGGATAATTTTTCTATTTTCTTTTGCTTTAAATTTTTATAGGATTTGAAAATAAAATATTCTCATGGTTTGATAAGTTTTATATGCTTGGGCCAAAATAAATCTAAGGAAAAGTTTCCATAGAATGATAATGGGTTGAATCCCCTATGATGGATTGTAACGATTTCATTGTCAAAGGGAAACTTTAAGCATTTATGTACAACTGAAGGGATTGCATTCATGGAGCAAATCCATGGATAGCCTAGCTTCAAATAAAATTGGTCTAACTATGGGATGATGGAGAATGAGATATCTAATTTTTTGAGTCCTATTTGTAAAGGAAGGGTGATCGATCCCATCGTAGGGCAAGAAAAACCATTATCTGTCTTGATCCATGCTTTTAGTTTATCATATATATCTTGATAGAGCTCATGCAAAAGTAAGAATTCCTCGGTGATTTATTTTTGAAGGGATGAAACCGTTTGGAAGAGTTGATTTATGAGAGGGTCATTACTTATGTTATGAGATGGAGGTGAAAATGTTGAATGTGTGTATGTGTTCAAAGAACAAGTGAATGGAATGTTTATAGGTGGTAAGGTGGTAGGAGATATGATGTGTGATTCCATGAAGGTACTAGGGATGCTAGCAGAAATACCTAAGGAAGGAATCACATTACTAGTTGGTTACATTTTTGTTGTTACTTGAGGGTTGGTATAGCTAGGAATTGAGGCAATTCTTGTGGGAGGAATTTGAATTCCTCCTTGTCTTGTGACATTTCTTGTAGGTAAAGGACAACTAGTGGTTGAGGTGAGGTGTTTTCCAAAGATTTCAAGTATTTTTTTCACAAGGTCAAGCCTATCTTCACTTCCAAGCATGCAATGAATGTTATCTATAGTAGGGATGGCGATAGTTGAAATGTTGTCATTTTTCACTTGATGTTGTAGGTTTTCTATATCTTCATGAATTTTGATTATGTTTTCTTATGACACACTAGTAGCCATTCTTTCAACATCTATCATAGTACTTGAAGGTAAAGAGTTGTTAAGGGTATGGTCCATACCTAGTATACTAGTGTCAACATTAGGAGTGAAAGAGCTAGATAACCCAATACAAATATGAATATTGTGCTATCCCCAAATGACAGGAGTCTCAGAATTTGTCTCACTATAGTATTAATAGTAGGACACCAAATACTCATGCAAGGGTTACTAAATGCAAGATAAATGCAAATGCAATATAAGCTAAGAATAATGAAATGACTAACAAAAAATTTGGAAACTAAAACATAAAGCTATAAATAGAAAATAGAAGCTCATAAATAGTGTTTTAAATGCTAGAAAATGAAATACAAAATCTACATTGGGACTGATTCACCCAGAGGGAAGTATGAGTCCCAATGAGGTATTTTAAAAAAAAAATAGAAATTTTCATTTTATTTTTATGCTTTTTTATGTTGTATGATCTATAAGTTAAGTGAAAATGTAGATTTTGTATGATTTTCAATTATTTAAGATGTAAAAATGAAAGCTATATGAGCTTTTACTAATGCAAGATTTAGAAACCCTAGAATGCCAAATAACTAATGCAAACCCTAATGCAATGTTAATGCAAGTAAGATCTAAGATGATAATGCACTCCAAATAAAATTATAATGTATTAAATACAAGTTCACCAAAATGAAACAATGGGAAATGGGATTGGATTCTATCATATGGATTAGAACATAGAGCACACCCACTTTCCAATTATTTCATTTAAGGATAACCCTAGAGATCTCAATGCAATGGAGAAACAGATCTTGCAATAGGGCTATCCTAAGGGATGAATGTAGACTAATGAGAGTTTCACCACCAAGAAAGAGATTGGAAAGAAAAATATAATGCAAATCAAAATGCTTAACCCTATTTCAATGCAATATTTCACTAAATGACCTAGAAATGCATATAAAACAGAAAAATAAGTTGTTAGATGAAATGTGTGCACCTAGGAATCTAAGGAGATTAAATGAGGCCCTAAAATGCTAGAAATTCAAACATTAATGTTGAATGGGACTCATACACTAGGCTATGCAAATTATTCCCAAATCTAGGTTTTTGTGCAAAAATAGGAATTTGGCAAAATGGTTTTCAAATATGTAGAAATATAAATTTTCAACTAAACTGAGACTCATTCACTAGAAGTGGCGAATCACTCCAATTAAGGATTTCTAAAACTTTAAGGTTTTTTTCTAGTCTTCATGGTCTACTCTATACTTCCTAATTGATTTTTAGGTCTGAAACCTTGATTTCCAACCTGTAGAAGTCCTCCAAGCATCTCCAATTCAAGGTGACAACTTTGACAACTTTGAAAACTTTCTCTTAACCTGCTCCTCAGTATGTATTTAATATAAACCTCCAAATAACACACAAAAGAGAGGGAAAATGTATTTTTGTTAGTGGATAGGGGTTTTCCTTGTTCAAAGCCCTTTTTGGTAATCAAACCTTTAAATGCAATGAAGTAGGAATGAATAATAATGAATGAACAAAATATGATGCTAGTTTAGATCTTGAATCTTGCTTGAATAGGATAGATCTTGAATGAAATGCTAGCTTGGATCATAAAACTCTACATCACAATTGATAGCTAAAAAAAAAACATGATGCATGATGATCGATACTTGAAGCATGCTCTAAAATATTTGATAATATACTCTTGAAGATAATTAAATACTCTTAAAGACACTTGAATGATCTTGTGAACTCAACTTTGCTATAAGGATGCTCATTCAACTTGCTACGTGTAAAATGTGTGAAAGAAACTTGTATTTACACTTAATTATGCAATAATTCCTCAAATTACAACACTACAAGTAGACATCAGATCTAGGAGCATAAAATCATGCTAAAAATTTATATTAAATTTGATTTTGGGCCAGACAGGACCTATTCACCCAAGGTGGCAAATGAGTCCAATTAGGCATAATTTATGGAACCATTTTTAAAAATTCTTAGAAAGGTGTGAAACCAAGTTCAAGACCCAAAAAAATAGGTGGAACTCATATGCCCAAGGTGGTGAATGAGTCCTAGATCACTAAATCTAGGCCATACAACCTGAAAAACCCCTGAATTATGATTGGATGTTGATTTTTGTTAGGATTATCCTCAAAAGATTCATTAAATGAGGCTTGTGGATGGAAAATAAGAAAAATTAAAGCATAAGAATCCTAATTATCTATGAAAATCCTAGAAAAGTGTGTTACAAAACTTTACAATACTTTAAATAAGGCATGATTAAGGTTAAAAAGAAATGTATTAGGTTTAGTTAATTAATAAAACCTCAAAAATGTGTGAAAGTGTGTTACAACACTTCACAAAACTTTAGCAAGGTACCATTTATATTGATTAGTTCACAAGGGCCCAAGACCTAATTTGAATGTGTCAAACACATGACAACCATAAATCAAGGCAACATTAAGCCTACTTAGCAAGGAGGTCTCGAACCCACAAGGAAAAGTAAAAGGGATATTTTTTTTCATTTCCACAACATTAAAAACATTGTTTGTTTACTTCTGTTTGTTGCTATTAGATCCTTGTAACTTCAATTTGCTGATTTTTTTTCATTCATCTCAATAGATATTTTCATATTTGGTTAATTACAAGTGCATATTTTAACTGTGGATAGAATTAGTTTATTGCAATTTTGTTTCATTTGTACCATTCTTTCATGGTTTTATAAGATTAGATAACATTTGGGATTCATTAGAAAACCAAAAAAGAATAATAAACATCAAACAAAACAAAACAAAAACTAAATGGTGAATCTTGGACCCTTTAGTTGCAATGACTTTGAAATGTTAGATGAAGCCCTTGAGGATTTCACCTCACCGAGATCATCCATTAAACCGTTTTGTTGGACTTGTCATTGCACCAAAAGATCAACCTGTGAATGCCTGATACAAGCTTTGGCTAAGAACCACTAGAGGCGGTTAGACCATGTCACAAACCATAGCACTAGTGCTGAAAGGAAGACCAAGGGTCACACCTTGCAACAATCCCCCCCAACACAAGTGTGGGGTTTGAACCTATGACCAACTCTGATACCAATTGTTGGACTTGTCGTTGCACCAAATGATCAACCTGCCAATGCCTAATACAAGCTTCGGTTAAGAACCATAGGAGGCGGTAAGACCATGTCACAAACCCAAGCACTAGTGTTGTAAGGAAGACCAGGGGTCACACCTTGCAACAAATTTATGCAAGAGGATGCACACATAGACAATCATGATAATCCTAATTATTATTCTTTTGATACCTCTCCTATTTGTGAAAATGGTATTTTGGCGTTACAAGGCCCAATGAATGAGCATCATGATAATATTTTTTGTCCCTCTTCTAATGCTACATGTGTCTCAACAAGAAATAAGGTGTATGGAATAGATGAAGATGTTAATTTCACTTTAGATTCCCCCTCATTAAAAGGTGACTACTTGAAAAATGGATTCTATGTGGTTTTGGACATAGAACACCACTTTTATCTAACATTCAAGGATGCCCTAGAGATCTCAAACCAATGAAGAAAGGGGAAATAGATCTTGCAAGAGGGTTGTTCTAGGGGCTGAATAGGATCTAATAAGGGGTTCACCACCAAGTCTAAACTTGGAAAATACAATGAAATGCAAGATGAAATGTAAAACCCTAATATGATGTAAAATTGAATTAAATGACTTAAAAATGGATATAAAAAAAATAAAAAGGTTGTGAAATGAAATGTGTCCATTTGGGATTCTGAAGATGACTAGAAGGAGCTCTGAAATGTTGGAAATTTTGAATTTTTGACCTAGTGGGACTTATTCACCAATCTACGCGAATCAGTCCAACATGATGTGGATCAAATCTAGGTTGTTTGTTTGAAAAATGCATACTCACTATGACGCAACAGAAATCATAGTTTTCCACTTGGTGAGAAGTCCAAAAAGGTGAGAAATATATTGTCATCGATTGTATGTACTCACACACGCATGCGAGTGGCTATGGGAAAATTCATGCCTCAGTTGGGCTTCTTGCTCAAACCATCCCAAAGTTATACCCCTTGATAACTTTAATAAGGTGCCACACAAAAATGGTTTTCGAGCTTCAGGAGGTAAGAAAAACTTTGTATACTTGGAGCCCATGAACAACATGATGGCTCCATAGGCATGCAAAATGTGTTATGGAAGGTTACCATATAACGATTGTTGTAAATGTAAAATAGTGTAAGGAATGTTCAAAGGTATTTTTATTAGTTCATGTATTGTCTCTTCTTAATGAACATTGTGCCTAATGTCTCCAAGAGAGGAAAATTCAAAGACATATCACACTCTCAAGGGAAATTGAGCCCAATGACACCACCATGAAAAGGATGCATCACAATAAGAAGGGAAATAACACTATGAAACAAGAGTATTGATGTAATCCCCCACTTTAAAGTGGTTTCTAACACCATTATTGTGAGTAATTTCTTTAAAGTAGAAGATGTGAGAGCTTATTCAAAAATCCCTATGCCAAGTCATATGTTTCTGAATTGAAATACATCATGAATAAGTATGTCACATGTGAGCCAACATAAGGTATGTCATCCACATCCCAAGCTTGCTCTTATATGTACATGAAAGGTGATCAACTAACCAAAAGAGGCAATAACAAGTGGCATACAAGGTAAAGGCTAACTAACCCCTTGCCCCCACTTAATGCAGGACAAGGATGAGCCAAATAGGGGGAAAGTAAGTATTAGTTAGAGGAATTAGGTGCTTCAACACAAGGAAGAGCACCACATTCATTGATATGTTGAATTTTGTCACTTAAATACTTACATTCATTAGTAGCATGACCATGAACTCTATGATATGCACAAAATGAATTCTTATAGTAAAATTTATTTCATGTTCATGGAGGGAGGGACATCAAATGATCTTGGAGGAGTCTTGACAAGATACCTTCTTGATCAATGGTAGAGTATGTTCCATTATTTTGTGACAAAGATGTCTCTTTCTTAGTACAAGATATCATACCTACACAAGAATCTTTAGATTGTGAGATTTTGTACTCTCTTTTACAAGAGGGTGTAAAATATAATGACTTCAAATCATTGGTGTTTTTTTTTATGACACTGACATTAAGTGAACATTTCTTTGTTTGTTTCATTTCCTACATGGGATAACAATCACGACCAGTAGTGTCTATCAGTTTAGGAGGCACTATTGTTAATGTTAGTTTAGAAGAATGTTTTGTAGTAGTGTTGATATTATGTGAATGCTTATTTATTTCTATCAAAGGACAATAACCAAGACAATTAGTTATTTCTTGTGTTAGGTTCTATAGGAACATGAATAACTTGTTCTCTAGTGCCACATCCTTTTCCACTATATCCAAGTTATTTCATAATATCATAACCTCTTCCATAAATATTATTCATTTCATTAGGAATTAGAGGTTTTTGATAGTCAGCTTCATCAATTTTTGTTGTATAATTTGTTGTCTTTTGTTCTAAAGTGGTGAATGCTTCCAAAGGGTCTTTAGAATTTTGTGTCGACATTACCATTTTTTATCCCTTGATCTAAATCTTTGTTTCTGATCTTGTATTCTCCTGTGAATGTTGGTTTGAAATACAAGAAAACCCAATCATCTTCTAATAGCTTCGTGACTTATTAAATGTTGTTTTCTTTTTTTTTTTTTGCACGGGTTCTACTTATGTAGTTTGTTTTAATGTTTTCAAGGGGTTCTCTTTATTTTTCTCAAGTTGTAAGACACTATAAGGCTCATATCAGTGTTAAGTGTGTACATATTATTATTGTAGACATACTTCATTTTACGATGAAGAGTAGAAGGCACTGCATTCATTTAATGAACTTGAGGTCTTCCTGAAAGAAGGTTGTATGAAAGATTATCAAGCATGACATGAATAGGTGTTTCTAATGTAGCTATTCTAGCTAGAAAAGGAAAAGTGATCACACCTCGTGGTTTCATTCCTACATTGTTAAATTCACTAATAGACAAAGAGGTAGGTTGATTTTTTTATTTATCTATGCCAAGCCTATCCAAAAGCGATAAAAAACACATATTAAGGGTAGAGCTATTGTCAAGGAGGGTTCACTTTATCCCTATTCTATTGTATTTAGCTATTATCATGAAAGCCTCATTTTTTTTTTGCACTTCCAAAGGAGGGAGTTCCCTTTGGTGGAAATAAATTTCAACATTAATTCCTTGAATCATGGCTCCTATGTCATTCATTTGTTCATTAGAATGGATAGGAACTTGTTACAAAGCTATTTGAAGCATAGTGTGGTGATTAGGTGAACTCTAAATTAGGTCCCATAGAGATATCTTTGCAAGATTATTCTTAAGTTGTTCAACAAGATCATACTCCTTTCCACTATTTGAAGAAAAATGAGGAGGGATAGGTAATATAGGGTTGGACAAGGGGAGGGATGTTGAAGGATTTTGTCTTGGTTTCAAATTTTTATAACTTGTTATATGTATGAGAAATGTTATTAGACTCTGTTGTTGCAACATATTATTCATAGTTGGGTAAAGGATAAAGTCAGGTTTGTTTTGAGTTTGAGGTTTTTGTGTGGATCTAATGGACACTTTTTCATTCATTTAACCTTAGGGGTCTTTTTTTGATGTATTTCTAATAAAGGGAAATCTAGAATCACCATTTCACCATCATCTAAGGAAAGAAAAATGTTGTCACTTTTTTTCACCATGATATCCTCCCTAGGAGGAGAGTTTTGATGAGAACTACAAACCAAATGTTCTTGAAATTCAAGGATTGGTTCTTCCTAGATGACTTCATCACAAGTAGGGGAATGATCGATGGTTTGGTTGCCTTGTTCAATAATAATGTTTTCCAACATAAAATTCTCATGGCTTTCATTAGTTGTGTTTTCTACCATCAAAGTATCTTCTTCACAACTAGGAGATATACTAGGAGAAGAAAAAATGTTCTTGTCAAGATTGTCCAATTTTTTACTCCTTTGTCCCATAATGTCTTCCAAAATAGGATAGGTGAGGGAAGAAATGTAGAGAGGGTTGTCATATATTTTAAAGGTTTTCTTATCTAACACTAGCATATCCTCATCATTATTGCAAGAGGAGAAGATGTTGGGAGATGAATATAGGTAGGTTTAGATGGTCTCTTTTTGTCTTATGTTATCATCATGATTACTTATGGCTATGTCCTCTTCTTTAGTAATGTCTTTCCTAATAGGAGAGGTAAGAGAAGAGAAACAACTCAGGTTCCCAAAACTGTCATCAATTAGTTATTCTAACACTACAATATCTTTGTCACAACTAGGAGAGATATTATGAGAAGAACAAATGTGATTGTTATGATTACCAAAGGTTTCTTTCACTAAAGTAACACTCTTAAAAGGGATACTAGGAAAGGGATCAATGAAAAATAAAAAGAGAGGGGAAAGGATTTCATATTCATATGCACTTAACAAAACTTTCTTACAACATTCAACAAGATCAGAAATAGAACATGAAGTATGATAACTTTAGCCTTTTGTAATGAAAACATGAAGTAATTATTGTTCTACAAGCTTGAAATGCAACAATGCTAAGGAAAACATGCGAAAGGGATATTGATATTTTTCAAATTTTGAAGATGAAAATTGACTAATTATGCTATGTAACAATGTGAAAATGCCAATTTGAAATTAAGCAATGCATTAAATAGCTAAATTAAGATAGATGATCTAATGAAATGCATGTAACATGAACTCAGCCAAATGAAATAGATAGTTAATGGCAGCAAACAAAAGTGTAAAAAAAAGGTTTTTAATGTTGTAAAAGGTCATCTAAGATCTATTTTTGGACTGATTCACCCAAGATGGTGAATGACTCCTACTAGGGATTTTTTCAAAATTTTCAAAAAAATTCAATTGATTTTTATGCTTTTAATATTGTATGAATTGTAACCTAAGTGAAAATGTAGTTTTTAGATTATTTTTTATGGTTTAAGTTACAAAAATGGAAGCTATATGCACTTTCACTAATGGAAAAGAATTGAAACCCTAGAGTGTCAATTAACAAATGTAAACCCTAATGCAAGCTAGATCTAGGATGAGGATGGACTCCAAATCAAAAAAGAGGGTATTATAAATGTATGTTCACCAAAATGATTAGTTGAAAAATGGATGCTTTATGGTTTTGGACATAGAACAATAGTTTATTCCAAATAACATTCAAGGATTCCCTAGAGGTCTCAAACTAAAGAAGAAAGGGGAAAGAGATCTTGCAAGAGGGAAATTCTTGGGGTTGAATATAATCTAATAAGGGGTTCACCATGAATTCTAAAATTGGAAAAGACAATGAAATGCAAGATGAAATGTAAAACCCCAATATGATGCAAACTTGAATTAAATGACCTGAAAATGCATATAAAATAGAGTAACAAGATATGAAATGAAATGTGTGCACCTGGGAATCTAAAGATGACTGGAAGGAGCTCTAAAATGCTCAAAATTTTGACTGCTTGACCTTTTGGGACTCATTCACCATTCTGGATGAATCAGTCCTAGTTTTTTTATTTCTGCACAAGAGCATGTTTTAGACAAAAGGGTATATCAATCTTCAAGAATTTATGAAAAACAACTATAGTAGGACTCATTTTCCACTTGTGGAAAATGACTCTAGTTTGGATTTTCTAGAACTTCAAGGTCTAAATCTATTCTTCTCAATCGGCCCAGTCTACTTCTCTAGGTTTTTGGATCCAAAACTCTGATTTCGGGGTTGCAGATGACCTTTTAGTGAAGATTACAACCTTGCAAATGAGGAGAAAATTTTGAGAACTTTCTTGAGCTTCCATCCTATTATTCAATGATCTTTCAAGCTCCAAGAAACCTAGATCTGTAGTCACAGATGTGAAGAGGAGAAAGCTTGTTGATTATTAGAGGATAGGGGTTTTCCTTGGTCAAATCCATTTTAGGTAATTAAACCAAATGATAAAATAATAAAACAAGGACATGAAACATGAAACATAGGATATGAAACATGAATAATGATACCTTGAGTTATATCTTCTAAATTATAACTTATAAATATTAAACTCAACATGAAATGGCCATGAAGGATGTAGATCTCGATCTTCACAATAGGAGTAGGATGATGCTTGATCTTGGATGTTCAATGATATATCACAACACTAGCTGAATATCATGATTGATGCTTGATATTCTTGAAATGATGATGGATCTTGAATTTCTCCAACAATTGATGAAGAATTCTACCCTTAAATGCCTTAAAATTGATCTTGAAAGATATCTTGATAACCTTGTGAAGACTTGGAATGCTTAACTCTTGCTTGCTTGTCTTGATATCATGTAGGCTTATATGAAATAATAATTTGAAAGAATTTTTATATAGGAAATGCATTCAAATGACGATTTATTAGATCACCAAGGCTGACATAGAAGAAATTTGAACTTAAAACCCAAATTTCTTGCTCAAAACTCCAAAAATAAGCCAAATGCACCTCATTCACCATGTATGGTGAATGGATCCCACCTTGATGGAACTCATTTTCCCAAAGTGGTGAATGGGTCTAATAGGGCCTATTTTGAATACTAAAGTGTCAAGGAATGTGTAAATTAAGTTGATATGTTGAGATTGTCTAGTTTTTTACTGAAATATGCCTTGGGATGAATAATATGGAGTTATAGGGACCTATTTATGATGATATAGAAGTCATAATTGTAAGAGGGCCCAAAATCCAATGTGAAAGTGTAAATAAATATACTTTACAACATTAAATTAAGGAAAAATTGGGTCAATTTGGCTTAAAAGGGCCCTAAATCCACTATGAATGTGTATAACATGTTACATGACTAGATTAGGTCCACTTAATTTATAGGACTCCTATAGTTAATGTGAAGGTGTGAATAAATACCCTTTATAACATTAAATTAGAGAAAGGTTAAGTTTATTTAGCTTAAATAGACCCTAGACCTAATGTGGATGGGTAAAACTCATCACAACACTAGATCAAGGTGATAATAAGTCAAATTTATCATTAATTATTCCTAAATCTAGTGTGAAAATGTAAGTGATGAATTTTTTTGATAGTACAGAAGGTTGTTTAGGTAACTTAGTTGAGGTTATGACTTTAAAAATTAGGCCTCATTTAATTAGTGAGCCTCCTAAGTCACCTCCCATCATAGGAAAACCTTAACCATTACCTCTAGAAGTTATCTTGAACATTATAAGGAAAATGTGTGGTAATAGTGTACTAAATTACAATATTGTTGTGTAGATGTATATTATACATCAACAAACCATACCTACCTCATTACCATTACCTTAACCTATTTTTCCTATTTCTCCTAGTTTGCCTTCACATTGTGGAAAAGACAATGATCTTGATAAGAAAATTTATCATATAAAACCTTCTTTTTTTCTTTCACTTGCACACCATAGGATGCTTCAAGAAATTTTACAAAAGAATAACATGCAATTTTTAATGAAATGAAATGATGTAGCAACCTCCTCTAATTGTATGCAAGTAACAAAGACAAAAATCATATTCCCTAAACATGAATTACCCTTGCCTAAGAGATAACCTAAGAATGAAGATTTGATGATAAAGGTGAACATTAATGAAACTGTGCAGTTAGGTGTACCCTTATAGATAATGGAGCAGGTCTTAATGTTTGTAGTTGTAGTGCAAGAAAAATGTATCCCCTTACATTTTCACATTTTTTTGGGCCCTCCCTACTAAAATTGGGCTTCTTTATGACTTTTTTGGTCCTATTTTGCATCCTCAAGCCTTATTTAATGCATCGTTCCAAGGATAATCTTGAAACATGTCAAATGAACAATCATAATTTAATGATTTTGAATATATGGCCCATATTTACTGATCTAGGAATCATACACCACCTTGGGTATATGAGTCCCACCTAAGTTTTGGGGCCTAATCCTAAATTTGGAATTAAAAATAACATTTCTTAAAATTTGTGTCCTAAGCTTAGCCTACTTGGACTCATATGCCCCAATTGGCATATGAGTCCTGCTTAGCTTAGACCTAATTTTTAATTGAATTTTTTGTGAAATTTTATTTTCCTATATCTTTTGTTGGCTTGTAATTTCATAAAATTTGGCATAAACAAGTATAAATACAAGTTTTTTTCACATATTTTCTCCTAGCAATTTTATGAGATATCTAGCAATTCAAGTATTCAAGCATTATAGAAAATTGGTGATCAAGAGAGTTTACAAGATAATTCAAGACTTATTATCAAGAATTTTGGAGTATTATTCAAGATTCAAGCATCATGTCAAAGTCAGCACGTATCATGTTTGTTCTTGAGCTAACATATTTGTTGTAGGTTCTTATGATTCAAGCAAGAATTCAAGTCAAGATCCATAGCATTCAATCAAGAGTAAAGATCTACATTCCTGCTAGCCATTGCATACAATATTGTGGCCTTTATTCTAAGGGTTTTGTGAGTTGCAACATAGCATATTTTTTCATTCATCATTCCTTCCTTTATATTTCATTTCATTTCAAGGTTTGATTACCAAAACAGGGATTGACCAAGGAAACCCCCTATTTTCTAATAAAACAACATTTTTCCCTTTCTTTGATGTGTTATTTGTAGATTTAGGTTGAGCATCCATTGAAGAGAAAGATTGGAGAAAACTTTTCAAAGTTGTAAATTTTTCAAAGTTGTCAAAGTTGTCATCTACATTGCAAGATCACAAAAGGTCACCTACATGTCTAAATTCAATGTTTTAGACTCAAAGATCAAAAGGGAGAGAAGCTATATGAGATCACTAGAGAATATTGGAGTTTTATATCAACCCTATTACTAGGAATAAATCACCATTTGTGGTGTATGAGTTCTAATATACTAGATTTCAATCATTTTTAGAAGATCCTAGTTTAGCAATTCTAGATTCTAAATTTTACCTTAAACCCTAAACTTGGACTAAATCACCCCTATCAATGTATGCATCCCTATGTGCTTCAAAAGTCATAATTTCTAGAATCTATACCTTGTTTTGAGCATCTTCAATTAGACATGTGCACCTCTATTTACCTCTATTTTGTTATGCTAATTTGAGTTCATTTTCTAGGTCATATCATTAAGTTTTGAATGTTACTTCCATTACTTGTCTCTCCAATCTGTTTCTTGGTGGTGAACCCCCTTATTCTATTTAATCACACCCCTAGGACACCTCATTGTAGATAGTTTTCCCTCATTCCATCCCTAGATTGATATCTATAATGTTTCCTTGGATGAAACTTGAAGGAAATAGGAGGAAGGATCCCTAATCTCCCTTGTGTTCCATCTCCCTAAAAGGTGGAATGAACCCCAATTTCTTCATTTCATTTTGGTCAACCTAGCTCTTAAAACACCTTATTTTCTGATTTAGATTACATGATAGTCCTAGATCTAGCTTATATTAACTTTGCATTAGGTATTGCATTAGTTAATTTGCATCTAGGGTTTCTAAATATTGTGTTAGTGAAAGTTCGTATAGGTTGTATTTTTTCTACTTGCATCATTGAATTTCATTTAAAACCTAGAATTACACTTATTATAGACAACATTCAAACCATAATACCTAACATTCACTCAAAATTTTCTAAAATTAGTGTCAAAACCATAATGTGGGACTCATATGTACCCCTTTGGGAAATTTAGTCCTAGAACATGTGGTTTTACCTAATTTCTTGTTATTTTGTGTGGACCATTTTGTAGCGTTTGAATCCCTAAAAAACCTTGACTATGACTCATATGCCCCTCTAGGCAATTTACTCCCATGTCATACCTGAAACTACATTTTTTAGCACTAAAAACCTAATTTATGTGCTTTAATTTTCTATTGTTAGATTTTTGTTTTTAGTTTACTAAGTTTTAGTTTAAATCATTTCATTGCATCTAGCTTAATTTTATTTGAATTGAAATTAAAGAATATTATTTATCTTGTGTTCACTACATTTCCATTGTGCTCATTTATCATCCCTTGCATGAGCTTTACAACTTGGTGTCGTATTGCTAATACTATAGTGAGATTAAGTTCGAGACTCATGTCATCTCATGATAGCATAGTGAGACTCATGTCATGTCTCATGATAGCACAATCATTATGGATATTGGGTTATCTAACTCTTTCACTCCTAGTGTTGACACTAGCTCACTAGGAAAGGACCATACCCTTAACAACTCTTTACCATCAAGTAGTGTGACAAGGATTGAAACAATGGTTACTAGCATTCCTAAAGAAAACATAATCCAAATCCATGAATACTTAGAAAACCTATAACATGAACTAAGTACTGAAAATATTTCAACCACTGCTATCCCTACAATCGGTAAAATAAATCATATGACTGAAAGTGAAGAAGGAATAGAACTTGCATGTAATCTAGCTCAAATTTTTAGTGAACTTACTAGTTGTGCTCAACCTTTGAACAACATCCAAAGTAAAGGAGGAACTCAAATTCCTCCCCCCATAACCATTTCCTCTATTCCTAACTATACCAACCCTCAAGTTACAACAATAATGCAACCTACTAGTAATGTCATTCATACCTTGGGTATTTTTGATAGAATTCTTAGTACTGTTGTAGCATTACACATGACATATCCTACCACTTTAGCTCCCATAAGCATTCCATTCACTTCCCCCTCGAACACATACACACTACCACCATATTCACCTCCATCTCAAAAATACAACCAATGATTCCATTCTCAACCAACCTTTACAAAATATTTCATCCCTTCAAATGAAAATTTCTACCATGAACCAAAATCAAAATGGCCAACCTACATACTATGTCAAAAGAAATCCCTTATCCTTGGAGATATTGGGAACATCGATACCAGAAGGTATAAAGATTCATAGATTTGATAAATATGGAGGGAAAGGAAATACTTCTAACAATATCTCCACTTATAACACCTTATGTGGTGATTTTCTCCTTGAAGATAAGATATTGGCTAATCTTTGGTTATGGGACATAATAACCCCACCAAAATAACCTTGGACAAAATAACCTGGTCATAATAACCCAGGGACAAAATAACCCAAGGTCATAATAACGCAAGCCAAAATAACCCGTGGTCAGAATAACCCATGGAAAAAATATCCCCATAAGAATATAGAGAAAGGAAAACAAAATTTATAAATTACATGTATGTTGCTAAAAAAACTTTATTATTCAAATTTTCAATTAAAGTGTTAAATTATGAGCGATGTCTCTTATGTAATCTAAAATGTTATGGTTGTCATAATCATCAACCAATCTTTTTACTCTTTCTTTGAGTTCATGGTAGTTTTTCCTGCTTGGTTGCCCAGTGTATCAAACCATATATTTCTCTATTCTATTCTCTTTGAGACTTTTTTCTTTTTTCACTGCTTTGATGAATTTCCAGATTGAGTTAAGCGATGCTTGAAGCAATTCACTAAATCCTTTTTGTCATCCTTCAATAGTATTATTGGTTATGGGAAGATCATCTTGAGTAGCCGAATAGAAATTCCACATTGTGATTGGAAACTTGGGTGATCGTTTGTTTCCTTTTCTGGTTAGTTTTCCAATCCATGTCTCGTCAAAATAATCAACTTATTCCTATGAAATTGCCTTTATTTTTATAATTATTTACCATTTTATAGGTTATTTAAGAATATTAAAGGTGTTCTAAGGCTATTTTATGGGTATATAATAAATATATGGTCTAAAAATGACCTAAATAGCCTCTATGGTGCCTCACAATCATATTTATAATTTATTTTATGTCATTTCTATTTTACTAGCTTGATCTAAAATGAGCATGGGTTATTTTTTCGATGGGTTATTTTGACCATGGGTTATTTTGTCCATGGGTTATTTTGACCATGGGTTATTCTGTCCATGGGTTATTATGACCCTGGGTTATTTTGTCCTTGGGTTATTTTGGTCGGGTTATTCTGTCTAGGGTTATTTTGGTCGGGTTATTATGTCCTGATACCCTTTTTCCATGTGTCCTTGAAACACATTGCTTTAGACTGGCTTTCCTCATTATTGGATAACTCAATTTGTTCATTCAATGAACTTGTTAAGACCTTTATTAACAATTTCCAAATGAAAATGACTCCTAAAATGAACTTATTTGATTTGATGAGATGTAAGCAAAAGGATGATGAAAAGGTTATTGACTTTATTTCACAATACCAATTGCTTTATTCCCAAATCAGTATAAATATTCTCAACCCTCACCTACAATGGATTTTCATTGAGAACTAGCAATCTAAGATATAAGATAAGATTAGCATGATGAAGTTTCCTTCCTTTGTACACTTGTGTACTACCCTTCATGATTATCAAAACTCGATTTGTAGTCATGAAAAAAAACCCACCACTAGCTGACCTGAAAAGTTTGAATTCAAAAATTAAAAAAATTATGAACCTTTTAGGAAATAGAATAAAGTCTTCATTCATCAAAATACATCTCAACCAACTAAACATGTCGATACCCAAGTGGCTGCTATAAGGAAGACAAGTCATTTCGCATTTAGGGATTCGACTAGGAAATTTACTCCCATAATTGATACCCTCCTTAACACAATGTCACAAATTCTAGAATAGAAACTAATCACCTTACCTCCCATTAAAAATCCTGATACTAATAAGTGTTTACCTCAACATTAGATCAAATTATTATTTCCATTACCACTGAAAAAATAGACATGATACAAAACAATGTAACCATCTTAAACATCTTGTGCAATACCTCATTGATTCCAATCAACTTCAAATTGGAGGAGTTAATGATGAAGGAAATAAGTTGGTTTCCCCTTCTAACCAAAACCTGCAAATCTTTACCAACCCTATGCCTAATCATAAAATTTCATTTGTCAAAGCTAGTGAAATTAAGAAGAATGATGTGATGAATGTTGACACAGATGATGACAACATTAATACTATTAAACAATGTCCTATAGATACTATGGCACATCCTATCAATGGTTTGGTTACATTGATCAAAACTAAAATTCATAAGGGCCAAACAAAAAATACTCTTAACATTAATTTCTCATCTAAAGATATTATTAGAAATGCACCCGATGGTCCTCTTTACATTGCTTACTGAATCAATGATAAGCCCACTAATGGGATATTAATTTATCCTAGTTGTGGAGAGAATGTGATCATTGAGGAATTCTAACTTGTGCATGAGCTCTATCAAGAAACATATGATAAGTTGAAAGCATGGATAAAAAGGCATAATGGTTTTTTTTCCCTACAATGGGATTGATAACCCTTCCTTGAAAAGTTTGGCCAAAACAATTAGATGTCCCATTCTCCATCATCCCGATGTCAGATCAATTCCATGTGAAGCTTGGCTATCCATGGTTATGCTCTATGGAAGATTTCCCATAGATCATGCATAAATGCTTAAAGATTCCCATTGACAATGAAATTTTTACTATGCATCATAGTGGCTTTAACCATGTATCTTCCCGCAAGAATTTCTCATTGGATTTATTTTCATCTAAGGCTATGTAACCTATTAAACCTCATGAAGACTTTTTTTTTCAAATCCTATCAAAATTTTAAGGTGAAATGCATAGAAAATATATCAAATATAAACATGCTGCAACATATGACCAAGCCTCCTATCCTTCACAAAACTATGATTGAACCTAAAGAAATTACAAATAACCAAGACCAATCCATGATAGATACTTTTCTTGTGTCCTACAAAACACCAACAGAAAACCAAAGCAATCCCATCATTCCTCCTAAGATAAAACAAGACTAAAAAGGCTAAAAATAAAGTGGTTGAACAACCTCCCATGGTTCTTTTCATTCCTCCCCTTTAGGAAGAAAAAACACTTATGGTTGATAAACCCACTCCTACACAAACTCAACTTTAAAATTGTACTAAAAGAAACAAAAATTATAGAGTGTATGCATAGATCTCATGCTCTTGCTCGAAGGTTAAACATTGCGAACAAAAAAAAAAATCAACACCCAAACTTAACTGAAGTAATACATGACGAGCCTCCCTCTTCACTACAACAAAAAAAATCCTATATTGCAACCAAAACAAGAGCTAAATCCCTCTTTGGACATTATCATTTGATCTCCCATTGTGATTAACTTGGATTATGATGATGAGGTTACTAAAATTGGTGAAGTGAATAATGAGTTGAATACATTGTTTTCCTCTTCTATGAGCTTAAATGATAATTCTCATAGGAATAGTGCTGGACTTGGTGATGACCCTAGTACTACACTCACCATTGTCCCTTTGACTAGTTGTCTACCTTTTGTGTACAATGAATAGGATTGGGATGTACATGACCTGTTGGAGGTTGACTTACATGTGCCCTAATAGTCCTACTTTTAATATCTTTCTTCATGTTATGTGTGTTATTGCATGTGTGTAATGTGATCTCCCCATATCATTCCATTTGATGTACCTCTCTCTTTGTGCATTCTTCTATTTGTATCTACATTGTTCTCTATTTCATAAACCTTTACCCTTTTCTATGTCTTGTGTTTTCTATTTTTTAGATGACATAAGGCATCGAGACATTTAGGTCTCTTCCATGTTGACCCAAAATATTTTTCCTTTATCTTTTCATTTGTCTTGTGTTTTCCATTTAGGGATGATGCAAGGCATCAAGACATTTAGGTCTCTTCCATATTGACCCAAAATATTTTTCCTTTATCTTTTCATTTGTCTTATGTTTTCCTTTTGTAGATGATACAAGGTGTTGAGATATTTAAGTCTCTTCCATGTTGACCTGAAAGGTTTTTCTTTGATTTCACTCTCTTTGTGTCATTATTCCTATTCCATGAGTATTTGAGGAAGGATGAAAATTTTGATCTGTATAAAAACATTGTAGCAAAGATATATTGACCCCAAATACGTGGATCCCTTATGCAATTTTGGGATTTAATTGTGGGGGCAACCCCTTTTCATGATGTAGCTTCATTTGGAAACACATGACTTGGAATGGGGCTTTCTAAATAATCTCTCATGTACTCTTTATTGTTATCATTTATCACTTACTATTTTATAGTAATTTCTCATAGCATGGTGTTTAGCAATTTCTTTAAAGTGGGGGTATACATTGGAATTATTCATTTACAATTCATGTTTCATTGTGTAGTCTTCTTACTTTAAATGTGATGTGTCTTTCACTTTACGGTGACATTGGGTGTGATGTCCCTCAAGAGAGTGATTTGTATTAGCATATTATATTCCTCTTAGTGGCTTGATGTGACACATTGTATCCCCTAAGTTGTGAATATTCTATTTTTCATATTTTCTTCTCTTGGAGATATTAGGCATGATTTCCCCTAAGTTGAGACTTTACATGAACTAAAAAAACCTCTTTTGAATGTACCTTATGAATAAGAAAAATTGTGTGCTCTCTCTTTCACTTCTATGGTTTTGGACCTAAAAAGGAGAGAGACAAAATTACACTTATTCACTCAAGAACAAACCCTTGAGATTTCAATGCAAAGGAGATTGAAATCTAACAAAGCGAAGGGTCTAGGGAAATGATAATAGAAAATGAGTGTTCACCACCAACTGTAAACTTGGAAAATACAAAATGTTTGAAAAAATAGTGTGATATGCAAATGAATGCTAAATGACCTAAGAATGCAATTACAATGTGACTAAAATATGTGAAACTAGAAATGTGCACCTGTGAAACTGAAGATGGAAAAATGGAGGTCTAGATCACTAAAAAAAATTATGTTGAGATTGACTGGGACTCATATGCTAGGTTGGGCGAATCAATCCAGTTTGTTTAGAAAATGTGCAAGAGTAGGTTTCAACCAAAAGGGTACTCAGATCTATAAAAATATTGTTTAGTCTTGTATAGTGGGAATCATTCACTAATAGTGGTGAATCAATCACTTCTAAATTTCTAGAAATTCAAAATTAGATTATGTAGCTCTCGATTTGCTTTGCTTTTCCCAATTATTTCTAGATCCAAAAGTTAAAAATTCAGCCTGTAGACCTTCTCCAAGCTTCTCCAAGGGTTGATCAAAACTTTGAAAACTTTGAATTGATTTTACAACTTGATGAAAACTTTTCCAATTTTCTCCTTGACAAATCTAAAACCTAGACCTACAAATCACATACAAAGAGAGCGAAAAATGTTGTGGGGATTAGTAAATAGGGATTTTCCTTGGTCAAATCCCTTGTTGATAATTAAACCCTTGAAATAAAATGAAATAAAATAGAGAATGATGAATGAACAAATAATGATGTTGCAACTCACCAAACCCTTGTGATAGAATGTTGCAAACATCTAAGTGATGGATCCAATGGATGAGGACTTGAAATATAGATTTATGTTGATAGAGCTTGAATGCAATGCTTGCTTGAATCACCTAATCCTACATAAAAAAAATTAGCTCTAAAACAACATGATGTAAGAAATCTTTGACATGATGAAGGACACTTGAAGAAGCTCTTGATTTCTTGATAATCTACCCTTGAAATGCATTGAATTCTCTTATGAATGTTCAAAAGCCCTTGTGAACTATACACATGAATGCTTGAATGCTTAATTAGGTAGTTAAGATGAAATGAGAGAAAGAACCTTGTATTTATACTCAATTATGCAATAATTCTTGAAATTACAATACTATAGGCCGACCTTAGATCTTGGAGAATAAAAAAGCAGTATCTAATTTTGGATTAAATTTGAATTTTGAGATGAAGGGGGGCTCATTCACGACCCTGGGTGAATGGGTCCTACCTAAGGGGACTCATTTACTTATAATGGTGAATGATGCCCACCTTAAGAATTTAAGGTGGGTTTCATGATTTTGATGTTTTAAATGATATTTGTTAGGATTATTCTAAAAAATACACATAAATAAGGCTGGTGGATGCAAAATGGGGCCAATTAAACCATAAGAAATCATAATTATTAATGAAAAACCTAGGAAAGTGTTAAAGTGTGTTACAACACTTGACAACACTTTGAAATAAGGCTTGGTAAATGATGAAAAGTGGTTATTTTATTAACAAGACCTTAGAAAATTGTGAAAGTGTGTTACAATACTTTACAACACTTAGGTAAGGTACTATTTGAATACTTTAGTTCACAAGGGACCAAGACCAAACATGAATGTGTTATCCAGATTACAACACTAAATCAAGGCAACATTAAGCCAGAATCCATAAGAAGGACCCAAATGAGTGCAAAAAAATAAAAGGACCCTTTTTTGACACTACATTTAGCTCCCCTTTAGTGAGAGGATGAACCTACTTCAAACTCACACTAAAGTAGACAATCATGCACCAAGAGGGGATCCAATGAACCAATGCTAGCAAGATGAGACAACAAAAATCAAGAGGGGTGATCAAGCCCCCAGGATCAAGATCCCGTGGAAAAAAAAACATAAGCACAAAGGAACACACACAAAAAATGATATAAAGAGTAGCAACAAGGAAAATCATAGACTGTCAAAGATGAAAAGAAGGAAAAGAAAGAAAAGAATTAGATCAAGCTTCAACTATTTTTCTTTCATGACATGGATCGGATCTAGGCTTATGTCTAGAAAAACACATACTCACTCTGAGGTGATGGAACTTTTGACTATTCATCGGGTGAGAAGACACCACACAAAGAAATAATAATGCTAATGTATGCCCCCACATTAAAGGAATTGATGAACACCATACTGTGAGCAATTACCTCAAAGCAGCAAAATGAAAAATGCAAACAATAAAGAAGAAATGAAAGCCAACTTGGAAAGCCTTATGCCAAGTCATGTGTTTTCAATTAAAGCTATGTCATGTGAAAGAAAGAGAAAAGAGAGGGGTTTCCCCCAAAATGAAAACACCAAAATCATAATGGATCTATGGATTTGGGGTCAGTATGTTCTTTTCTGCAATGATTTTTTTAGATAGATTAGAACTATCATAATCCCCCAAATACACATAGAACTGGAAGAATGACACAAAGTGAAAACTAAGGAAAAACCTTGGGTCAACATGGAAGAGACATAGGGTGTCTCAACACCTTATATCAACCCCAAAAGGAAAATACAAGACAAATAAAAAAGAAAAGGTGAAAGAAAAAGGAAAATATTTTGGGTCAACATGAAGGAGACATGAATGTATCAATGCCTTGCATCATCCCCAAAAGGAAAACACAAGAAAAAAGAGAAACATGAAATGAAAAGGAAAATAAAAAGAAATCCTTTTGGTTCTACATGAAGGAGACATGAAAGTCTCAATTCCTTGCATCATCCCAAAAAGGAAAACACAAGAAAAAGAAAAATATAGAAAGAAAAAAGTGATGCATGACATAGAGAAGAATGAAGGTACAAATAGAGGAATGTCACAAAGAGAGAGAACGCCAATCAAAACATCACAGGGGATCACATTACACAGATGAAATCACACAAAAGAAAAGGAAAAAGAAAGAGAAAATGCAAAATACTAGTAAGGAGAATGTGATTCAACCTATGAGAAAGTCATCCACCTCCCAATTAGTTTTTGTGTATGAAAAGGGTGGGCAACTAGCCAAAGGGACAAGGGAAAGTGCTAAACTAGGAGAAGTACCAGGTTCATCACTCTATATAGGAGATTTCTCATTTAAGCTCATGGAAGAGGAAAACAATGTGTTCAATTCATTATGCACCTTTTCATCTATTTTAGTTGTTTCCTCATTATCATCCAGGTTAATCACAACAAGAGGATGAATGAAAATTTCCATCGAAGAGTTCATCTCTTGTTGTGATTGTTGTATTGGATCATTTTGTTTTGGTTGGGGAGGAGGGTCATAATGAATTTATTTGGTCAAGTTTGGATTTTGATTTTGATTATTTAAGTCTTCATGTAACTTGCAAGAAAGGGCACGACATCCACGTCTACGCTCTCTAGCACCTTGATTTCTTTCGATTATATTTTCAAGTTGTGTTTGTGTAGGATTAGGTTGATCAACGATAGGTTTCTTTTTCTTCCGTAAGGGGAGAAATGGAAGGAATTATAGGAGGTTGTTCATCCACTTTCTCTTTTTCTTTGTAAAGTTGTTTTATTCTAGTAGGTGTGATGGGTTTGTTTTCATTGTTTCTTGGTCTTTTGGATGATCTAGGCAATTTTTTTTATTTTTGGTTGGTCTTTGTTGTTTGGTTCTTATTTAGGTTGAAGTATAGTTTTGTCTAGGATGCGAGGTATGGAGGTGGATGGGGACATGTTTCTAAGAGATAGTTATGCTATCTTCTCTTCCTTGAACTTCTGATAGGACAAGAAAAAGAACTCTTCTCAAGGTTTTATAGGTTCTATTAGTTTGCGCCAAAAGGCATCTAGGGAAAATTTTCCTTTGGAAGACAAGGGATTGAAGCCACTATGGTGGACAGTGAATATTCCATTTTTAAAGGGAAACTTTAAGCATTTGTGCACAACCAAAGGGACAAATTTCATGGAGAAAAGCCATGGGTGGCCTACCTTCACATGAAATTGGTCCAACTATGGGATGATGGAGAATGTGACATGTAATTTTTTGGTCCTATTTGAAATGGAAGGGTGATCGGTCTGATCATAGTGAAAGAAAAAAAATTGTGTGTCTTGATCCATTGTTTTGGTTTATCATAGTCATCTTAATAAATTTCATGAAAAGTAAGAATTCCTCAATGATCACATTCTCTCCATAGTGGGATCTATTAGCATCCCATTAGTGGGCTTGTCATATATTTGTATGGATATGTAGAGAGGAATATGAGGAAATTTTTTAAGTATATCCTTAGAGGAGAAAGACATGTCAAGAGTATTCTTAGGTCAGCCCTTACGAGGGATGACATCTATCACCCCTATCATTTCATCCATAGGATTAATATTGATAGCATTGTTTAGAATAGGAGTATTGTTTTCAACATCTGTATCAATATTCATCACATCATTCTTTGTAGTTTCACTAGATTTGACAAATGAAACATTGTGTTTGGGAATTGGGTTGGTAAAAATTTACAAGTTTTGGTTCAGAGGAGCTATGGACTTACTGCCTTGGTCACTAACACCTCCAATGGATAAATAGCTAGAATCAATGAGGTATTGCACAAGATGTTTAAGATGCTTACAATGCTCTGTGTCATGTCCATTTTGTCAGTGATAGTGGCAATAAGCATTGGGTTTAAATATCGAGGGTAAAATCTTATTAGGGTCAAGTGTTTTAATAGGTGGCAAGGTAATCATTTGTTGTTCTAGTAGTTGGCACATTGTGTTATGAAGGGTATTGGGTAAGGGAGTAAATTGAATTTTTGGATCACCATAACTAAAGGGCACCATGGTTTTGACAGTAGCTACTTAGTTGTTAGCATTTTGAGTTGTTTGTTGAGGAGTGTTAAACTGAAGGAACCCTTTGTTTTAATTTCTAAAAGCTTGGGTATTGTTTTGGTTTATTGCTTCAGATTTCTCAATTCAGGTAGAAGTGGACCTTGTATCTCGACTACTAACCAAATTTTGATAATCATGGATGGCAATGCATAAATGCATGAAGGATGGGAATTTCATCATGGTCAACTTTTCTTGAATTTTTCTCATTAATTTTTCTATGAACATCTTTAGAAGCTGTGGGTTAGGAACCTAGACATCGACTTCGGAATAAAGTGATTGATAGCGTTAGATAAAGTTAGTGAATTTTTAACCCTCATTATGCTTGCATCTCATCAAATCAACCAAGATCATCTTGGGAGTCATATGCAATTGGAAATGATTTACAAATGCATCAACAAGTTCATTGAATGAACAAATTGAATTGTTCAGTAAAGTGGAAAGCCATTCCAATGCAATATCTTTTAAGGACCTAGGAAATAGTTTTTCCAATAATTTATCATCAAGTACAAATTCACTACATAAGGCGGTGTAAGCACTAACATGGTTAGAAGGATCTCCCTTCCCTCCATATTTCTCAAATATAGGCACCTTTATTCCTTTTGGAATTGGTGTTCACAATATTTCCAAAGACAATGGACTACATTTGACATATGTAGTATGTCGATGGGCCATTTAGATTTTGGATTATAGTGGAAATTTTTTTTTGCATGGATGAAACCATTTGGAAAATTTGTGCTATGAGAGGATCATTACGAGTGGTATGAGACAGAAGTGAAAGTGGTGATGGACTGTATATATTAGTAGGACAAGTGAATGGAATTCTTATAGGCGGTAATGTGGTAGAAGACAGAACATGTGATGCCACATAGGAACTAGGGATGCTAGTAGGAATACCCAAGGAAGGAATCACCTTACTAACTTATTGCATTGTTTTTGTGACTTGGGGAGTGGGATAGGTAGGTATTGAGGCTATGATTTTCAGAGGAGGAATTTGAGTTCCTCCTTGGCTTGTGACAGTGTTTGTTGGTATATGAGAACTAGAGTTTAAAGGAAGATGTTTTCCAAAGATCTAAACTTTTTTTTTCTCAAGGTCAAGGCCATATTCACTTCCAAGCATGTGGTGAATGTTTTAGATGGTAGGAATTGAGGTAGTTGAGATTTTTTCAAGACTTATTTGATGTTGTCGATTTACTAAGTCCTCATGAATTTGAATTATTTTCTCTTGTGGGATATCATCATCACTTGGTTCAACTTGCATGCTACTTGAAGGCAAAGGGTTGCTAAGGGTATTATCCATGCCTAGTGTACTAGTTTACTAACAGTGGAAGTTCTAGATAACCCAAGATCCACAATGAGTGTGTTATTATGGGATTCCATGAGTTTTTAACTTCTTCTCACTAAGGTATCAACAATAGGATAGAAAACACTCATGTAAAGTCTACTAAATGCAAGGTTAATGCAAATACAATGTAAGCTAACAAGAATTAATTACTAAAACTGAAATTATTGAAAGGAAACTAAACTATAAATGATAGAAAATTCAATGAAAAATATGCAAAGGGACTGATTCACCGAAGGTGGTGAATGAGTCCACGTGGTATTTTTTTGAAAATTTTCAAAAAAATTGAATTTATTTTTATGCTTTTTATGTTTTCTAATGCAATTCTGAAATGAAAATTCAGAATTTTAGTTTTTTTCAATGAAATTTAGTGCAATAATGCAAGCTAAAATAACTTTTCACTAATGTAAATTTTGAAAAACAATGTAAAACTTAAAGCAATGTTAATGCAAGCTAAATATAGGATGTAAATGCACTCCAAATAAGAAATATGATTCTCTATATGTAGTTTCGCGAAAATGAATAAGAGAATTTTGTGCTCTCTCTTTTGCTTCAAGGGTTTTGGTCCTAAAAAGGAGAGAGACAAAATTACACTTATTCACTCAAGAAAAAACCCTTGAGATTGAAATATGACAAAGGGAAGGTTCTAGGGAAATGATAATATCAAATAAGGGTTCACCACCAAGTGTAAACTTGGAAAATACAATTTTTTTGAAGACATAGTGTGATATGTAAACTAGTGCTAAATTACCTAAGAATGCAAGTAAAATGTAACAAAAAGTTGTGATACTAGAAATGTGCACCTGGGTAACTAAAGAATGAAAAATGGAGGTATAGATCATTGAAAATTATTATGTTGAAGTTTACTAGGACTCATAGACCAGGCTGGGTGAATCATTCTAGTTTTCTAGAAAATGTGCAGGAGTAGGTTTCAACCAAAGGGGACTCAAATCTGCAAAAAAATATAGTTTAGGCTTGTACAATGGGACTCATTCACCAATAGTAATGAAACAGTCCACTTCTAGATTTATAGAAACTCAAAATTGGATTATGTAGCTCTCAATCTACTTTTCTCTTCCCAACTGATTTTGAGATACAAAACTACAAAATCCATCTTGTAGACCTTCTCCAAGCTTCTCCAATGGTTGATGACAACTTTGAACACTTTGAATTTCTTTGACAACTTAATGAAAACTTTTACAGTTTTTCTCCTTGACAAATATACAACCTATACCTACAAATCACATGTGAAGAGAGGGAAAAATGTTGTGGGGGTTAGTGAATAGGGGTTTTCCTTGGTCAAACCCCTTTTTGGTAATTAAACCATTGAAATGAAATGAAATATAATAGAGAATGATGAATGAACAAATAATGAAGTTGAAACTCACCAAACCCTTGTAATAGAATGCTACAAACATGTAAGTGATGGCTCCAATGGATGAGGACTTGAAATCTAGATTGATGTTGATAGATCTTGAATGCAATGCTTGCTTGAATCGCATAACCCTACATCATAAATGTTAGCTCTAAAACAACATGATTCAAGAAATCTTTGACATGATGAAAGACACTTGAAGAATCTCTTGATTGCTTGATAATATTCCCTTGAAATGTCTTGAATGCTCTTATGAATACTCAAATGGTCTTTTGAACTATACACATGAATGCTCAAATGCTTAATTAGGCAATTAGGATGAAATGAGAGAAAGAATCTTATATTTATACTCAATTATGCAATAATTCCCAAAATTACAACTCTATAGGCCGACCTTAGATCTTAGAGAATGAAAAATCACCTAAATTTAGAATTAAATTTGAATTTTGAGTTGAAGGGGACTCATTCACCACCTTGGACGAATGGGTCCCACCTAAGCAGACTCATTCGCTTATAATGGTGAATGATTACAACCTTAGGAAGTTAAGGTTGGTTTTGCAATTTTGATGTTTTAAATGATATTTATTTGGATTATTCTAAAAAATACACATAAATAAGGCCTATGGATGCAAAATGGGGCCAATTAAAGCATAAGAAAGCCCAATTATTAATGAAAAACCTAAGAAAGTGTGAAATTGTATTGCAACACTTTTAAATAAGGCTTGGTAAATGATGAAAATAGGTTATTTTATTAAGACCTTAGAAAAGTGTGAAAGTGTGTTATAATACTTTACAACACTAAGGTAAGGTACCATTTGAATCCTTTTGTTCACAAGGTCCCAAGACCTAATGTGAATGTGTTATCCACATTACAACACTAAATCAAGGTAACATTAAGAAAAAATCCATAAGAAGGACCCAAATGAGTGCAAAAAATATCAAAGGAACCTTTTTTTGACACCAAACCTTACACTATTTTCACATTTACAATATAGGTTATATGGCCACCTTGCATAGCACATTTTTCTTGCATGTGGAGCCATGTTGTTTTTTCATGGGTGTCAAGCATACAAAGCTATTTTTGCATGGGTTTCAAGTATAAAAACCTTTTATTGCCTCATGAATTCCTACTATTTGTGTTGTGTGGTCCCTTATCAAAGTTATCAAGAGGTATATAGCTTTGGTATAGTTATACTTATGGGAGTTGAACTTAGGCATGAATTTCCCATCACCACTTGCTTCTCTATGTGAGCACATATTGGGCACATGCATATGTGTCTTGTTGGTGGCTCACCTAATGGATGACTTGGGGTTCCACTACTGCTTGTGAGTGTGTGTTGATTTACATAGTGGACATCATGTTCTACTTATAAATATTTTTGGACAAATATCATATATCTAATCCACAACATGTGAGACAAATGGTCGAAGCTTGATCCACCTTCTTTTATTTTTATTTCTCTTTCTCTTCTTCTTTGACAATGCATGCTTGTGCCTTGTTGTTTCTCCTTACATCATTTTCATGTGTTTTCTCTTGTCCCTATGTTGGTTTTCCATAGGATCTTGATGCTTGGGGCTTGTGCAACCCTCTATATCATTGTCATCCTATCTTACTAGCATTGGTACACTTGGACCCCTCTTGATGTAATTTTTGTCTACTTTAGTATGAGTTTGAAGCAAGTTCCTCTCACAAAAGTGGGGGCTAAATGTAGTGTAGGAAAATGTATCCCCTTAAATTTTCACACTTTTTTGTGCCCTCGTTGCAAAAATTGAACTTCTTTATGCCTTATTTTGTGCTATTTTACATCCACAAGCCTTATTTAATGTATCTTTATGAGGATAATCCTGACATATATCAAATGACCAGTCATATTTAATGATTTTTTATTGTATGGCCTAAATTTAGAGATTTAGGACTCATATGCCAGCTTGGGCATGTCAATCCCACCTAAGTTTTGGGGCCTAGTCCTGAATTGGGCATTAAACATAACATTTCTTCAAATTTGTGTCCTGGGCTTAACCTACTGGGACTTATACACCCCAAATAGAGTATGAGTGCCACTTAGCTTAGACCTAATTTTGAATTCAATTCTTGGAAGGATTTTATTCTCCTAGATTTTATTTCATCTTTTAGTGTTGTAATTTTTGGAAATTTGGCATAAACAAGTATAAATACATGATTATTTCACATATTTTCTTCTAGAAAGTTTGACTTATCTAGAAATTCAAGTATTAAAGCTTTACAACAAATTTGTGATAAAGAAAGTTTACAAAAGCATTCAAGAGCATTCAAAGTTGATTATTAAGCATTTTGGAGCATTATTCAAGATTCAAGCATCATGTCAAAGTCATCATGCATCATGTTTGTTCTTGAGCTAACATTTGTCATGTAGGTTCTTACGATTCAAGCAAGCATTCAAGTCAAGATCTATAACATTCAATCAGGAGTAAAGATCTACATTTATGCTATCCATTGCATACATGATTGTAACATTTATTCCAAGGGTTTTGTGAGTTGCAACATAGCATATTTGTTCATTGATCATTCCTTTCTATTTCATTTCATTTCAAGGTTCGATTACCAAAATGGGGTTTGACCAAGGAAAATCCTTATCTACTAAGAAAACAACATTTTTCCCTTTCTTTGATGTGTGAATTGTAGATTTAGGTTGTGGATCCATTGAAGAGAGAGATTGAAGAAAATTTGTCAAAGTTGTCATCTATATTGTAAGACCACAGAAAGTCACCTATAGGTTAGAATTTAGTGTTTCAAACTCAGAGATCAGAAGGGAGAGAAGATATAGGAGATCACTAGAGGATATCAGAGTTTTAGATCAACCTTGATATTAGGACTAAATCACCATTTGTGGTGTATGGGTCCTAATATAGCAAAATTCAAGCATTTTCTATAGATCATTATTTAGCAGTTCTAGATTTTGGATTTGGCCCAAAACCCTAAACTGGGATTAAATCTCCCCTACTAGTTTATCAATCCTAGTGTGCTTAAAAATTCATAATTTTCGTAATTTAGATTTTGTTTCAAACATCTTCAGTCCTCTTAGTGCACCTTAATTAAAATCTTCTTTGTTATTTTGATTTGAGTTCAGTTTATAGGTTAGATCATTATGTTTTGCATGTTACTTTCATTACTTGTAGCCTTTGCTTGGTGGTGAACCCCCTTATTGTCTTTAATCACATCCCTAGGACACCTTATTGCAGAACTCTTTCCCTCATTCCATCCCTATATTGATATCTCTAATGTTTCCTTCAATGAAACTTGAAGGAAATAGGTGGAGGAAGGAACGTTAATCCCTCTACTTGTGTTCCATCTCCCTAAAATGTGGAAAAAATGCTATTTTCTTCATTTCAGTAGCATTGATCTCCTAGATAAAATTGATGTGGACTAGAAAATTATTAAATTCAATGATGTTAATATTTTTGGCTTTGAAAATGTTAATAGACAACAACTAGGAATGATCACATTTCCTATTGAGGTTAGACCTATAGTTTTTCCTACCCCTATCCATATCATTCCAGGGCCTCTTTCAAAAAACCTTCTCCTAGGGAGACCATGGATTCATGCTATGAAAGGAGTCCCATCTACCCTTCACCATGTGCTGAAATTTGAATAAAACAACAAGATATACATGGTTGAAGAAAATGAACAAGGTGATAAATCTCAAGTTAAACATGATCATAACACTTCCAACTCCCCTAATACTTTCATTCCAATTTCAAAAGTAGAACCTATAATTTTATTTTAATTATAATTTTATTTCACCTACAACAAAATTATTTAGTGATGATTGAGGTTCATTATATTTTATGCCTCGTTTCAATGATGAATCCAAAATATCACCCTCAAAAACCAAAGAATCATTAAACAAAAGATTCATTTTAAGAGACATTCTTTAGTGATGATTGTGGTTCATTATATTTTATGCCCTCCTTTATGGGAGAGTATGAAATCTCACTTTCTACACCTAAATTTCCTTGTGGTTCATGTGCTTAACTTGGTTCTATGTCAACACCATCACCCCATGGTGGCAATGGGGGACCTCTGAACCCCATCCCTCATGAGAGGAAGATACATAACTTTAAGAAACCTAAAAAGGATTTGTGTTCTCATGAGGAAGTCAATCATTCTTTGAAGCATAAAACCCCTTCATCTAAGTTAGAAGAATGTTATGGTATTGGATACAAATCCCTTTCTAAGCATGGATACAATGAAAGCATGGAGAAAAATCATAGAGAACAAGTGAATTATATACCATAAATTTTCAAAAGAGATCTAGGTTTTCAACCTCTATCTCCATCTTTATCTAAGGCCTTTATCATCTATTATGTGTATGACAAATTGTACTAAGTGTAGCACAAAAATTGGTATACCTTGTCATTATCACACTTGATTTGGGATTAATTAATGATAAATTGGACTTAATTTCTCTTTGGTCTAGTGTTGTGAGATTTTTTACACATCCACATTAGGTCTTGAAACCTTTCAAATGCATTTAACGATGTGTTGTAAATGTGTTGTAAAGTGTTGTAAATAACTTTCACACTTTTCTAGACTTTTATTAAGCGTCAAAGTCTAATGGACCTATTTTTCTTCTAATTCAATGTTATAAAATGTATTTAATTACATTAACACATTAATCTAGAAGGCTTGTAAATTAAGCCTAATTCTAATGTAGTGTTGTAATGTGTTTTACACATTCACATTGGATATTGTGCCATTCTAGGCTATGTGGACCTCATTTTAGTGTTGTAAAGTGTATTTAATCACACTTTCACATTGAAATTTATGTTCCTATCCATAATTACCCTATACATCATCATTAATAGGCCCTTATGACCCCATATTGTGCATCTCGAGGCTTATTTTGATCAAAGACCTAATAAAATAAACATATAAACTTGTTTTCTTCACTCCCTAACAATCCAACTAGAAAAAGGGCCCCTATGTGACTAAGTTGTCCATCTGGGTGAATGATTCCCATCCAAGTGGAACTAAGTCACCCTACTTGGCGGCTTAGTCATATTTTTGGCTTTTTTCAAGGTTTGAGACAAAAAAATTAGGTTTTTAGTTTAATTTTCCTCCATGTTAGCCTTGGGGATCAAAGTAATGGGAATTTTAGGTGGAATTCCTATATAAAAAAGCTTTTAAACCCTAGTTCATTAACCTAATCATTCATTAATAATTCATTCTCCATCTCAAGTCAAGCAAGATAGGGTTAGGTCATTTAGAGAGCATTCAAGATCATTTTTAGACATTCAAGGGTAGATTCTTCATCTATTGTTCTAGAAATTGAAGATCAATCATCATGGAAAGGTACTAATTCCATTATTTTATGTTCTTGCATCATCTTATTTCTTCATTTGGTTTAATTACCTAAAAGGGGTTTGACAAAGGAAAACCCCTATTCTCTAACATTCAACATTTCTCTTTCTTTCCTTGTGTGTTTGTAGATTTAAAGGAACTTTGTAGGTTTGGAAATCATTGAAGAATAAGTTGAAAACTTGTTGAAAACATCTCCTTGTTATATAGGGAAAAATATCTACAAAAAGTCACTTATAGCCTCAAACATCAAGGCTTTGGATCTAAATACCTAGAGGAATAGAAAGTGCAAAGCAAGGGCTTTCATTTCCAATTTTGGATTTTTAGAAAATCCAAAGTGGATTAAGTCACCATCAATGGTGACTTAGTCCCAATATACCTATTTTTCAGAGGTTTTTGTAGATCTGGATAACCATTTGGTTGAAACAGGCTCCAGAATAGTTTTCCAGATCTTGGACTAAGTCGCCTAACTTGGCGCAAGTCTCCTAGTTAGCTAGAAAATTAGATTTTCCAAAATTTTAGAAGCATATGTAGTTTGAACCCTAGCCTCTTTCAGTTTCTAGGTGTGCTCTTACTATTTTCCTTCTTTATCTTGTTTTATATAGAATTCAATCTCTCTTTCTACATATCACAATGTGATTTCAATCAAGGTGTATTTTCTTAGTTTTGCATTAATAATCCATCTCTTTTATCATTTCTTCACATCTAGGGAATTCTATTTAGATACATTTTAATCATATTTTCATTAGTCTTGAGTGAACCACCTAAGTTTTTGTGGGATACCTTTCTCCTTTTAGGTGAAAAACCTTATAAGTGTAAGAGAGTGCCTATCAACAAAAAATAGCATCTTGAACCAAATTTTTGAATACCTTCTTGTCTTATTTGGAGTCCATCATCATCCTAGAATTAGCTTGCATTGCATTTTTCATTTGTTAAGTTGCATTCTAGGGTTTCAAATTTTGCATTAGTGAAAGTCCATATAGGATGCATTTTTGCATCTCAAATCATTAAAATTTTCTAAATTTCTGAATTTGCATCTTAGCTCTGCATAATACAACACACAAAACATAAAAAATAAATATAGAAATCTGAAAATTATGAAAAAAAAATCACCATTGGGACTAATTCGCCACCTTGGGTGACTTAGTCCCTATACACCCCTGAAACTACCATTTACATCACTAAAAACCCTCTTTTTAAGCCTTTGTTTGCTGCCATTAACTATCTGTATTAGGTTAAGTTCTTGTTACATGCATTTCACTAAATCTAGCTTATTTTTTCTCATTTCATGCATTACTTAATTTCAATTTTGCATTCACAACAATTCTTTTTCAGATCATTGCATAATATAATCAGTACATTACCTTGTGTGAAATCGGAAAATTTGCACTTCATCCTATGTCTTTACATTGCATTTTAAGTTTGCATAGATTTTATTACATTTAGATCATTATAAATAAGAATTTTTTATATTCATGGCAATTATGGATAGCATTAGATTTTTGTAATATTCATTTTCAGCATTAGTTCCTAGTTCATTTAGATCAAATTCATTAGAAAATGAAAACAAACAACTAAACACATCATGAGAAACAATTTAAAAAATGCTTACATTTAGAAAAATTATATCATCCAATCCCTTTAGTAGTGATGATTTTGACATGTTATATTCAACCCTTAAGGACTTCCTCTCACTAAGATCATCCACTAAATATTTGACACAAAAGGAGGAAAGTATCAATAATCATGATAATAATAATTGGTCTTCTCCTAATATCTCTCCCATTGGTGATGAAGGTATCTTAGTGAAAGAAGATACAATCATTGAAGATAATGAAAGTATTTCTTGTATTCCTTCTTCTCTCCCTTGCAAAGACATTATGACACACGAAGGTGAAATCAAGGTCACTACCTTACATAGTCTCCATTCATCTCCTAACACGTCCCCTACTGGTGAAAATGCTTAGTGAATAAGAATACAATAGTGAACATTTGATCATGAAAAATACATTTGTGTGGATAATATGATTGAGAGTTATTACAATCCTACCTCTCCTAGACTCAAGAAGACATTATAGGACATGTGGATGTAAATGTAGATAATCATGACAATCAAACCTTTTCTTCTCCTAATATCTTCTCTAGACATGAAGAAGATAGTTTAGTGTTAGAAAATATCCTTTTTGAGACTCATGAGAATCTTATTCCCCCCTTCCCTGATTCCCCTACCATTTGGGAAGACCTATTTGAACAAAAAATTTCAATCATTGGTAACCATGAAAATCCTAATTATCTTTCTCTTGATGCCTCTCCTATGAGCAATGAAGCTACTTTACCAAATCCAACCATGAAATGTGATGAAATTATTGTTTGTCACTTTCCTCAAGGCTCTCCTACTAGGGTAGATATTATGGCACAAGAGAATAACACCTTAGAGAAAAGGGATGTCATTATGGATAGCAATAAAATTTCCCCCTCTCCTAATATCTCTCCTATTAGTGAAGAAGATATTATTGTGTTACAAGATATCATCAACGAGAATCATGAGGAAAACATTATTGAACAAAGAAACACCATCATTTCCAATCAATAAAATCCAACCATAGATCACTCCCTTACTTGTGATGAAGTCAATAGTGAAGAACCAACCATTGAATGTCATGAACATCTAGTTTACAGTTCTCCTAAAAAACCTCCTAATAGGGAAGGTATCGTGGTGCAGGAAAAGGGTATGTGCAAGATCATGATGGGCCAAAAAGTGACGATATGTAAGTGATATGATGGCCCATGTGGCTGATGACATTTTTTTAACCCAAAATTGATGAAACAAAAAGAGGTTTCAAAGGAGATTCTCAGCTTTCCAACAATATAAATTATGCTTTACTTTGAATTTAATAAATAATTATTATTAATTTTCTATTTAAATTATGACTAAAGCCCTCATTGATAGGTTGATTAAAAAAAAACTATAGCTTTCAAATGGTATCACATTTTTTGAATCTGAAATATGTGTCACATTCTATGTTTCGCATACTATATGATTAAAAAGAAAATTGAATTTCATGAAGTTTTGACCAAGTTAAGGAGGTTAGACATACAAGTTTTTATTTTTTTTAAATTTGTAATAAAAAATTCATAATTAATTACTTACTTGGAATAAAATTACAAAAAAATATGAATCACATCACGACATGAGTCCTCTACTTATATCTAAAATATTATAAAAAATAATTATGATTTTGTTGTGGTTAGGGTGGTTAGACAGACACCTACTTCTTATTTTTTCCCTAAAATTTAAGTACTACTGCATTGGAATTTCAAAATTTCACCAGATGGATTTATTTATTTTTTAAATAAACCTGGTATTTTAGAAACTACATTCAATTTGCTACAGATTCTATTTTCACATATTTTTAAAAATAATATAGATAACTTATTCAAATTTTTACTTCAAGTTTCCTAACTCTAATTTTTCTGATTTTTTCCCTCTTAAGGGCCTATTTTTTCCATGATGATCCTACACATACCCAAAACATCAACAATATCATATGAAAACCAACAATCAACCTCACTTTGAAGCATCATGAATTGCTTGATATTGATCAACCCTTGAACCAAACATTAGGAGTTCATGACAAGTCTTCTACTCAAAAGAAAAAGGTTACATGTGCTATGATTAGTACTAAGGAAACAAATATAGAAAGAAAAAGACAAATTTAAAAAGCCACAACGTTATTGGAAGAAGCTTCAAAAACCTTTGATTTCATTTCTACATCCATGAGGGAATACATGATCATAACAAAAGAATCTAAAAAGGGAAGAGAGAAAGAGGTAATGTCAAAAACATTCCCTTCAACCACCTTACAAGTAAAGGAAACATCCAAGACAAAATTTGAGGAAATTGAACAACCATCCAATCCAAAACAAGTAACAAAATGTTTTGAACAAAAACTTGGGAAAGGATGTGATGCTATAGAAGACGATATCCATGTCCCTATACAACTTAGTGATCTTGGTTATTGTCCCTCCAAAAAAAAACCTTCAAACAATTCTTCCAAGAAAACATTAACCTTGGTACATCCTAAGCTAATAGATATCTCATTAAATACCTATCACAAGGAGCATCATATTAACATATCATCTAGGCTCACCTTTGTCCTAGACTAAGTGGGGCAAAGGGAGTTAGCCTTCTTCCTGTATGTCACTTGTCTTTGTCTCTTTTGGCTAGTCATTAAACTTTCATGTACATATAAGAGCAAGCTTGGGATGTGGATTACATGCTTTAAGTTGGCTCACATGTGACATACTTACTCATGATGTAGCCTCATTTGGAAACATGTGACTTGGCATAGGGCTTTCCAAGCTAGCTCTCATGTCTTCTTTCCTTTATCATTCACTACTTTAAAGAAATTGCTCATAGTAATGGTGTTGGCAAGATCTTTCATGTGGGATCATATAATGATGACATCTTTTAGAAAAACTTTCACATTGATAATTTTCTTTTTTCTTGTGATGTGTCCTCTTCTTGGTGGTGTCATTAGCATTGATTCCTTCCAAGAGTGTACGGTCTATTGACATGGGATGATGTGAATGAGGAATCCCATGGGAAATGATGTGAAACCTTGAATTTTCCTCTCTTGAATACATCAAGCACAATGCTCCCTTAGAAGAAGACCTTACATGAATAAAGTAAAATCCCCTTTAACAAAATCTTGACATGACATTCAAAAGCATTTACAAAATAACATTTTCATTGTGGCATCTTATGAAAGTTATTAGGAGGTATAACTTTCATATGGTTCAAGTGGGAAGGCCATTCTGAGGCATGACTTTCCCCATATCCACTTACGTGTGTGTGAGTGCATACCAACCGCGAGTGTATGTGTCTCACCTTTCAGAACTTCTCACTCGATGGACAACCAAGAGTTTTGTCACCTCAGAGTGATTATGCATATTTGAACAAAAAACCTAGATTTGAGCCACATTGTGTTGGAAAAATGGTTGAAGCTTGATCAACCTTTTTATTTTCACTCTTTTCTTCCTTCTAGTTCTTACCATTGCATGATTGCATATCTAGATTTGTTGCAAATCATTCAACTTGCATGTTCTCTTGTGCTTATGTTGGTTTGATGTAGGATCTTGGATCCTAGGGGCTTGACTGATGCCTTGATATTTTTCATTCTTTTTCATCCACATTGGTACAATTGGACCCCTCTTGAATGTCTACTTTAGTGTGAGTTTGAAGCAAGTTCGTCCTCTCACTAAAGTGGGGGCTAAATGTACCACAAAAAATGTATACCTTGACATTTTCACACTTGATTTGGGATTAATTAATGATAAATTGGACTTAATTTCACCTTGGTATAGTTTTTTGAAGTCTTTAGGTCTTGGACCCTTGTAAATGTATTTAACGATGTCTTGTAAAGGTTTTTCAAATAACTTTCACACTTTTCTAGACTTTTATTTAGCATCTTAGTCTAATGGACCTATTTTTCCTCTAATTCAATGTTATTAAATGTATTTAATTGTGTTATCACATTAATCTAGAAGGCTTGTAAATTAAACCTGATTCTAATTAGATAGTGTTGTAATGTGTTTTACACATTCATGTTGGATATTGTGACCTTCTAGGCTACGTCGACCTCATTTTAGTATTATAAATTGTATTTAATCACACTTTCACATTGAATTTTTTGTCCCTAGGCCTAATTACCCTTTACATTATCATTAATAGGCCCCTATGACCCCATATTGTGCATCTTAGGGTTTATTTTGATCAAAGACCTGATAAAATCAACATATAAACCTAATTTCTTCACTCCCTAACAATCCAACTACAAAAAGGGCCCTTATGGGACCAAGTTTCCCATCTGGGCAAATTAGTCCCATCTAGGTGGGACTAAGTCACCCATAATGGTGAATTAGTCCCATCTAGGTGGGACTAAGTCACCCATAATGGTGAATTAGTCCTATTTGGGATATTTTCAAGGTTTGAGTAGAGAAAAATAGGTTTTAAGTTTAATTTTCATCCATGTCGGCCTTAAAGATCAAATTAACAAGCTTTTAAAGCCTAATTCATTAGCATAATCATTCATTCATGATTCATTCTCAATCTCAAGTCAAGCAAGCTAGGGTTATATCATTTAGAGAGCATTCAAGATCATTTAAATACATTCAAGGAAAGAGTCTTCATCTATTGTTGCAAAAATCCAAGATCAATCTTCATGGAAAGGTACTAATTCCATTATTCCATGTTCTTGCATCATCTTATTTCTTCATTTGGTTTAATTACCTAAAAGGGGTTTGAGCAAGGAAAACCCCTATTCCCTAACATTCAACATTTCTCTTTGTTTCTTTATGTGTTTGCATATTTAGGAACTTTGAAGGTTTGTAAATCATTGAAGAATAAGTTGCAAACTTGTTCAAGACTTCTCCTTATTGGCTAGGTCAAGATATCCACAAAAAATCACTTACAACCTAGAAAATTAGGGTTTTAGATTTGGATTGAGGAACAGAAAGTGGTGACCATGGGATTCCATTTCCACTTTCTGATTATTAGAAAATCCAAAGTGGACCAAGTCACCATCAATGGAAACTTAGTCCCATTTTACCTATTTTTTGTAAGTTTTTGTAGATTTGGATAACCATTTGGCTGAAACATGCTTTGGAATAGTTTTCCAGATCTAGGACAAAGTCACTCAACTTGGCATAAGTGTTTTAGTTGGCCAAAAAATTATATTTTCTAGAATTTGAGAAGTTTCTACAGTCTTCACTCTGACCTCTATTAGTTTCTTGGTGCACGCTTTCTATTATCCTTCTTTATCTTATTTTATATTGCATTCAATCTCTCTTTTTGTATATCACAATGTGTTTTCAAACAAGGTATATTTACTTAGTTTTGCATTAATAATCCATTTCTTTTATCAGTTCTTTTCTTCTAGGGAATTCTATTTAGACATGTTTTAATCATATTTTCATTATTCTTGAGTGCACCACCTACGTTTTTGTGGGATACCTTTCTCCTTTTAGGTGAAAACCCCTAGAAGTGTAAGAGAGTGCCTATCCCCAAAAATTTATGGTTCACTAAGAAATAAATATTCCCTACTGTTGATCAAGTGAGTATCTTGTCAAGAATCCTCCAAGATCACTTAATATCTCTCCCTCCAAAAACATGAAAAAAATGGTACAAAAAGAGTTTAGTTTGTGCATATCATAGAGTTCATGGTCATTCTACTAATGAATGTAAGGCTTTGGGTAATTAAATTCAGCATCTTAAGGATTTTAGTGCTCTTCCTTGTCTTGAAGTACCTATTTCCTCTAATTGATATTGATTTTCATTCTATCATGTTTCTCATCAATCACCTTAGCTCACCCTTGTCTTGCACTAAGTGGGGGAAAGGGGGTTTGGTAGTCTTGTCCTCATATGACACTTTTCATTCTCTTTTGTCTATTTGACCACCTTCCATGTATATATAAGAGCAAGTTGGGATGTGGACAAAATACCTTAAGTTTCCTCACACGTGATGTACTTTTTCTTTCTATATTTAGCATTACATTTTGGGGACAACCCTTTATTCATGATGTAGTTTCATTTGGGAACATATGATGTGGCATAGGGCTTTCCAAATAAGCTCCCATGTCCTCTTTATTGTTAGCATTTGTTATTTGCTACTTTAAAGTAATTTCTCACAACATGGTGTTTAGCAATTTCTTTAAAGTGGGGGCATACATTGGAATTATTCTCATGTTTCATTATATGGTCTTCATACTTCATACGACATGTCTTTCTATTGGTGATTAAATTGGGTGTGATATCCTTCAAGGGTGTGATCTCTCTTAGAATATTATATTCCTCTTAGTGGAAATGCCAAGCAGAGTGCATTCCCTAAGTTGTTAATCTTTTATTCTTTGATTGGTCCTCCCTTGGAGACATTAGGCATGATGACCCCTAAGTTGAGAGCTTTCATGAACTAAGAAAAACCCATTTGAATGTTCCTTACACTATTTCACATTTACCATAACTATTATATTGGCACCTTGAATAACACACTTTACCTGCCTATGGAGTCATCCTGTTTGTTCATGGGTGTTGGCATACAAATTTTTTCTTGCCACATGAATCCTATTATTCATGTTGTGAGGTGCCTTGCCAAATTTGTGAGGAGGTATAGCTTTAGTATGGTTAGTATGTATGGGAGCCAACCATAGGCGTGACTTTCCCATAACTACTTGCATGTTTGTGTGGGCACATACTAGCCATGTGCATATGTGTCTCACTTCTCTGAGGGTTCACCTACTGGATACTAAATTCCACTAGCCCTTGTGAGTGTGCATTTTGTTTACATGGTGTACATAGTGTTCCACTTGTAAAAAAAAATTTGTACAAACAACTAAGGCTTGATCAACCCTTTTTTTTATTTTCTTTCCTCTTTATGTGTTTGGCAATGTATGCTTGTACCTTTCTTTTTCTTCATACGTCATTCACATGCATGTTCTTTTGTGCCTATGTTTGTTTTCCATAGGATCTTTATTTTGAGGGCTTGATCATCTCTCTTGATCATTGTTGTCCTATCTCACTAGCATTGGTACACATAGACCCCTCTTGATGAGAATTTGTCTACTTTAGTGTGAGTTTCACACAAGGTCATCCTCGCACTAAAGTGGGGGCTAAATGTAGTGTAGAAAAATATATTCCTTTACATTTTCACACCTTTTTTGGCTGTCCCTATTAAAATTTAGCTTATTTATGCCTTAATTGGTCCTATTTTGCATGGAAACAAGCCTAATTAATTTCATTTTTTAGCATAATCCTAACAATTAAAAAATAACAAATCATAATTCAATGTTTTTGGTTAGGTTTTATAGATCTAGGGATCTAGGAATCATACACCACCTTGGGAATATGGGTCCCACCTAGGTCTTGAGGCCTGATTTAAAATGTTGCATTGAACAAGGCACTTATTTGAGTTTGTGTCCTATGTTTAAGCCATTGAGACTCATATTCCCAGTCCCAAACTAGTGTATGAATCCCGCTTTACCTTGGACCTATTTTAATCCAAATTCTTTGTGGTATTTTATTATCCTAGATCTGATGGTGGCTTGTAGTGTTGTAATTTTGAGAAATTGGGCACAAACAAGTATAAGTACAAGGTTATTTCACATAATTTCATTTGAGCAGTTTTAAGGAAAACAAGCTAGCAAGTTTCCAAGCATCCTAAGATTTCACAAGAGCATTATAGAGCATTCAAGAGAAAATAATCAAGCCTTTAGACTTATATTAAAGATTCAAGCATCATCTCAATGTCTTAATGTATCATGTGTGTTTTTAAGCTAACATTTGTGATGTAGGCTTCATGATTCAAGCAAGCATTCAAGTCAAGATTTCAAGAATTCAACCAAGAGTCAAGATCCACGTTCATGCTAGCCATTTCACACAAGTTTGTGGCCTTCATTTCCCAAGGTTTTTTGAGTTGCAACATTGCATTTGTTCATTCATCATTCCTTCATGCTATTTCATTTCATTTCAAGGTTTGACCGATGAAAACCCCTATTCGCTAAAAAAAAAATGTCTCCCTCTTGATGTGTGTTTGAGGATCTAGATGAATTGGAGCTTGAAGATTCTTTAAAGAAAAATTTTCCAAAGTTGTTAAGATGTCATCTTCACAGAAAAATCACCTATAGATCAAAATTTAGAATTCTCATACTTGAAGATTACACAAGATAGAAGCTACTAAAGATCACTAGAGGCTATAGAAATATCATTCAAAGCCTAGTAATGGGATTAAATCACCATCTAGTTGTATGAATCCCTATATAACCTTTTTTGGGATCTTTTTGTATATCCTGATTAGTCACCAAAAGATTCTAGATTCTACCCAAATTCCTATACAAGTAGGACTAAATCACCCAACTTGGCATATCAGTCCCAATGCACCTTTAAACAACAATATCCAATTTTTTTCAAATCTTGTTTTTACCTCTCCATTCCTTTAGGTACTTTTATGTTTTATATTGCTTTTCACTTTGATTTAATGCTTTCAAGTTTTTAAGGTTTTTTTCATAAGTGTTTCCATTTCTCCTTTGAAGTTTCATTTAATGGTGAACCCTCATTTAATCACACCAAGGAAACCCCTAGTTCACATGGTTGAGGGATATTGGTAACTTCCTGATGAACTAAAGTGTGAAATAGGTCCCAAAGTTCCATCTCCTAAAAGGTGTACACCTCATTCCCTTTGGTTCATGCCTATCCTTTAGAGTGAGTACAAGCTCTTATTTGTGCTTAAGAGGAAGATGTGGAATCCTCTCATCAAAAGCGAAAGAAGGATCCATAGTAGATATGACATTTGGGTGAGGCATGTTTTATGGGCTTAAGAAAGGAAGGATGCTCGAAGAGAAGTGGTTAAGGGAGGCTTTGAAGAAGGAGCAATGAACACTTGTACCCTCCTAGGTTAAGGTTCACCAGGATCTATTGAAGAAGCCAAAATAAAGACTAAAGAAATAATAATAGAATTAGGGATAGAGATAGAAGTAGAAGTAGAAGTGGGAGTAGAAGAAAAGATAGAAGGTTCATCCCCAGTCTTTTGCAAGGCCTCACATTCTTGGGGATAATGCCTCTTGAAAAAATTTACAGTCCAACACTAGTCAATTTTGATAGATATGACTACTAAGAATGATACCCAGAAAAGACTCTATAGTATCTTGTTCCACTAGAAAATTAGTCTTTGCAGAAAATGTTGGTGGAAGAGTAAGCTCCTAAGGAGGAATAGGAAGCACTAAAAAATAGAAATGATGATATTGGCCATGCGATCCTTTGCTTTTTATTATTTACAATCATTTGGAAGAACAAGAGGAGGCCTTAGAGATCAAGATGTAGAGTAATAAAAGAAGATCCAACTCTACTCAAACGATTCCCCTTACCATGTAGGGTCGGTTGGTTAATTGTGGGTAAATTTGTGAGTTGGAAAACTTGTGGTTTAGATTTCATCAACACAAGTTCCTTTCATTTTTTTGTGCTAGGCACAATGGAAGGAACAAATTGCATCACCAGAAGTTGTGAAATCCTAGAAGATGAAGGTCTACTTGTGAGAGCATGCTTGTCTAGAGCCTTTGAAGGGAAGAACATAGAGGCCTTTATGGAAATGATATGAGAATAAGGTTGAAAGGTAGTATTAAGGTTCACAATTCCTATCTTGTACTTGGACTAGGCCTTGTAGAACATGTCTGCATGGGGAAATAAAGGTCTAAAAAGAGTGGGCCAAAAATAGTGTAGGGAAAGTCCTCCACATAAAATAAGGGGTTTGTATAATGTGTCATGGATAATATGTACTATTCTATCATGAGAAAATTTTAAGCATTTATGTACTACCGAAGGGACCACATTCATGAAGACTAGCCATGGAATTCATATTCTTACTCTAAATAGGTTAGATTTAGGGATCATGATAAAAGGGACATCTAGGGACTTAGGTCGAACAAGGATCGACAAAGAAATAGAACAAATAGAAGGTAAAGAGAATACATCATGAGCATGGATTGTGGCATTTGATTCCTCATATTTCTCCTTATGTATGTTCTCAATAAAAAGGGTCTCCTCCATAATAACATTGACCCAAATGGCAGGTCAACCATAACATTGATTATGGTGTTACCCTTGACTTGAGTGGGATGTAGAGCAAAGAATGCTCCATATTAAGGGGAAATTCATGTGGTGTAGAGGTTGTGTCAGGAATATTTTCCACATGAATTCTAGGAGGAATACAAGTGAATGAGACTATGTTCATGTGGTTAGAATGACTATAATCGAAAGACGAATAAGTAGATGTTATTGGATTGGTATAATGGCAAGGGAAGGCATCTATTTAGATTTTTAGTTGGTTGTTAGCATTGGCTATAGATTTTTTAAAGTTTTTTCTATCATTGATCCAAATGGTACTACTATCTATGTGGTCTTCTTAGTTATTAATTTTGTCTATCTACTATGGGGGTTAGGTCTTCTCTCTATATTTTGGGGGCTATTCCTTTGTGAAGAGATTCTTCTATTTTGTGGGGAACTCTTTGAACATGGGAGTTCATTAGGATTTTTTGGGTTCAAAATTTTAACTCATGTAAGATACTCTCAAGAGGGTGTTCATGTAGGAGTTTTATTTTACTTATTTTTGGGGATATTTCCTTTTCCTACTATCTTATTAAACATTTTTTAGGTTAATTAGAGATGCTTATTATAACACCACATAGAATAATCTATCAATTATGTGTCACTGTCACCCACATTTGGGTAGTCAAGTCTCTCCCCATATTGTGTATTCATCAAGAATGCTAATGAACATTAATTTATGTAATTATTTATTTGTTTATAGGCAGTTGTACATTCATTTATATTATAAAATCTATATATAAAAAAAAAATCTTCAAAGTATAATGTGGAATGAAATAAATTAAATATTTTCAAGATTTATATATCTTTTTTTGTGCTTTTCTAGTTTTATTATTGTTTTTATATTCCTTTAATTGTTATCAGAGCACAATTCATTCTTGTTCTTGGACATGTATTTGTAGTAGTATGAAGGTGTTAAGAGGTGCTAATTCAAGGACATTAGAAAATGCAAATGGGAAAGCTGACTTGATGTTAGGTGCTTGAATTTGTAGAAGTATGACAAATCCTATGCAACATAGGTAGAAGGAATCAAAAATTATCATATATTTTTTGGGGGTGTTGAAATATATAGAGTCTAAAGGTTTCAAACTTTAAGTTTGAATTTTTTGAATGAAGGATAAAGAGGCAAAAAAATTACTTCACTCTAATTTGCTTATATTTTATGCATTTCTCTCCTCTATTTGTGCATAGTATGAATATACTTGAATCTCAAGTGAATAGATAATATTCATTTAGACAGAATAGTATGTTGTTTTTATAGAGAAGTGGCATGTTTTACTTTGTGCTTCCCAAATAAAAGATTGTGTTGGAAGATTTTCTCAAATAAAATATATATTTTGAGAATAGGAGAAGCAAATCATTAGTACGTAATATAAAAAGTGATATTCTTCAAAGAAATATTACCATTTATGTTTGCACATGGTCATATTTTGTTGACAGTTTAAGATTAACAATTATGTTGCAATATAGTATATCTATTAACTATGATAATGTTGATGTGGAATTGAAGCCATAAGCCTATATAGGTTGTGTATGATATCTAGAAGATGATGACCATGCCTGAATAAAATAATATTTCTACATTCTAACAAAATGAGGTAGATTAGCTCATGAATATAACATAAGTAATTTAAGGGAAACAATGAGTATTCATTCTTTCCTTCATTTTGGGCTCAACTATAACTAGGAGGGTATCCCTAGAAGTATCACTAATAATATTAATTATAAATAGATATATGCTAAATAAATTTTATATAGTAGTATCCAAAATACACTTGGCCCCAAACATTGTTAGTAGACAAAACAACTAGCCTACTAAAAATAAAACCTCTATCAAGATGAGATGAATATCGTTGGATAAATGTGATGTGTAGTTATACAAGACATGGTTTCATAGAATAAGAAATTCTAAGGATCACTAATTATCATTCCCTATGTGAATAATTGAGTCATAAGTTTCACATTAATTACCAACCTACTTCTAAACTAATGGCCAATTGTGTATTATTTATTTCAAGTATGTATTTTTTCATAAGCTTCTAAGATTGGAGCTTAATTTAGTCAGTTATATAGTCATAATTTATGAAGAGAAATAACAAGTTGAATTCACTATAGAATATAAGTTATTTAAATACCTACACAACGTGCATGATAATGAAAAAGATAAAATATACATAGTAATCCTTATCTAGATAGAAAAATTCTATATGCAATAAGGAATGGACCATGAAAAACATGCCTTGTAATGACTGATAATTTTATGAATTTTTTAAAATTCTTATTATAGTCCATCATTAATATTTGTACCCTTATAAGAAATAAGATTGTTTCGGAAACTTTAAAGCTTAACCCATATTGGAAAGGGTTTTCTCTTAATTTTAAGAAATTCCAAATATGTTGCCAAGCCTTCCAAATAGACTCAAGGAGAGGTGAGGTCTTGAATGAGAAAAAGTGAAGCATGATGGATTTTATCTTACTACCCTATTAGTTGCCACTTATCTTTGACTACAACAAAGTTAATTTGACTTTGTGTGCAGTTCTTCCACAATTTATCACCTTTGATAGCTTTAATAAGCCATTTTTGTGCCAAATAAAACCCTTTAATTCTTATATCTATATGTCCTAAACCACCTTTATATTTAGACTAAATATAATGAGTCAATGATGTTGATATAAATATTGTATCATCTTATTTAGCCCATAGAAAACATCAAATAATTTTGATTAAGTTTTCATACTCATTTTTAGAAGACATTCAACATGATGAGTAATAAACGTACATGGCAAAAAATATTTTATAAGCAACTATGATTTTACTAATCAGAAAATGAAATTTATTCCCCAAGCTAAAAGTTCTTTTCTTGAATCTATTAAAAAACAAATCCATTTTAACATGCCAATACCAAAGGGTATTCCAAGATACCTTATAATTTGTCCTGTTTGATTTGTTTCCATTGCAAAAGAATCCATTGGAAAATAGAACCAGCTTAAACAATCAAGAATTTTTATCATGTGGAAAAATAGATCTTGAAACAGGAACAATACAGCTGCAATATTTAGACCCACGAAACATCCAGCCCTAAAGTAGAACTGAGCGAAGCGAGCATGTACCGTGCAGGTTAAATTTGTTTTGACTATGTATCAGTATAAAATGTGAACAAATCGTATGCTTTTTACCCCACCTTTTCTGTAGTTACGCAGGGTTATTTTTGAAAGAAAACATCTGGTTGACCATGCTAAGGACGACGTAGAAAACCGTTTCTAACAACAAACAAATAGAAAATAATAAAATTTAAAATTATTCAAATTTATTTTAAACAGGTAGCAACCCGTTGCCTCTGCATGACCCTTTGTAATTAATACAGCTAGCCGTCTCAATGCGCAGACATTACATTGCAAAACAAGAACCAGGCCTCGTTAATGAAAGGCCAGGTTGATCACAACGTTGCGGCAACCTAAGCTCTTCCCAAATAAAATACACCCTCTTATTTAATAGCAAGAGTAACAACTGATACCAATGATTCAATTAACAATCATGGAGTGTCTTGCAGCAGAAGCGGAGCGGATGCTTTGCCAAGCCTGACTTGCGCATAATATTTGTCTTTTATAAGATGATATGGGCAAGTCATGCTTGGCTGAGTAACGCGCTCCCCTCTAATGCGAGACTCCCTCATGAGTTTCTCGAGCCCTCTAATACCATTTCACTTCATCAAACAAGCACAGCATTTGAAGGAGGATTGCAGATGGGGCTGGACCCGATATGTTGAATGTTATATAGCCCCTGCAAGGGCCGGCTTAACCGGCACACTCTAAGCGCTGAGTGCTTAGGTGGCCGGGCCCATTCTCCTGACATTTCCGTACCCTATCACATTCACCGTTTTGCTTTTTACAAAGTCCGTTTCGGTAAACTCTGTTCCTCCATTGTCACGTTTAAAGTTATTCTCTTTACTCCCACATTCCACGCGAGAATAAATACTGTGGAATCCTTTCTATAAATACTCTGCCGAAGTAATATTATATCATAGTATTTTAAACCAAAAGTGTGCGCCTGTGTAGGAGATGAATTCGGTGTAACGGCATATTATATAAAGATGCACTGAATTTAAATAATATAAAATTTTAAATAATTAATTAAATTGGTTCAACAATAAATATAATGAAAGATGATGAAAAAAGTTTTACAATTAAAAAATATTTAATAATAAATATTTATAATGAAAGATTTTGAATAAATTTTATATAATAAATTATTTAATATTTTTATTTTTTTAAATATATTTTTGTTATGAGGGGTCTTTAATATATACAGATTTTTTTAATTTTTAATTTTTTTAATATTTATTGGAATTTTTTTATTTTATTTGATAAGAGTTATTTTTATTTATAATTATTTTTTTAATTTGAAATGGCTCTTATAATTTCTAATAGATTACAACAAAACTAATTCCAATAAAACTTATTAAAATGATTTGTAAAAAATAATTCTTAAATGAAAATATAACAATAACATAAAAAATATAAACAACTTTCAAAATATTATAATTCATAAAATTTGGTAGATAAAATATTTGATAGTCCATGTTAATGAACATAGGATAATTTATAATATTCAAATTTAATATCATTTTTTTTTTCTTTTCTTCATTCATAAAAAATATATTGAATTTTATTAAATTATAAATATTAAACAATAATATTTCCCCAATGAATTATAATAGTACCAAAATCTAAATAAATAATGGATATCTACAATAGCAGTAAGACATAAAGTGACATGCCATGGTCATATATAAAAATTGAAACATAATTAAATATTTAAGAAATTAAAACTATTTAAGAGTTATTTTATATGTCATGAAACACAACTAAATGTTTTAAAAAATTAAAACTATCTAAGAATTATCAAAGTTTTTTTTTGTTTACTTAAGAGTTATTTTATAATTTTTTCATTTACTTAAGAATTATCTAAGTTTAAAAAAAAAAAAAATTTGAAATCTTCTAAGTAAATGAACAATATTTCTAAAATAACTTTTAAGTAAATAAACATAAATTAATGTCAATTTTCTAAACATACAATTGATCACCTACCTTATGATTTTCCATGGATAAATTAATTGGTCTTTAAAATATCCAAGAAAATGTTATGATGAATTTATTAACAATGATAATATTAAACCAAACAAAGATTCCCACAAGTTCATGTGTTCCTTAATATCTTCCCTTTTTATTTGTTTAGTTACTATAGTACCAAAAACTTCTACATTTCTCATCACATGTCTCCAGTTAACTCTTGAATTACATAATCTTATGGAATGATAAGTTTTAATTATTCCACCTTTCTTGTGATTTGGCTAGTGATTCTAACAAATCAAACATGATAAAGCATGAAGTAAAAGATATCTAATAACATACATATAGTCAAATTTCTTAGCTCCCTCTATTGAACTAGAGATATTAGCTTATGGCTCAAAATTTTAATACTAAAATTAAATAGAGTTCTCCTCAAAGTTCACACTCATTAACATAATTATTTAGGACATCAATCTATATGTTTCTAACTTAGTATTTTGAAGACTGATGGATGCTTCTTAAAAAGGAACATATTTTTCAAATATATTTTCAGAAAGTGATTTTTTTTACTTTCAACCTTGAGAATTAACTAGGATTTATTTTCTCAAAAAAGATTCATCCCTTTCATCTTCTTGGTGGATTCTTCCAAAATTCACTCCTTCACATTCTTGCAACGTTGAATTTTATTCTTCCTCATGCTCAACTATCATAGTTTTTCATTCACATAAGGATTTATAAAAGTGATAGACTTTAATTTCTTGGAACTCATAGTTATTTTTCTATACTCTTTTATGATTTGTTTATTATCCCTTTCTTCTAGATCTAGAATTGTTCTTTCTTTTGTTCATGCTCCATAATTGTAGCTAAGACCCTTTCTTGTAAGTTTGAATCTAATATATGCATAATTTTTTGGTTCCATGATCTATTTTTCTAGTTCTTTAACAAATTTCTCTAACTCTTCTTTTGTATCAACAAATTTAATTAATATATTTATATTATTTTAAAAGTAGGATAATAATATTATATAAATATGTTATCATAAAAGACACATGTTATCAGAAAAAATCATTGAATATATTAAAGACCTTCATAACAAAAATATATTTAAAAAAATAAAAATATAAAATAATTTATTATGTAAAATTTATTCAAATAAATTCTTTCATTATATATTTATTATTAAATTTTATTTTATTTTCATATCTTTAATTTTTTAATTGTAAAACTTTAAGAAAAACTTTTATTCATCATCTTTGATTATATTTATTATTAAACCAATTTTAATTAATTATTTAAAATTTTATATTATTTAAATACCACAGCATCTTTATTTAAACTGCCCCTACACCGAATTCATGTCCTACACATAGTCGCACACTTCTGTTTTAAAACACTAAGCTATTATATTTACTTCGGTGGAGGATTTATAGGAGAAATTCCATAGTATTTATTTTCGCGTGGAATGTGGAAGTAAAAAAATAACTTTAAACGTGAAAACGAAGGAACAGAGTTTACCGAAACGGACTTTCTGAAAAAAGGGAACGTGGATGTGATAGGTAAGGAAATGTCAGGGTAATGGACCCGGCCACCTAAGCACTCAGCGCTTAGAGTGTGCCGGTTAAGCCCGGCCCCCATGCAATGGATAGAGAATATATTCAATGAAAAAGATTTACGTTCAGATTAATTGCACATGCACTGAAAGTTTTGGTATCTTTATCTTTTTCTCCGGCTTTAATCAATGCGGTTGGAAAGCTATCGATTTAAATTCTCTGCAAAAGAAAAGATGACTGAGAAGCATCTAATTGGACCTTATCCAAAAGTTCCAATTATTCACAGATTTTTTGCGGTGTCGAGTAAATATAGGGACATAATAGATGTATTTCGATTTCTGAATGGTTTTAACTTCTTTTATTTCTGAAAAGAACCCGTGGCTTAATTTGAAGATAGTGGCGATGTCCTTTTCAGTGGAAGGAGAATAAAACGGACGCTATGAAAGCATTGGGAGAATATAGGTTCTCTGGGTGGAGAAATAATATTCGCTTGTCAATTACAATCTATCCATACAACTGTAACATGTACGGGAAAGCTTTTCGACAATAAGGATTTGCAGAGAATAATGGATATATTTTGAATACAGATGATTTGCTAATGTGTGGCTTTGCTATGGTGGTCCAGCCATCTAATCGAGGAAATAATGCTGAATTCCTACTTGTCTGCTTTTGTTGAAGATCTTTCAGACTATTGGATGTTTCTTAATTGTAATAAGTTGGGTGAAATTGAGTGGAACTATCAACTTGTGACTTACAAATTACATAATTTGTTGCTATATTATATATTTGAAACTTAATTGTTAAATATTGTAAGGTGAAAGGATTAGGCTGTTTTTCTATTGACACTATTATAAATGGAGAGTGTAGTAAGACATTATTCAACAATGTAGCTCTTGTAATATACTATTTTTCCCAATATTTATAGGGATTAGTAATTCAACAGAATTGTAAAGGTATTAGGATTGATTTTATTTATTTATTATTTTTATGAATAAGTTTATTTCTTATTAATTATAATATTACATATTAAGAAAAATTAGGTGGAAGATGACACCTTCTTATTGTACAAATTGGCTAAATTTTAGAGCAAGATATAATAAAAAATATAAGCAAAGTCATTATGTGACTAGAGAAAGATTAGAAGGAGGAGGAGGGGCATAGTGGTAATTTAGTCTATCCCATATATCAATGAGGTTTGTGATAACTACAAGAAGATTCCATCTATCATGTTAGGATTCAATTTCAATATATATATATATATATATATATATATATATATATATATATATATATATATTTTGTTAACTAATAATTTATAATTGGCATTCATATTTAATTATCTTTTTATTAATGAAGAGAGGTGATACAATGTTTCATAAGTATTAAATCAAACTATAATCATGCAATAAGAAATTATAGTCTCCATTCTCTAATGGCTACATAATAGACTTAAATGACTTATTTTTCACATGTTAAGAGTAATTTAATTATGTGTGTAAGTTATCAATGAATTAGATTAGAAACTTTTGACAATTAAATGTCTCAATATAAGCTTCTTTCACTATTGATAATTAAATGTCTCAATGTAAGGTTCTTAAGTTTAGGTTTTTTCTAGTGAATTTTCAAGGACTACATCTAAAATTGTAGGATTTTGTAGTTTCCCATCTAGACATTCCTTTTATTTCATGCCCATTGATCCCTCTTATCTTGTAAATGTTTTAGAATTATCATCCTAGCACCTTAACATACTCTTACTCTGACCCCTACACATTAATATTTTATGCTATGTTGGATTTTAGAATCATACTTTTGGTCATTATTTTGTCAACATGCCTTGTTGTGTCAATTCCTTAGTATCCCCAATCACTAATATTTGATCCATTTCAACAATATTTTATTAGTATATGTATGTATGTGAATGAAATTAACAAAGCAACATCAAATTAGATGGAATTTAACACTCAAATAAAACACGTGCAAACCTCTAATTGAGCTAAATGAAAATTTTTACTCAATTATGATGTGGGTGCTCAATAGATGAATATAACATTAGCATTCTATGTATATAAAATTGATAGGACTTACATAGAAAATTAATGCTTGATTCATGAAGATAAATGATTTCATTTATAGATTAAAAAGATGGATTTTCTTGATGGCTAATATTTCATTTGAAACCTAAGATTTGATCCTTAGTTAGGGGGATTAAGGAGGGGATGTGGCAAGTATAGGTGACCTACATATTATATTATTTTTTAATAAAAAACAATTATAATTTTTCAATTCAATGTTACTAGGGTGTAACACCTCTATAACCCTAGTCTGGGTAAGATAGCATTTTGATTTTGATTTGGTATTCTAACTATTAAATGTTGTTATAATGAGATTAGACATTGATGAGTATGGGAAAGTTTATTAGGATTAGTTATTATCCTAGATTACATGCTTATATGTTTATATACTATTATCATTATTTTTGTATGATTATGAATAGGAAATGGATGATGTTGTAACACTCATATCTGAGAGGCTTACGATATCATGACTCTATTCCTAATGATTAATGTTACTTTGACTATATGATATATGTTATATGCACATGTACTTTGATGTGTGATTGGAGTGATGCAGGTACTGATTATCAACTCCACCTGGATCCATAGGCCTGAGTGTACTCGTATTCTTTGATGGTGGTTACTAGAGTAGTCACTGGCCAAATGTCCCTACCCTAGCCCACTGTACCTTGTTATTGCAATGTTCCCATATTGTTGTCTTATCATCCGATTACATAACGGTAACACTTGGAACACCTTTCAGTCATATGTGTTTTATAGTATGTTTTGTCGAGGTATTTTGTCATGGTTTTTGTTAATCTGTTATGTGGATATATTTTGGTTGTTGGTGTTATGACATGGTTTCATATATGGTATTTATAGTGTTTTATTGATTGGAGATTAGAATGGTTATATCCATGAGGTTTAAAATATGTTGTTTTCAGTGATTTTTATTAATCATTCGAGGGAATGATATATTTCATTTAGTAATTTTAAATGATTTTATTAATACTTTTTGTGAGCTGTTAGAGTCTTATTTAAATCTTGTCGGGGAGCTTGTGTGTATTTTAATGTAGGATTTAAATTATTATTTTTATATGTAATAGAGAATGTTGTATATTTAGTGATTTTAATTAATTGCTTTGGAGAGCTTTAATAGTTTATTTAATTAAATTTTTTATTTCATTTATTGTGTTGAGGAGTTTAGTTAAAATAAAATGGGTAGCCCTATCATTGATATATATATATATATATATTTCTTTTGAGAGCTTAAAAAAAGGAAGATTTGTTTTGGGGAGAGTTATATTTTTGGAGAAGAAAAATTCTGCTTTGGGAATGAGGAGAAAACCCCATGATTTGGCTAGCTAAGTTGGGAAATAAACATGGATAATTTTTGAGAAGAAATTTGTGGGCAGTGGAGTTATCTTTTTGCAGAAGAAAAATTATGCTTTGGGAATGAGGAGAAAACCCCACGATTTGGCCAGCTAAGTTGGGAAAGAAACATGGATAATTTTTGAGAAGAAATTTGTGGGCAGTGGCTTCAAAGGTTCATCATAGCTTTTTTGTCTTGCTACTCCATTTTGGAATCTCGTCGTGCCTTGCTAAGAGAGCATTTCTTCACTTCACATTTGGGGAAAATTTAAGGTATTCTTATGTGTTTTCCTTGAATTTTGAGTTAGAAATGTATGTATGAGTGTGTTTAATTTTTTGAGAGTCTTGGCTACTGTAGGTGTTGTCATGACATTTTGGTTGTTGAATTTTCTTTTTAGCCTAGTTATGGTATTTATTTTTGGGGAAAGTTTGAGTCTTTTATAAATATGTACAAATATCTTAGTTTAAACTCAAATCCAACTATGATATTCACTTGAAAAAATCCAAATCTCAACTGGGTTGGAGTCCAAAATGAATTTTGAATACTTTCTTTTTTTGCCAAAATTTGTGTCGCTTGGTAAAACACATTTTTTTATTACTGATCATTAACTACCTATTACAAATAAAAAATAAAGGTTAATTCCATGTAGAAAAACCCATATCTCAACTGGTTCATGGTTAGATTTTTAATCAGGGCAATTTCAATTTTCATGTTTTTGCCTAGCCTAGTATAAAAACATGCTTTTTTGAACAACACCTTATTTTTTGTCATAAATTTTAAAACTAAAGGTGGAATCCAATTGGAAACATCAAAATATGAAATGGGTCAAGCTCCAATTTTAGATCTAGTAACTTTGAATTTTTATGAAATTTTTATGCCTCTTTGTCATTGGTTTGAACAACAACTAAACCTTATTCTGTGCTATAGTCACCTAGTAGCTGTTAATTGATTTTATAGTGGTTTTATAGGATGATTTAATGAGGTTGATACTGATTATATGTGTGGTTTTTTTATTAATTTAATGATGAATGTCTGAATTGTATTTGAACTATTTGTTAGTGGATACAATCAGTTGTTTAAATGATCTCACAACAATGTTTGCTTGGCTATGTTAAATAGTTTTAATGATGTATTTTAGTGGCTTTTCACTATTTCATATTTTCTATAGGATCCTTATTTGTTTAATTGAGATGAGCTTAGATCTAGGTAATTAGAGTGGTCTTATGGAGTGGCTCTCTATGGGCCCAGGGCCCATAGGTGGCTGCCAGGGGAACTAGTAGTAGAGTTATTGTAAACAAGCGATAACTAAATGAAAATAATGGGGTAAACACTAATAATATAATGAGTCCTTTTGCATGGCCTTGAGTGCTTGTAAAGGCTAAGGATGCACTCGAGAAGGCCTATCCTTATGTAGGTGTTGAGTTATCCATTTGTGGGGCATTGATTCATGCATGATTGAGCATCCTCATCCATATCAGAGGTGTACTTTATTCCTTTTTTGCCACCATTTCATGCACGCATGATGACACTCCATCCAATCTGCACTCTAGCACCTTGTACCTTAGTAATCATGAGTAGTACCAGAGATGTTATTGTATGAGCATTTCCATGTTGTGGCATTGACCTTATGTATTGTATTTTATGTTTGCTCCATGTTTGATGTCATCATTGGCTATATATTACCCTTGCCATGTTATTTCTATTTAGGCCTTGTGACTAACTCTGAGCATGGTGGGGTGGTCTTTTTTGAGTCCACATGGTAAGGAGGCGTTGCCACCACCATTAGGGGCTGGTGTATAGTTTATTGAAGCAACAGTTAGAGGTGTTCTCTCTTGTACATATTTTATCAGTTGATGTATCTTATTCATAACTATACCATTGTACTCATGTATATTCCTTTATGTATATTGTACTCTCTTGAGACAGAAGATGTAATCGTATAAATTAATGAGAGGAAAAGTGATGTTTTATATTTTGCTTATGAGTTTTAGTGTTGGTATTAGACTTGCTTGTACTATGATGATCATTATGGCTTTTATTTGAGAATTTTTCATGTAAAATCAAATCTTTGGCTGTGTATTCCCTTCTTGCAATAGTCTACAAAGGTTCTAGTGCAATGTGGCTATTACCTAAATATCACTAATGGCTCATTCAGGAAGAGCTATTTAATTTTAGACTAAGAGAAAGGTACATTTTATCCTCTCCTATATTAGATTCAATTGCATAAATTAAATAATTTAAAAGATTATGTTTACAAATTACCGCATTTACACAAGTGCATCTAACATAAGGGAGATTTGTGACAAATCTTTTTTGAATAAAGAAGTAATCTTTATTGATACAAAAGTGCATATCTGTCTCACACAAGCTGTGAGACTAACTTGACTTATTCAATGAAAGTAAAGAAAAGCATATACATGAATAAGTAAGCAAATACAAAGGTGCATATAAGGAGAGAGACTAGTCATTGCCTAAGAATGACTGGTTTGAGGTGTGTTGCCTCACACTACTATTGATCTGAGCTATGTAATACCCCTCATACTATTTAGACTTATTATTTTCTATGCTTTGTTTTTGTACTTTGATATTGTGATAGTACTATTATTGTTTGGTTTGGTGGTTTGGTTAGTAGACTATGTTGTGATTATGCTTATACATTTGAGGACATGGATATTTCTTATGATATTGTGGTTTGGTGATGTTAGTTGATTTCAAAAATATATTATGATGCAGTGATTTAGTAAATTTTGTTATGATATGATCTGTTAGATTAGAAATTCTATTTCATCATTAATATTATAGTTGTTAGAATAGATGTGATGAAAGGACAGTGTAGCATCACTCGTTCGTGAGTGCCCTGCTACACTGCAATTCCTTCTCACAATGTAATGATTTGATTATATATATATGTGTGTGTGTGTACATGTACACGACCTTGTTTGGATTCAGGGATTGCAGATACAGAGTCTCGATTCCACTTGCTTCAGTAGGATAGGGTGAGCACCAATAACCCAACGGCATAATGTTGAAATAGAGATGACAAGGAAGTCACCCCATCCCATGTTGTCAAATCATCCTGATTGAATGGTACTGTGTGTCATTGTGTTGTCATCTCGGTATTTTATTATTGTGTTTTTTGTAGTGTCTTGTTCGTATGTATTTTACGTTGGTATTTTATAAGTTTTGATTTATTTAATTAAATGGTGGTAATAATTGTTTATTATAATGTTAGATTAATTTGTATTTAAATATTTAAAATTCATGTGTTTTAGTTAAATGTTAATTAAATATTAAATTTGTGTTTTGTTAATTTAATTAAATTATCTTGTTGAGGATAATTATAAAATAAATAGATTAAATGAATTAAATTATGTGCATTGCAAGTAAAGCTTGCAAAAGTAGATTTAAAACAAAAAGTATGGATAAATGGAAAAATAAATAAAAAAAATAACATAAAAGATAAAAGGGCGAATGAGAATTAAGTGTTGGCTGAAAAGCTGGAATTAATTAGATAAATTCTTTATTTTGGATTTTTTAGAAGTTTTCGAAAAAGAAAAGAGGTATCTTTTATTTAATGGAATAATTGTGAGTTTTCATTGACGGGAAGATTTGGACAGAAGTTGCAGAAAATAATTGTTTTGAAATTGTAGGATCTTCTAAATCTTTCGGGAAAGTTATTTCATTCTTTTGTTTGCGTTTTCTGGAGAGAGTTTTCTTAATAGAATTTTAGATTATAATTTGGAGCAAAGAAATCTAGAGAAGAAGTTCTGAGGGCAAGAATGAGAGCGCTTCGAATAGGCCATTGGGATCAAGCAAGCTTCATCAGTTTCTTAATAGCGTAGGACTCCAGGTTCCAAATTACTTTTTCCTTAGTTTTTTGGTAAATAAGATTAGATATCATATTCTGTGAAAGAAAAAAAAGAAAACCATAGAGGGTTAGAAAATATTTAATAGTAAATTTATGAAAAGAATTAATTCGGGTTTCATGAAAATGTTCTATGATTATTCTTTCAATTTGGCCTTGAGAATGTAATGTTTGAGCCTGTGAAAATAAACAATGTGTCTGTAATTTGAATTTTGGAAAAATGTATTTCCTCTAAGAACAGTAGACTTGGGTTTGAAATATATCCTTATATATATATATGTTTTTATATTCATTAGTTTTGGTTGTGAGTATACTACTGTGAAATTTTTTGTATAATGAATCTATATATATATATATATATTTATTTATATACATTTTAATATATTTTTTTTGAAATTCAAATTTTGTTTTGGCTAGCATTTGTATTTATTCCTGGCGAACCCGTGCTTACTGGAGAATTATGTTTTTTGTATGTAAAAATAAAAATAAAAATAAAAATTTATAAAGCAGTTTATGGGTGAAGGGAAGGACGATGGAGGTTGTACCTCCCCCTCTCCCCATAGCTGCAAACGGCTGGCACAGTAGTCTGTAGACTGCTGTGCGCAGCAGTCCATGGACTACCATGCACAGCAGTCCTACGGACTATGGTGGAGTCCCCATGCGGCAGTGATAAACTGCATGTTTTTTTATTATTTATTTATTTTTGTTTAGGTTTTAAATAGTTTAGTTTAATAATATATATATATATATATATATATATATATATATATTATATTTATATATATATTATATATATATATTTAAAAATGATTTATGTATTTTATTTATATATATAAATTGATTGTGTAGAAAATTATTTAACTCTTAAATATTTAATGAATTATATTAAAAGAAATTTATATATATAGAATATAAATAAAGATATATTTGGTCGATGCTATATTTATAATTGTAAGTTGTTCTTGGCAAAGTGACATTCTCGAATTATTATTTTCATTTTGAAATTTCTTTATTGGAGATTGGTTTTTGGTTATATGATTTAGTTGTGTGAGGAATAAACAAATTGTATTATTTAGTTTTGTGCCATGATCTCCATGCGTGGATATTGTAATGTTAAACTGCTTAGTGAATATGATAAAATTGAGCTGAATTATTTTCCTTACTATTATTTAATTGTTTAGTTTGCTATGTTATTATTGTTTTGGCTTTTATGTAGATGTGGGAACCTTGTTGTATTTATGAACCTCAAATATTATTGTTGTTGTAAACCTTAGTCTTTTCCAGAGGTGTGTTTTACCCTTGGTTGTTTATCCTCGTATTATGTGCTTGTTATGTTTCATGATTTTAGAAATATTATTTTGGAAGGGTTGTATGAGATTGTTGTGACTTTCATTATGAGTTATTACGAGATGGGTAATACCTTGCATGTTCTTGTTTTTGAGTTATATGCTTTATGCATTATGGTACAACCCTTGCCTTGTTTTGATTTATGTTAGGGGTCTTAGGGAGAGTGGCTCTTCGTGGGGGCCGACGCCTCAAAAGGAGGAATAGCATAGGATAACCCATGTAAGAGTAGTATAACAAGTGAAAACCTAATAATAGAATTTAGGGGGATGGGTAGTAAAACACATAAGATAATAAATATTGGATACCTCGTCTATGCATTAGGGCTATCGTAGACTAATGATAGATTGAGAAGGTCGTGGTTGGAAAAATCATAACCTTGTCCTTATGAGGGGTTAACGGCTCTGCGTGACCTACCCTATGGTGCTGACGCCTCAAGTAGGAGGAAGGGCCAAGATATCCATAGATGGGGGTTGGCGCCTCAAGTTGGAGGAAGGGCTAGGATAACCCATGAGAGCTATGTGATGACACTCTCCACTAGACACCCATTTGCCTTGTTGCTTATTGCCTCTAGAATTGTATTTTTTTCATTGTTTCAATTTCATTTGGAAATATTTTATGAATGTTATTTCATTACTTGGTTAATGGTTATTGCCTTGTTTTGATGTGATGATATTTATGACTTTAAGTTATTATGTTTACTCGTGAATGTTGTTGATTATGTCATTGTAATCCTTGATGTTGTACTTGAGTTTTGCACTATATTGTTCTGTTGGAGTTGTTTGGAATTCATAGTCGTGATCTCTTCCTTGTCATCTCTGAGCATGGGGGGTGAGTTATTTATAACTCACGTGGTTGGGTGGAACGTGCTTTGCACCCGTTGGGTTCCCCATCAGCATTCTATCTTCACCGCATACCTTCAGTTGGAGCTTGTACTAGATGTTCACTTTGTAATTCTAATGTTAATGTACTTTGTATCATCCCACATGTATGGGAAATTTATTGTAACTCATTATTGAGATCATGTAATGTTAAAGTGATGATGTAATATTTAGGATCCTTTGTAACATTATTGTAAGAGATTCATTATGATTGTAATTTGTGATGTAGTGATACTTTCACTCTTGGTTCATGGATGTACTATTATTAATGGTTATTATAATAGTATTGGATAAGTTGTTTAATATTATCTTTTAATTTTGTTATAGTTTTTTTGTGATGTAATCTCATGTGCCCCAGAGGATTTAAAGTTAAGATGTTAATTTGCAATGTAAATGTTTTTTTTTTTTTAGACTACAGGAATCGGGTAGCACGACCCCCTATAAACTGCAGTGTGTCTGGTAAAATTTTTAACGTGACCAGCGGTGCTGGTGCGACACACCCTCTGGTACCACAGGGGTTGGGAGGACTAGACCTCGTGACCAACCTCCTGCAATAGGAAAGATTTAGCCAACCGAGCTAGGGCCCCAACCCCATAAATGTATTTAATGTTTGGTTGCATTTTTACTTTGCATTTTTCTTTAAAAAAAAAATTGGTTGCAATGTTTGTTCTCTGGGCTTTGCATGATGGGAATTACAAGCTACTTGTCCCTCCTATATCTCTATTGTTCCTAATTCCTGCATCTGGGAATAACAATGACATTAGATAAATGCTCTAAAAAATGAAAGATCTCAAACCTTACATGAACATTCACCTAGGAATGTATAAACTGATCTCTAAATGCATTGAATAAGCAACATACCATAAGTGTCCTTGAAAATAAGAAAGAAGTGATCAAGCACACCTATGATATGCTTTGTTTATCTAACTGTTTGTTCCTTGTGCATATTTAGGACAAGTCTTGTTACTGTTCTAATTCAGTTAATTATAGCATGTCGGGTAAATGTGGCTCCCATGAAGGTAGAGTTGAACATGCTTCCCTCTGATGTTTAAAAAGGGATAGGAAATTGAGCAACTTGATCAAAGATATACATGCTATTAATTCATTAAATCAATATGGAATCACACTAGTTGATCAAATTTCACTATCAAATTCAAAAGATGCAACATATAGTTTGAGTTTTCAAGAGTTTATACTTCATCTTTTCATAATGCATCAATCATATGGCTACCATCATGTCAAAAGGAAGGTACATTTTATTGGACATGTCTTTCAATCATATTAAGTGGATCCATGATCCATTTTATAATAAGAAGTAAGTGATTTCAGAGATACATCAAATTCAATCATAGATGCATCAAGTTCAATTATGCATCTCTTAAATAATGAAGAAGAAATCAAGGCATGATTGAAATCATCATGAAGCACATGGGTCAGCAAGAAGGAACAATCCAAGGTACTAACAAGTCCCTATCACCTTAACCCTATTGGATAGCCACACATCACATAGGATGGTGAGCTTTTAGGTCACCAATATAGGTGACATGTGTCATCCCACTAGGATGAAAGTGAGGAAATAGTGTTAGGTATTGCACATGATCAAAAGGTAAGCAAATTTTTTGGAAACCAAGTAGCAAACATGTGGGGCAGTAAGCATTATTGTGGAAACCGTGAAGGTTGGGGTAGTCCTTAAGAAAAAATACATGCTACATGTGATGAATAAAATAAAAACAATGGATAAAATCATGATCTCATGCATATGGGTAGAAATCATGAATGCATGCTACATGACAACAAGGGTAATCATTAAATTCATCAAGGGAGAAAGTTAACCATGTTTTCACTTTGGTAGTGAATGATAAACTATGAATAAGCCATGCAATGAAAAGTGTAGTCAACAAACAACAAGGAGAAGCCTCATATGCATTAATTAAATCACATTCTAATAAGAATCATGAAACCTGGAAGAGGCTAAGCTGTAGAGTCATGAAAAGAAAAATATCCACATTACGGTGTTGTGGAGAACACCTCTAGGAATGAAAACACTCCCTTATAAATAGAGGTAGAGGTCATGACCAAATGCTGTTGTGTTAGAGTTTCATGAGTCTATAGCTACAAGAACATGGAGAAAAGATTATACAACTATGTCATCACATATGAAGGGAGTGGGGATTAGTGGATATGCTCACAATGTTTCATGCAAGGGTTTGGTCATCATAAATAATCCAACATGGATCAAGATTGTATGCAAGAAAGTAGAAACCCAAGTTTAGTATGATAAGAATCAATTCCTTGAGAACAAGTATGCATTCCAATGATATGGTGAACACATCATCACCTATGAACAGAAATAGAAGTCCACAATATTAAATGATAGTACTAAATGATGCCAATATCATGAAGAAAGGAACACCATTGGAATGCATGTGTCCAATTAAATACATGATAACCACCAAGCTTTCATGACAGTCACTAGGGGAATTTCAAACTATATGGAAACCTTGAGGGAAACATAGTGCATTGGGGCAATGAGTGATGTAAATAAAGCACATTGCTGGTGCATTTTATGAAGATTTTTTTTCAAAATAAAATGGAAGAATGCAAAGTTATAGTGACTCACTGTTATTGGTCAGTGAGTAGCCATTCATTTCATACTTGCAGTTGTTGAATTCAAGGAAGACAAGGCATGAGGTTTTTTTTAAGACCCATCAATGGTTATATCAGCCTTAAATGCAAAAATATATACCTTAAAATGATAAATGGGATGTCGATGAGTTTAGAGCTCTACTATATTGCCACCCATGCATACCACAGTGATCCTCAAAGTACAAAAATCTTAAATACCACAACTACTACAATATTACAGTACAAAGCTAGCAGGAATGCATTAGTCCTTGTGATGCCCACTCTTCCTACATTTAATGATAAAAAAAGCTGCATTTAAATTCAGTATAGACCTAAGAAGCGTAACACCCTCTGTTCCATAGGCTATTGTTGAGGGAATGTTTTTAACAGAGGACATAAAACTAGTAAGTTGTCCCAACAATTCATGTGAAAATGTCGATGGCGGAAGAGTTGTTGGAAACTTTAGTAATGTTTCATTTTTAAGGCCTAATATCTCTATTTTGGAAACTTATTTTTATGAGATCAATGGTGTTTTCACAAGAGATTTTGCTAATAAACTTGATTACACTGTTAATGTGCCACAAAGTCTTTGGCAACCCCAATTGGCTACAAAAGTGAAAGTTTTGGAATTCAATGACACTGTGCTAATAGTGTTTCTAAATATTGTGGAACCAACCATTGAACTATGCCAATAGTGTTTTTGAATATTGTGGAACCAACCATGGAAATGTGCCAATAGTGTTTTTGAATATTGTCGAAGCAACCATGGAAATGATTATGATGAAGAGTTGTTTTAACTTAGAGTTTCTTTAATAAAAGTCAAGATGTGGAAAATACCTCTTAGAACTGTTGGAGACAGTCATTGCAGATATAATCTATAAAATAATTGAAACTTAATGGTGTAGGTCAAACAGCTCAGCTAGGGTAGCTAATACATGTATGGAAGAGAGGGTTTTTCTTTTAAGAAAGGAATGGGAAACATTTTATTGTAAAAAAATTCAAGTTTTGAAGTCGGGCATGGTATTGTTGAGGAAATGGCTCAATGAAAATGATTAGATCAAAATTTGACGAAACCCACAAGAAGGAAGTGGAGAGTTGTTCCCATACTATGCAATGGCATTGCATTGTTTAAAAATATTTATTCTTTACGTGGCAACATTTTATTGTGAAATACAGAGCTGATACAAGGGAAGTTTCATGGAGGAGAGTTAAAAAAAATGATGAAAACATAATAGAATATACCTTTCTTTGTGTCAAAAATGAGTTCCTATAGGTATAAATGGGTGAAGCCAAAATCTAATGCAGAAGACTTCAAACCCTCGAGTTGGGGTTTCTCTCATGAAGAAAATTCAAGATTTCGATAGACCTAGAATGAGTATTAAAATCTCTCCCTTTAGATCCCAACACTTGTAGACATATGAGTAATGGCCAGTTAAAGATGAGAGGCAAGGGAGATAGGGTTTTATGATAACCATGATATCTCATTGCTTTGTAAGCACCCAAAAGCACATGGCCATGACCATTGAAAAATGCAAAGGTATGAAAGAGATATTTAATAAAAATAATTCTATGGAAAATACCAACAAAAGCCAATGTTTCTTTCATGGTTGTGGCTAGAACAACATGAATTTCTTGAAGAAATAACAAAATATATTGGGGTTTCTTCTTTACATCTAAAATGCGAAAGGAAATAAGCATTTTTATGCTTTATTTTTTTTAAGCTGGAGACCAAAAAAATGCTTTGTTTTGCAAAAAAACCAGAAGAATCTTGGGTTGACAAAGATTACCTAAGCTCAAGCATTGAAATTTGCAAGCATTTTGTTACTAAAAATGATTCCGTTCGAGTTGCATGAAGTCACCAATGGGAGCTGTTTGATGATGAAATGAACAACCACAACAAAAAATCAAATAGAAATAGTCAAAAATATTCTATAGGTTGTGGCCTTTACACATTAAATGGCTTTCAAATGATGGAAAAAAATATATATTCTTCTCAAAAATTCAATTACATGTTTTTTCCAATGTGGAAACCACAATTTTCATCCATAAACAAGTCAGAAAATGTGTTCTCTAATCATTAAAGGAGACCCTATGGAAGCCAAAGGTGGAGATCCAAAATGATCGATGGAGAAATGAGATTTTTTACAAAGTCTTTTTGTTTTGTTTTAGGGTTTGAACCCTATTGAGGGCTGATGGGGATTTTTTCCCTTATCTTTTAAAAAAATGAAACACATTTTAATGTGTTGTGTGAGACAAATGTTGGAGCTAGGACTTAGGAATTTTTCCTTATATGTTCATTTGGAGCCATGTGTTGAAAACTAGGTGTCTTGACCTTTATATCACGGTGCCTTGAAAACTTTCAAAATATGCCTTCCATGAAGTGTGGAAGTCCTTGATGCCACATAGGATGAAATTTGGGCATTTATTTTTTCACTTTGAAAATCAAAGAATATTGACCATGTGTGGCCTTGAAGTGTAGAATGGAGGTAAAGTATAAATGATCAAATGCCTTGGAGTGTAATTCAGAGAGGTGGTGGAGCCCTCTTGTATTTTTCTTTGAAATGTAAAATAATTTGATTAAGTGGTGTATTGTGAATCACCTAATAAAGTTATTATCTTTAATTCCTTTTTACAGTCTTGTGTGTTCAAAGCACACATTTTGCATGGGTCAAGGCTCAAAGGAAAAATGATGACTTGCAGACATGAGGAGAGTGTGTGAGTGAAGCATTTGACTATTTTGAAGAAGCATGTGCTATTTTGGAGGCTGTTTTGTCACACTTTTTGGATGGCTATGGTCTTGGCTTGACCTTGGACTATTTGGAGGACTTTTTCGAGTGACTTTAGAAGGTTGTTTTTTGGCCTCATTGCTGCATCCGACCAGAACCTTTTAGATGGACACATGTGAGGGGTTTTGATGGGTTTTTGTTTAAGTATTTTCATTTTTGGCTTTTGGAGTTAGTTCTTTCTTTCTAGCATAGTGATAGCTTTAGCTTTTGGAGTTATTTTTTTAGGATGGAGTAGTATTGTAACTCATATGGAATATTATACAGTGAGTGACTTTGAATCAATATAATAGAACATTTTACCTTCTCATTTCACATTTCATGGTATGCTATTAGTGATTGATCAATTTGTTTTGTGAAATTTATCTTTCCTCACAAACATGTCTCACGTTTAGGCATTTGTTTAGTAGAAAATGCATGTTAACAGGTTATAAGTTGTGCTATTCAATAGTATTGTTAGTTGTGAGACTTTTGTTTCCTTCTAAAATTCCTATTTTAAAAACATTCTTATAAATTATTTATGTGAAATGCATATGAAAAATGAGTTGTGTAAACAGAGTTTTATGATATTCATTTGAATGCGATAGGTTGTTATCATGTCTTAGTTCTTTTTGGTGTATCACCTTAGATATTTTTAGTTTAGGTTCACATTTCATGCATTTCTTACCCTTTACCTCAGAAATTAGTAATTAGGTGGCATCAAAAGGGGGAACTAGCCCATAATCTGGAGGTCTGATTTCGAATAGGACACCCACAACCTAAAATTAGTCCCATGTTACATCCAAACCTACTAAGTTAATTCACATCTTGGCATTAAGGGTGCAGATTTGAATCACTAATAGTTTTGGCACACCTACTGGGATGGTGAACTTCTTAGTTTATTTTTTCACATTTTATTGTTGCTATTTGGTGTGTGCAGTAGTGGTTTTAGCCTTTTGGAGGCATTTTCTTTACATACCTAGTGGCTCAAAGAAGTTTTACTGGTTTTCATATGATCAATTGCTAGTTAGATTCAAGTAAATATTATTTTGCTCATTTTCCAGCTTCTAAATGAATAAAAATGTCCATATTTCATGGAGACATGTCATATCACCCAACATATCATGAAAATACTTATTAACCAAAATTCCATGAGAATCATGCATGTATGACCTCTTACTAGCCATATCACACATAACAACTTACTAGTTTTATTTCAAATAACCCTGTGACAACAAGTTACCAACATCCTCATCATGTTTCCCACCCTCTCACTCCTACTCAATCTCAATATTAGTTGGTATATGCCCAAAACTAGCCTCAAGAAATATATTTTCTTCCAAAATAGTAGTCATGTTCTCATTTGTAGCCCCAAAATGTTGATGATATGGGGATTAGCAATATTGACAGTATATTGCTAGATTTCCATAGGTAGTTGGATAAGATCAATAAGGAACAAGAGTATCAAATGCATCAACAAGAGGTTGACATGCATCAGGAGGAGTTAGCCTACAAGAAATACATTCAAGAGCACGAGATGGAGATTCAAAAGAAATAACATGAGGAATATCTTGCAAAGTAGATAGTTGCAAAGGACTGCGAACTAAGGTATGAAACCTAGGCAACCCCTTCTTTTCCTAGCTTTAGCTCGATTCCTCCTGCAATATCGAATCATCTTGTATGTGAAAATGTTCCCAAGTACAAGTTCCCTAGCTTTAGACAACACAACTTTTTGAGACATTGAGTGATCCCACCAATGAGCCTTCTATCTATAGGTTTCCAAGTTGGAAAGGTCCATCTGCTCTACCCTATGAGGTTCCTCCATTTGTCATGCAATTGGAACCATTCTCTAACATCTATAAAGAAAAAGAAGAGTAGACCCTTGGCCCACATACTTCACTCAACATGGAGGAGACTAGGAGTGTGAACCTGTTGCATTTTGCTATGGGGGTATGTGCAGGATCATGGTATGCCAAAAAGTGGCAATATTTGTAGGGTATGTGGCTGACGACTTTTTTTTCACCCAAAATTAATGAAATGAAAAGGGTTTTTAGAGGAGATTCTCAGCTTTCCAAAAATATAAATTATGATTTAATTTGAATTTAATAATTAATTATTATTCATTTTCTATTAGAATTACGACTAAAGTCCTGATCGATAGGCTGATTGAAAAACATCTATAACTTTCAAATGGTATCATATTTCTTGAATCCAAAACATGCGTCACATTCTATGCTTTACATAATATAGGATTAAAAAAAGAAAAATTAAATTTCATGAATTTTTGACCAAGTTAAGGTGGTCAGACAGACGAAGTTTTTATATTTTCTAAAAGTTGTAATAAAAATTCATAATTAATTATTTACTTGGAAAAAAAAAAAAAAATGCATCACATCCGGACATGAGTCCTCTACTTATATATAAAATCTTACAAAAAATATTATCATTTTATTATGGTTAGGTGGTCGATTGCACCTACTTCTTATTTTTTCCCTGAAATTTAAGTACCATCTGCATTGAAATTTCAAATTTTCACCAAATAGATTTTATTTATTTTTAAATAAACCTAGTATTTTAGAAACTACATTCAATTTTCTACAAATTCTATTCTTACATATTTTTGAAATAATATAGATAACTTATTCAAATATTTACGTCAAGTTGCCTAACACTGATTTTTTTGAATTTTTTGCCACTTAAGGGCCTGTTTGGCATACCATGATCCTGCACATGCCCATGGAGGAATACATGCTATAGCCTATTTTGGAGTGCATCTCTTTGAGTGATAATGTCGATTTTAAAGTTAAACAAGACGATTTCAAGAATCTTACAAGAACTGATAGCTTTGATAAGTTATTAGCTACCTTGGTGGGAAGTTATTGTTCCATAACCATGGAGGAAGAATCAACATGGAAAATAATTATTCAACATGAAGCCACAAAGTAGGACAACCATGAAAAGTACAAAATTAGAGAAGTAGCCAGGAAGTGCAGCTCAACCTTTGTCATTTCAAGAGGCTGCCCCATTAGATATTTTACTAGTTCAGAGGCCACTAAAGTATAAGAGGTCATGCTTGCACCCAAGTATGAGGATGCAATTGAAGAAGATGCTAATTTTGGAGTTGCAGCTAAAGTGACCAAATTCATCTCACCTGTCTAGTTAAGGACAACAATAGGCATGATTGTTTCCAAAATGCAAGTCAGTTTATTTTTATCTTTCATGAAACATTGCAAAAGTATATTAAATATCTACATGTGTTTCATGTTCTTTCGGCAATACATAATCACGTAATGCATCCATTGCTAATTAAAAAGGGGTGTTACATTGCAAAACCTATCAATGGTTTTTTTTTTACTAGCTCCTTTGTTGGTTAGAGTAGGTTAGTTTAGTTTCATTTTAGATGCATTTTTAGTTTTCCCTAAGTGATTTTCAGCATAGTTAGATAGTTTTCATTCTGTAGTGTTTGGTTTTCAATAAGTTTTCAAAGTGTATCTTACTAGTTTAGTGAGTTACAATAGGTTGCAATGTTGTTTTCAAGTGGTGTTAGTTCTCTGAGTGACTACATGCCCAGTGGATAGGCTTAGGCAGTTGGTCTCATGTTTAGCAAACAAATATATAGAAGATCTAACCAAAAATGTTACCTAAATTTAACTAATAGCTCATTCAAGTAGATCTCTTTAATTTCAAACCAAGAAAAAGGTACATATTATCCTCTCCTATATTAGATTCAATTGCATAAATGAAATAATTAAAAATATTATGTTTACAAATTACTGCATTTATCCAAGTGCATGTAACATAAGGGAGATTTTTCAAAAATCTTTTCTAAAAAAAGAAGTAATCTTTATTGATACAAAAGTGCATATCTGTCTCACACAAGCCATGAGACTAACTTGACTTATTCAATGAAAGTAAAGAAATGCATATACATGAATAAGTAAATAAATACAAATGTACATATAAGGAAAGAGACCAACCATTGCTTGAGAATGACTGGTTTGAGGTGTGTTGTCTTACACTATTTCTGATCCGAGCTACTTGTCCCTGCTAGCTCCCCGTTGTTCGTGATTACTACATCTGGCAATAACAATGATGTTAGAGCAATGCTCTAAGCAATGAAAGATCTCAAACCTTAAATGAAAATTCACCTAGGAATGTATAAAATGATTTCTAAATGCATTGAATAAACAACATACCATAAGTTTCCTTGAAAACAAGAAAGAAGTGACCAAGCACACCTATGATATGCTTTGTTTCTCTAACTATTTGTTCCTTGTGTATATTTAGGAAAATTCTTGTTACTATTCTAATTTAGTTAATTATAGCATGTGGGGTAAGTGTGGCTGCCATGAGGGTAGAGATCAGCATGCTTGCCTCTAATGTTTTAAGAGGGATAGGAAATTGAGCAACTTGATTAAAGATATACATGCTATTAATGCATTAAATCAATATGGGATCACACCAGTTGATCAACTTTCATTAGCTGATTCAAAAGATGCAACATATAATTTGAGTTGTCAATAGTTTATACTTCATCTTTTCATAATGCATCAGTCATATGGCTGCCATCATGTCAAAATGAAGGTACATTTTTTGAGGCATGTATTTCAATCATCTTAAGTGGATCCATGATCCATTTTATAAAAATAAGTAAGTGATTTCAGAGATGCATCAAGTTCAATCATAGATGCATCAAGTTCAATTATGCATCTCTTAAATAATCAAGAAGGAATCAAGGAATTCCTAAAATCATCATGAAGCACATGGGGCAACAAGAAGGATCAATCCAAGGTACTGCCAAGTTCCTCTCACATCAACCCTATTGGAAAACCACACATCACATAGGATGGTGATCTTTTAGGTCACCAATATAGGTGACATGTTTCATCCCACTAGGATCAAAGTGGGGAGACAACACTTGTTAGGTATTTCACATGATCAAAAGGTAATTTTTTTTTTTGGAAACCAGGTAGAAAACATGTGTGGTAGAAAGCATTGTTACGGAAATTATGAAGGTTGGGGAAATCCTCAAGAAACAATGCATGCTACATGTGATGAATAGGACAACAACAATGTATAAAATCATGACCTCATCCATATGGGTAGAAATCATGAATGTATACTACATGATAGCAAGGGTAGTCATTAAATTCATCAAGGGAGCAAGTGAACGATGCTTTCCCTTTGGTAGTGAATGATAAACTATGAATAAGCCATGCAATGAAAAGTGTAGTCCACAAACAAGGAGTAGCCTTATATGCATTAAGGAAATCACATTCTAATAGGAATCATGAAACTTGGAAGAGGCTAAGTTGTAGAGTCATGAATAGTAGAATATCCACATTACGGTGTTGTGGAGAATTTTAGGAATGAAAACACTCCCTTATCAATAGAGGCAGAGGTCATTACCAAATTCTCTTGTGTTAGAGTGTCATGAGTCTATAGCTACAAGAACATGGAGAAAAGATGATACAACTATGTCATCACATATGAAGGGAGTTGGGATTAGTGGATATTCTCATGATGTTTCATGCAAGGGTTTGGTCATCGTAAATGATCCAACATGGATCAAGATTGCATGCCAGAACGCAGTAACCCAAGTTTAGTATGATAAGAATCAATGCCTTGAGAACAAGTATGCATTACAATGATATGGTGAGCACATCATCACCTATGAACATAAATAGAAGTCCACAAAATAGAACATAGCATCAAAAAGAAATGAACCATAAGCTTTAAAGAATGAAAATATTAAAATATGTCAATATTATGAATAGTGGAACACCATTGGAATGCATGTGTTCAATTAAATACATGATAACAACCAAGCTTTCATGACAGTCACTAGGGGACAGTCAAACTAGATGGCAACCTAGAGGGCAACATAGTGCATTGGGGCAACAAATTATGTAAATAAAGCACATTGTTGGTGCATCTTATGAAGGTTTTTTTTCAAAAGCAAATGGAAGAATGCAAAGTTATAGTGACTCTCTGTTGTTGGTTAGCGAGTAGCCATTCATTTTATACCTGCAGTTGCTGAATGAGGAAGACAAGGCCTGAGGTTTGTTTTACGACCCATCAATGGTTATATCAATCTTAAATTTAGAAATATATACCTCAAAATGATAGATGGGATGTCAGTGAGTTCAAAGCTCTACTACATTTCCACCCATGCATATCATAGTGATCCTGAAAGTATATTAATCTTAAATACCACAACTAATGCACTATTAAAGTACAAAGGTAGTAGGAATGCATTAGTCTAGGCTATGAGGCCCACTCTTTCAAAATTTAATGATCTACAAAAGGATGCATTTAAATTCAATACAAACCTAAGAAGCCTAAGGTCCTTTGTTCCACAAGTTGTTGTTGAGGGAATGTTTTTAACAGAGGACAGGAAACTAGTAAGTTGTCCCAACAATTCATCTGAAAATGTCAATGGCAGAAGAGTTGTTCGAAACTTTAGTAATGTTTCATTTTTAAGGCCTGATATCTCTATTTTGGAAGCTTATTTTGATGGCATGAATGGGGTTTTCAAAAGATATTTCCCTAATAAACTTGATTAAATTAGTAATGTGCCACAAAGTCTTTGGCAACCCCAATTGGCTACAAAAGTAAAAGTTTTGGAATTCAATGGCACTGTGCCTATAGTGTTTATGAATATTGTGGAAGCAACCATGGAACTATGCCAATAGTGTTTCTGAATACTGTGGAAGCAACCATGGAAATGTGCCAATAGTGTTTCTGAATACTATGGAAGAAACCCATGTGGAAATGATTATGATGAAGAGTTGTTTTAACGTAGAGTTTCTTTAATAAAAGTCAAGATGTGTAAAATACCTCTCAAAACTATTGGAGACAGTCATTGTAGATATAATGTATAGAATAATTGAAACTTAGTTGTGTAGGTTAGACAACTTAGCTAGGGCAACTAATGAATGTATGGAAGAGAGGGTTTTTCTTTTTTAAAAGGAATGGATAGCACTTTATTGTAAACCAATTCAGGTTTTGAAGTTGGGCATGGTCTTATTGAAGAAATGGCTCAATTAAAATGATTAGATTGAAATTTGATGAAACCCACAAGAAGGAAGTGGAGGGTTGTGCCTGTATTGTGCAATGTCATTGAATCATTTAAAACTATTTATTCTTTACGGGGCAACATTTTATTATGAAATACAAAGTTGATACAAGGGAAGTTTCATGGAGGAGAGTTTTTAAAAAATGAGAAAAATTGAATAGAATATACCTTTCTTTGTGTAAAAAATGAGTTCCTACAGGTATAAATGGGTGAAGCCAAAATATAATTCAAAAGAATTCAAACCTTCAAGTTACCGTTTCTCTCATGAAGAAAATGCAATATTTTGAAAGACCCAAAATGAGTATTAAAATCTCTACCTTCAGATCCCAACACTTACAAATATATGAGTAATGGCCAGTTGCAGATGAGAGGCAAGGGAGCTAGGGTTTTATGCTAGCCATGATATCTCATTTCTCTTTAAAAACCCAAAATCACATGGACACAACCATTGAAAAGTGTAGAGGTATGGAAGAGATATTTAATAAAAATCATTCTATAGAAAATACCAACAAAAGCTAGTGTTTCTTTTATGGCTGTGGTGAGAACAACGTGAATTTCTTCAAGAAATAACAAAAGATATCGGGGTTTCTTCTTTAAATCTAAAATATAGAAGGAAATAAGAATTTTTATGCTTTATTTTTTTTAAGCTTGAGACCAAAAAAATTGCTTTTTTTGCTAAAAACCTAAAAGAAACCTGGGTCAACAAAGCTTACCCAAGCTCAAGCATTGAAATTTTCAAGCATTTTATTACTAAAACATCCTCCATTCGAGCTGCATGAAGTCACCAATGGTGGTTGTTTTATCATGAAGTGAACAACCACAACAAAAAATCAAATAGAAATAGTTAGAAATATTCTACAAGTCATGGCCTTTACACATTAAGTGGCATTCAAATGGTGGAAAAAAATATAGATTCTTGCTCAAAAAATCTATTACCTATTGTTTGTAATGTGGAAACCATAATTTTCATCCATACTTTTTGTTTTGTTTTAGGGTTTGAACCCTATTGAGGGTTGATGGGGGTTTTTTCCCTTGTCTTTAAAAAAAAAATGAAACACATTTTAATGTGTTTTGTGGGCCGAATGGTGGAGCTAGGACTTAGGCATTTTTCCTTATTTCTTCATTTGGAGCCATGTACTAAAAATGAGGTGTCTTGACCTTTAGATCATGGTGCCTTGAAAACTTTCAAAATATCCCTTCCATGAAGTGTGGAAGTCCTTGATGACACATAGGATGAAATTTGGACCTTTATTTTTTCCTTTGAAAATCAGAGAGTATTGACCACTTGTGGCATTGAAGTGCAGAATGGAGGTAAAGTATAAATGATAAAGTGCCTTGGAGTTTGATTTTTTTAATGCTTTTGGAAGCATTTTGGTATAACATTACATGTTACATTTTATTTCAAAGTATAAAGATATCATTTAAGTGATTTGCAAATCACTTTTATTATGTCTTTTAATGCAAATGTAAAGTAATTCAAAGAGGTGGTGGAACCCTCTTGTATTTTTCTTTGAAATGTAAAATAACTTGATTAAGTGGTGTATTATGAATCAACTAATCAAGTTATTATATTTAATTCCTTTTTAGAGTCTTGTGTTTTCAAAGCACACATATTGCATGGGTCAAGACTCATAGACAAAATGATTAATTGTAGACATGAGGAGAGTGTGTGAGTGAAGCATTTGACTGTTTTGGAGAAACATGTGCTATTTTGGAGGTTGTTTTGTCACACTTTTTGGATAGCTATGGTCTTGGGTTGACCTTGGACTGTTTGGAGGAATTTTTGGAGTGACTTTAGAAGGTTCCTTTTGGCCTCATTGTTGCATCCGACCAGAACCTTTTAGATAGACATGTCTGAGGGGTTTTGATGGGTTTTTACTTAAGTATCTTCATATTTGGCTTTTTGAGTTAGTTATTTCCTTCTAGCAAAGTGAAAGATTTAGCTTTTGGAGTTATTTTTAGGATGGAGCAGTATTGAAACTTAGATGGATGGTTATACATTGAGTGACTTTGAATCAATATAGTAGAACATTTTACCTCCTCATTTCATGTTTCATGGTATTTTGTTAGTGATTGATTAGTTAATTTTGTGAAATTTGTCTTTCCTTGAAAACTTGTCTCATGTTTAGGCATTTGTTTAGCAGAAAATGCATGTTAACAAATTATAAGTTGTGCTAGTCAATAGTGTTGTTAGTTGTGAGACTTTTGTTTCCTTCTAAAAGTACTATTTTAAAAACCTTCTTCTAAATTGTTTATGTGAAATGAATATGAAAATGAGTTGTGTTAATAGAGTTTTATGATATTGATTTTAATGTCATAGGTTGTTATTAGGTCTTAGTTGTTTTTGGTGTATCACCTTAGATCTTTTTAGTTTAGGTTCATGTTTCATGCATTTCTTACCCTTTACCTCAGAAATCAGTAGTTAGCTGGCATTAAAAGTGGGAGCCAACCCATAATCTAGAGGTCTTGTTTCAAATAGGACACCCACAACCTGAAAGAAGTCCCATGTTACATCCAAACTTTCTAAGTTCATTCATATCTTGGCATTAAGGGTGCAGATTTGTATCACTAACAATAGTTTTTTTTTGTTGCTCTCTATTGCTAGTGCAAAATTCTTGGTGCAAGACAACTTTCTATTATTGTTCTATGTTGCTACTACAAAAGTTCTAGTGCATCAGACCTTTATATGTTTTTCTATGATGTTACAGCACAAAGTTCTAGGACACCAAAGCAGGATGTTCCGGAGCACCAAAGTAGAAAGTTTTAGAGCAGGAAGTTCCAAAGAATTTTTTTTGAGATATCCTATTTACTCCTGCTTGAATTTTCTCTAGAGGGTAAATTAGTCCTCTCCTCTTGGTTGTGCACTCAACCATGCTTGGCTATGTATGTTGTGATATATCATATCGATAGCTACTTTTTGTGTAAGTTATTCTTGTTAAAAAAAAATTGTCTTGTCCTCTTTTGGCTCTTACCCTTTGGTGTTATGTGCTAGGATGTCACATTTGGTATTAGAGCCCATGTTCACACACTGGGAGCTCTAGCCTACATGATCCTTCTATGCTATGTCGTGTTTAGTGTGTGTGGCATTAGCTTGTTATATTGTTTAAATTCATAGTCTTGTTGATTAGATTTAATGCCTTAGTATGGTGTATAGACCATTTTTGGATGATCTATTTTGATGTGTTCCTTGTTTCCTTTAGGATTCCTCCTAGGGGAAGAGCCTGAGGCAGAGTTATAGGTAGACCCCATGCTGTAGCACTAGGATCCCTGCTTATGGTTGATACCTACTTGGTGTTTTGTGTGTGGTGGATAGCAACAAGTGTTGTTGTTTTCTTCCCCTTGCATGTCTTGTTGAGGAATTCTTTTGTGTGAGGGTTAGTTAGACCCTTGAGCCTACCAAGAAGTTTATTTTGATTGGTCTCCTTCTTGATGTGTGGCTCTTTCATTGTGTAAATGGTTGTGACCCTTGAGTGTCCCTGAGTGTGGTTGTAGACCATGTGGTTGCAGTGTGCTTGATCTGTGTGTTCCAAGTGCTTGTTGTTTCAAGATAGTCATTGGATCTCTTGCTTTGAGTGCCTTAGTATAGAATTTAAGAGGGTTAATTTTCCTAACCCTGGCTTATGTTGTGGAGGAATGATGCATCCTAGGGCTTGCCTTACCCTATGGGATTGGAGTGATTCCCTTGGTTGAGAGACTCCCAAGGTTAAGATTGATTACTTTCCTATATCTTATGTTGCAGGTGGGCATGTTGGACCTTAGTTTGTTGGTGGGTGGGTTGTAGGTGACATGTGTTGCATAGAATTACCCTTGCTTGGTGTTACCTAATCATCACCCTCAGGCTCAATCAGGCAAGGCATCTATGTTGCAGATGCTCATAAGGGCTAAATGGGATATCTCCATTAAGGGTTATTTCATGCGTCTGATGACATTTCATAGGGAATTCAATTAAGAGGCCTGCTCTGTTGGAAATATGCCTCAGTAGTTATAGGCTCAGCCTTCATTAGAGTCAGGTCAAGATAACATCTTCACTGTCTGGCCGACTGGCTGCTTTGTTACTTTCCATTTTAAGCTGGTCGCTATAACCTAGTTTCTGTCTTGCTGAACGAAGTTGTAGATCCTATCATTATGACAGGAAGGGTTTGGTATGACCTCTTATGACATTGGGATCTTTGCCCGATAGGCCATTCAATCATTAGTCAGGGAAACTCATGGCGACAACGGGCTTCAGGATAACCTATAACACTCAGTAAGAAGTCCCAGCGATGTGAGAAAGTCACACTGACTACTTGCGTTTGGGGTAAGTCTTTGAGCCTGCTAGGAGGTCTCGGCGACCCAAGAAGTCTCAGCAAAAAAAAAGAGTGCTCGGGCAGAATGAAGAGTTCGGTGTGAGTCTCGACGACCAGAGAAGTCTCGCCAACAACAAAAAGGCCTTGTTGAGAGAAGGACTTTGGCAACAGGTCTTGCTGAAGTAAGGTTGTCTCCCCGATAAGAAAAGGAACTCACCGAAAGGAAAAGCATTCAGCATAAGCTCTTGGTGACCAACTGAAGTCTCACCAAAGAGGTGTGCCTTTGGTATAAGGAATGAAGATCGACGAGATGTCTCGCCGACACCAAAGGTCTTGCCGATAACAAGATGATCTCGCCAAGAGTTGGAAACTTCACCTAGAGGTCTCATCGACTAGCAAAAGGTCTCCCCAACATAAATGACATCAGTAGAGCTCCTAGTCGTCGCAGTAATGTCTTGTCGACACGGTGTAGTTTCAGCAAAAGGAGGAACATCAGCAAGACAATGAGCCTCACTATGAAGTCTTCCTAACTTGATAATGTCTCACCAAAAGAAATCTAGAGCCTGGTGGAGTGAAATGCATTTTGGGTGATATCAATAAGCTCTTGCCGAAGCAATAAGGGAGTTCTCGGGGTAACGTTTTCCCTTCGGTAAATCATCTCACCGACAATTGGCTATCTTGGCGACCATCGAGGCAACATCAGTATGAATTTTGATGCTTGATAAAAACTCTCATTGATGTTTCCACGTCATGCCAATAGCTGCAGAGGGACATAATCGCATCGGTGAGACACTTCCAGTGTCTTGCTGAGATGCGATTTTGACTGAAGGAGCTTTTGACTAGAGGGGAGTCTACGTATAGTGTGCCCAGCCAATCAAGGAGAGCTATGGGTGAATCGTTGGCAGCTTGACCAGTGCCAAGAGAATTAGTAGAATGTGAATCAACGTGTATCTGTTATGGACTTAAGAGCATTCAAGGCACTCAACAAGGGGATTCAGTAGGTGGACACAAGGACCAGAAGTAAATACATCTAGTAGCTTCAAAAGATCTAAGGGTTTTCTTCAGGGAGTTGTTTTTCACTAACACACACAACAGGGACACATAGGGTTGCAACATTTAATTCAATCAAAAGATATTAGGATAATTTTTTCTGAGACTGATATTTTGTAAGCCCTAGGTGGCTAACACCATCTGATATATAAGGCATTTTTTGCCTTTTTGTAAATAGTTTGAATTGTGCATTCAAAAGAGTTAGTGATTTTTTATCAATCCTTTCTCGACTAGATGTATGTTTTGTAACTCAACTAGAATCTGGAATATAACACAAAGTTTACCTAGGAAGCTACTATTAATGTTTGTATTACTCTCATTTCTATTTTATAGACTATGCAAGTTCTTAGCTATGTTTTTCCAATATCTGTATTCATACCTAAGGTTGTGAAATTGATCTTTCCTTCCTAAGATTTGCATGTAGATCAAGCCTATCAAGAATAGTGCATGAGTTTAAAGGGGTTATGTTAAGTAAGTGAAAAATGCTGTCTTTTTCTTGCCAGTGTATGTTCTTCCTGTGTATGTTTCATGATTTCTTATTAACTTGGTGTATAACCATAGAAATAGTTTAGTTAAGTTTCATTATTTATATGCATTCCTTCTCCTTTTACCTTCACAGAATCGCTAGTTTAGGTGATACCCAAAGGAAGTTGGCCTTCTCCAAAGGTTCATTTCAACTTCAGGTGACCCACAGCCTTGAAATGATCCCATGTTTCACCAAAAGATTAGTTCTAATAACTTTGTATAGGGTGCATTTCTAGGTGACAATAGTTTTTGGCATGCTTGATGGGACAGAAATTAGATTGAACTACTAGTTTAGTATGCAACCAGCTACTCCCAGACTTTATAGAAGTCATTTGGCATACTTGGTGACTCCACAAAGAACTCTAGAAATCAGCGCCTTCCATAGTTTATGAGAAAAGTTCAGACAAGAGGTAGCTCAGTTCCTTTCAAATATTTGCAGTTGTCACCATCAAGAAGAAAAAGTGGAGTAACATAAAAAAGAGGAACAATAGTTATCTATTCTAGAAGAACTCAGTCTACTCCTTCATCAGTGGGATCTCATTTTGCTATACAACTAAATCCAATTCAGCTACCTCCAATGGTTGCTCCAAGGAATCAAACCTTTGTCACTTTCAATAGAGGCAGCCCCTTAAATTTGGCACAACGCAATGACATCCCAATGGCAGCCTTGAAGAGTCTGCCAATTTTTACAGGGGAAGATCAAACTACTCTGATTGAACACATGAGAAATGTGGCTTTCTTATGTGGAGTCCATCACATAACTCAAGAGGATGTTGCAGTAAGGTTTAGCTGCTTCACTAAAAGGAAGAGTTGTGCAATGGTATAGTTGCCTAGCAGTCGGTTCAATTGCAATGTGGGATGAATTTGGAGACAAGTTGCATAAACAGTTTCAAGACAGGTCTGATAACTTGTCTCTATTAGAACAACTGACCACAATTAAGAGAGCCTCTCAAGAGCAAATGAACGACTTCAACTTCAGATTTCAAAGGACCTAGGATAGAATCCCTATGATGGTAAGACCACCTCCAAAGTATGCATTTCTATACTTTTTGAGGGCTCTTAACAGTGATATAGCTGTTATGATACAATCAATTGGAGGGGTTTCTCTACTAGATGCCTTTGAAATAGCCATTAGAGTTGAAAACAACTTAATACAAGCTGGTAAACTTGCTCCCAGGCCGCCAATGCTTATATTTCCAAATACAAGTAATTATTCCCTTGCTAATACCTTCTTTTGCACCCTTTCCATCTATTCCAGTTGTTGTAACATAAGAAAATATTGTCTCAAGTTCTCCAAATGAGTTGCAAGAGATCAAAAGTCTACTGCAGTCTTTTGGCAATAAACTTATCAGTTTAGAAAAGCAACAATCTTATAGTAGGCCTTATCAACCACAAAATCTAGGTCAACAACAAGCGTATCAGGGAAATAGATAGCAGTATCAAGGTAGTTACAAAGGAACCAAACAAAATGTTGCCACAAGGCCCTTTTAGGCCTATAATCCAGCTCCAATTAGTGTTGTCAAAGAGTTGGTTCCTGTCCAAAACAACTTAGCAGCAGACTATGAGTGGTGCTACCCTTGTAACCAGCCCCACAATCAAGCCACTTGCTCAAACGGGTTGATCAATAGGCACTTATGGTATAGAATGCTTCAAGTTCACAACAGAGTGTGTGCAATGATGCATCTCCACCACACCAAGACCAATTTGTCAATGATGCTACCTTAATTATCAGGGTGAGGAATTTTGTGGTTTGAATGTGGACAATTCTCCAGTTGCAGCTAATAGGAGAGCAAATAAAAGAGCTTTAGAACTTGATCAAGCAGCTAATAGAGGAGGTGCAGTAGCTACAGAACCATCTACGTCTCAAGTGACTCTTGTTTGGCAAAATAATCAGCAACTACCAGTTAAAGAGCAATCACACTTGCAAGCTGATCACACTAGTGTAAAGGTACATCATAAAGTAAACCCAGCTGTACCCTTTAATATTCTTGATAGTATGAAAAAGACAAATGTAATGCTGTCTATGTGGGATTCATTAGTCATCCCTGGTCAAAAGGATATTCTATGCTCAGCCCTGTCAAATCTTAAGGTGTCAAATGAGTTTGAATCCCCAATAGGTCAAGTTAGGACTGTGTTGACAAATAATACTTAGCGAAGTGATAAATAGCCCAGTAAAGAGGCAGGAAAAGAAGTCAAAGCACCTCCCTTTTATGTATTAATGATTATTGGTGATAAGTTAGTTCATAACTGTATGGTGGACAGTGGAGCTAGTAGCTCTGTGATGCTAAAGCAGATTGCTAACAAGTTGGGTCTAAAATATCAGCCTTTAGAGAAAGGTGTAATCCAATTGGACAGTACCTCCATTAATACATTGGGCATCATTAAATATTTGAGTCTTACCCTTCATGCTTGTCCTAATTTTGTAGTTTCCCAAGACGTATGTGTCATTGACCTTCCACCTTTCTTTTCCTTATGTTTATCAAGAGATTTTATAGCCAAGATAGGTGGTTATGTATCAGCTGATTGGTCACACATGCTATGTAGAACCAGATATGGAACTAAGGTTACCATAAAATCTGAAAGGTTGGCTAAAGACCACATTGAACCATATAATCTGAGCCCTATTAATATTGTTCCCATTACGCCAGACACATATTGTCTTGTTTCAATTAACAGTGAGCTAGTTGCAGCACAAGAGCTTCAATCATAAGCTATTCCTGATATACTGTTGCATGAGTGGGCAGCTGAGAACGTGGTTGATAATCCAAATGAGCTTATTCAGGATTTTGGTCTAGGCAATTATGTATTGCATGAAGCTAGAATAGAAATGCCAAATCTAGAGAGAAATGCAGAAAGTTAGTTTGAGCAACAGAATGAATTATGGGAGATGTATTTTTATGGTTCAAGAAGCAAAAATGGTGCTAGAGGAGGTGCAATGTTGATTTCTCCACAAGGGGATAGGTATTACTCTGCATTCTATTTTTTCTTTTGCATGCTCTAATAACACTGCTGAGTATGAAGGCCTTGTTCAAGGTCTTGAATGGGCAAGGAAGAGAAGAATAACCCACTTGAAAGTATTTGGGGATAATGAGCTAATTGTTAATCAATTAAGAGGCTTGAATGTTGCTAAAAGTGATACACTGAAGTCTTATAGAAATAGAGTGTGGAACATGCTTGAGGATTTTGATGCCTTCAACTTAGTATCTATTCTAATGAATCAGAACAAGCATGTTGATAGACTTGCAGCCATTGGGGCATAGTTTGATATTCTAGGAGATATTAGAAAAGAGAAATTACAACAGTATGTGAAAGTTGTAGTCAAGCCATCAATTCCTGATAACAACATTCACTAGCAAGTCTTTGATAGTGATGAACATATCCTTTCTTTCTTGCTTGAAGAAGATCAGTTCTCCATGATGAATCAAGCAAAACTCAAGCAATAGTATGGTAATCAAGTCTTAGAGCTGAGGACAAATAAGTTACCCAAAGGTCTTGTTACCTTAGAGTTGATTTTGATTACTAATGATCAGCTTAAAAAGGGTAAAGATGGCTTGCAAATCAAACAATAACATTATGAAGAGCTAGAGATTTTCAAAGGTAAACTCCTTAAGATAGGAAAAATTTGTTCACATGAAGATAGACAATTTTTTGTTGCTTTATGTCAAGAATTCTATGATGTCTTTGCTTGGGAATATTCATATTTGAAAGGATTTGATCCTCATATTGCTCAGCACACAATTGAGTTAGAACCTAATGCTAAGCCAGTAAGGTAGAAACAAAGGCCATTGAATCCCAAGCTTGAACCCTTAATGATTAGAGAGCTAACCAAACTAGTTGAAGGGGGTATCATCTTTCCAATTAAACACACCTCCTGGGTTTCTAATCTTGTTCTGGTTAGGAATAAAAGTGGTGAGATAATACTTTGTGTAGACTTTAGGGATCTTAACCAAGCATCTTTGAAAGATCATTACCCGCTGCCCTCCATGGAACAAATCCTACAAGTAGTTGCCGGTTTTGAAAGATTTTCCTTGTTGGATGGTTTTTTGGGCTATAATCAAGTGCTGGTTAAAGAAGAGGATCAATTCAAAACTACTTTCACAACTAAGTGGGGCACCATGGCATACAAAAGGATGCCTTTTGGCTTATCCAATGCTGGTGCTACGTTTCAGAGGGCCATGGACATGGCATTTCAAAGTTTGATCAACAAGATTATACTGATTTACCTAGACAATATTATAGTTTATTCCAAGAATTTTGATGAGCATTTGCTACATCTTAGGCAAGTTTTTGAAAAATGCAGAGAGTTTGGTATCTCTCTTAATCCAAAAAAGAGTATCTTTGTTGTTCATGAAGAGAAATTATTATGACACATAGTGTCAAAGCAAGGAATTACTATTGACCCTGAAAGAGTCAGATCCATACTTGAGTTGCCATTACCAAGTCATAAGAAGGCTGCAGAGATTTTTAGGCCAAATCAACTTTCTGAGAAGGTTCATCCTAGATGTTGCAAACCTGTTACAGCCTTTGACAGCTATGTTAAAAAAGAATGCAGTTTTCAGTTGGAAAAAAGATGCCAAGAATAGTTTTGAAGAAATTAAGGAGGCCTTAGCATCTGCCCCAACATTGGTAAATCTAGATTTTTCCAAGGATTTCTTTTGGTATGCTGTTGGCAGCACTAGTTCCATCTCTGCTATGTTGGTACAAAAAAATAGTGACAATTTAGAACATCCCATAGCTTTCTTTAGCCAAATACTTGTTGATTATGAAGAGAGGTATTCATTTGTTGAGAAGCATGTTCTCTCTTTGATCAGAAGCTTAAATAAATTCAAGCCTCTAGTGTCAAACAATAAGATTCATATTCTGGTTGCCCACTCAAGTGTGAAGGAGTTTCTGTTGAACAAAGACTTGAATGAAAAAAGAGTAGGATGGATCACCAAGGTCATGGAGTATGATGTCAATATTAAGATCACCAAACTGGTTAGAGGTAAAGGTCTTTGTGAGCAACTTGCTATAGTGTCATATAGTAAAACTAAATTAGAAAAGGATGTTGTGCTTGCTAATACAAGTGAATTTCAGAATGCTCAAGATGATGTGCCTATGGGGATAACTAATTGGGTTCAAGATATGACCCAATTTCTACAAACTAGTGAATGCCCATAAGGATTAAACAAAGCTAAAAGAAGATACTTCAGACTGTAGTACATACCATATGTACTAATAAACAATGTTATTTTCAAAAAGGATCTGAATGGTGTCCTGTTAAGATGCATTCACAGTCATCAAATTGAGAAGGTACTTCATGAGTTTCACGATGGAGCTGTAGGAGGTCACTTTGCCCCAAGAACTACTACCTGGAAAATCATGAGAGCTGGTTACTACTAGCCTAGATTGTTCAAAGATGCATATTCCTAGTCAAGAAAGTGTATCAGATGTGCTTTATTCGCAGGAAAGGAAAAGCTTCCTGCTATGCCTCTGCACCCCATTCAAGTAGAGTAGCCCTTCATTAGATGGGGCATTGATTTCATTAGACCAATTAACCCACCATCTAGTGCTAGTCATAAGTGGGTGCTGACTACTATAGACTATTTCACATGATGGATAGAAGCAATACCTTTGAAAGAAGCAAAAGAGTCTTTAGTGTTGAGCTTCTATGAGGATATAGTCACTAGATTTGGAGTTCCTGACTCTATCATATCTGATAACACTCTCACATTTGTGGGATTAAGATTAACTAATTGGGCTATTAAATAGGTTATTCATCTAAATACATCCTCAAATTATTACCCTTAGGGTAATGGCCTAGCTGAAAGCACAAATAAGAATCTCATCAGGATTATCAAGAGAACAATGGAGGATAATTAGAGGACCTGGGACATCAAATTAAAGTAACCACTATGGGCAGATAGAGTGACTCCTAAGAGGTCTATTGCTAACTCACCCTACTTGTTAGTCTGTGGTAGAGAGGCAAGATTGCCCTTATCTGTGGAGCTCCTAGCCCTTGACATTATACATTAGTTGGAGGTGTTTGAAGAACAAGACCCAATGTCCATGAGATATGCAGAGCTCATGGAACTTGAGGAATTAAGAGACAAATCAATGAAGGATTTGGAGTATCATCAGCTCCAAACAAAGAAAACATTTGATAGAAGGGCTACATAAAAATTTTTTAGGGTGGGAGACCTCATGCTCAAATGGGACGTTTTGAAAAGTAGGTCAGGTCATCACACCAAGTTTGACAACATGTGCATAGGCCCATTCCTTATTAGAGACTGTAAGGAGCACAACGCTTTATCAACTGGCTACAATAGATGGGGAAGTACTTCCTATCCTAGTCAATGGGATACACCTTAAACCTTGTTTTCAAGTCTGATGGATTTCCTCTATTGTACATATTAGTTTAGCTTTAGTTTTCAATAAGTGCTTCTGTGCTTCAGGTTAGTTACTTTCTATTTCCTAGGTGCTGTGATGGCACAGTTTTTTCTCTTTCATTTTCCCCTGTTTTGTTTTTTGGCAACCTGTTATGTCCCATGGATCTCAGGGAGTTGAGGCCATGTGTAGGACTATTTTTTTTGTTTGTTTTTTGAGCCTTCTAATGACTCCATGCCCAATGGATAAGCCTAGACTATTGGTCTTTATGTTTAGCAGGAAAACATCCAACAAAGGTCACCAGAAATGTTACCTAATTATCACCCTCAAGCTCAATCAGGAAAGGCATCTATGTTGCAGATGCTCATAAGGGCCAAATGGGATATCTCCATTGAGGGTTATTTCATGCGTCTAATGACATTTCAAAGGGAATTCAATTAAGAGGCTTGCTCTATTAGAAATATGCCTTAGTAGTTATAGGATCATCCTTCATTAGAGCTAGGTCAGCATAACATCTTCACTGTCTGGCTGACTGGCTCCTTTGTTACTTTCCATTTTGAATAGGTCGCTGTGACCTAGTTTCTATCCTAGTGAACAAAGCTGTAGAGCCTATCGCTATGATAGGAAGGGTTCGGTATCACCTCTTATCGCATCAAGATCTTTGGCAGATAGGCCATTCAATCGTCAGTCGGGGAAACTCATGGTGACAATGGGCTTCGGGATAACCTATAGTGCTCGGTAAGAAGTCCCAACGATGTGAGAAAGTCACACTGACTAGTTGCATTCAGGGTAAGTCTTTGAGCCCGCTAGGAGGTCTCAGCAACCCAGGAAGTCAAAGTGAAACAAAAGAGTGCACAAGCAGAATGAAGAGTTCAAAGTGAGTCTCAGCGACCATAGAAGTCTCACCGACAACAAAAGGCCTCGTTGAGAGAAGCAATTCAGCAAGAAGTCTTGCCGAAGTAAGGTTGTCTCCCCGACAAGAAAAGGAACTCACCGAAAGGAAAAGAATTTGGCATAAGGGCTTGGTGACCAACTGAAGTCTCATCGAAGAGGTGTGCCTTCGGTATAAGGAATGAAGATCGGCGAGATGTCTCACCAACACCAAAGGGTCTTGCTGATAACAAGATGAGCTTGCCAAGAGTTGGAAACTTTGCCTAGAGGTCTCACCAACTAGCAGAAGGTCTCCCCAACATAAATGACATTGGCGGAGCTCCCAGCTATTGTGGTAATGTCTTGTCGACATAGTGTAGTCTTAGCGAAAGGAGGAACATCGGCAAGACAATGAGCCTCGCTATGAAGTCTTCTCGACTTGATAATGTCTCACCGAAAGAAATTTGGAGCCTAGTGGAGTGAAATGCATTCGAGGTGATATCAATAAGCTCTTGCTGAAGTGATGAGGGAGTTCTTGGGGTAAATTTTTTCCTTCAGTAAATCATCTCACCGACAATCGGCTGTCTTGGCGACCATAGAGGCAACATCGGTATCAATTTTGAAGATCGATAAAAACTCTCATCGATGTTTCCACGTCATGTCGATAGCTGCAGAGAGACATAATCGCATCAGTGTGACACTTCCAATGTCTCACTGAGATTCGATTTTGACTGAATGAGCTTTTGACCAGAGGGGAGTCTGTGTGTAGTGTGCCCATCCAATCAAGGAGAGCTACAGGTGAATCATTGGCAGCTTGACCAGTGCTAAGAGAATCAATAGAATGTTAATCAACATGTATCTATTCTGGACTCAAGAGCATTCAAGGCACTCAACAGGGGGATTTAGTAGGTGGACACAAGGACTAGAAGTAAATACATCTAGTAGCTTCAAAAGATCTGAGGGGTTTCTCCAGGCAGTAGTTTTTCACCGACACACACAACAAGGACATGCAGAGGTGCAACATTTAATTCAATCAAATGATCTTAGGATAGATTTTTTTGAGACTGATATTTTGTAAGCCCTAGGGGGCCGACACTGTCTGATATATAAGGCATTTTTTTCCTTTTTGTAAATAGTTCAGATTGTGCATTCAAAAGAGTTAGTGATTTTTATCAATCCTTTCTCGACTAAATGTATGTTTTGTAACTCAACTAGAATCTGGAATATAACACAGACTTTACCTGGGAAGCTACTATTAATGTTTGTATTACTCTCATTTCTATTTTTTAGACTATGCAAGTTCTTAGCTGTGTTTTTCTAAAATCTATATTCATACCTAAGGTTGTGAAATTCATCTTTCATTCCTAAGATATGCATGTAGAGCAAGCCTATCAAGAATAGTGCATGAGTTTAGAGGGGTTATGTTAAGTAAGTGAAAATCTCCGTCTTTTTCTTTCTAGTGCATGTTCTTCCTATGTCCGTTTCATGATTTCTTATTAACTCGGTGTATCACCATAAAAATTGTTCAGTTAAGTTTCATTATTTGTATGCATTCCTTCTCCCTTTACCTTCACAGAATCGCTAGTTTAGGTGATACCCAAAGGAAGTCGGCCTTCTCCATAGGTTCATTTCAACTTCAGGTGACCCACGGCCTTGAAATGATCCCATGTTTCACCAGAAACTTTAGTTCTCATAACTTAGCATAGGGTGAATTTCTAGGTGACAACACTTGGTTTCTTTGTTCATGTTGTGGGAATGTCTATTTGACTTTGAGGGTGCCAAGAAGTTCCATTTGTGTGTATTCTCTTCTTGAGTTTTTTTGCTTTTCATTACCATTCAAAATTTTGGGTGCATGTCTTCTTGTGCTTTACCTCATTGTGCAAGTGTTTGTTTGATTGACCCTATGTGTTTTTGAAGTTGCTTATATATTGTATTGAGATTATAAATATGGTAATAGAAAATGAATTATCATGTTGTTAGTTCATAGAGATTATTACATGCTCTTATATGATTGATGCATTTGTGTGAAAGGGATTGTTTGATGATGAAGCCATGCTTACATTTTTTCCTATGTCAAAATTGTAAATCTCTCTCTCTCTCTCTCTCTCTCTCTCTCTCTCTCTCTCTCTCTCTCTCTCTCTCTCTCTCTCTCCCTCTCCCATTGGTTTAACGAATATGCCTATCTTTGAGTGTGTGGTGTAATTAAATCCATGGTATGCTTGTCTCTTATGAGAAAATGTTTATACATTAATGAAGTTTTGTTTTATTAGATCAAACCTTGGGTAAAGGACCTAAGTCCCCAAGTTGCATTGATAATAATGGAACATGTATGAATTTGGATAGAAAATCATTCTGCATCAAGTAAAAGTTTAGAGAAAAATGGAATAGGGAAACTAATTACATAATAGGTGCAACTTGTTGGTGAGGCCTATAGTCCCCAACTATATTGTTAAGTCTTAAGAAATCATGTAGATGTTAAAATTATTGTACCTTGATTCAAAATGCAAAATGTCAAATGTTTGTTGAATTGATAATGTTGCATACCTTGTCTTGAATAAACATTGTAATGATATTGCACTGCATATAGGAAATAAATGTTGTTAACATATGTGTGTAGTAAGGTGATTTACCACTTGATAATAGTGAATGTGAATTTAAAAGTTATTTGGCATTGTTGACTTACTCCATGTAGCAATGTGATATATTGTATGGATGTTGGGAGTACATATTATTTGAAAGTTTATAGTATTGACCTTGCATAATTAGAGGTGGATAATGGTTTTATTTTGGTAAGAGGAAATTGGAAAATGGTACTCCCTATTATGTGAACATCCTGTATTAGTGCTCATGTTGAGTTTTGTGAATGCCTCATACTTGCTTTGTGTGCTCATGGGATGGTGAGGCTATGTACCCATCCTAAGAAATATGTTGTATTTGAGCTATGGGATTAATCATACCATTATGTGTGCTTGTATGTTTGTTACCTGATTGAGGGGCAACCCACATGTGGTTGAATTTATATATATTTAAGAGTAGCCAAGAGTTAGTTTCATAGAATTTCTTCTTTTGGTTCTCTAGTCCCTCAATCCATGATGGGGTAGTAGAAGCCACAAAGTTCCTTGGGTGGGGTGTGCAACGTATGCATATTGCAGTGCAGAGCAAGCTTAAATCAACTGATCTTGAGGAAAGCACTCACTACTTCCCCTTATGATGGATTAGGGTACTTGATCCATATGTGCTAGCCTAATCTCCACAGTTTTGAGTTCAACAATGTTGGTTTGTTAGTATTGCTTGGTCTTCTATAGGGACGTTGAGCTAGCATTGCCTAGATACCTGTAGGGGCGTTGAGGTTGCATTAGTGAATCAACCTTGTCCATATGAGAGGTGAGGCTCGAGTAGCCCCATATTAATATACTCATATATATATATATATATATGCCATGTTGTTGATGGGAGTGAGTTGGGCTTGAGGACATGATGCCACATGCATAGACATGTGAAGTCATACTATGAGATTATGTTATGGTAGCCTACATGTGTGATGAATGTAATGGGGGCTCATACACTTGTAGAGGGACAATCATGTTTGATCTTAATAGTGTTTGGATTGGTTGGAATATGGATATGTCATAGCCATGTATACCTATGGCTATGACAAGTACCTGTGTGTGCCTTCTCCATGAGGTATCAATATGCGGGGTGTGTTCTATTTGTTCCTACTTCCATAGAGCCATAGACACATTGCCATGCAAAATATTACCAGTACGTGACTTCTCTAGCTAGCGTATGACCATGCCGCACTGCGATGCGATGCGAGATGTGGGTAAGGTGCACATTCCATGTGGGTAGCAAACAAGTGTGTGGACCACTTGGCAAGTCCATGTCGCGTGATGATGCGATGTGGGGTATAGCCAAGGAGTACACCTCATTCCATGTAGTTGGCATGCTCACTCCACACCAGATGAGGGGCTATTGTGATAGTTAGACATTGTTTCCTCCTTCCTCGTTTGGTGGCTAGTCTAGTCACATCATTATGTATTGTTTTATTTCAAAGATTGTGAATTTTCTTTTGGTTATTGATGACTTTTATTTTGATTTTGATGACCAGAAAAAGAATGATTTATCTTGTTTATAATGGTTAAGCCAAAAATTGTGAAATTTCTTTGCGTGTAGCCCTCATGGTTACATACATTTTAGTGTTGAAATTGAACCTTTATTTGATAATTATTTATGATATTTGGTGGCTAAAATATTTTACTATTTGTTGTTTTCAAATATTGGTCTTGTGTTGTAATGTGATTCCTCATCAAGAATGAGAGAGCCAAAATCGGTTGAGTGTATATGAGGAAGTAGATGCAGGGAACTTTGAGGATGGGGGTATGTGAGGCTATTATATAGCTAGCACCCACTACCCACCTATGTGTGATGATTATCTCTTGGAGGCTAACCACCTTATTCAACAAGAGATAGTTCATTGTGGTCTTGTTGGATGGTCTCACCATGTGTGTGTGTGGCCTAACACCATCAAGTCATTGAGTGTGAGGTATGGATTATGTGAGATGGATATTGGCTCTTGGCTCATTGATTATGTATCATGGATTAGTATGTTGCTTATCAGTGTCCAGATGGACCCTTGTGTAGCCTTGTGATGTGATTCCTGATGATGTAAGCAATGATAACTTTATGAAATCTCCCTCAAAAAAAGACATAAAATACTAGAAAATATATTTTTTTTAAGAAAAATAATTAATTTCTATTGGCAAATCTTCCTTTTTCTTCAAAAATTATATTAATTTTATTGGAAATTTTTTTTACATCACTAAAATTTGGTAGAAAATTTTGGCGAATCTTGAAAAAAAATATAAAAATGCATTAATTATGATGGAGAATCTATCCAATATAAAAATAATTCTCATGGAAAAGTAGGGGACCAAGGTTAGAAATTATCAATGGGTTGAAGGGGTAGACTATAATATTTACTTTCCACCATTCTTTTTAAATATAATATAATAACTCTAATTGTATTTTTTAAGGTAAAATGTACCCATGATCTATAATTCTCATGGGGTAAAGTTGCTTTTAGATAATTGATCTAATGACCCTTGTTGTACTCTGTAGGGTAAAATTTACCCACAATCTATAATGCTCATTGGACCTGAAATTGTGGAGCCCATGAGCATTACAGACCATGGGTACATTTTACCTCATGGAATACAACAAGGGCCCTTACATTATATTATAAATCAATGGTGGAAACTAAAGATTAGAAATATGGTCCTAAAGCAACTAATAATTATGATATACTATTAGCAAATTAATATAGATTTCTATTATAATTTATAAAATTTAGGTGAATTTGATCTAATGATGTATCAAATATTATGGTGAATTTTTGAGTTGAATCTTTTAATAAAATAAATTATTTGGTTATTTAAATAAGACTAATAAATTTTGGTAAAAATATGATGATTCAAGTCATGTTGTATAAACCAATTGGTGAATATTAGCCACTAAAAAAATCAATGGATGTATGTATGTATGTATAAATGCATATTCCATCCTAGATATGTTTACATATGAAAAGTTAAAAAGTTGGCTTATTGTGCTTTAGAAAGTGCAAATTGTTATATTTTGTTGAAAATGATATCATAAATGTTCTAATGTGTGAGACTGGAAGTGTGTGGAAAACAAATAGTGTTGCAAACAATGGTGTTTTGGAAAGAATTGAGTGCTTATGCATCTTCTTTACTCTAATCTTAGTTGAAATCAATGTGCATCTTAACCTATCCTTGAATGATTGTGGATGTTAAAATAAATGTTTATGTTGACAATTGTGGCACATGTGATGTTAGCAAGATTAACCATGTTATTTTGTTTCATGTTGAGATCTTATGAGTAAGGAATATGTCAATATATTGATAATGATTCTTAGAAAGGTGAATGTTATAAGGATGACCTTTCTATTTTGTTTAGTGATGAATGATATATAATACATTTCTCACCTTTGGGATGATGTATAATCTTTTAATGTTGATTATTAAATTTTGAGTGTATGATATATGTTATATGCACATGTACTTTGATGTGTGATTGGAGTGATGCAGGTATTGAGTATCGACTCTGCATGGATCCATAGGCCTGAGCATACTCGTATTCTCCAATGGTGGTTACTAGAGGTAGTCATAAGCCAAATGTCCCCCACCCTATCCCACTATACCTTGTTAGTGCAGTTTTCCTGTATTATTGTCTTATCATCCAATTACCTAATGGTAACATCTGGAGCACCTTACAGTAGAATGTGGCTTACTAGTATGTTTTATTGAGGTATTTTATCATGGTTTCCATTATTTTATTATGCGGCAATACTTTGATTGTCAGTGTTATGATGCAATTCCATATATGGTATTTTATAGTGTTTTATTGATTGGAGATTGGAATGGTTATATCCACGAGGTTTTAAATATGTTGTTTTAAGTGTTTTTTATTGATCATTTGAGGGATAATATATTTCATTTATCAATTTTAAATGATTTTATTAATAATTTTTTTGAGCTCTTATAGTCTTATTTAAATCTTATCAGGGAGCTTGTGTGTATTTTAATGTTGGGTTTAAATTATTATTTTTATGTGTAATAGAGAATGTTGTATATTTAGTGATTTTAATTAATTGCTTTGGAGATATTTAATAGTTTATTTAATTAATTGTTTTATTTCATTTATTGTGTTGAGGAGTTTAGTTAAAAGAAAATGGGAAGCCTTGTCATTGATATATATATATATATATATATATGTTTTGAGAGTTAAAAAAATGGAAGATTTATTTTGGGGAGAGTTATCTTTTTGGAGAAGAAAACTTCTATTTTGGGAAGGAGGAGAAAACCCCATGATTTGTGCTATTAAGTTGGGGAAGAAACATGTAGAGTTTCTAAGAAGAAATTTGTGGGTAGTGGCTTTGGAGGTTCAGCATAGCTTTGTTGTCTTGTTGCTCCATTTTGGAATTTGTCATGCCTTGCTAAAATAGAAATTCTTCACTTCAGATTTGGGGTAGATTTAAAGTATTGTTCTGTGTTTTTCTTAAATTTTGAGTTAGAAATTCATGTATGAATGTGTTTAAATGTTTTGGGAGTCTTCGCTACTCTGGGTGTTGTCATAACATTTTAGTTGTTGAGTTTTCTTTTTAGCCTAGTTATGGTATTTATTTTTAGGAAAAGTCTAAGTCTTTTCTAAATCTGTACTAATATATTAGTTTAAACTCAAATCCAACTATGAGATTTACCTAGAAATTCCTAAATCGCAATAGGGTTGGAGTCCAAAATGAATTTTGAATACTTTCTTTTTTGGCCAAAATTTGTGTCACCTGGTAAAAAAAAATTGTATTGCTACTCATTACCCAAATTTTACAAATGAAAAATAAAGGTGGATTCCATGTTGAAACACCCATATCTCAACTGGGTCGTTGTCCAATTTTTAGTCTAGCCAATTTTCAATTTTCATGTTTTTGCCTAGCTTGGCATAAAAACGTGTTTTTCTAAACAACACCTTATTTTTGGTCATAAATTTAAAAACCAAAAGTGGAATCAAATAGAAAACATCATAATGTGAATTGGGTCAAGCTTCAATTTTAGATTTGGGCACTTTGAATTTTTATGAAATTTTTATGCCTCTTTCTCATTTGTTTGAACAATAACTCAACCTTGTTATGTGCCACAATCACATAGTGGTTGTTAATTGATTTTAAAGTGATTTTTAGGGATTATTTAATGAGGTTGATCAAGATTATATGTGTTTTTTCTTTTTATTAAGTTAATTATGAATGTTTGAAAGGTATTTGAACTATTTGTTAGTGGATATGATCAACTATTTTAATGATTTCACAACAATGTTTTCTTGGCTGTATTAAATGGTTTTCATGATGGATTTTAGTGGATTTTTATTACTTCATATTTTCTATCAGCTCCTTTTTTTGTTAAACAAGATGAGATTAGGTCTAGGTAATTAGAATGGTCTTATGGAGTGGCTCTCTATGAGCTTGGGGCCTGCAAGTGGCTGCCAAGTGAACTAGTAGTAGGGTTATTGTAAACAAGTGATAAAAAAATAAAAATAATGGGGTAAGAACTAATAAGATAATGAGTCCTTGTAAATTTCCTTGAGTGCTTGTAAAGGCTAAGGATTCTCTCAAGAATGCATATTTGTCAGCGAGGAGTTGAGTTATTCATTTGCGGGGCATTGATTCAAGCATGATTGTGTCTCCTCATCTATATGAGAGGTGTACTTGATTCCTTGTGGTTCCACCCCTTCATGCACCCATGATGACACTCCATTTGATTTACACTCTAGTACCTTGTACCTTAGTACTTGTGAGCAGTACCCGACATGTTATTGTATGAGCATCTCCATGTGGCATTGACCTTATGCATTGTATTTTGTGTTTGTTCTGTGTGTGATGTAAGTGTTTGATATATATTATCCTTGCCTTATTATTTATGTTTGGGCCTTGTGACTACCTCCAGGCATGGTGGGGTGGTCTTGTTTGAGTCACATAGTAGGGAGGTGTTGCCACTATCATTGGGGATCAGTGTACATGTTATCGGAGCATCAGTTGGATGCATTCTCTCTTATACTTATTTTATTAGTTGATGTATCTTATTCACGACTATGCCTTTGTACTCATTTATATTCCTTTATGTATATTATACTCTCTTGAGAGAGAAGAAAAGTGATGTTTTATATTTGGCTTATAAGTTTTGGTGTTAGTATCGAACTTGCTTGTAGTATGATGATCATTATGGATTTTCTTTTAGAAGTTTTCATGCAAAATAAAATATTTGGTTGTGTATTTCCTTCTTGCAATAGTCTCCAAATTTTCTGGTGTAACACAAATTTCTCTTTGTTGCTCTATGTTGCTACTACAAAATTTTTGGAGCAACATAACTTTTGATTGTTGCTCTTTGTTGTTGCTGCTAAAGTTCTAGTGCAACATAGCTTTCTATTATTGTTATGTGTTGCTATGATAAAAGTTTCAATGCATCAGAGTTTTCTATATGTTGTTATGTGATGTTACAACAGAAAGTTCCAAAGCACCAGCGTAGGAAGTTCTAGAGCACTGGAGTAGGAAGTTCCAGAGCACCAAAGTAGAAAGTTTTGGAGTAGGAAGTTCTTGAGCAAATTTTTTTGAGCTATATTGTTTTCTCCTTTTCATATTTCCTCTAGCAGGTAAATCAGTCCTCTCTTATTGGTTATGCATTCAACCATGTATGCTATGATATATCATATCAATAATTTCTTTTTTTTTAGGTTACTCTTCTTGTTAAAAAAAAATTGTCTTGTCCTCTTTTTTCTCTTACTCTTCATGGTTACGTGGTAGGATGTTACATAGGGAGTTAATAGATCCAACTAATTAGTTAGATACCTACCTATAGGATTTAACTAAGTTCATGAGAGATTCAACGATAGCTAACCATTGTATGGAATATTTAACTAACTACATGGATGAGTAAATATGCTTTTATTGATGAGTGGGACTAGGAGTAATTCTAAATGGATTGATTAGAATAAGTAGTCAACTAGATGTGGTGGAATTAATAAATTAAATAATTAAATAATATAATTATTCATGCACATATTATGTAAATTAATATTAGATTTCTAATAGTGTCATGGTGTGCTAGTTAAGTTGTTGTGGTGTTATTCTTGTCATCAAGGTTCAAACCCCATTGAAGTGTAATTATTCAAAATTTATAGTGGGGATGAGGTCCCCTGTTTGTGACCTCACTGGTTGATAGCTCTGGGTCAAAAGCATTTACCCCTCTTAATAAAAAAATAATATCAAATTAATTTATTAATGGATAAATATAAATCATTATGAATAATTGTTTAATTAAATTGATGAATAATATAGCCAAAATTAATTAAATAACTTAGGAATTGTTTAACTAAATTATTAGGCATTAGGTTTCCTAGGTGAGAAGGTGATGATGTTTGTGTCCTTAGATATGATGTAATGAATGAATAAATCAGATGATCATTGGATGAAATTGGGGCGTATGTGATAAAGTGATTTAATGGACAATAAGAGGAGCTAGGAGATAAATGAATGGATCATATGATATAGATAGGTGTAACATTGAAAATTGTTACCCTCAACAATTTCATAGTAGGTTTAGCTCCTCCCTATCTACTTTGAAAAAATTATGCATTAATTACTTATTTTATAAACATTTTCAGACAATCAAAGCTGAGAAATGAAATTATGCATTTAATATTTTTCCCCGACACTTTTAGATATCAAAAATATTGGATCTAGTCTAGGGTACATTGTACCCTACACCACCTCTTTTAGCTCCAAATTTAACTATGTCAGTGTTGGTAATTATTATTTAAATGTCAAATTTCAATTATCTATTGTAAACATTTGATTTCTAGGAAATTAGAAGAAATACATATAAATACAAAGTATTTTCAACATTTAAATCTTAGTAATTTCATTGGGAAAATTTGAGCATCCTAAAAGAATTGAAGAGCAATTGATAGAAAAATTATCAAGATTATTTCATCATTAGTTCATTCAAGCATCATGTCATGTGTTATGTAAGTTTTGTTCATATTTTTCATGCATGTTGTTTGTAAGTACTAACACTTGTAGGCATTCAAATAAATTCAATTCAAGAAATAATGGATCCTTGAAGATAATAGGTGTGACTTTAGTCCATCAAGATGATCAAATTTGAGTGGCAATTTGTAGAAAGTTTAAAAAATGTGCAATAACAATACAATCAACTTTATTTATTTCTTCTAAGAATGTAAATTTTTTTCTTAATGATTTTTTCTATAAAATTTACACTAATAAGCAAGTAAAAATTTGATGTGTATACTATTGTACCAAGAAAATTATTATATAATTGGTAAAATTCCACATAAATTAATGAGGATTTAAATCCTAAGTATTGTGTACCTTCTAAAATTGAAACCTTCTCTTTCCTATTCTCACTTGTGCTATCTTGGAAAAAAAAGTAGCAATGATCTCACCCACCATCATGTATACCACAAGATCAAGTTTGATATATGCAAACTCATTAGGATGATTATAATTGGTGATCATGTGCTTAAGGCTTCCCTCACTCTCAATCTTGAGTAGATTATTATTTTCCCTTGAAGGAAACAATGAGTGTAAAAAATTAAAGGAATATTATCCATGTTTAGTTTTATCATGTAATCTATACTGGTAAAAAATAATTACATGTAATTTTGGAACCTCTATCAGTTGAATATTGATTTATTTTTATATGTATTAATCTAGTAGTAATAAAATATTTTTACTCTACCACAATATTGAGCTCCATCTTCTCAAACTAAATGACTTTCCTATTTATCTTACTAATAGTCAATCCAAAATTTGTGAAAATTTAGTGCGATATAAAATTCCTAGAATACATGGGGTGATCTAAATAATTATGTATTTGCTTATGGAAATTTAAATTCTCAACAAAGTAAGGCGATACAAAAATATACCCTTGTACATGTAGTAAATCATCTACTATAGCTATGACCTAGCCTTTATATCTCTATGAGTTACAAACTTCTTTTGATTTATCCAACAAATGGGTCAAGGATTCTCCCTAAGCTAGAAAATTTGCAAAAGATCAAAGATACACATGTTATCTTTAGCATTTTATAAATATTAGAGGCTTTTTTACTCTAGCTCCTTAAAAAAAATATTCTTATCTTGTTGAAAAGATTCAATTCTAATATATTCATAAAGTGGCTTATTATCTTCCTAAAAAGGGAAACTATATGAATAGGGTACCATGATGGTTCCTATGCACTTGAATCACCCATCCTATTATTATTACCATTCATATATGGAATGAATTTTTTCTAACAACTAGTTCAATCATTATATTTTTTCTGAATTATAGATTATTGAGTCCTTAATAATTTGTTGTGTCATGCAAGCTACACCAATTGAACATCATGTTTAGCAAATCAATATTTTCTATATTAAATTATTGCTAGTTGGATTAAAATATTTATTGGACTAAGTAATCCTCCATTATTACACCCATTTTTCTATTACTTAATAGGTCTCTACTAATTAAATCAACTAATTTAATTATTAAAAAAACTTGGATCTAAAAATTGTTATGGTTGTAAATATAATTTTATTTAAGAACATACTTGTATGGTTAATATTGAGCAATGTGAACTCATTTTTTTCTTAAGATATTTTGTTATTGAAGGCTTCAACTTCTTATGTCAAATGGGAAGCTAGATCTCAAAATGAGTGTATTCCACTCCACGATGATCACAATTGATTCATTTACTATATAGTTATAGTAAGAACTTGATTTCAAAAAAAATCAAAGAAACATTTAGTAGTATATCAAGGTATATTTGTGGCAATAATATTTTTCTTAATTTTCCCTAACCACCCTAGAACTAGTAAAGTAGCTAATTTATAGTTTCTTATAAGGTTAATTTGTTGTGTATAACTAAATAGGGTGTTTGATAAAGGTGCATGTATTCTAGGTATTGTTTATGAAAATGATTTGATCACATTCATATACACCCTTATGAATATAAGAGTGTCATTACCTCCCTCAAAATAGGATCCATCTCTTGTTATAATTTAATAGCCTCTTTTTAAAAAGTACCTAAAAAAGTCATGTTTTATTTGGTTGTCCTCAAGAATATGGCAATAAAAGAGTTTAAAGCTAAGGTACACCTCGATTATATAATCTTCTACTACTATATCTATGCGTGTTTTGTAAAGATTACAAAATTTGGTGTCTAACAAAACCAATGGCTTATTTTTGTCACTCCTAAAAGTGGAAAATTAATGATACATGAGAGTTGGATTATTATAAACAATAAAGTGATTGATTAATGTACTTTCATAATCTCTCTAGTTGGTGATAGATCTACATTGGAAACCTGGCTACCAACTATATGGAATGTTACCTAGGGAAGAAGTAATGTTCTACATAAAATATATTCATGCACAATGTTAGCTCTATAATATTAATCTTGATTTTTTTTCCTTATACTCATAATTTACCAATAAATAAATTTAGGGAAGAACCTTTTCCTATTTTTATGCATCTCACTAAAGCAAATAGTAGGGATATCATGATAAGAGTTGTCTAAATTAAAGAAATTAATCAATGGTGGTGAATTAGACATAATTGGAAGAGCGATTGGGATCTATTATCATAGTATAAGGATAGAAGGTGTAGTTTAATTTTATATAATTTTCCCTTTATCACTTGTAGATTTAAATTTTGACTTATTTTTATAGGCTACCATCCTCTTTAATTGGTGTAGGTCTAGTATCCATTCTACAATTCTCACCTAGAAAATTATTTGAGTGGTCAAATTTGATCTAAATAGACCCTCTGTCTAGTTCCAATTATTTTGATGATCTATTCAACATAGAAAAAAATTTCAAATGAGTATCACTTCACTTTTCCTAAAAGGAAGACTATTTTATAGATCAATCAACTTCAAGGTCCAAGCTACAAAGTCATCGATGTGTTGGAACAACTAGGTGGACTATGTCATTTATTTCTTAAAGGGTCGTCTTGTAGTAAATTTATTTAGGTATATCGAACATGGTAAATCTAAAGCAACTTGTTAAATCTAGCATTATATTTAATATTCTTTCAATCCCTTAAACTATATTGCTCCTAATCTAATCTTATTTTAATAATTTATAAAAGATAGAGAAAAAAAAATTAGAAGAAAAATAAAATAAAAGAGCTCTCTTTTCCCTGACTTCTTGATCCATTAATCTAGAAAATTGAATAAATTCAATCAACCCATAATGATGTGATCAATTTTGTAACCTTGATATTGATATTAAAGATGCAATCTTGAAAATAGTTTGTGAGACTTTAAAATAAAATTCTAAGATCATTGTATTCTAAACACAAAAATAAACACTATTTATTAATACTATTATGAATGATGTATATTTTTATATTTTCTATGAAATCTAACCATCTAATACATATTTCATAATTAAAAAAAATAGAATTCATCACCACTCATGTTGAGGAGCATCAAAAGAAGCCAGAATTATCATATCAATTGGAGAATAATTTTAGCATTAGATATTTTGTAAGATAACTACACTAAAATTATTCTTGTCTTTTCAGTTATTCCAAATGAATTTTCCCCTTCTATGTATGGCATGTCTTCTTTTATAGATGTAATTTAATATTACAATAACTTGACTAGTTAGCCTAGATATAGATATCTAAGGACTATACATTTCTAAAATAATCCTAGATTAGACATCCTTACTCACTTTTTTATTTTAGATTACCCTTGTAAATGAGTGACTCTAAATATAATTACAATCTACTTATAATAAAAATAAGCCCCATGAAATGGGATAATTTTGAACTTAAAAACTTCTAAATTATTGTCACATTCAAAAGAAACAATTAATTTTTTGTGGCCTTCACTAGGACCATATAACCAACCCATCCTAAGCTTAGGCTCCACATATACATCATATGACATGTTGAGCTTAATTTTCTTCACTAGGATTCCCTTTTTCAATGCTCTATGTTATACTCTCAATTCAATGAAATGGTCCAAAGTACCTAGTGCCATCTCTTAGAACTCAAACATCATGATTAGTGGTACTTTTGTAGGCAATAATATCCTACAATATGTAGATAATAATAATAAACGTATATGAATCATGAAAAATAATAAATTTCATGAAATAATGAGTGCCTTATGTTTTATTTTGTGGGATATGGAAAGATCTTGGAAATCAGAATTAGTAACCAAAATTATAAGGTCCTTTCAAATTCAATACCCTGACGATTATTCACTTTTCCAGTCTATGGATATTGGTAGGAAAAAATGACCTTGGATTAATTGAAAGGTATGAGAAGGTAACAAGATCATACAAATGCATAAAAATTGTAACGCTCCCACCAAGGAACCCCAAAGAACAACACTAGACTAGATCAACTAATGAAACATTTTTTTTTTTAAACAACTTTTCAATGCATAACATAGCATGATAAACTAATCATAGATCCTCTAAGGTTCCTTGATTGTGCTACTCACAAACTAGTGATCAAGATTACTAGAAATATTTCATCAACATAAAAGATAACATGAACAATTTAACATGCAAGGTTCATTTTAATGCATCACGTTAAATGATTCTACATTACTTAATTCAAAAACATGTCAACTAATAATCAACATTAAAGATCATTTCTAGATAATTAACATATGCAAAATGCATTACATCATAGTATTCAATATGAGAAGAATTCATCAATAATTGTTACATTGTTACAATATTTACAACAATGCTTCCTGAATATATGTGGGATGATACATCAGATTACATCATGAGATACAAATATTAAACCATCCAATACAAATGCATGAAATTTTGTCTTCTTGAATTGGAATAGGAAATGGAGTCCACAACACCATGAGAAATCCTCATGCACACAAACATGCAACAAGAATACGCAATGGAGAAAAAACACTAACATCTCGACCATGTGGAACCCTGAGGTCCACCCCCCATGCTAGGAGATAACACAAGCTCCCACATCCAATAGAAAGTAATGAAATGATAGGCTAACAAAAACAAGGGCTATACATGACTCCAACACAACACTGCTAACAACACCAACATCACTTACAACACTTACTTCACTTCTAGAGGTCCTCACATACCAGAGAGGAAATACATCTAGGGAATGCTAGACTGCAATAGGGAGGAGTGTCATCACATAGCTTGATATGGGTTATCTTGGTGGATCTTCCTAGGCCCCAACCCCCATCCTAGGTTATCTTGGTAGCCTCTACCAATCCCCGCCCGCCATACAAACTCATGCAAAATCAATGTACCTTTCATTAGGACAAGAAAGTAGATATTTCCATTCCAGGCCTTCCCATCTCATATCAAGCCTAAAATAGCACTTGAGCAAAGAGTGAGGCATACATTATCTTGAATAATCTGAAATATACACATCCCCTTAATTCATTATTAAGGTTATCACTAGGTGAAGAACCCCCCTGGAATGGGTTATCCTAGACACCAATTTGGGTTTTAGCCCCAATGGAGACCCACTCCCCCTACTTTAAACTAGTAAACCATACACATAGCACTTGAGGCATTAACCATCTTGCACACTCATCAACATCACATAAATCCAAACAAAGAGCAAGGCATTGGCCATCTTGTAAATTCATCACAATCACAAAAATCCATACATAGATAGGAGGGAAACACCCTTAGGATTTATATTTCACACCATACAAATGACTAACAATATAGCCAAGCAACTTACAAGGTTAATCAATCATAAATTCCGTCCATACATACAAATATACCCCCTCCTCGGCCTTTGGAAACCAACATGCTAAAAACACTTCCCAAGGACACAAAACCTTACACAAACTTACACAAATGACACCCAACTTTCACCAATTATACAAACACTTAATCCAATAATGAAGACATACCAACAATTAATCCAAGAATTTACCATGAAGACATTTCTTTGAATAAGGAATTATTTCAACTTTCTTATCATCCCTTTTAACTTCACCACTTAATTCCATAATAGGTTACTTACTACAAGAAGAATTATATTTACAATTAACTATATCATTCACAAAGCAACCATCTCTATGGATCTATTTAATATGAGACCCTAATATTAAGATCACAACTTAATATAATGCTATAAAAACCATACCCTAATTATTTGTTTCATATAGCAAAACAACTATTAAATATTCTTAAAAATGATTAACATTCATTTGTTAATTAGTTAATAGAAAGATGAATCCAAATCTTTTAACCCTTAATCTAAATCATTTAACTAACATAATATGATGTAGTTCCCCCCCCATTCTCACCAATGATGCGCCGGTAGTTTGGATTTGGAACTTGGAGATTAAGGTGAAATAATAGGGATATACAAAGGTAATTATGGAGATTTGATTTGATTATGAGGACTAATCAGTATTATGTGATTATCTCATGACTATTTTTATCCTGATTGGTACGTAAATAATTGTTATGAGTTGATGTGATTACTTGGTGATGTTTTTGCTGATGTATTTGGGTGAAAGGGATAGTGTCAAATCACTCATTTGTGATTACCCTGCGATGTTGTGATTCCCTTTCACAGTGTGCCTGATTATATGTATATGTATATGCACGACCGTTTTGTGTGTTGCAGGCTGTAGGTACTAGGTATCAACTCCAATTGAATTGACAGTTCTGAACATGCCTTGAAACCCAATGGATTAGTTGAGTAGAGATAGCACTTGGACCCCTACCCTAGCCATCATCCTCAAAGAGGATGAGTATCTAGTCTGATACCTTGTTAGTGTTGTCAGTTTTGTCTATGGTAAATTGGTGTTGCTTGAGGTCTTGTTTTTGAACCCTGGTTAGGGTTTAGGTAATTGATTGACATTTGGTTTATTTAATTTAAAAATGCTTGATAAATGCTTTTGGTTACTTGATGCATTAAATTTTTTTTTTAAGGAAAAAGGTACTTGATAAATAAATATAAATATATTTATAAACAATCATAAGTTTATAATGAAATAAATATGTAATATAATATCAATATAAATAATCTTAGTTAATAGAAAAATAGATTTATAATATAATGTTATTAAGTAATAATAATATAGTCAAATAAATGAGATATATTAAGATCTGATTATTTAATTAATTGTAATGTGTAAGTAAGTGGGTAAATGGTTTTACCTAGTGTGTGAAATTGGGCATCTATCATATTTCAATGTTATGATTTTTAAATGAGATGCTTTTTAAAATTAATTTTTGAGTCTGTCAGGGAAGTTGATTTAATATAATACAAAAAAGGGAGAACATGGGTTTTGTGTGGCAGAGAGGGATGCAGTCCCATGGCCATGGGCTCGCCATGGCCTGCATGTAATTTTTCATCTATGCATGTTATTTTTGCTAGTGTGTACAGGTGTTGGAGGTCATTTTTGTGCTGGGGTGGGTTTCTTTATGCTTGCAGGGGGATTTTTCCTTTATTTATGTTTTGGGGATTGGTTTGTACAACTTTGAGTGTGGGATTCAGTTCTTCTTTCCCTCTGGTGATTTCTTTTGTTTGTTTTTATGGCAGAGCAGTCGGGCTCAGGCAGTTTGGTGCTAGCTGATCGTGGTGGTTTTCACTTTGGATCTTCTTCAGGGTTGAATTCTCACTAATCCGAGTCTTATTATGTGGGGCAGGGCCCTAAATTAAATAAAGTGAATGGTTGTTTGCCTAGCAGTCAAGATCGCCCAGTTTTGGTTCTTTCTCCAGAATCTGTGGCTAATGATGTTTCTTATTGGAGTAGACATGCTTTAATTTATAAATTTCTTGGGATCTGTATTCCTCCGCCAGCTTTAGATGCTTGGATTAGGAGGACATGGCAGGTTGAGAGTGACATAGAGCTGATGCTGGCTGTAAATAGCTATTTTGTGGTTGTTTTCTTCTAATATGGCTTATAGGAATCAAGTTTTTGAGGGAGGGTCCTATTTTTATAATCATGTCAGATTGTTTTTAAAACCTTGGCATATGGGTTTTAACACAGCTAAAGAACTACCATCGAACGCTCCTATCTGGGTTCATCTATTGAGGCTTCCCCTAGAGTTTTTGAGAGAGGATATTTTACAAAGGATTGCGGCTCTTCTTGGTAATCCTACTATTGTTGCTCAACAAACCCTCAAAAGAATGGCTATTTCTTTTGCTCAGATTTGTGTGGAGGTTGATTTGAATAATCCCTTATCGTATTCTTTAGAAATTTGTCTTGGTTCTTTGTCTTGGATTCAACAACTTGACTAAGTCCCTTCCTTTTCATTGTCATATTTTTGATGAGTATAGACATCTTCAAAAACAATACCCTAGGATTGAGAGGGCTCCTCCTAATCCCTCTCCTTCATATTTAGCTCCAAGAGTTGTTTAGGAGGATAACAAAAAATATGATATGATGCAGGGGGAACTAGATAGATATGGCTTTGTGCTAGTTAAGCAGGTTAAGGGTTGTGGTAAGAAGAGATCATTTAAGGATAGGAAGAATGAAGAGGACTTTAATCGGTTTGAAGTGTTGAAAAAATCAACTTTGGAGGAAGGAATTCCACTAGATTCACCTCATGTTGTTGTTGGTATGGGTTGTAATGCGGGACAGGGACAAGGACCCACTTAGGACATTCATTTATCTCAGGGTATGCAGGATCCTCTAGCAGCTATGAATGATCATATGTAGGATGATGATGATGATGATGATATTGTTTGGCAGATCTAGCAAAGGAGGGGCTAGGTTCAGGTAAGAGCAAGGGGTCTTCCCTAGCTTTGGGGGTGCATCAATGCATGATTATGAAGGCACTGCTTGAGCACTCAACTAAAAGTGGCTGCAAGAAGCATTTTGAGAATATTAAGCATACTAGAGAGTTATTGGTGGAATCAAGGTTTGTTAAACCCATTGACGCTCACTTTTCACCATCGCCTCCATGATTATTCTCTCATGGAATGTAAGGGGGTTGAATAGCACCCCCCATCAAAAGGCTATTCATGATTTGGTTGTTGTTAATTCTTCAGATATTTTTTGTGTTCAAGAGACTACACTTTCAATTGATTGTATGGTTCAGTGTGCTTCTCGTATTTGGTACTTTGGTCAATGTCAGTGTATTGGGTCTCAAGGGAGTTCTGGGGGTTTGGCTCTTTGTTGGGATCCAAGAAATATTTCTCCCCTTTGGTGGTTTTCTAGTCATTCTACTATTTCTATGGTGGCCTCTTCTATGGATTCAAGGGAAACTATTTTGGTTACCAATGTTTATGCCTCAATCGATATTTGTAAAAAAATCAGCTTTGGGTTTATATAAGGTATGTCAGATCATGTGTTCCTTACCTTCCTTGGATCTTAGTTGGTGATTTTAATTTGGTGTTGTGCTTGGAGGAGAAAAGAGATGGGTTTCCTTGGCTTAGGCTTGTTGCTGCTCTTTTCCAGGAGAATGTGGATTTTCTTGCTTTGAATGATGTTAAGCCTTCTAATGGTATTTTCACTTAGAATAATAGATGGAGTGGAGAGGAAGCAATCTTAGAAAGGTTGGATAGATTTATTGGTGCTTGTTTTTGGGTGGGGGGTAGATTGATTACTGGTTCTGAGATTCTTGATTGGAGGGGTTTTCATCATTGGCCCATTAAATTGACAATTTCCCATTTTACTATTCCCAAGAATCCTCCCTTTAAGTTTCAGCTTATGTGGCTTCATGAGTCTTCCTTGCATGATATTATGGCTCAGTGGTGGTAGGATGGTAGCCCTACTTATGGTACAACTATGTACACTTTTGTTAAGAAAATTTAGTATGTTAAATTTTACCTCAAGAGATGGAATAGGATGAGTTTTAGAAATTTTAAGGTTATGAAATTGAATGCCCAAGCAAGCCTTGATGGAATTACTCGTTAAATTCAAGATTTTGGTTTCTCGGATGCTTTGAGTCAAGTGGAACCCCAAGCTGTGAGAGTTGTGGAGGAATGGGAGCTTTGGGAGGAGATTTTCTGGAAGCAAAAGGCTCGGATTGACTGGCTTCAAGAAGGGGATAGGAATACTGCTTTCTTCCACCACTCGATGTAGGCTTGGAATAATAGAAGTTGTATTTCTATCTGGTTAATGCGGATTGGACCTACATTTCTTCCTTGCAAGCCTTGTCTTGGGAGGCTAGACAGTTTTATTCTACTCTTTTTTCTGAGGATTCACCCTTTGCAGAAGATGAGGAGAATTTGATCCTTGCTTGTATTTCTTCCCTGATCTCCAAGGAGATGAATGATTGCCTCATTCAATCGATTTCTCTATAGGAATTCGAAGAGGTCATTTTTGGGATGAATAAAGGTAAGGCCCCTAGAACCAATGGTTTTCCTGTTGAATTTTTTCAAGAATTATGGGATATTATAAATTTGGATTTGTTGGAGGTTGTTTAGGAATCTCTTCATAGTAAGCAAATGCTTCAGGTGCTAAACTCTACTTTTTTAGTTCTAATTCCTAAAAAGGAAGATGTTGATCAGCTTGAGTCCTTTTGACCTATTGCCCTTTGTAATGTGGTGTATAAAATTATAACGAAATTGATCGCAAAGAGGCCCAAAGTTTGTATTCCTTTTGTTATCTCAAAGGAGTGATGAGGTTTTGTTGAGGGTAGACAGATCTTGGATGGGGTGTTGATTGCTTCTGAGGTCATCCACTCTATGGTGACTTCCAAGGAGAAGTCTATGTTCATCAAGTTGGATATGGCCAAAGCTTATGATAGAGTGAAGTGGCACTTTTTGCAGAGAGTTCTCTTAGCCTTTGGTTTTAGTCAGGATTGGGTCGGTTGGGTTATGAGTTGTGTTACCTCTTCCTCATTTTTTGTTCTTATGATTGGGAAACCTTCTGAGCTCTTTGTGGCTTCTAGGGGCCTTCGTCAAGGAGATCCTCTCTCCCTGTATTTGTTTATTATTATGGCTAAGGGTTTGGGAAGATTTTTGAACTCATGGGTTTCCTAGGGAAGAATTCAAGGCTGGTGCTAGGGCAATGGGCTTCTGCAACTCTCTCATCTTTAGTTTGTGGATGACACTTCTCTTATGGGGAGGGCTTTCCTTTAGGAGGCAGATTCTATTAGGAAGGCTTTGGATATTTGTCTTGTTGCTTTAGGTCAAAAAATCAAAGAGCACAAGTCTTCTATCTTCTTTTTTAATACCTCTCAAGCTATTCAATGATAGATTGTTGATATTATGAGGTTTCAAATTGGGACTCTTCACTTTGTCTAACTGGGAATACCTCTTGTTGTTGGTAGGCAACTGATGTCTTCTTGGAAAAAATTGCTTGATAAGCTACGTAGTAAAGTCAATCATTGGACTCATTAGTGGCTTTCTACTACTGCAAGAGTGATTTTTCTGAAGTCTGTTATCCAAGCTCTTCCCATTTACAAAGGTTTTGTTCAAGTGGCTCCTTCATATTTCTTGAGGGAATTTGATGCTCTCTCACGAGAGTTTCTTTGGAGCAGTAACTTGCAGTTGACCAAGTGGAGTCTTGTTAAGTGGAATATAGTGTGTAGGCCACAGAAAGTGAGGGGCCTTGGATTGCATTCTACTATTTTGAATGGGAAAGCTCTTGCTGCCAAGTTATATTGGCATTGGTGAACTAGTCAACATTAGCTTTGGGCTCGTATTCTTACCCATAAGTATTTTAAGGATGTTAACACTTTTGATGTTCCTCATTACCCTTTAGAAGGAAGGGGCTCTATGATTTAGAATACCCTCAAGTCAGGAGCTCAGTTGGTTAAGCAAGGGATTTTTTGGATATGTCATTTGAGTTCTCAAAATATTTTTGGTGGGATTCTTGGGATGGTCGCCCTCCCATTCTTTCAGCTTACTCTCAACTCTAGTCTCTTTGTGATCATTTTACTATTGTTGGGTGGAATACAGTTGAGCATTACAAGTCCATTCAAAATATTGGGCTAGCTGCTAGCCTTAGGTGGAAGCGCTCCTCAGATTGGCTGCTAGGAGGTTCAGAGGAGGATAGGGAAGAGTTGGCTTGGATTCTGGCATCACGGGAATGCAATTCCATGGCGGCGTAGGATGTTTTGGCTTGGAGTAATAGTCATTTGTCTGGCAAGTATTATGTTTTAGTAGGATATGGTGAGTTGCTTAGGTAGGGGTTTGGGGACATTGAGGCTCCTTGGTGGAAGCAAGTGTGGAATAAATTTTTGTGGCCAAAGTGCTATTCTTTTTCTGTGGCTAGTGGTCTAGAGCCGATGTCTTACTTGGGATAACTTGTGCAAGAGAGGGTTTCAAGGTCCCTCATTGTGTGTTTTGTGCATCAATGGTGAGGAGAATGTCTCTCATCTCTTCTTCTAGTTCTCTTTTTCTAGGAGGCTTTGGCATCTTTGGTGGGATGTGTCGAACCAGGCTTGTTGGCATGTCTCTTCTCTGGTGGAGTTCTTTGCCTAGTGGGGGAAGGCCCCTATTAAAACTTATTTCCTTCATCGTTCTTGGGCTTTGGGATCCACCTTTATTATCTGGCATATTTGGTTGGAGAGGAATCATAGGATTTTTCAAGAGGTGAGGCGGGTTGTTGAACATTTGTGGTGGAGGATTCTCCATTCGATAGGTGAAACTACTATGGCCAAGTGTGACTTGGCTAAGGGTTTGGATCCTGGAGAGGTTATCTTTTGTACTCACCTCAATCTTCCTCTTCAGAGGGGGCCTACTCAGAGTGCTATTCAGGTCAAGAGAAATAGATGTCATCATCCCTTTTGAAAGATAAATAGGGAGGGGTGTTGGAGTCCTCCCCCTCAGGGTGTGCTGAAAATCAACATGGATGGTTCTTTTCATGGAAATCCTAGCCATGCTGGTATTGGAGGTGTTGGGCGGACTAGTTCAGGGACTGCTGAGTTTATCTTTTCTGTTTATAAGGGTTGGTATACTAACAATGTCATGGAGGCTCTTGCCATTTTGTGTGCCATGGAGCGTGGATGTGCTTTCGGGTGGAGACAGATCATTTGTGAATTTGATTCTCAATTGATGGTGAATTTGCAGAAGAGGCAACAATTAGATGATGTTAGTTGGCAGTTGGTTGTTATTATAAAACAACTTCTTAATCTGTGTGCATCCTTAGATTTTGTTTCTTTCCGCCATATTCCGCATGAATAGAATGGGGTTGTGGATTCTCTTGCTAAATGGGCTTCTGATTATTTCCATGATTGGAATATTGTAGATAGGGGTCAATTACCCCCAGATTTGGCTCAAAATTTGGACCAATTAGTGGAGATTGATAGGGATGTGTAATCCCCTTGCTTTGTACTGCTCTTTTCAATTTGAATAAATTTTTACCCCTCTTTCAGTAAAAGTTGATTTAATAAATCAAATCTTAACTATGATTTGTTATAAAATTCGGTTGGGATAGTTTTGGGAATCCTCGGGTACAACCGTCACTTTCCTCCTTTCCATAAATGCTTTTGGCTTTGGGGGAAATTCATTATGTTTTTTTGGGAAAAAGAAAGCGGAGGGTATTGTTTGTGAATTTTCCTCCATTGTTGATGATGTTGGAGATTTCATTTTGTTTTGCGTTGGGAAAAAAAAAGAATTGTCTATAGATTTTGGGGTGAAGGAACAAAGAACCCTGTTTCGAAACTTGCCCATCTTCCTTTTCTATTTACGGAGTCAGTTCTCTTGAACCCCGAGAATGTGTAAAATCTAAAGGAGTAAGAACACCACCATATACAGTCTGCAAGGGTCTTGGCATTATCGAGGAGGGGTCTGAGTCAATAAGAAGATTAGATACTGCTACAGAAAAACCTACCACATAACGAAGGAAATTCAGGTATTTATTCAAGCCATAACTTATTTCTTTCGTAATAGAAAACATTATGTTTGGATATAATCAATCAAGACATTGGATTCCCATTAACATTATAACAAATTATATCCTCTGTCTCTAAAGATCTAGTAAGTTTTCTATGTACTATGTAGCCCTCTTCGATTTCTCAGGTTCTATTTGTTTATAGAATTTCATGCTCTTAGATTTATTTTCAAGGAATTGTAATCTGTTGCTGTTCTTAATCTTCATATTATTATTCAGGAACAACAATTCCATCTTTCCATACCCCTGTATCTTTGAGCACAAGCCCGACATTTATTATTTTGTTTTACAAGTGTAGCTTATAGAAATCAAGATCTTACCATTATTATTGTATATTTACTGATTTGCAAGGTATGCGCAACCCTCAGCCTCTAAACCTGCGTGACTGTGTGCACCCAGAACACAAGCAAAGCTTACAATGTTAGGACGTGTTTCAGAGTGCTTGATTAATTCAACGATTTTGAGAGCTTCCTTCCAAAATCTATTTATGCATATCCTACAATCATTGCATTCCATGAGATAACGTTTTCTTCACCCGCCGATTCCATTTGCTTGAAAGTTTCTAAAGCCTTTTCAACAAAACCAATTTTGAAATTATCCTGCAACACTAATTTACATGAGATGATGTCTCTTTGATACATTTCTCCAAATAGTTTGTGCCTCGCTTGTGCTTCCACGCCTTAGGCATTGGCTGCGAGGATGCGGACAAAAGTTTTAGAATTTGGCTTTAGGCCTGCTAATAGCATTTGCTTAAAAATTTCTAAAGCCTTTTTAACTAATCCACTTTGTGCATATCCTGCGACCATAGTTCCTTGAGGTATTCTGTCAATCAATGCGCGTGCTATGTCTATGCTTTCAGATTATGCATACATGGCTTGCAGTGCACTTGCAACTATAACATCTAACAAAATTCCTCTTTCGTCATGCTCTGATGGACATCCCTACCCTGTTTGAAAGCCATCATTTTGGCACAGGCAGGGAGGATGGGGTCGAGATTGTGTAATATTGATTTGTACCTTTAATTGCATCCACATGAATGTTTCTAAATCCTTTTTTAACAATTATACAACTAAATATGAACATACATATACTTCATATTAATCAATCTTCTATTGTAACAGGGCTATACTTGTGTATTTCCTATCTTGCAAGAATTCTCTAAATGTGGTACACCCTCTTTATAGGATTACATTCATTATTGGAAACACCACTTGAATCAGGTTGTTCTTAACCAATTATTTAATCCATTGTTTTGCATCGATGATCAATCAACATTTACCAAGTCTAACTGCAATCATTCTATCCCAAATTCCAACCATCGGTAGCCTTCTTTTGTTCCAGCCATGGACAGCCTAATTTGCATCTTAATGTTTTAATATTTTTCTCACTAATATCATCACAAATATTGCATATAATCTATATCTTGCTGTTGATATTTCTTGATTTAAGAGACATCTCATGGGTCAGTCCATTGTTGAGTTGCTAATGCAAGTCTAAAATATGTTATTAGTGATGGTTTTACGAATTTCTCACATACTTTCCTTAGATATTCAAAATTGATCCACCATTCATTAAGGCGGTTTAGAGGATATAGCTGTAATTTCTTTTGGATGAATAAAAGTAAGTTATATTAATAGTTAAAGGATACAATAATTCCTATTAGTGGGAAATGCGATGCATGATAACTATAGATGTAGATAGATCAACCAACAGGAACCTTAGAATTGAAACTATCTTGTTTGGTTACATTACAACTTCTAGATACACATAAGAAGACCAAAATTATTTCATTATGATATTGAAACCTGAAACATTATAATGGTATTTAGAGTTTATTGGTTTCAATTAAAGCTTTGTTCTGTTGTGCAACATGTTTATCTCTTACAGAAATATAAACATGTAATTTGCATATGAAAAGAAATAATAAATATAGAAACTTAGGTTCATTTTAGGAAAGAGAGCTTATATACATATATATAATATGCATATATCTCCATATCTATATAGGTTGGATTATAGGTTTGATTATTTGGTAATAAACTGGAGGAATGTAAGTAGGAATAGATAGATTGAGTTATATAATTGATGAATGTATAAGGAATGGAAAAGAATTGAATCTAGTGTATTGTTGTGCTAGAATACAAAGTGAGAGAATAGTGATCCTTGTTTAGGATTTAGAACATGGTTTCCTTTTTGATAATTTATGTGAAAACTTTTGATAAATTTCATGCATGGTAAGTTAAATCGAAAAGAGGTAAATACTATAGTTACCTTAAGGCTATAACCTTTGGATCTTGTACTTAAGTTCTCATAATGTAGATTTAAGATAGAGTTGGTTTCATTTCCTTATGGTTAGATCCTAAATGTTATTTTGTGGTCTAAACTTATAATTGAGAGCATCATATTTAAGATAAGAGCTATGTGAGGTATCTTTTGAATTTGGATTATCACAATAATTAAAGGTTGGGGAAAAGTTAATTTTAAGTGAGGGTAAAATGTAGAGGATAGGTTATGTTAGTTAAATGATTCAGATTAAAAGTTCAAAGATTTGGATTCCTCTTTTTGTTAACTAATTAACAAATGAATGTTAATCATTTTTATGAATTTTTAATAGTTGTTTTGCTATGTGAAACAAATAATTAGAGTATGGTTTTTACAACATTATATTAAGTTGTGATCTTAATATTAGGGTCTTGTATTAAATAGATCCATATAGACTGTTGCTTTGTGAATGATATAGTTAGTTGTAAATATAATTCTTCTTGTAGTAACTAACCTGTTGTTGAATTAAGTGGTGAAGTTAAATGGGATGATAAGAAAGATGAAATAATGCCTTATTCAAAGAAACCTCTTCATGGTTAACTCTTTGATTAATTGTTGGTATGTCTTGATTATTGGATTAGGTATTTGTATAATTGTTGAAAGTTGGGTGTCATCTATGTAAGTTTGTGAGGTTATGTGTCCTTGGGAAGTGTGTTTAGTATGTTGGTTTCCAGAGGCTTAGGAGGTGGTATATTTGTATGTATGGATGGAATTTATGATTGATTAACCTTGGAAGTGGTTTGGCTATATTTTTAGTCATGTGTATGGTGTGAAATGTAAATCCTAAGGGTGTTTCCCTCCTATCTATGTATGGATCTATGTTATTATGATGAATATTGAAGATGGTCAATTCCTTGATCCGTGTTTGGATTTATGTGATATTGATGAGTGGGGCAGGTGGAAGAAGTTGGGTCCACAAAATGTTCAAAAAGTGGAAGTGTTTTTCCTGATTTTCTGAATTTTTCATAGTTGGACTTAAAATTTGTATCAATTATACATTGAATATATTTAAAAATTTTAGTAATATGAAATTTAGTATTTTGAGTCTAGTTTTCAAATATGTAATTTATTCTAATACCCAGATGATACAAAATAATTTTTAATACTCATGTATAAAAACCACTTTTTAAAAGTCATTTTTTTATGATCATACCATGCACATATATAGACACCATAATTTGACCTATATAAAAATATTTTCTAATTTTATTTTGTAGAAATATGTGTATTATAATGAAGATTAATGAGGATATTTTTTTATAATTTTTTTCTCAATATTTATTTTATTTATTAATTTTTTATTCACCCTAATTGTTGGTTTTTAAAACCCTTATGTGTGGACACCATAACTTGACCTCAAGTTATCATTTAGCAATTTTTTATTTATTTATTGTGTAAGGAATTGTTTGTAGATTAAGGTCATATAATTTTTATAATAGTAAAATTAAAAAAATAAAAGTTATTACAAAAATATGAAAAACATAATATTTCAAGTTTATGGACATATTTCCTCATAAATTAATTAGAAAATATAAAAAAAGTCCAATCTTAAAAGAAGAATACATATTTGAAAACTAGTCATTGTCGTCAATAATGGGTTTTAATTTCATAAAACAATTTTGAAAAAAAATCATCAACTACATTACCAAAGTTAGTTTCTTCTCTTGAAATTGTCATGACATTGTACTTGCAAGTCCAAGGATAAGAATTGGGTTACCATGCCTTTCATAAGCATAAATACATATAAAAAAAAATTTATTGTGAGTTTCAAATATTTGGGAATGAATGCCCACTTCAAAATGTGTACCTATTCTAAAAAATGAATGGGTACCTATTTTAGAGATGAAAAATGGCACTTCCCTTCAATGTGGACCCAACTTCTTACACTTACCCAGTGTGCAAGATGGTTAATTCCTTTTTATTTGTAGGGTTAACTAGTTGCAAGTAGGGGGAGTGGCTCTCCATGGGGGTCAGAACCGAAAGTGGTGTCCAGGATAATCCATCGGGGGGTTTATTAATCCAATAATAATGAAGATAATGTATGCCTTACTCATGGCTCAAGTGCTCATTTAGGCTTGAGATGAGATGGGAAGGCTTGAAATGAAAAGATCAACTGCCTTGTCCTTATGAAAGGTTCATTTATTCCACATGAGTTTGTATGGGGGTTGGGGATCGGTAGGGGCTACCAAGATAACCCAAGATGGGGGCCAGAGCCTAGGAAGATCTACTAGGATAACCAATATCAAGCTATATGATGAAATTCCTCCCTATTGTAGTCTAGCATTCCCTATATTTATTTCTTCTTTGTTATGTTAGTGCCTCTAGAAGTGAAGTGTTGTAAGTGATGTTGGTGTTGTTAGCACTATTGTGTTGGAGTCATGTATAGCCCTTCTTTGTGTTAGCCTATTATTTCTTGAATGTTTATTGGATGTGGAACATTGGGTTATCTACTAGCACAAGGGGTGGGCATTAGGGTTCCACATGGTCGAGAGGTTGGTGCTTTCTCTCGATTGGGTATTCTTGTTGCATGTTCATGTGTGTCAAGATTGTTCATTTTGTTGTGGACTCTAGTTCTTGTTCTAGTTTGAGAGGAGAACCTTTCATGTATTTGTATTGGATAGTTTAATAGTTGTATCTCATGATGTAATATAATGTATACTTCCCACATGTATTAGGGAAACATTGTTGTAAATATTTTAACAATGTAACAATTATTGATTAATTCTTCTCATAATGAATACTATGATGTAATGCATTTTGCATATGTTAATTAGCTAAAAATTATCTTTAATGTTGATTATCAGTTGACATGTTATGGGATTAAGTAATGTATAATCATTTAATGTGATGCTTTAAAATGAACCTTGCATGTTAAATTGTTCATGTTATCTTTTATGTTGATGAAAGTTTTCTAGTAATCTTGATCATTAGTTTGTGAATAGCATAGTTGAGGAACCTTAGAGGATATAGGATTAGTTTATCATTCTATGTTATGCATTTGAAAAAAGTTGTTTAAAAAAAATGTTCCATTAGTTGACCTAGTTTAGTGTTGTTCTCCAGGGTTCCTTCGTGGGGGCATTACAAAAACTCAAAAAAATGCTCACAAACATACTAAAATTAAGACATTCCAAACTAACCTTAACACCCTCCACACTAATTAGTTTGTTACATATACATGTGTTCAAACTCATTAGGGGCATCTAAAACAAAGAGGAAAATTTGAGTATGGAAACTAAACTAAAGTTTCAAAATGGATTTTATAATTTTTCATGGCCAACTTAATGTTCACATGAGCCTTGGGTCCAATCCTCTAATCATTTTGTTTATGCTCAAAAGGAATGTTGAGTGTCTTATAATAAAGAAAAGTGGGTATTTTTCAAAAAATCCAATTTAAATGGTCTAGCTCAGTCTCCAAAATATGTTTTATCTTACTGTTTTTATAGAATTACCAAAATAAGCTCCAATTACTTTGCTTTTATATCTAATATTTGTTAGTGTGGTGTAGGTGGTACATTTCAAATCCCTCTAAAAAGGTGGTGAAAGGGTACTAGGCTAAACATGGGTGGGCCAAATAAGTGCTTTGAACCATTATCTTGTATTCCCCTCAAATAGAATGTCAAACACTAAAGGTTATTTGAGGAAGCTAGACTGAAATCCTTCTTCCAAGCCATGGAGGGCTTTAACATGAAAATATTACTTTAAATTTTTTCGAGTTGTTGAGGGAGGGTAGGGTTTCTATTGGAAGCATCTTCTTTGAGGTGACTTAGAGACATATTGTTGAGGAAATGGGTTTGGAATGTAAGGGAATTAAAGTCGTAAAGGTGAACAACAAGAACTACGAGTGTTTCATTGATAGTTTCCTTGACAAGGATGTGAAGTTGAGGAGATTTCAAAATGGGTATTGATATAGAGAAATTGTTGATTCCTTTCAATTTGGTAAGCTTACATATCATGAAATATTTCACTCTTGAAGGCATATATACTACTATTCATGTATATTACTTTTTTCTCCTTAGCCATATAAGATGCAATGAAAAATAAATATCCCATTCTTTCTTTTATCTTCTCTAATTCAATGTAGGACCAAAGGGGCCTCCCCCACTACATTAGGGCCTAATCGTAAGACTCTATAATCATGTTTTTACTTTAACCCCTTAGTCGTCTCCTATAAAAAATGTTAATCTTCTACAAATCAATCCTTTGAAGGTAAATCCTTGTTTGATTCAACACAACACTAACCCTAGTAAGAAATCAATATTTTCCATCCCACCTAGTATTGTTTCTCAAAACCCTCTCATAGAGAATAAGAAGTCTACCTCTCCCTCTAAAAAAAGGGAATCCCTAGAAAATGCTACTTGTTCAAGAAAAAAATTCTTAGACCATGATGAAAAGATGATAGTTAAGAATGTTATTATTAAAATTATAAAAAATGGTGATGTAGGTCAGTTGGGTGTTTTGAGTAGTGGTAACGGTGAGAGAAGGTCAATCAGGTTGGCCAATGTGGTGAAGAAAAACAAAAACCAAGACACTGAAGGGAAGAAATTAGATTTTGAGGAGGAAGGGGATGAGTCTTCAAACGAAGAGTATTTCCTTGTGTCTAAAGAGGTGGACCTTGATACTAGCTAAAAGGAAATAGAAGTGGTTACTGGGAATGAGTTTGATGGTGTTAACAATAGTGAGGAAGAAGTGGATAAGGAGGAAAAAGTAAAGAAGAGGAGGAGAATGATGATAACATAAAAAAAAAAAAAAATTCCATTAAGGAAGAAGAGGAAGGAATAGACCTGAAACAAGAGAGATATAATGTTGAAAAAATTCAGGTTACATTGAGCTTGGAGGAGGAGGGGGATATGGGGAGTGGTATCCTCTAGTATTTTAAGAATCAGATTGACAATCTTTGGGAGAGCATTAGCTGAATGAAATAAATTAATAAAGATGATACACTAAAATAAAATATGGCATAGATTGATAGTGTGATGAGCTATATCATGTCTATCACCCATGGGATTATGAACTGTGCCATGTTTAGAATTTTCACTAGGTAATCAAAAGTAAGGAAACTAAAATGCAAGAAGGAGAATAACCAATTGGATGAAGCCTCAAAGGAGGAGAGGAATAGTGATACTAAGGACACCTGGAAGAATGATTTGGAGTAGCTCAAGAAATAATGGAATCTAATTAATAGTCCTAAGGATTAGTTTTTTTTTTGTTGGTTTTATTTTTTGTTGTTTCTTAGGTTATCTGGGGCCTGGATGCCTATACCTTTAAGGCCTATCATCCATTTTGTTTTTAATCTCTTAGACTATTTACCTTAATGTTTGGTGTTGTTTTGTGGTAGGTATGTAGGACTCTTTTTCTACTTAGACTGGTGGGCAAGTTGTCCTATTTTCTTTTCTATTTTGTTTGGAATCAAGGCCCTTATCCTAATTTTTAATAAAAAACTAAGATAAAGTTTTGAAACTTCAAGAATCTTATTTAAGTCTAGAATAAATTTTAATACACTCATCTAATAGATAGGGGACCACACTATATTAGGCCTTAAGTAAAATTATTACAAGGAAAATAGTGAAACCAACTTTGAAAATGATAAATTAAGAAAGTACATATGGAGGGAGATGAAATTCCTCACAAAATAATAAGATTTGCATTGCAAATCATTGCCACAATTAATAAAATAGTACCATAGGAAATAAAGGAATATATCTATGTACAAAAAATACTCCTTAGATCTAAAGGGTGAAAATAAAAATGTAAGGTGAAAAATTGGATATCAAATATGTATTTATAGCACCAATCCACCTCATACATATGTATTAATGATAAGTGTAGATGTAGAAGGAGGAAGAACACATCAAATTAGAAAAAAATTCAAATGATAGCTTTGATATCCGCAATGTAAAGAAGTAAAAATTAAATTGGGTTTTAGAAGAACATGAGGAATTTGGGAAATTTTAAACCCCTAAGAGCCTTAGAGACTTGCAAAATAAAGAAACATGTAAAATTTATCTTTCCTAAACTACTCAAACATGAATTTAATGGGTTTTTAAGAATATTTAAATATAAAAAATTACAAAAATGAAATCCAATTAGAAAAAAAAAATGTAAGTCCAAAGCACAAAAATATAATAAAAATAAACTTAAAGAAACATAGAAGAAAATCGAAGAGATGGTTCTCTATTTCATAAAGCAAAGATGAGGCATGTATAATACTAGGTTCCACTTCTCCTTCTACATTGAAATGACACTATTATTTATTAGATTTTTTTTCTAATTTACATATTATGAGAATTCATTTTTAAGAAAGTTCAAGACCCAATAATCAATTCCTCTTTTATCCTTAATATTTAATTTATATTTACTATTTCTACTCAAATATATAATGTGTAGATGATATTTATTTATTCTAGATAGCTCTAAGAACTTATATTGCTAGTGCAATACATTTGATGATCCCTCAAAACAACTTACTAGGATCAATAAATATAATTAATTTTTCCTAAATATATTTCTATTGTCTTGTCACCCATGTTGTCCACTAAATATATGTCAAATAGATTAAATGGGTAAAATATTGTTCATGCTTCTCTATAAATAATTTAGTGTTATGTTCTCACTAAAATTATCCCCTTTCCTTTGCACAGGGTGCATATTCATTTTTGTTCATGTCAATCAAGGAATTGCTAACTAGTACATATAGAAATAATATCTATCATTTATGCTATGGTGGATTTCCTTACCCTAGCACAAGGTTTTAGTTTTCTTGCAAATAATGGAAATGTAGTATTAAGTACAAGAATTTTGTCCAATTTTTCACTAATAAATTTTCCAAAAACTAATGAAATCTCATTTAAATATAGGCATTTAGAAAAAATCAACTGAGGGGAATTTTTTTAAACGTATATTCATTGTAACAACTAAGTGGATTATGTGATTTACTTTTTTAAGGGAATCTACTAGTAATATTGATATTAGTATATTAAAAAAAAGGTAAATCTAAACCAATTGTGTTAAATCTAACTTTACAAGTAATATTCTTTCAATCAATTAAACTATATTGCTCCTAATATAATTCTATTTTACAATTTGTAAAAAAATGTAAAAAGGATTTAAGGTTTTAAATAAGTAAAATAAATTGATAGAATTAGCTTTACACTTGGTGTTTTATCTATTACTCTAGAAAACTTGATAAAATTCAATCAAACCACAATGTTGGGATCAATTTCACAACCCCACCACTAACATAAGATCATGCAAACTTTAAGGGATTTTTTTAGAATTTGAAATAAATGCATAAGATCATTATATTATGCACAAAAAATTATACACAGTTTCTTAATATCAAAATGAAAATTTTATATATTGTCAATAACTTTCATAAAACTAAACTATTTAATAAAAAGTTTAGAAGAAGAAAAGGTCTTGGGATCATCATGGAAAAAATAGGCCCTTAAGTAGCAAAAATTTAGAAAATCATAGTTAGGCAACTTGGCGTAAGAATTTTAATAAGTTATCTATATTATTTCAAAAATATGTAAAATAGAATCTATAGGAAATTGAATGTAGTTTCTAAACTACTAGGTTTTTTTAAAAATAAAAAAAATATATTTGGTGAAAATTTGAAATTTCAATGTAGTAGTACTTAAATTTCAAGTAAAAAAAAGAAGTAGGTGTCTTAGACCACCTAACAAAATAAAATTTTTTTTATAATATTTTAGATATAAGTATTGACACATGTCTCGATGTGATGCATATTTTTTTGTAATTTTTTCCATGTAAATAATTAATTATGAATTTTTTATTACAACTTTTAAAAATATAAAAACTCGTTTGTCTGACCACCTTAACATGGTCAAAACTTCATGAAATTCAATTTTTATTTTTTTAATCCTATAGTATGTGAAGCATAGAATATGACACATGTTTTTGATTCAAAAAATGTTTTACTGTTTGAAATCTATAAATGTTTTTCAATCAACCTATCAATCAAGAATTTAGTTGTAATTTGAATAGAAAATGAATAATAATTAATTATTAAATTCAAAGTAAAGCATAATTTATATTGGTGGAAAGCTGAGAATCTCCTTAAAAACCCTTTTCGTTTCATCAATTTTGGGTAAAAAAAAAGTTGTCAGCCACATACCCATCATATTGCCACTTTTTGGCCCATCATGATCCTACAAATACCCAAAATAAAAAAATATACCACCACTCAAGTAGAGGAACATCAAATGAAATTAGAATTATAATATTGATTTTTAAATAATGGGCCCACAATACATCTTCACGAAGATTTAACTACATTAAAACTCTCCTTCTCTTTTTCCTACCTTCCAAATAAATATCATCTTTCTATGTATGTCATTCCTCTTTCTATCAAGGTAATTCAATATTACTATAGTGAGAAAAAAAATTCCACTTTATATTTTCTCACTATTTTGTTCCCTCCTAGTAAATTTAGACTTAAGTATGCCTTATTTTAGTGTTGTAAAGTGTACCCCTTTACACTTTCGCACTTATTTAGGGCTCCTTTAACTAATTGATCTCAATTTTCCTTAATTGGCCCCTTAATTCATTTACCAACACTATTTTATTACATTTTCCGAAGAGGAATCCCAAAATTCATTAATGCATTAACATAACAGCTCTCATTGAGCAATGTGTGTCCTAGGTTTAGAGGCCTAGGACCTAAATTTAAATTATGTTTTTGGTGGTATTTTAATGTTTTCAAATCTATATTTCAATTTTAGCTTGTGATATTTGAATTTCATGAAATTAAGGATATATTCCTATAAATATAAGGTTATTTGATCATTTCAAATCCTAGAAAAGAAACTCAAGAACCTAGAAAGTTTATGAGAATTCAAGAGAAATTCAAGGCATTCAAAGGAAAATTTATTGAAGATTTATTGTAGCAATCAAGATCAAATTGTCATGTCAATGTCTTCTTGCATCATGCATGTTATTGGAGCTAATATGGTGATGTAGGTGATGGAACCCGTAAAAATGTGTTTTGTTCCATCTAAAAACTTTGTAAAATTAGGTTAATCTCATGCCCCTGTGGTTAGGGTTTTGTTTATCATCATGCCTTAGGGTTTGTGTTTCTAAAACCCTTTCTAAAACCCCCTAAGTATGATGTCCATTGTAAGCACTATAAATCATTATTGACCTTTTTTCGGTAGTTCCTAGTGTTTTAAGACACACCTTATGCCATCTAGTCCATTTTATTATTGGCCCTTGAGTCATAGTGACCCCGTTGTTGCTTGTTGCTTTATAAAATATCACCTTATAGAAGCATGGGCTGGTTTTCCTCAAAATATTTGTCGAATACTAGGTTGAGGCTTAAATTTTAATTAGTTTCCTAAGGTTTCAAATTTAATCCTTATTTCTCTATCTATCATATGCCTAGTAGCGGTCCCATCTTTAGAACTAACATTTGGCATGTGCAGGTTTCCAATGATTACGAAGATCGTCCAATCATTGAGGTTTGATCGCGGTCATTTCCTAAGCCCCCACTCAATTTTATTTTCCATTTAATTAATTTGGTAGGTTGGTAGGTGAGCACCACATGCCCTCTACATTGGTGTGCCTGAAAGTATTGAATAGTCAACAAATGGTTAGTCAACATGATTAGCTTGGTTATTTTGTGACGTGGCTTCATCAGGGCCACTCCTTGCCACCCCATTGGTTTTTGTTTTGCATTAAATAATATCACATGACAGTGAGCTAGTGAAACTTGTCCCATTGATAGAGGGACCCATTAGGTATTAACGTCATCCACATGCTACTCTTGATCAAGATCAACAGCCAATGGTGGATGACGTGGGTCAATCCTGACTAGTCCCCGCTATCTCGTGTGGGACCCATTTTTGTTTCTTGTGTCTCAGTAGGGAAGCATGTGACCACCACATGGATTAATCTAAGGGGTAGGAAAAACCTTAGTTATTGTGAAGTAATAAAAAAATATTTCCATAAGGGCATGAGGGATAAAGTGTGTACCATAGAACTAATTTCTTCTACACGTTCAAAATATGAGAAAGATTTGTTGATCTACGATATCAATTTAGTTAATGGATGGTACACATAGGTGGATGGTTTTGCGTTAAGGAAAGCACAAGTTGATGAATTTATATTTAATCTCAATCGTTCCCCACCACACCATTACTATCAGCTATAAGTTAATTAATTCCCACATGCGTGTGATAAATTTGACATGATAGGATTTCCTTAACTCTAAGTGGATGGTGGAGTATGCAAACTGGGTGGATGCTTATCCACATGGTTTTTTCTGATTGGACAAATGAAATAGATGCATTCATTTGGCCTTTTCAAAATTAATTTCCTTGATTTTGATTATTTTTCAATCTATCTCATCACATGATCAACGACTAAGATTCAAAATTCTAGTGATTGATTGTTAGCTCGCTCTTGTGAGCTTCACTTGAGAATTAATGGTTGACAGGCTCAAATTGTTTGATATAATGAGAATTTTCAGCTAGTTCACTTCATATCCTCAATCATTAGGAGCTAATAATTTTTTCTTGAATCTGAGCAAAAGGTGAAGACACTTAAGTGAGCAGTTGCAAGATTATTGAAGATAGTCTTCCTGGGTAAGCTGGTTTCCACTTTTTTTATGTCAATTAAACACAAGCTTGCTGGTTTAGTAAATTATCAAGGAGTTTTGTAGGCTCCTCTATCTTTATCCTACAAATTTGTAGGGTCTCTCTATATTTGAAATTTCATAAGCCTTATCCTTTTTCTTCTATAAGAATGTGTGAACTAAAGCCTTGTGAGCTTGCCCAACTTGTAAAAAGGCCTAGGAGGATCGGTATGCCTAGGAGGATTGGTATGCTTGAACCCCAAGTTAGTACACCTAAAATTAAGCATGGTGCACTAGGAGCTCTTGTAAAGCCAAATTATATAAAGAAAGCTCATGATAGATTTGTTAAGGGTGAAGCAAAGAACACTTACAACTGAGGTGTAGGGTTGTTGTTTATAACTTAATCCTAGTATTGTGTATTTGAAGGAGCAGATTACTGAGAAGGAGGAAACTTATAGAGATTGGCTAGGTATAGATGGAAGAAGAAGAACAATAAGTACCACAAGGCTTATTATTTTTATATGGGGAAGCATGATACAACCATGGAAGGTGGGGATGGTTCTTTGAGTGATGAGGTAGAAAATTACTCGTACTATGGCTAGTACCTTGTCACACTAGTAGGTCGAAGCATTTTGATGATGGAGAGATATCTTCTCTAGTTTCAACAAAATCATGAAGGGGACATGCATACTATGATTCTAAATAATTACAAAGTTAGTGTCTCGCTTCAATGTTTTTTCTATGACGTTGCTACCATGACAACAGTTGTGCTATCTTCAATTAGCGTATAAATTTTTTTCTTAGGTGCTGACAAGGAGAACTTCTTAGGTTGATGTGGACAAGATACTTTTATGCTACTACAATGATGAATGATGGTTTTTGGAAGGTTGGATTTTTTGCTTCAATGGATGATATGGGTTTTTGTATTTTGTGCTTTCCCTCAATATGAAGGTGCAAATATAACCATTTGTGGAATCTTGAAATTAAGATGAAATTGAATATCAAGTGTAAATGTGACTGAAATTGTAATTTTTCTTGAGGTTTGTTTGCTCCCATGTTTCTATAAATTGGAATTCAGGGCCAGTTACAAGAGTTCAAATTTTGGGTCTCGGGTTGTCTAGTTTGGAAAAATGAGCTCATATAAAGTGTTATTTGCAATTCATGCACAAATGAATAAGATAGTATGAAGTATAGGGTACATTCTATCTTATAATAGACCTTATTTTAATTTTATAGTAGCAACAACATATGAGTGAAAATGGAAATTTGAAAATAGATTCTCTCATATGTATTTTGTCTTCCATATTATAAATAAAAATGATCAAGTATCTTTCTTTTATCTTTAATCATTTTGATTGAATGAATGATTTTATCTCTTATTGGGCTTGAAAAGACTTGATTAAATGCTTAAATGAGATCATAGGTTTGTGAGGTGAAATTCAAGAATTACTAAATAGTTGTGTTTTTGACACAATGAGTTGAATATTGTAGTGCAATATGTCAATAGTTTGTAAATGTCGAGTCTCATTTCTGATGTATTATAGATTGTCACAAATGTGACTTTGCTACCCAAAGAGAAAGAACTAGTCTATTTTTTTGGTCATCTAGAATGTAAATGAGTTATCCCATACCTGACCAAGAGAACAAAACAAGAATGAAAAAAACTTAGACACCTTCAAGTACAATGTATCATAATGAAGTATAACTCATTCCTTGGTTTAGCTAGTAATTTTCTCAAGGGTCCGCCAAATCCTTGAGGGGTTTTATCTTTTGGAATTTGATAGGAATGTATCTATGTGTTTCAATATTCATGCTAAAATGGCAAAGGAATATTATCTAAACATTTTTAGGATCACACTCCTGGGTTTCATAGAGGTCGAAGAGTATAAGTAAGAGCTTAGTAATCCTTACTTGTCCCAATCCTCAACTTTTCTTATCATTAGATTTTGGAAAATTCATAGGCATCTAGTGAGATTCAGTTTGGTTGTAAAAAAATAACCAACTCATTGGAAAATATACTATGAAATGCACCAAGAAATTTGGCTGTAGAATATCCTATCAAAGAGTCATTAAAATCTTGAACTATTATTTGTAAATAGAGATTAAAATTTTTGGATCACCAACATATTGGAAACTCTACTAGGGATAGTCCATAATATGTCTCTAGTTTCAAATCAAAAGTATTAGAGTCCAATACTTGGAAAATATAGGTCAATTTTCTATTTGGCTTTGGTATCAATGGGTCAATTCTCACAAATGTTGTTTAGGGTTTGTTGTGTTTCCTATTAAACTTGTAAATTTAATCACTAATCTACCATAATATCATGAATATTTTCATAACTTCTTACTAGATGTGGGTGGTAACTCCAAAATTTCTACACTAGTTTGCATTATTTGAGAAAATCAAGAAAGATCAAGAATTAATAATTTTCTAAGAAGAGATGTAGTGGACATGAGCTCACATATTGAAGCACTCAGATAAAAACTAGAAGGAAAATATAAAAGGCTCGGGTACTATCTTTAAAGGTTCAAATAATTTATTAAATTTGAACATCTGGTTTAGATATTTTAGACATAGAGATATAAAGGAATTTATAGGTGATTTTTCTGTTGAAGAAAACCCAACATGAATTTAACCTTTGGAAGGAACTTCATATTTTTGAAGTTCATTCCTCTATGAAAAGAGGTGGTGACTGTATGCAAAGAACCTAATGAAGATGTGAAGAAAGTTTTAGATCTACAAATCTTTCTAGTCAAGGAGGATAATTTATAGTAGCTACAACATATCCAGGTATTTCCCCTAATTTGGTTTTCAATTTCAACATAAATTTATTATGAAAACCATATTTGAAAGTCTTGCAAAATTTTCGTTCCCTATTGAGTGAAGTTAAGCACTAATAAAAGTAATGGTAGTGATTATCCAAGATAAGTCTAGGATATAATTTGAATTCTAAGTACTATGATTAAGGAAGTATGCCTGCTTTTAAAATCTTCCCATTAGAAGGATCTAAGGCATGGATTTATTTGAGTTATGCATTTTAAGGTCATGATTAAACCAAGAAATATGGTATTGAATGATCAACTATATTGTTGGTGTTTTGAGGTTGGTAAAAGGGGGTATGAAAATGAATTATTCCCATGTATGTCCCTATGGGGTGACAAGTGAGAACATGCACAATGTGCAACCCATGTCATACTCTCAAAGAAATTTCTCTATTGGGAGGTATAGACCATTAAGTTTCAATGGTATTCGGGGTTTTCCAAACCCTATTCCTAATGATGCTAGGGAACATTTTCCAAAATTCACAGGGAAAAATTCAGAGTCACTTTAATCATTTGCATACATTTATGCACTTGATGGAAGATTATGAGGTAAGCCATGAAAATGTTATGAAATTCTTTGTTCAATCTTTGAAGGAAGATGCCAAAGATTTTTTTTCATATTTCTAGTGTGTAATATCTCTTCACGGAATGATTTCATGGAATGAAGATGTTGTTATGAAATTCTTTGTTCAATCTTTGAAGGAAGATGCCAGAGATTGTTTTTCATATTTCCAGTGTGTAATATCTCTTCATGGAATGATTTCATGGTAGTATTTATAGAAAAATTTGGTGAAAGGATTAATCCAAGCTCAATAAGGACAAATCTCATACAAATTCAAAAGGATGAGGAAGAGTTAGTCCAAACTTTTAATCTCATATTTGCAAAGGAAATAAGGGATATTCTTGAAAATATGAGACCAAGTGATGCAGAGTGTTTGGTTATGTATTTAACTGAATTTGATGAAGAAATGAGTTATTATTTGAGACATAACAACCCTACAACATTGCATCATACATATCAAGTTGACATGGACATTGAAAATAACTTGAGATACTCAATGATGAAGGGTTATATGGCTGCAAGTGTCAGTTGTTTTAGTACACTTCATGTGAGTGGATCAGACAATATATGTGATTTTCATGGTGATGGTGCTTCTATTGTTTTGATTTATCCATCATTATCTATGCAACTAGTGGTGAATTCCAACTTGAACAAAAAAAAATTCATAGTAATGTTGATCAAATGTCTTTTATTCAAGATTATTCTATCATCAAAACACATAAGGGAGAATCATCATATGACCTCTTTGAAAGGTTTTTGGATGCCTTGTTGGAAATACTAAAGAGATTCAGACCTGAGGATTCACTATGCATTGACTTATTTTGTGAAATTTTTGAGTCAGGGCTTAGTACTTTGCCAAAAGAACTGAAGCCTCATGGTTTTGATCAGATGCTAGATTGGATAAGAATTATTGAGGAATCTAAGTGTGATTATGCACAAAGTATGATGTGTCAAAGTGCCTGTAGTGGCTACCCTATTAATAAAAGTTAGAAGGCATCCTAGACAATTGGGGAGGATATATTAAAGAATCAAAATCTATCCTATGGTATGGGAGAAGATAGTGAATGTAATCAATTTACAAATAGCCTATGTCCAAATCAACACATTGGTGGTAAGGATGAAGATACATTTCCAAAATTTATTGATTTCTCATTACAAATAAAGGATAAGAGTAGTGAAAATGAGAGTCAAAGCATCCACTCTGAACACTCTAAGCATAACAATGCAATAAATTATGATAATGATCATGGGGAAAATGAGGTTTCTGGTTATTTTTCTAAGGAGTATGAATATTTTCATGAGGATGATTTAGAGGCATTTTATTTTCCTAAAGGATGTTGTGATATTAATGCCCAAGAGATATTTTTTCACAAGTGAATGAAAAAATCCCCTATGAGAGAGGTCTGGAATGCAATTGAGTTATATCAAGAATTGAATATGCTAGCTTCATGAATGATGATGAGTTTAAAGAAAAGAATGTATGTGTTCAGTAGATTGAGCATAAGCGTAATGTTGAAACTAATAAAAACTATGGTGCTAACCAAAAATATTATGTCCTAGTTGCTCTTGATTGTCTATGTGAAGCAGAGATGTAATATGCAAGATTTTTCATAAAAATGGAAAATTAATTTTTACAAGGAATGTATTGAGGAGAAAAGAGATGAAAAGGATTTTTCAGTCCCTAATGAACAACATTCAGTTCATAATGAATATTTCACATTTGTGCCAACATACTTATCAGTTGATAGTGCACATGAGTACCTTCCTACTAACCATACTAATTCTAAGTTATTTGAGCCATCCTTTGAAACATTTTTCATTGAGATGGATAATGATTTAAAGAATGAACTAAACTCTCTTGATGATCCTAAAATAGAAATATTCTTTTCAGATGCATGGGATGTTATTAGTGGTGATGTTTACAGTTGTGTTGTAGAAAGAAGTACCCTTTGCTTGACATGGGCTTAATTCATGGTAAAATGGAATTAATGAGGTCTTAATCTAGTGTACATTTCATGCATCCACACTAGGTCATGGACCCTTGAAAATTGAATAACATGCTTTTGATGTCTTGTAAAGCTATTGTAAAGTATTGTAAGATACTTTCACGCTTTTCTAGACTTAATGAACCTATTTCTTCCTAATTCAACATTATAAAATGTGTTCAATAGCATTATTACATCAATTTAGATGGCTTGTAAAATAAACTTAATGTTAAACTAGTGTTGCAATGTGTCTCACACATTCACATTGGTTCTTGTGCCTTCCTAGGCTATGTGGACCTCATTTTAGTGTTGCAAAGTGTATTTAATCACACTTTCACATTTATTTCTATGTCCCAACCCCTAATTGACATTCACATTATCACCAATAGTCCCATATTAACCTATACTGTGCATCCTAAGGCTCTAACTGGTCAAATACTTGACAAAGTTGCAATTTAGACCTTATTTCCTTATCTCCTAGCTTCCTAGTTGTCATATTGGCCCTTGATGGACCCATTTGACACACACGGTGAATCAATCCCATCCAGGTGGGACCCATTTTCCATGTGTGTTGAATGAGTCCCATTTGGCTCATTATTGACATTTGAGTGGGAAAAAGTGACATTTGATTTTAATATTACATCATGTTGGCTTGTGATTAGGTATTGAAAAATGAAATAGGTAAATTGCCTAAAAATATAGGTATTTTAACTCATTTTCACATCTTTTATCTATGGTAATTCATTAATCTTCCATCTCAAGTCAAGCAACTTAGGCTTTCTTCATTTCAAGTCACCAAGACATCAATTTGTAGACATTCAAGGGTAGATCCTTCATGCTTTGCTACACAATTTCAAGATAAAAAATCATGGCAAGGTAATAAACTCCATTATTTCATGTTTCATTACTTTATTTCATCATTTTTGTTTAACTACCTAAAAGGGGTTTTACCAAGGCAAATCCCCATGCCCTAACATTCAACATCTCTTCTTCTTGTCTTGTGTGTTTATATATTTAAGATTATTGGAAGCTTGGAAATAATTGAAGATCAAGTTCTGAAGTTTCTCAAGTCTTATACTCATTTAACAAGTCAAAATATCAACAAAAACTCATTTTCTGACCTGTAAATCAGAGTTTCAGAAGTGGACACCTGTAAGAAGTGAAACTGTAGATCAGAAGCTATGGATTCCACTTTTAAAAATTTTAAAATTCAAAAGTGGACTCATTCACTATGGGTGGTGAATGAGTCCCACTCCAAGGTCATTTTTTTGTTTTTGGAATTTTTTGATACCCTTTTATCAAAACAGGTTCTGACTCAGTTTTGCAGAACTAGGACTGATTCACCCAGAATGGCGAATGAGTCCCACCAGGCCTGGAAATTAGGATTATCAACATTTCAAAAGCTAGTTCTAGTCTTCCTCAAGATTTTAGGTGCACACTTTAAATTTCACTCATTTTTGTTGTAGTTTGCTATTCATTCTTAGGTGATTTTTCATTACACAATGTGTTTTCAAACAAGTAATATTTCTTAGGTTTTCATACTTAATCAATCAATATTATCAAATATTTTTGCTTATATCATCTTATTTAGTCATATAAACATCATATATTGCATAATTTGAGTGAACCTAGCTAGCACTTTTGGTGTACCTCTCTCCTTTTAGGTGAAAAAGCCTAGAAGAGTTAGAAAGGTTTAGGGTGCCAAAAATCTATAGTTCATTTTGGTGAACCTAATTTTCAAACACTTTCTTATCTGATTTTGGAGTCTTTCATCATAGATCTAACCTTGCATTAAATTTTCATTAGGGTTTGCATTAGTTAATTGGCATACTAGGTTTAAAATTTTGTATTCATAAAAAGTGCATTTAGCTTGTATTGTTGGAATCTAAATTCATTTCAATTTTATAAAATTTTGTATTTTTCACCTAGGTATGCATCATAACACTTAGAAATCATCAAACTCAGTAATTTTTTTTTGAAAATTCTAAAAGAAGTCCATACTAGGACACATTTACTACCTTGGGCGAATCAGTCCCTTTTGACCCCTAAAACTACATTTTACAAAACTCAGAACTTTGTTTTAAGCTTTTGTTTGGTTCCTAAACATAACTGTATTAGTTATTTGCATTTATATCACATGAATTTCACTAGATCTTACTTAAAATAGCTCATATCATGCATTTTTTCATTTTGTATTTACATTTTTCATGTCATTTTCTGATCAGTGCATAGTGTAATTAGAACATCACCTTGTTTCATATCTGAGAATTGTATTTCATTTTAAGTCATTGCATTGAAATTTATCTACTTTCTCATATTAGTATGTGTTCTCTTAAATCATTCCATGTTTCTCCAATAGCAAGTGGCTTGTATGATTCTAGTTTTCAAGCAAATAATCTAGGACAACAAAGTAAAACATTTGATAAGCATTTTGCATACCCTCCTAGTAGTTATCAGATTTGCAATAATATCATAAGACAAGAGGATGCAAGGGTAGACAATCATGACACTCATACTTGTCCTTCTCCCAATACCTCTCCTATTAGTGATGAAGGTATTTTTGTGAAAGGAGCTACAAGCATTGTGAGTCTTGATTGTCCCTCTCCACTTCAGCCTTTGAAGACATTAGAAAACTAGAAGATGAAATCCTGAATACCACCTTACCTAATCTCCATAACTATGACAATAAATTTTTTGCATCTCCTAATATCCCTCGTCGATGTCAAGAGGATAGGTTGGTATTAGAAGACATACCTATTAAGAGTCATGAGAATATTGAACCTCCCTTCCCTAATGCTCCTTCCATTTGGGATAATCTATTTGAAATCCATATTGATCCTTCTCTGGATTACTCCCTCACTTGTGATGAAGCTAATTTACACACTTCAAACTTGGATGAACATATTACAAGCTCTCCTAGTCAGGTAGATAAAATAGCACATGAGAATGGGACCTTAACAACAACATACACTTAATTCCCACCTTCTCATTATCACCCCCCTCTTGACACTCCTATCATTGATCATTCCCATATTAGTGATGAAATAATTTTCAAAGAACCTAGCCCTACTTGTCAAGAATATGTGGCTTGTTGTTCTCCTAAAATCTCTCTTTCTAGGGGGAATATCTTCGTGCTAGAAGATGACAACAATCATAAAGTATTTTCCTTCCATAAACAAGTGGTTCTTGATTGTCTTCATTAGAGTTACATGAAATCCAGACCATTGAGGTTATGAATGCACAAGTTTCCATTAGCTCCCCCTCGATCAATGGACCTCATACATACCCCATGGGACATCCTACCAACCCTCTAATTCTCTCCCCCCTTCACACTAATAATCAACTCAACATAAACCTGAATTCATCCTCTACCTCCCTTCACACAAACAACAAACTTAAAACTAACCTGAACTCAGCCTCTACCCACCTAAGAATAATGTATCATAGAAACTAAGTTATAATACAGTTGCTCATACATATAACACTCACAATAATCCACAACCACCATAACCAACCCCAATATATTTACCTTTACCCAATCCACCTAGTACTCATTGTTACCCCTGACACACAAAGGAGTATGATCTTGTTGAATAATTAAAAAATATTCCCACAAAGATTTCCCTTTGGGATTTACTCCAAAACTCACCAAATTACCATAATATTCTTCAAACAGCCTTACAACAAATTGCAGTTCCTCCAAGTACAACTCTAAATGATGTGGCAACTTTAATCCATAACATGAATCTCAACATTACTTTCCATCAACATGAGCTCCCTCCTTTAGAGTTACAAAAAAAAAATGAAGCTTTGATGATCATCCCTCAATACAACACAAAAGGGATAAAGGGAACTCTTGTATATGTTGGTTATGCTCTTAATGTGTGTAGTGTGAACCTTTTGGATAGGCTTGGCATTGATAAATCAACCATTCGACTTGATTCTCAATCTATTATAGGATTTGAAAATGTCACAAAGAAACCACTAGGATTAATTATTATGCCTCTTACTGCTGGAATGGTCACCTTGAATACACCAATCCATGTCATGCCTTACTAACTTTAATGCAGTCTTATCTTAGGTAGACAATGGATTCATTCAATGAAGGGTGTTCCCTCCACTCGTCATCGCAAAATGAAATACATTTACAACAAAAAATTACACACCCTTGACACTGAACCTGAACCTTATAGTGTCTTGCAACTTGAAAAAACCAATGAGAACCCCTTGAACACATTAACACCAACCACACAAGTGAAACTTGCACAAAAAAAGGACAAACAACAAAATATTGAACATCACATAAAATTATTGGAATATGATTGGGGTTCCTTGGATTTTGAGCATGACTTCAAGGGAAAATACAATAGGGTATGTGTAGGATCATCATGGAAAAAATAGGCCCTTAAGTGGCAAATTTTTTAGAAAAAAAAGAGTTAGGCAACTTGACATAAAAATTTGAATAACTTTTCTATATTATTTGAAAAATATGTAAGAATAGAATCTGTAGAAAATTAAATTTAGTTTCTAAACTACTATTTTGTTTAAAAAAAAAAAATCTATTTGGTGAAAATTTGAAATTTCAATGCAACGATACTTAAATTTCAGGGAAAAAATAAGAAGTAGGTGTCTGTCTGACCACCCTAACCACAGTAAATGATAATATTTTTTATAATATTTTAGGTATAAGTAGACGACTCATGCCCCAATGTGATGCATATTTTTTTGTAATTTTTTTCCATGTAAATAATTAATTATGAATTTTTTATTACAAATTTTTAAAAAATATAAAAACTTGTATGTCTAAACACCTTAACTTGGTCAAAATTTCATGAAATTCATTTTTTCTTTTCTTAATCCTATAGTATGTGAAGCATAGAATTTAATGCATGGTTTGGATTCAAAAAATGTGATACCATTTGAAAGTTATAGATATTTTTCAATCAACCTATCAATTAGGAATTTAGTCATAATTTGAATAGAAAATGAATAATAACTACTTATTAAATTCAAAACAAACCATAAATTATATCGGTGTAAAGCTGAGAATCTCCTTTAAAAACCCTTTTCGTTCCATCAATTTTGGGTAAAAAAATAGTCATCAGCTACATACCCAACATATTGCCACTTTTTGGCCCATCATGATCCTACACATACCCAACATCATCCATAAAGATTAAAATAAGGGAAAATACACATCAATAATGTCAACACCAACTTCAGAAAACCTTTCAAAAGAATCCAACTCAACCACTTTAGAAAAAGAAGTAAACTACACAACAACCTTTGATGAACACAATAACAAACAACTACCTAATCCAAATGTAATGAAAATGCTTTATGGAAAAGGTTTTGAGCTTATGAAACAATTTGGATATCATGGAAAAGGATGTGGTGCTAATGAAAAAGGTATCTACAACCCTATAGAGCCGCTCACACAATAAAAAAATTATGGTATTTGTTATTGTCCTGTAATAGAGATCTCCAAACTTTCACCCAACATGAAAAATGTCACACAACATACTCCTAGATCATCCTTAACAACTAGTGGTCTTGAAAATCACCCTTTACCAAACATGCAACATACAACTACACCTTCACTTAATGTCAATGTCATCTCATAATTTTTTTGTGATTTGAATTCATTATGTTTTATACCTTCCTATAATTGGAAGAATAAAATATCACAATCTAGAGAAACTTGTGTAAGTATGAAATCCAATACTAATCAAGATGTATCTTTGAAAAAAATCACAAGACCACTATCTCCTCTTGATCAAGAGGGTATTTTGTTGAGACTCCTCCAAGATCACTTGATCACTCTCCCTCCCAGAACTAGAAAGAAATGCTATTCCAAGACTTCATTCTATGCATATCATAGAGTTCATGGTCATTCTACTAAGGAATGTAAATCTTTGAGTCATAAAATCCAACATTTTTAGGAGTTTGGTATGCTTCCCTATGTGGGGGGCACCTAATTGATATTGATTTAACTCTAGCATGCATTTCATCAATCATTTCATCTCACCTTTGTCCTGAACTGAGTTGGGGAAAGGGGTTCAATAGCCTTTTCCTTGTATGTCACTTGCCATTGCCTTCTTTGGCTAGTCATTAACCTTTCATGAATACTTAAGAGAAAGGTTAGGATGTTGATGACATGCCTTAAGTTGGCTCGCATATGACATACTTCCCTTTTTCATGACATAGCTTATTAGAAACATATGACTTGGCATAGGGATTTCCAGATAAGCTCTCATGTCCTCTTCTCCTACTTTAAAGTAATTTCTCACAGTACGAGTGATCGCAACTTCTTTAAAGTGGGGGCATACATCACCACTCACATTTCATTGTGTGATTTCTTTCTTCTTATGATGCATCCTTTTCTTGGTGGAGTCATTGGGCTTGATTCCCTCAAAGAGTGTGATACTTATTTTGACATATCCTATCTAAGAGATGTTAAGCACAATGTCCCCTAAGATGAGACCTTGCATGAACAAAGCAAAATACCTTTGAACAATCCTTACACTATTTCACATTAAAAATGTCTATGAGTGTCAAGCATATGAAGTTTTTCTTACTTTATAGAGCTCAAAAACCATATTCCTTTGTGTCACCTTATTAAAGTTATCAGGAGGTATAACTTTGGTATGGTTGGGTGGGAAGCCCAATCAAAGGCACGACTTTCCCCATAGCTACCTATGTGTTTGTGAGAGCATACCAACTAGCGTATGTTTCTCAGATTTTTGGATTTCTAACCCCATGGAAAAACATAAGTTTTATGGCCCCAAAGTGAGTATGTTTCGGACTTCTCACCCCATAGAAGATTTAAAGTTATGTGGTCCCAGAGTGAGTACATCTTTTCCACCCCGTTTTTCTTCTCTCCTAGTTCTTTCCATTGCATGATTTTGTATCTTGATGTTTTGACTTAGGATCTTCAATCCTAGGGGCTTGGGCACCTCCTTTGGTCTTTGTCATTCATTTTGATTCTTTGGGATTTGCATCTATACATGTGGATCTCTCTTGAATGTCTACTTTAGTGTGATTTTGAAGTATGTTCATCCTCTGACTAAAGTGGGGGCTAAATGTGTCATAGAAAAAAGTACCCTTTGCTTGACATGGGATTAGTTCATGGAAAAATGAACTTAATGAGGTATTAATCTAGTGTTGTGAGGAATTTCATGCATCCAAACTAGGTCTTGGACCCTTGCAAATTGAATAACATGCTTTTATTGATGTCTTGTAAAGGTGTTGTAAAGTGTTGTAAAATACTTTCACGCTTTTCTAGACTTAATGAACCTATTTCTTACTAATTCAACATTATAAAATGTTTTTAATAGAACTATTCCATCAATTTAGAAGGCTTGTAAAATAAAATTAATGTTAAACTACTGTTGCAATGTGTCTCACACATTCACATTGGTTCTTGTGCCTTCCTAGGATATGTGGACCTCACTTTAGTGTTGCAAAGTGTATTTAATGACACTTTCACATTGATTTTTATGTCCCAAGCCCTAACTAACATTTACATCATCACTAATAGTCCCATATTAATCCATATTGTGCATCTTGAGCCTCAAACTAATCAAATGGGACAAGGATTTGCAATTTGAATCTTGGCTACATATCTAAGGTCATCAGTGTTAAATTAATCCGTGGATGCCAGTCGACTGAGTTGGTGAGGTTGATGCAGCGTGATGGACTGGTGCCATGGACGACTCGAACATCTGGTGCGTGAAGTCCGTGACATTACTTCGATGCATCGGTACGTTGTGGTGAACCGAACGTCAGCCGCTGGCTGCATCGTGCATTACCTAAAAGGGCTTTGACCAACAAAAGCCCCCATTCACTAACATTAAATACCTCTTCTTCTTGTCTTGTTTGTTTGCAGATTTAGGACTCTTAGAAGCTTGGAAATTATTGAAGATAAAGTTAAAAAGTTGCTCACATCTTCTCCTCATTCAATAAGTCAAAATATCAACAAAAACTCATTTTTCAGACTCGTAAATCAGAGTTTCAGAAGTGAACACATGTAGGAAGTCAAAGTGGAGATTAGAAGCTCTAGATTTGACTTTTGAAAATTTAGAAATTCAAAAGTGGACTCATTCACCATTGGTGGTGAATGAGTCCCACTCCAAGGTTAGTTTTGTGTTTTATGCATTTTTTGATACCCTTTTGTCATAAATAGGTTTCAGCTAAGTTTTGTAGAATTGGGACTGATTCATCTAGAATGGTGAATGAGTCCCACCAATCTTGAAAATCAGGATTATCAACATTTCAGAATCTATTTCTAGTCTTCATTAAGATTCCAGGTGCACACTTTCAGTTTGACTTATTTCTGTTGCAGTTTTCTATTCATTCTTAGGCAATTTTGCATTACATAATGTGTTTTCAAAAAAATCATATTTCTTAGGTTTTTCCTCCTTAATCAATCAATCTTATCAATTATTTTCACTCAAATCATCTTATTTAGTCATATAAACATCATACATTGCATAATTTGAGTGAACCTAGCTAGCACTTTTGGCCTACCTCTCTCCTTTTAGGTGGAAAACCCTAGAAGAGTTAGAAAGGTTTAGGGTACCAAAAATCTACAGTTCAATAGTAATGACCCTAATCTAGATAAGAATAAAGATAATTTGGATTTTGATGAACTAATTTTCCAGGGTACTAGAGCATGTGACAGTGTGACTGGTTCACAATGCTTAGATGAATGTGAACACCAGGTTGACAATATGCATGTATATGAATGTTTTCTATTCATCACACAGGGAAATTTTTTGTATGAAATGGGATAGAAACCAGAGGATTATTCAAAGGTTTTATATAAAATTTCTATTAATTTTGAGTTATCAAAACTTGATTTATGTTCCTTGATGTGAACTTTTAACAAAGTTTTTATGAATTTTTTTAGTTTGATATACAAATTTTATTTTATGTAAACTCTTATAGTGTCATTGATCAAGTGGGCTATGAATTTTTTCAATTTCTTATCCAATTGGATGAGTGCTTCATGGAGCATGATTGTGAACTGAACAATATGAAATGCTAGCTACAATGCTTGTGGATTTCATTTAATATCTGATTACAATTTTTAGTTGGACAAAGTTAATGACGAATGTGATATGTTCAAACACATGGAAATTATAGTTGATTGTAGTGACCATAGTAGCTTAGTTGGTGGGTAATTAATGCTAATGATTTTAGCCTTCGTCTAGTGCAGATAGCAAAAAATAAAGTGTTTGATATGGGCAAATACTTGTTCTAAGTTTTCTGGGTGCCTAGAGCCACCAAGTGAAGTTGAAGCCTGGTGAATTTATAGGAGTAGGTTAAAAGATTGCATATCACAAAGGGATAGGTGAATTTGTAGGTGTAGGTTAAAAGCAAGGTGAATTTGGTGGAGCATGATTGTGAATTGAACAATGTAAAATGCTACAGTGCTTGTGGATTTCAGTTAATATCTAATTACAATTTTTAGCTGGACAATGTTAATGATGACAATGATATTTTGAGACACATGGAGATTATGGTTTATTTTAGTGACAACCATAGCTTAGTTGGTGGGAAATTCATGCTGATGTTTTTAGCCTCGGTCTAGTGCAGATAGCAAAAAAAAAGTGTTTGATAGGGGCAAATACTTGTTCTAATCTTTTTGGGGGCCTATAGCCACCAAGTGAAGTTAAAGCCTGGTGAATTTGTAGGTGTAGATTAAAATTCTATATATCATAAAGGGCTTCTAAATTTTTCAAGTAGGGGCCATTTTGTACAATCTTGTAAATAGTGTACATATGCTGGTTTTCCTTGGTTCGATTCTCTTGCCTTGTTTGGGAAGGTCCTAATTTTGGTTCTTTGTGCTTGGTCTACTTCAACCTGAGACTCAAGGATCTAGATCAATTTTGAAAGAATAGACATCCCCAAAAGGATCCACAGATGGAACCCCTTAAATTTTTTTATGTTCCATCTCAAAATTCTATAAAATTTGGTTAATATCATGCCCTTGGGCTTAGGGTTTTGTCTATCATCACGCCTTAGGGTTTTTGTTGCTAAAACCATTTCTAAAAACCCTGAAGTATGATATCCTTTGCAAGAATTATAATTCATTGTTGACCTTTCTTCCCTAGTTCCCAATCTTTTAAGAGACACCTTATGCCATAAAGTCCATTTTATTATCGTTCCTTGAGTCTTAGTGTCCCAGTCATTGCCTGTTGCTTTATAACATACCACCTTATAGTAGCATGGGTTGGTTTTCCTCAAAATATTTGTGGGTCCTAGGTTGAATTTTAATTCTCCATTGATCGCCTAAGGTTTATTTTTTAATTTGTATGTCACCATCTATCATATGCCTAGTAGTGTCCCCCTCTTTAGAACTAATATTTGGCATGCACGTGTTTCCAACAATTACAAAGACCAATTGATCACTTATGTTTGATCCTGATCATTCCTTGAGCCCCTGTTACATGCTATTTTCCATTTAATTAACCTGGCAAGTTGGTGGGTGAGCATTGTGTTCCCTTTGCATTGGTGGGCCTAGAGGTCTTGAATAGTCAACATATGGGTATGTGCAAGATCATCAAGGAAAAAACAAGCCCTTAAGTGGCAAAAAAATTAGAAAAACCAGAGTTAGGAAACTTCATGTAAAAATTTGAATAAGTTATCTATATTATTTAAAAAATATATAAGAATAGAATTTGTAGCAAATTGAATGTAGTTTCTAAACTACTAGGTTTGTTTAAAAAAATAATAAATCTATTTGGTGAAAATTTGAAATTTCAATGAAGTAGTACTTAAATTTCAGGGAAAAATAAGAAGTAGGTGTCTGTCTAGCCACCCTAGAACCATAATAAAATCATAATATTTTTTATAATATTTTAGATATAAGTAGAGGGACTCATGTCCCGATGTCATGCACTGTAATTTTTTCCAAGTAAATAGTGAATTATGATTTTTATTACAAATTTTTTAAAATATAAATATGTGTCTAACCATCTGCTTGGTCAAAAGTTCATGAAATTCATTTTCTTTTTAATCCTATAGTATTAAAGAAGCATAGGAATGTGATGCATATTTGGATTCAAAAAATGTGATATCTTTTGAAAGCTATAGATTTTTTTCAATCATCCTATCAATCAGGACTTTACTCATAATTTGAATAGAAAATGAATAATAATTACTTATTAAATTCAAAGTAAAGTATAATTTATGTTGTTGGAAAGCTTAGAATCTCCTTTAAAAGACCTTTTCATTTCATCAATTTTGGATTAAAAAAATTCATCAGCCACATACCCATCATATTGCCACTTTTTGGCCCATAATGATGCTGCACATACCCATATGGTGAGTCAGCAAGATCAACAGTGGTTATTTGGTGACATGGCTTCATCATGGAAACTCGCCACCACCCTATTGGTTTTTGTTTGAAATTAAAATAATATCATGGGGCATTAAGCTAGTCACACACATCCCATTGACAGAGGGACCCATTGGGTCTTAATGGCATACATACACTACTCTTGATCAAGATCAATGGTTGATGGTGGATGATGTGGGTCAATCCTGGTTGGTCCCGATTATCCCATGTGAGACCAATTTTTTTCTCTTTTGTCTCTGTGGGGAAGCAGGAAATTGCCACATGGATCAATCTAAAGGGTGGGAAAGACCATGGCTAAGGTAAAATATTAACAAAATATTTCTATAACTACATGAGGGATAAAGTGTGCACAATATAATTAATTTCTTTTGCACATTTTTGAGATATGAGAAATATTTTTTGATGTGTCTATCAATTTCGTTAGAGGATACAACATGTAGGAAGATGGTTTTGCATTAAGGTAAGCACAAGTTGACAACTAGAGATTTAATTTCAACCATTCCTCACCACACTGTTCTTGTTAGTTGTAAGTTGATTAATTCCCACAATCAAGCGGTAAATTTGACATGATAGGATTTCTTTAATGCTAAGTAGATGGTGGAGTGTATGGACTAGGTGGATTCTTATCCATATGATTTTTTTATTGGAAAAAGGAAATGGATGCATGCATTTGACCTTTTCAAAATTAATTGCCTTGATTTGGATTATTTGTTGATCTACCTCATCACATGATCAACAACTGAGATTCAAAATTCTAGTGGTTAATTGTCAACTCACTCGTGTAAGCTTCCCTTGAGAAATAATGGTCAACACACTCCAATTGTTTGATATAATGATAATTTTAATCCATTTCACTTCATAATTGCAGCCATCAGTAGCCAATAAATTGATCTTGAGTTTCACCAGAAGGTGAGAAGCTTAGGTGAGCATTTGTAGGAGTATTGAAGATAGTCTTCTCAAGTTAGCTGGTTTCCACTCTTCTTTTTGCATTAAGTAAACATTGGCTTGCTAGTATAGTAAATTATCAAGGAGGTCTATAGGATCGTGTGTATTTATTCTACAAATTTTTAGCATCTCTTTGTGTTTGAAAGTTTATAAGCCTTAGCCTTGTTTTTTTGTAAGAATGAGTGAACTCAAGCCTTGTGAGTCTGCCCAACTTATAAGGAGGTCAAGGAGGATTAGTATGCTTGAACCCTAGGTTAGTACACCTAAAATTAATCATGGTGTGTTAGTAGCCACTATGAAGCCAAAGGATAAGAAGAAAGATCATGATATATTTGTTAAGGGTCAACCCATGAACATTTACAACTTGATGAGTAGGGTTGTTGTTTATAACTTGAGTAAGTTTGGTGTCGTGTCTTTGAAGGAGTGGATTGCTAAAAAGGAGGAAACTAAGTTAGGGAAATTGGATAAGTATAGAGGGAAGAAGAAGAATAATAAGTACCACAAGGCTTATGATTCTTATATAGGGAAGCTTGATACAACCATGGAAGGTGGGGCTAGTTCTTTGAGTGATGAGACAAAAAATGACCTAGACTATGCCCAGTACCTCATAACATTGGCAGGTCGAGAGGGTTCTAATGATGAAGAGATAGCTTCTCGAGTTTCAAAAAAATCATGAAAAGGGACATACATACTCTGATTCTAAAGAATTGCAAAGTTAGTGACCCGATTCAATGATTTTATTTTTAATGACACCACTACCATGACAACATGTGTTCTTTCTTCAATGACAGTATGAATTTTTGTCTTAGGTGCTAATGAGGTGAACTTCTTGGGTTGACATGGATGAGATATTTTGGTGCTACCACAATGAAAAATGATTCCTTTTGGGAGGTTGGATTTTCTACTCCAATGTATGATATGGGTTTTTATCTTTTGTGATTTCCATCCATATGAAGGTGCAAATATAATCATTTGGGGAATCTTGAAATTATGATGAAATTGAATATCAAATGTAAATGTGACTGAAATGGTAATTTTTCATGAGGCTTGTTTTCTCCCATGTTTCTATAAATGGGAATTCAACGCCAATTACATGAGTTCAAATTTTGGGTCTCGGGTGGTCTAGGTTGGAAAAATGAGTTCATATAAAGAGTTCTTTATAATTCATGAAATAATGAATATGATAGTATGAAGTCTAGGGTACATTATAATCTGTAATGGACTTAATTAGTTTTACAGTAGCAACAACATATGAGTGAAAATGAAAATTTGAAAACAAATTCTCTCCTATGTATTTTTTCTTCCAGATTACCAATAAAAATTATCAATGATCTTTTTGTTTATCTTTAATTATTTTGTTTGAATGGATGATTTTATCTATGCTTTGGATCAAAGAGATGATTAAATTCTTAAATGATATCATAGAATTGTGAGGTGAAATTCAAGGATTCCTATGTAGTGGTATTTTCAACATAGTGAGTTGAATATTGTAATGCAATATGTCAATAGTATATAAATGCTAAGTCTCATTGCTAATGTATTATAGATTGGTACAAATGTGACTTCATTACCCAAAGACAAAGAACTAGTCTATTTGTTGGGTCATCTAGAATATAAATGAGTTAGCCCATACCTGACAAGGAGAACAAAGGAAGAATGAAAATCACTTAAAAACCTTCTAGTACAATGTATCATAATGAAGTATGGGTATGTTCAGGATCATCATGGAAAAAGAAGGCCCTTAAGTGGCAAAAAATTCAAAAAAATTAGAGTTAGGCAACTTGATGTAAAAATTTGAATAAGTTATCTTGATTATTTCAAAAATATGTAAGAATAGAATCTGTAGCAAATTGAATGTAGTTTATAAAATACTAGTTTTATTTTTATTTTTTAAATCTATTTGTTGAAAATTTGAAATTTCAATGCAGTAGCACTTAAATTTCATGGAGAAAATAAGTAGGTGTCTGTCTGACCACCCTAACCACAATAAAAAGATAACATTTGTTTATAAGATTTTAGATATAAGTAGAGAACTCATGTTCTGATGTGATGCATATTTTTTTGTAATTTTTTTCCAAGTAAATAATTAATTATGAAATTTTTATTACAACTTTTAAAAAAAATAAAAACTTGTATGTCTGACCACCTTAACTTGGTCAAAACTTCATGAAATTCATTTTTTCCAATCCTATAGAATACAAGGCATAGATTCTGACACATGTTTCATATTCATGAAATTTGATATCATTTGAAAGCTATAGATGTTTTTCAATCAACCTATCAATCAAGACATTAGTCATAATTTAAATAGAAAATGAATAATAATTATATATTTAATTGAAAGTAAAGCTTAATTTATATTGGTGGAAAGTTGAGAATCTCCTTTAAAAACCCTTTTTTTTCATTAATTTTGGGTAGAAAAAAAGTTATCAACCACATACCGTACACATACCCATCATATCACCAATTTTTGTGCCATCATGATCCTCCACATACCCGTATAACTCATTCCTTGCTTTAGGTAGCAATTTTCTTAATGGTCTGCCAAATCCTTCAGGGATTTTATCTATTAGAATTTGATAGGAATGTATCTATGTGTTTCAATGTTCATGCTAAAATGGAACATGAATATTGGGTCATCCCACAATAATGGGTTACACTTTTTGGCCAAACTTGACATTGAAATCAACATTTTCAAAGAAAACTTCACTTTCTGACACTTATAGTAGGTAAACTATTAAGAATTTGAAAACGATGTAAACTACTGATTTGTGAAATTTTTTCTGTAGATTTTAAATGTATTTTTTGAAAAAAAAAAATGAAAATAAATTGTAACTTTTTTGCGTCTCCTTTGATAACTAGTTTTTAATAGTAAACAACATTTTTAAAAAGTGGTGTGTACTTCGGCTCACATAACTTTTTTTCTACAAAGGATAAAATTTTAATTCTTTTGAATTTAGGTTGGTAACACAAGTATCTAGAGATTTAATTTTGTTTCATAGCATTTTTTTGAATATTTTTCTTTAATTAAAGTTTTGAAATCAAAACATTTATAATTTGAACATAGGTGTGCCATTTCATAACTTTTTTTTGGTATGTATTGAAATTCAATTTTATTTTTATTAGAGCGAGGACATCAATACCTAGTGGATATATATTTTTCAATTTTTCCCTCAAATTTACTATTTTTCCACAATGATTTTCATAGAACCCGGCGTTAGGTGAAAAACCAATACGATAAAACTAAAGACAAGATATAAAATAAAAACAAAATATATTAAGTTATGGTTGTATGAAAGCGCATTTCTATCACTACAATCATCCAACGGTTTATCGGGTTGACTCCGTTTTACTTTTATCGCTCGAAGCCGTTAGTGAATAGTGGATAAGATTTGAGTGGTGGAGAGGGAGAGGGAGAGAAGGGAGGGGTGAAAAAGGGTTGTTGAACTGAGGGTTGTTGAGAGAGAAGTTGGTAAGAGGAGTTGTTGGTGGTTATTGAAGGGTGTTGTTCGACCCTTCATTTGAAGGGCGCGGCATTTTCGCTGTTCAAAGTAACCCGCCGTTTCTCAACATTGTTGGATCTTTGCCGGAACCGTGGGGCGGGCAAAACTGCGTAATCGCCATCCTGCGCTATTTGTTTGAAATTCATATAGGTTGGTTAAAACAATATGCTTCATAATCGAATCAAGCATTCAATGCACTATTTCAAGTCATGAATCAAGTGTTAAGATCCACATCCATTGAGGCCATTTCATGCAAGTTTTAGATCTACATTCCAAGGATTTTCCATGGGTTTATTGAGTGGTAACATTACTTTGTTCATTCTTCATTCCCTCTTTCATGTTTCATTTCATTTCAAGGTTTGATTACCAAAACAAGGTTTGACCAAGGAAAACCCCCATTCATTAAGAACAAAACATTTTTCCCTCTTGATTTTTGTTTGCATATTTAGGTGGAAGAAATATTGAAGATCCTTTGAAGAGAAAAAATTGAAGTTGTCAAAGTTGTGATAAAAGTTGTCATCTCATAGAAACTCACCTACAAAAATTATTTTTAGCTTTTCAAAACTAAAACCTAGGAAAATTGGAAGATTTAGATCTGTAACAAAGGCTCCTCAAGGTTGTAGAAAGACCTTAAATCATGACCCATTTACCCTTGGGTGAATGAGTCTTATATCAACTTCAAAAATTGACTTCTAGTGACTAGTACACATGCTTCGAGCCTTCTCTGATTTGCATTATATTTTCTAGTTCTATCAGTATTGAGCTTAATCTTGTTGTTCCTAGTGTTAGATGCATTTGTTGTTGATTTAATATTTTTTAGTTTTTCTCCCCAAAGTGTTGTTTTACTAGAACCCCCATCCTAATGCAAAAAAGGAAATATGAAGATTCACACCTTTAGTTGACTCACCTAAGGGTTGTAAGATAATTATTTATGTGGATATCATTTTCTAATGAAATAGTGGAATATAGGTCCATCATATCCTATTGATGCAAACACAATTTTCAGCATTTCATTTTGGTGAACCCAACCTTTTGAGCATTGTTTATTTCTAATTTTGGAGTCTATTTCAGCCCTAGATATAGATCTTGCATTCATTTTAATTGCAGTGCATTCAATTGAATCTCGTTTAGTGTTGCTTAATTTGCATCAGTTTGCATCTAATTTAGGTTTTTAAGATTGTATGTTTGCATCTTTTAAATTATGAAAAATACAAAAAAAATATTCATTTTGCAAATTATTTACATAACATTGCATCATATTTCATTTACATTTGAAAATTGAATCAAAATTACATTTCAAAGCTCTCCTAAGTTGCCATTTAGTCATATTTTGCATTTGCATTAAAGCTTAATTTCACAAAAATCTGAAACTATAACTCACTATCTTAAACTAGAATCTAGAAACCACAAGAATCAATTCACAAATTTGTAAAATTATTTTGCAAAACCATAAGATAGGACCAATTTTCCTAGTGGTGAATGAGTCCCTAATCAGGGTTGTTTCCTAAATTCCTGGGCATTAAAACCTTTCTTTCTATTTTCACTTTTCTACTTTAGTTTTTAGAAATTTTGTTAATTGGAATTGATCATATTACTCTTCATTTGATAAATTTAGTGCATTGTGTGAATTTCAAATTGCATTTACAAGGCATCATTTTTAGGTTTTTGCATAGCATAATTAGAAAATTATCTTGTTTGAAATCTAAAAATTACTTTTACATATTTACATTGCACTTTACATCTTAGGATATTTGATTGCATCTTGTCTATTTTTCCATTTTGGGTGTATAATTAGTTTTTGGAACTTGTATGAGATTCAAAACTTGGTTTTCTATTAGCTATACTATTATGAGATGTATTTCAAGACTCATATCATCTTGGGGTGATCCCACAAAGCTGGTTTACAATTTTTGGGAGATTAAGATCTTTGTTGAAATAACATATTTTTAGAAAACATAATGATTTAAGCCTTTAAAAAGTTCCATTTAAAGCATTCCAATTGAAGAGGGTTTGATAAAACTACCTGAGATCAAACCCCCTTGGATAGAACCCCTATAGTTTTAAACCATACCTATGATGGAATCTCCTTCACACCTATCAAAATGCTGATAAAAAACTACTTTTGATTTACCTTTTAGGGAATAAACTGAATTCATTTAAAATTTATTTTTTGCAAGTATGTAGTCCTTATTATGAGCTTACCAAAAAAGTATAATTTTAAATAAATTTAATTTTATTATTATATTTATTCTTTATTTCTTGTGAATGTAGGTTTTTCACCAAAAATAAAGTTCTATGTTTTGCACATGTGGAAAAATAGAATATTATAATTTGTTTTGAAAAATATGAGTGCACCATATATTGAAGTCCTTGACCCAAAAAAAAAAAGAATTTTGATACAGACCAAAAAAATTATGTGTTATACAATCCGCCTATGTTTAAATTGTAATTGCTTTTCCTCTGAAACTTGATTAAGGAAAAAATATTCAAGAAAACACCATGAAACCAATTGGAAGAACTAGATATCATAGTTAAAAATCTAAATTTGAAAAAAATAGAATTTTATCCTTCATGGAAAAAATGTTGTGTTATATGGTGAGTGTCACTGCTAAAAAATGGTGTTTATTGAAAAAACTAGTTTTCGAAGGGGATGGAAAATGAAGTGCAATCTGATTCTAATTTTTTTGAAAAAAGTATATTTAAAATCTACAAAAAAAATATCACAAATCACTAGTTTGTATCATCTTCAAATTCCTCATGGTTTAGACGCTATAGGTGCCCGAAAGTGAAGATTTAGTTAGAAAAAAATAGTTCAGTGTCCATTTTGGCCAAAAATTGTAAGCCAATATTGTGGGATCACCCCTTGCAATACACCATTCACCATGGTTCTTGGGTTTTCCAACTCTTTCACTCATAGTGTTGATACTAATCAACCCACTATGGATCATAGTATTTGTATCTCATTTCCAATGACTTACCTACCCACAAATAATGCACATGATGTTGAAGAAATGGTTGCTAATGTCTTGCAAGAGAACATAAGAAGGATAAATGAAGAAATAGAGAAAATTCAAAAATTTGTGACTTCTGAAAAAATTTCTAGTAGTGCCATTATTTCTCTAGATAATGTGAGTAAAATTCTTAAAAAAACATGGAATATACATTGTGTGAAGTCTAGCTCATATTGTTGATAAACATGTTCCTACAGTGACTAGTTATGCTTAAGCTTTATGGTATGCTCAAAGCCAATGTGTAAATTGAATTCTTCCTTCCACAACCCTTACCTCTATTCCTACCTACCCTAGTACTCATGTTACTACAACCATCCAAACTACTAGCAATGCCAACACTTTTTTAGGTATTTCCACTAGGAATCCCTCTAGCTTTGTGCATTCAAATCTCATATCTCATCAACCATCCCCCATCAAAAATCTACAATTTACTTTCCCTCCATATACATACACAAATCTATCTTATTCACCTCCATCTCATAACACCAAAAAGGATACAATCCTTAACACACTTTTGCAAAATTTCTCATTCTTACAACAACAAATCACCACATAAACCAAGACAACAATGGAAAACCTTCACAATACATCAAAAGAAATCCATTATCCTTTGAGGTATTGAGAACAAAACTGACACAAAGTATAGAGGTTCCTAGGTTTGAGAAATATGGTGGGAAAGGAGATCCTGTTAGTCATGCTTCTTCTTACACAAACTTATGTAGTGACTTAATTTTTGAGGATAAACTCTTGTCTAAGCTCTTCCTTAGATCTTTGAAAGATGTTGCTTTACAGTGGTTTTTATCCCTAATAAATAATTCAATTATCTTATTCAATGAATTTATTAAGCTTATTTTTACAACCACATCCAAACTCACACAGGTACTAAGATGACCATTGGTGATTTGATGACATGTAAACAAAAGGATGATGAAAAGGCCACTAGTGTTATAGTGTGATACCAAATGTTTTATTCCAAAATAGGCATTAAGATTCCTGATGTCGACTTTCAAAGAATGTTTATTTCCAATTTGCAAGAAAAATCCAAGCTAATCTTGATATGTTAAGGTTTCCTTCTTTCACACAGTTGTGTACGAGCCTTTGTGATTATCAAAATTTAGTTAGTAGTTGTGAAGTGAAAAATCCCTCTAATTGTCCTAAATATTTTGAATCCACACCTCAAACCAACTAGCAACATTTTAAGAAACAAAATGAGGTATTTCTACAAATTAATCTATCTCAGTCAACTCAAAATTTTGACACCCCAGTAGCTGCTATAAAGATGAAAAAACCATATGCCTTTGTAGATAGAGATAGACAATTTACACCCCTACGTGATACCATTCATAATATCATGTTGTATCTCTTAGAGAATAATTTGATCTCCTTACATCTTGTTAGTGCTCCTGATCCTACTAAGCCTTTACCAAGAGGTTTAAAGTATAGACCAAGTTCTTATTGCCATTTTCATTGAAAAACTATACATGATACGAAACATTCTAAATGTCTTAAACATTTTTTGCAAGACCTGATTGATTATAATCATATTAAAATTGGAGGTGTTAATGATAAAGGTAATAAATTTGTATCTCCTAATCAAAATTTGCAAATCTTCACCAATTCTATCCCAAATCAGGGTATGTGTAGGATCATGATGGGCCAAAAAGTGGTGATATGATGGGTATGTGGCTGGCAACCCCTTTTTTACCCAAAATTGATGAAACAAAAAGGGTTTTTATAGGAGATTCTCAACTTTCCACCAATATAGATTATACTTCACTTTGAATTTAATAAATAATTATTATTTATTTTCTATTTGAATTATGACTAAAGTCTTGATTGAGATGTTGATTGAAAACAATCTATAGCTTTCAAATGGTATCACATTTTTTGAATCCAAAACATGCATCACATTCTCTGCTTTGCATACTATAGTATTAAAAAAATGAATTTCATGAGGTTTTGACCGAGTTAAGGTGGTCAGACATATGAGTTTTTATATTTTCTAAAAGGTGTAATAAAAAATTCATAATTAATTATTTACTTAGAAAAAAATTACAAAAAAATATGCATCACATTGGAACACAAGTCCTCTATTTATATCTAAAATCTTATAAAAAAATATTATCACTTTATTGTGCTTAGGGTGGTCAAAAAAATACCTTATTTTTTCCTTAAAATTTAAGTACTACTGCACTGAAATTTCAAATTTTCACCAAATAGAATATTTTTTATTTCAAATAAACCTAGTACTTTAGAAACTAGATTCAATTTTCTACAGATTCTATTCTTACATATTTTTGAAATACTATAGATAAATTATTCAAATTTTTACATCAAGTTGCCTAACTCTGATTTTTCTTAATTTTTCATCACTTAAGGGCCTATTTATTCCATGATGATCCTACACATACCCATCAAAACCTTTCATTTTTCAAAGCTAGTGAAATAAAGAATAATGTAATGAATGTTGACATAAATGATGATAATATGAATGATAATGAAGAAAACTTTATACAATCTATGGTTGGATTTATTGAAGTTAAACCTTGTAAGGAACTAAATAAGATGCCCCTTGACATTGCTTTCTCACAACGAGACATACTTAAACATGCACCAGATGGTCCTCTTTACATAGCTGGAAGAATCAATGACAAACCTACTAATGTGATATTAATTGATCCCATCTGTGTAGAGAATGTGATCATTGAAGAATTCTTATTTGTGCATGAGATTTATTAACATACATATGAAAGGCCAAGAGTATGGATAAAAAAACATATTTTTTTTCTTTCCCTACAATAGGTTCCATAAATCTCCCTGAAAAAGTTAGACTGAAAAAATAAATGTCTCATTCAACATCATCCAAACTTCAAACCAATTTTGAGTGAAGTTAGTCTATCCATGTCTTTGCTCCATGAGTTTTGTCTTGTTAGTTGTGCATAAATGCTTAAAGTTTCAATTTTGAAATGAGATATTTATTGTGCATTATAGTGCCTTTAATCCTATGTCTTCCCATGGGAACTTCTCATTGGATTTATTTTGGCCTAGGCCTATTGAACCTATTAGACCCCGTGAGGACTTCTTTTTCAAATCCTATCAAAATTTTAGGGCAAAGTGCATAGCAGAATTATCCATTACCAATATGCCTCAACTCATGATTGAGCATCCTATCCTTGATGAAACCATGATTGAATGAAAATCTCTTCCAAGTAACCAAGATGAACGTATGAAAAATCCTCCTTGTATTTTATATAAGAGACCATGAGATATTCAAACAAATTTCATTGTGCCTCCTAAATTCAAAAAAGTTTATTAAGCTAAAAAGAAAGTAGTTGAACAACCTCCCATGGTTCCTTCTATTCCTCCCTTATGGGAAGAAAATAAACGTATGGTTGATAAACCTGCTCTTACACAATCACAATGTAAAACAAAATCAAAAGAAACCAAAATTCTTGAGAGCATAGGCATAGATGTCATGCTATTGCTCATTTGTTACATGCAAAAGAAAAAAGAAAAAACATTAAAAAAAAATTCAAACTTATCTCAAGCAATGCATGATGCCTTTTCACCTTCACTACAACATAAATAGAAACAATATTCTATGGATATTGTCATTAGACCAACTATTGTGATTAACTTGGATGATGATAATGAAACTACAAAGATTGAACAACACGTGCATAATGAGTTGAATTCATTTTTTTGGTCTTCTATGAGATTAAATGATGACCCTCCTAATAATAGTGTTGAACTTGTTCCTTGTCCTAGTTTTTCACTTTATGTTGTCCCTTTGGCTAGTTGTCCACCTTTCATATATACTAAACAAGATTGGGATATAGATGACCTACTATAGGTTGACTTACATGTTCCTTACTAGTCTTGTCTTTGTTTTCATTTTCATGTCCTTTATGTGATTGCATGTGTGTAATGTGATCCCCTGTATTGTTTTGTTTGATGTATCTCTTCATGTGTATTCCTCTATTTGTATCTACAATCTTATATATTTCTTAAACAATTATCTTTTCTTTTTTCTTTTTTCTTTTCTTTTTGGGTTGATTCAAGCGATTGATACATTTAGGTCTCTTCCATGTTTACCCAAAATATTTTTCTTTGTTTGTGCTCTAGATATGTGCCATTCTTCCCATTTTCTGATTATTTGGGGAATGCTAACATTTTCAAGTGCTATAATATCATTGTAGCAAAGAAATACTAACCCTGGATCCATAGATCCCTTATGTGTTTTGGGATTTTCTTTTGGGGAAACCCCACTTTTTCATGATGTGGCATTATTTGAAACATATTACTTGGCATAGGGCTTTCTGAATAATCTCTCATGTCTTCTTTATCATTTAGCATTGATTATTTCCTACTTTAAATTAAATTGTTCACAAAAATGGTGTTAGTAATTTCTTTAAAGTGGGGACACACATTGTGTTGGAAAAAAAAAGGATAGACAATTGAGAGTGGTGGGGTGAATCAATTGTCACAGAATATGTAAAATTTTCAAATTAACTTAACTTAATCTTAGATCTAATGAAAGAACAATGAACCATAAATAATCAACACATCTGAAACACAGAGAACAAGATTTTTTACATGGAAACCCTGTTAGGGGAAAAAACACAGTGGATGTCAGTTCACAATATTATACCCTGTTAAAAGTATAATGAATAATAATGAGAATGCACATGCATTCAGGAACACTACCTAGAGCTCATTGCTCAAATACAAGAGGGTTCACTACCCAAAAAATACACACTGTCTTACAAAAATTTAGATTCGATTTGCAGGGTATGAACTGAGAAAATAGCTTCTACACAAGCCTGATTACAGTTTTGGTTAAGCACAAAAACACTCCTTCACACTTTGCTCCAACTTCTTCACACTCTGCTCTGCAATTGAAGGACTAGGTCACTATTCGTACACTTTCTATTTCTATAGAACTTATTCACTCTTAACTTCACACAACCAACCATTCTTATATATCCACAACATGGAATTTCATTAACAACTTTGTTAGCCAAAACAAAATATAAAACATATACACATTGTCGGCCCAAATTTACAAGTAAATTTTTAATGTGAATCAAACACCATTGTCCACAACATAATGAAGACTTAAAACAATATCCTCAAGCAAGCCAAACTTCAAATTTTAATCTCCAAAGATCCACAACACATTACAACCACCATGTTGGCCAAGAACATAAAAACCTAAACACACAAGAGAAAAATCACCAACCACGAGCACACCGATCAATGCGAACATGAAACAAAGATAGAGCATGATCTAGAACCACCCACAAGCATTAAAGAATAATCAGAGAAGCATCCACAACAATTGAAATTACTATAATCACATCAACTTCAATCAAGAACACTAACTGAAGCCACATAAAAAATGTCAGAACACAATTATTCATAACACAATTAAATCTTCATGTGGACCTCTAAAACTTTGGGTGGATAAAATAGATACACTCAAAAATAAACCATTTATTCTACAGTGATTTATTGTCAATGTACTAAGCAAGACACTTTCATGACCTTCACTATTCCACTATCAACCTGCATCTCTTTCTTTAACAATTTTCTCAATATCCTTTACATATACAACCTACAATACATCAATGCTAATAGTTTTGACATCAATGACAACTACATATCAGCAACACAACCACAACATCCAACAATCTCCCCTTTTGGCATTGATGGCAACACATGATGTGAAAAACACAATGAACATAATTCTCAATTAGCACTTACTCCCCCTTAGATTCTAACTGTTATCGACATGTTTTTCTTTCAGATAGCTCTTCTACCCCTTTGAAATCAATGGAAAAAATAAGCATTATCTTTCCACATACAAGCTCTAAACCACATATTTGCACATCTGACTACTCCCTCTTAGTAGTAGCCACAAAAAAATCAATTTGTATCAGAATATAGTTATGAAGCACACAAATTGATGCAAGTAAATGCGTATCTAGTTCTTAATAGAATAGGTAATCACCCCTAGCATCCCTTTGAGATACTCAAAATTATCCTTTGGCAATGAATTGGTGAAAATGTCTACAATATTTTCTTTGGTAGGAAAATATTCCAGTCTAACTTCTTTCTCACTCACTTTCTCCCTCTGGAAGTGAAACTTGATTGATATATGCTTGGTCTTAGAATGCAGTGCCAGATTCTTTGATATGCTTACTGCACTTGAGTTGTCACAGTATATGGAAATAGGCTCATTATATACTACTTTGATATATTTCAACATCTATTTCATCGAAAACACTTGAGAACAATTATTTGCAGCAGAAATATACTCGGCCTCAATAATAGATAAGGAAATGGAATTCTTCTTTTTACTCAACCAAGACACCAACTTCTTCCCTAGGAAGAAGGCACCACCTCTAGTGATTTTCCTTTCATCTACATGTCCTTCCCAATCCACGTCAGTATAGGCACTCAAGGTAAGATCATCATCTTTAGGATACCAAAGCCCAAAATCAACTGTTCCTTTTAGGTATCTAAATTTTTTCTTTATAGCAGTCACACGAGATTCTTTCAAATCAACTTGATATCTAGCAACCATACATATAGAATTCATGATGTTTAGTCTGGTCTGAGTTAATTAGAGAAATCCATCAATCATTGACATGTATCTTGTTTGATTTTCCTTAGGAGAATCATCATTTTGTGTTAACTTGCATCCAATTACCATGGATGTCCGAATAGGTTTTGAGTCTTCCATGCCAAACTTCTTCAAAAAATCTCTTGCATATTTGGACTTAGATATGAAATTGCCATTGTCTAACTAAGTGACTTGTAATCTCAAAAATAACTTCATCTCTCCAATCATACTCATTTCAAATTCACTTTTCATTTCATTGAAAAACTTCATACATAGATCATCATCACCTCAAAAAATAATGTCATCAACAAAGACTTCAATAATCTACTCTTTATCATGATGCAACTTAAAATACAAGTTGTCAACAATACCTTTATTGAATCTAAGATTTAGTAAGTATTTATCTAGTCTAGCATACTAGGCTCTAGGGGCTTGCTTGAGTCCATACAGAGCTTTCTTGAATTGGAAAACCATGTCTTCCTTATTGGTCAGTTGAAATCCATCTAGTTGTTCAACATATACTTCTTCTTCTAACTCACCATTCAAAAAGGTTGGCTTCACATCCATATGATAGACTTTGTAGTTCTTATATGTGGCATAAGTGAGAAATAATATTATAGCTTCAATTCTCAGAATAGGGGCAAAGGTTTCTTCAAAATCAATACCTTCCATTTGTGAATACCCTTTAAATACCAGTCTTGCTTTATTTTGAACCACTTCACCTTGTTCATTCAACTTATTCTGAAAGACCCATTTAGTACTAATCACATTTTTATCTTTAGGTCTGGCAACAAGAATCTATCATTCTTTTCAATCTACATCAGTTCTTGCTTCATAGCTTCCATCTAGTGATTACAATACTCTTCTGCAATCCTTCTTCTAGTCTACACACATTTATTCTTATCTCCTATAATTTGATCTTCAGAATGATTTAGCTTTACATACCTCAAAATTTTATGATTCTCTCGCTCTTCTACTTCTTCTATTCTTTCTTCTACACTTCCACTTATGTCTCCTTCCTAACTTTCATGATTTACCAGAACAAATTGAACTTAATTTTGTGTCTAAGAATTTTTGTCTTTGTCTATACTATCTTGTTGGTCATCTGAATCATATCCATAACATATAAATGATTTACCAGAGTCCTCATCAACTCTTACAATTGCACTTTCAACCATTTTTCTCAATCTTTTCTTATAGCACTAGTAAGCTTTGCTTTTAGTAGAGTAACCTAGAAATATTCCTTCATCGTACCTTGCATCAAACTTGTTAAAAATACCATTGATCTTTACCTAGTTTAGAGTGTACACAACAGAGTTTATAGCTTCTCTCTAATAGATGTGAGGCACATTTTCTTCTAACATCATTGTTCTGGAAACATCCATAATTGTTCTATTCTTTCTCTCTACAACTCCATTATGTTCAGGGGTTCGAGGAGTAGATAACTATCTTTTGATTCCATGCTCTTCACAAAAAGAATTGAACTCCCAGGAGGTCAACTCACCACTTCTATTTGACCTTAAGCATTTCATCTTTAGATTTCTCTCATTTTCTACAATAGCTTTGAAGATTTTAAACTTCTCTAATTCTTCACATTTTTCTCTTAAGAAAGCAACCAATATCATCCTAGAGTAATCATCGATAAGCAACATAAAGTAATTTTCTCCTTTTAAACTTTTGATTCTAGAAGGACTGCATAGATCAGTATGCACCAACTCCAGTACTCCATTAGAATCATGCTATTTTCTCTAAAAATAAACTCTAGTATTTTTTCCTATTTGGCATTCCTTGCATATTGTGTTAGTAGGCTTCATTAGCCTAGGTAGATCTCTTACCACTTGAGGGGAGCTTACCTTGAAAATGTTATCAAAATTCACATGAAACAACCTTCTATGCCATAACCATCTTTCATCTACTTGAGCAATTAAACAACTTTCACTAGCATTCAGATGAAAAATACTCCCTCTTGTCTTTGTACATGAAGCAATTACATTTCTAGAGCTTCTAAGTATCTTGTGTCATCCATTTTTTTGTAACCTTTTTCCACCATCTTTCCAACACTCAACAGGTTATGCTTCAAGCCTTCAACATAAAGGACATCATCATTGTTATGTTTACCAAGGAAAATAGATCCTCTGCCATGAATCACGCCAAAATTTTTATCTCTGAATCTTACAACCCCACCATCATATTTCTCTAGTCTTACATATTTTCTTTTGTGACCAATCATATGATCTTTGAGCATGCGCTATCAATAACCCACTCATCCTTTTCTTCAATTTAGGCTACAAGGGCTTTATCAACTTTAGTAGATTTAGTAGCCACCAGACCATTTTCCTTGATAGCAAGGAAAACCCATTCATCTTCATTTCCATTTTCTTTATTAGATTCTTCATCAGTCACACCTTCTTTAGCATAATAGCATTTCTTTTGAAATCTAGGTTTGCTAGGCTTAGACCTAGGAACTCTTTCAGGACACCTTGAAGCAAAATGACCTATTTTACTGCAAGAGAAAATTAGCAGGCAACTTTCTTTTATACTTACCTTGTCCTTTTCCTTCTTTCTTCACAATCAGTGCTTCCAGCTCTGCTACCTATCTTTCTTCATCATCAAGATATTTCATATCTTCCTTATACTTTAATTTCTTTCTAGAACTCTCTCCCGGAGTATATATTTGCTTGATTCTTTTGGATACAGAGGCCTTAAATGAAGATTCAGTCTTGAGGGAAGAATCACCAAATTCACTCAACTTAAAGGCAACAAGTTTACAAATCAACATATCTCTTGTCACATTTGTTACTATTTTGATCTCTCCAATAACATGAGCCTTTGATTTGTAAGAGGGAGGAAATGATATGAGAACTTTAGCTACAATTTCTTGTTCATCCATGGTACCACCGACACATCTAATACCTATCACAAGTTCATTTAATATTTGCATAAAAGAAGAAATATTTTAATCTTCACCCATCTTCAAATTCACATACTTGACTTTCAAACTCTATAGCTTGGTGACCTTCACAAGTGCATCTCCTTCACACAAAGTCTCTAGCTTCTTCCATATCTCATGAGTTATCTTTAGATCCATCACATTTGTCATTTTCTAATCTGTTAGAGCACTCAGCAAAGCTTTAGTAGCCCTAATGTTAATCTCAACCAATTTAATCTCATCAGGAGTGGAAGAACCATTATGAGGAATAACATATCTATTCTTTGTAATCTTCTAGAAGGTTTCACCAATACAACTCAAATGACACTCCATTCTTGCTTTCCACAAAGAGTAGTTTATTCCATCAAATTTAGGACTATCCTTCTTGTATGATGCCATCTCAGATCACCTTGAGCTTTTAAACTTCTTTAGAGGAACCTACTATGATACCAATTGTTGGAAAACAAGGATAGGCAACTTAGGAATCAACTATCACATAATATGTAAACTTTCAAACTTAACTTAATTGCAGATCTGATGAAAGAACAGTGAACCAAAGATAATCAACACATCTAAAACATAGAGAACACCAAGAATTTATATGTGGAAACCATATAAGGGGAAAAACCATGGTGGATGCTAGTCCACAATATTACACCCTATTAAAAGTATAATGAAGAATAATGGAAATGCACATGCATTCAAGCACACGATCTAGAGCTCACTGCTCAAATACAAGAGGGCTCACTACCCAAAGAAGAAACACTATCTTACAACAATTCAGATTAGATCTGTAGGGTATGAAATGAGAAAATAGCTTTTACACAAGCTTGATTACAGTTCCAATTAAGCACATAAACACTCCTTGACACTCTACTCTGCAATTGAATGATTAGGTCACTATTCACACACTTTCTCTTTCTCTAGCACTTATTTTCTCTTAACTCCACACAACCAACCATTCTTATATATCCAGAACATGGAATTTCATCAACAACTTCGTCAGCCAAAAAAAAAAACATATACACAATGTCCACCAAAATTTACAAGTAAATTTTCAATGCGAATCAAACATCGTTAGCCACAACATAATGAAGAATTAAAAAAATATCAACGAGCGTTCCAAACATTCACATTTTAATCTCCAAGGATCAAAAACATGTTACAACCACCATGTTATCCAAAAACATAAAAACCTAAACTCATAAGAGAAAAATGACCGATCAACCCAGAAATGGAAAAAAGTTAGAGCATGATCTAGAACCATCCACAAGCATCAAGAATCATCAAAGAAGCAACCAAAACAATTGAAATTACTAGAATCTCATCAAATTCAATCAGGAATAATAACTAAAGCCACATATAAACTATCAAAATAGAACTAAATATCATAACATGATTAAATCTTCATACGAACCTCTAAAACTTTTAGTGGATAAACTAGATACACTCAACAATAAACCCTTTAGTCCACAATGAATGATCGTCAACATACTGAGCAAGACACCTTCATGACCCTCACTATTCCACTGTCAACCTACAACTCTTTCTTTAATAGTTTTCTCAATAACCTCGACATATACAACCTACAATACATCAATGACAACCACATATCAGCAACAGAACCACAACATACAACACATTGGCATTACTAGTTTTGAAAATTCTGGAATTCCTTATGTTTTATTTTGTGATTGTCTTTCTTTTTGTCATGCATCTTTTTCTTTGTGGTGTCATTGGGTTTGATGTTATTTGAGAGCCTAATATGTCTTGGCATACAACTTTCCTCCTAGTGGTGATGCTACATGTTGCATTCCCTAAGTTTCAAATATTTTATCCTTTTTTTGTCCTCTCTTGGAGACACTAGGCACGATGTAGGAATGATGTTCCATAAGAGGATACCTTGCATGAACTAAGAAGAATCCCTTTTAACAAACTTTATATGTATTTTTTCATAAGTGTTTAGAATAACATAGCTTGTTAACCTTATGAAGCTTGAAGTTTATATTTTTGTGGTGCTTTATTAGAGTTATTAGAGATATAGCATTGTTATGGTTAGTATGATGAGAGCCTGTAGACCTAGCATGATTTTCTCATTGTATGGTGAGAGCCTATAGACATTGCATGACTTTCTCACTTAGCCACTTTTTGGGGGCTCACCTAGTGGATAGCCTGAGGTTACATTAGCCCATGTGAGTGGACATTGTTGTTTGCATAGTGGACATCATGTTCAAATTTTGAACATTTTGAAAAAAATATTCAAGACATGTTCACATTGCACTAGATAGTTAAGGCTTGATCTTCCCTTTCCCTTTGGAAAAATAGTTGAAGCATGTTCCACATCATGTTGGATAGTCGAGGCTTGATCCACCTTTTTATTTCACCTTTTACTTTTAGTATTTGATGTTGTATGCTTGAGTAATGTTGTTTTTGTTGCATAAATATGTTTTGAATGATTACTTTAGTGTGAGCTTGACTAAATTTCATCCTCTCACTAAGCTGGTAGCTAAATTTTGTCACAAAAATTGTATCCCTTTACATTTTGTCACTTTTTTGGGCCCTCCTAGTTAAGTTGGACTCAATTATTCCTTATTTTATTGTTGTAATGTGTACCACTTTACACTTTCACATGTATTTAGTCCTCCTTTAATTATTTAAGATTAATTTTCTTTAATTGGCCCCTTAATTTATTTACCAAGCCTATTTTATTACATTTTTTGAAGGGTAACTCGACATTCTTTAATGCCTTAACATAACACTTCTCATTGAGCAATGTGTGTCTTAGGTTTCGGGACCTAGGGCCCATTCAACCATGGTTGAATGGGTACTCCCTTAGACCTAGGATCTACATTTAAATTATTTTTTTGGACATATTTTAATGTTTTCATATCTATATTTCCATGTCAGCTTGTGTTATTTGAATTTTTAGAAATTAAGGATACATACCTATAAATATAAGGTTATTTCATCATTTCAAATCCTTTAAATAACTTCAAGAACCTAGAAATTTTATGAGATTTCAATAGAAATTCAAGGCATTCAAAGGTAGATTTTTTCAAGATTTATTGCAACAATCAATATCCAATTGTCATGTCAAATTCTCCTTCCATCATTCTTGTTATTGGAGATAATATGGTGATGTAGGTTTCGTGATCCAATCAAGCATTCAAAGAACTATTTCAAGTCAAGATTCAACTATCAAGATCCACATCAATTGAAGCCATTTTATGCTAGTTGTAGATCTACATTCTAAGGTTTATTCTAGGGTTTGTTGAATGCTAGCATTATTTTTTTCATTCTTCATTCCCTCTTTCATGTTTCATTTCATCTCAAGGCTTGATTAACAAAATGGGGCTTGACCAAGGAAAATCCCCATTCATTAAAAACAAAACATTTTTCCCTCTTGATTCGTGTTTGTAGATTTAGGTGGAAGAAATCTTGAAGATCTTTTGAAGAGAAAAAATTGAAGTTGTCAAAGTTGTCATCCCACGGAAACTCACGTACATAAATTATTTTTGACTTTTTGAAACTAAAATGTGGGAAAATTGGAAGATTTAGATCTGTAGGAAAGGCTCTAGATGGTTGTAGAAAAACCATAACTCAAGACCCATTCACACTTGGGAGAATGAGTCCTAGATCAACTTCAAAAATTGACTTTTGGTGACTGGTATTCTAGTTCTATTAGTATTGAGCTTAATCTTGTTGTTTTGAGTGATATATTTCATTTTGGTATTGATTTACTATTTTTTAGTTTTTCTCCCTAAAGTGTTGTTTGACCAGAACCCCTGTCCTAACACAAAAATGAAATATGAAGATTCACACCTAAGGTTTGTAATATAATTATTTGTGTGGATCTCATTTCTTAATGAAATAGTGCAAGATAGGGCCATCATATCTTATTGATGCAAACCAATTTTTTGTTGGCATATAGTTATCATTAATGTCAAAAGAGGGATCAAAAGTGAAGTGGAGTTGATTCTATAGAGGGAATTTTTTGCATTAATGAAAAATTATCATTGATGTCAAAGGAGTATTAGAGGTAAGATGGAATTGATCATGCAACAGATATTTTGTCATGATGATAGATCAATTATGTGCCCAGTGGTGTGACTAAATGAAATAGAGATTTGAGGATGATGTGAGAGAAGTGGACCTATTTATAGAAGCATGTGGCATTGGTTTATGATGAATATTTGAAGGTACTACATGCATTCCATGAATCCATGGTCTTCCCAAAAGAATATTGTATGAAATATTTTGAGTCTTAACATGGACAAGAGTTTGCAATGTGGCCTTTCCAACTTGTATAGGTAATGCGATCACACCAAGCAATTGTTTTCCTACATTGTCAAATCTTTGAATGGATAAATAATTTGTTTCAATCTTAGTCTTATCCACTCCAATATTTTCCAAAAGTTTTATGCTATATATATGTTAAGGGTTGAAAAATCATCAACAAGGGTTCGCTTTATGCCAACCCTATTAATGATAGATTTTATCACAAAAGACTCATTTTTTTTTTGCACTTCTAATGTGTTGGTTAGTTTTTAAGAACCAAACTTAATCTTACCACTTACCTATGAATTTGGAAGAATTCAATTATTATCAAGGGTAAGGATTGGCCAACACACAAACAAGGATTTTGAGGCCCTTACTTCTACACTTTCAAATCTGTGAAACTTAGGGGGGTAGTCATAAATATGTTCACGTGATATTCATTTGATGAAGAACATTTCTACACATAGATAGATTAATATGAAGCATGAATAGATAACATTCATCAAATATTTTTCCAACCTTCAAAAAAATTACTATCTATTGTAAGGAATAAAAGGGTACTTCATATTGGTACATTGTAATTGAATTTTTTTTAAATGATTTTCATTCTCATTTCAAGCCCTTGGTCAAGTGCATGACTAATTCATTTATATTTAGGATAACCAAATTAAAAGATCAGTGCCTTGTCTTCAAGTAATGGAGTCATACTCCTAATAACTATTAATACACTAACAATTTGAACTAGTAATTAATGGACTATTGATATACTGCATTATAGTATTCAACTCACTATTCCGAAAACATAACTACTTATCAATCCTACACTCTTTCCTTACAAATTTGTGACCTCACTTTATCATTTAATCAATTTCTTGAATCAAAGAAGAAATGAACTCAATCATTGAATTAAAACATTTAAAGAAAAATGAAAAGATCATTAACCATTTCATTCATAATAAGGAAGAAAATTACATTGGAGAGAATATATTTAGGAGCTGGCATTCTAATTTATAAACTATTGCTACTATAAAACTATTTGAGATCATTATAAACTGACTCACACCCTATACTCCTTACTAAACTATTCACTAGTGCATGAACATACAATCTGCTCCTTCATGAGCTTCTTTTTCACACTTAGAACATTTTAAGACGCCACACTCAAACTCTTGGTAAATGGCCCTAATATCCCATTTATAGAAGAATGAGATCAAAAAGCTTCAAGCTGGATTAATATTTCAAATTGCATTTTATTTGGCATACATTTCATTTAAAGTTTAGAAACCTCTGAGATAGTTAGACCTAATCATTTTAGAATAGGGGAGAGAAAAAGAAAAAAATCCATTTAATTTGATTGAACTAGAACAACCAGCCCTCCAAAAGGCATCATTCATTGTTGTAGTAACACCAAAACAACTTGTCCTTACTGACCAAAGAAGATTCTCCATTAGTAGCCAAAGGAAAAAATTATATACTACCTAAAAAAGGCATACTTTCCATCAAATCTAAGGAGTCCAATAGGTCTCCTTCACACTAGCCCAAAAGATTTCCACATCAGCATGAAAGACAAAAAACAATATGCATGCTAAAGAGTAAAATCCTACTATAGTGGCAACAGTGTCATCAAAAACAAAAACAGGGCAGGGAGACTACTCTAAGTCATTAGCATCAAAGTATGCTTGCCTACTCCTTGTTTGTGATGAAACTAGAGGATCCATCACTCTACCCTCATCAGAATCATCATGCGGTACTAGAGAAAGAAGGTAATGGCCATACTCCTCGTCAGTATCACCTCCACCATCTGAAGGGTTGTCTGAAACCTGAATTGGAGAATTGTGTCTCCCTAGGTAGGCCTTATGATACTCGTTTCTTTTCTTTGCTTTGTTCACATGATCAACTGATTCCTTCCCTTTAAACTTGAGAAATTCTTCTAAAACAATCCTACTTCTCAAATTATATAGGCTCTTGACAACAACCTTCTTATTTTTTCCATGGGAACTCTTCCTTCCCTTTGGTGTTGTAGAAGTCTTGGGTATTTATTGGTCAACAAAAAATATGTTCTCTTGAGATTCAAACATACTAAGTCTTCTGGACCTCCTAGTTGGCTAAATAGACACACCTGACTTACCCATTCTCATAGGACACAGGGTAAAAACTAGAAAATCTAGATTGCGAAGAGACTCACTAGTTTAACCTCCTAAATTGAACTTGCAAAAAAGAAGACCCACAAACCTAAACAATTTCAAATATCCCCAATGACAATTACAATCAATCGAAACTCTCACTATCCTAGAAATATGAAACTCTCAAATAAACTAATGCATGAATCAAGAAAATATCACATGAAAAACCAACTCACCCCAGATAAACACCTCAATACCTCTACAATTAAAAGGTTAAGACTTGTACCCTTCCTCTCTATCTCACACTTCTCAATTCTTGAAGAATGCAAATGTTGAGATAAGATGACTATCAATCTGTATTAATTAGACAATTTGGAGTGTTTAGCCATTAATGATTAAGGAGAGCTTCGTGCAAGTGAGATGACAACTTAGCCACTCAAATTTCAATATGGATCGTCGATCTTTCAGGATTTAAAACTCCATCAACGGTAATCTTCAATCATCATTTCTGGCTTTTACAACTTGCACCTTAAAAATGGTGATACCACCATAGAAAGTTGCCACATTTACCCTTAATTATTCATCTTTGATCTAATAATTATCATACATCGCCATCCTCGTCCATGCCTTTTCATTTACATCGATGAAGCACAAAGAGATGAAATTGAAGTGAATGTTCCCTAAAACATCACATCACACATTGTAGATTTTCTCTACCCTTTCAGAGTTCAATCAGCGACATGAGCATAGGAACAGTGAAATCCCGACCATTGGATTAATGTCCTCCCTTGGCAATCTTCACCTCACATCATGTGCCATTGATTTATGCTTGAAATTCTAGAATGGCTTGAAATTCTAGAGCATATTAGCAATAGATGAAGACTAGTGATGGAACCAGATCAGGCCACATGCATCATCACTCAAATCAACGGTAACAATATTTCTCATTCGGGTATGTGCAGGATCATCATGGAAGAAACAGGCAATTAAGTGGCAAAAAATTTAGAAAAATTAGAGTTAGGAAACTTACCATAAAAATTTGAATAAGTTATCTATATTATTTCAAAAATATGTAAGAACAGGATCTATAGAAAATTGAATGTAGTTTCTAAACTACTAGGTTTATTTAAAAAATATATTTATTTGGTGAAAATTTGAAATTTCAATGCAGTAGTACTTAAATTTTAGGGAAAAATAAGAAGTAGGTGTTTGTCTAACCGCCCTAACCACAATAAAATGATAATTATTTTTTATAATATTTTAGATATAAGTAGAGGACTCATGTCCTAATGTGATGCAAATTTTTTTGTAATTTTTTTCTAAGTAAATAATTAATTATGATTTTTTTATTAGAACTTTTTAAAAATATAAAAAATCATATGTCTAACCACGTTAACTTGTTGAAAACTTCATGAAATTCAATTTTTCTTTTTCTAATCCTATAGTATGCGAAGCATAGAATGTGACACATGTTTTAGATTCAAAAAATGTGATACCATTTGAAAGCTATAGATTTTTTTCAATCAACCTATCAATAAGGACTTTAGTGATAATTGAAATATAAAATGAATAATAATTATTTATTAAATTCAAAGTAAAGCATAATTTATATTGGTGGAAAACTGAGAATCTCCTTTAAAAGCCCTTTTCATTTCATCAATTATGGGTAAAAACAAATTCATCAGTCGCATACCCTACAAATACCCATCATATCACCACTTTTTGGCCCATCGTGATCCTATGCATACCCATTCATCTCATTTCAAAATAGTGACAAATGAAAAGTATTAGGAACCTCATCTCTCATCCCCATTTTAAAACTCAAAGCTTCGAACAAATTTGCGATGAGCAATAGGAGAAAATACATAGCACTAAGAGTGATTGTTCATCTTTAATTCAAATTATAAAACTCATGAGAAATTAGCAATAAAAGATATCATAAAAATACAAAGAGAAAATCATGCATCACGCATCACTAATATGATTCAAATGTTTTGAAAGCCATCCACAATGAGCGATGGACAAAGGTGGTGGATGTGACTTAAGTGAAGTAATTTATCATGTGCTTGTAAGTTATTTTAAGAAAAGGACCACCTAGGACATTGTATAAAAAGGCTTCAAAGGGCTTGGACCAAATTATTTTAAGGATGCAAAGGCCAAATAAGGCCTATCTTTCAACCTTAAAGTATTTCTTACCTAGGAACAAAGGCCAAGTAATATCACAATCTCCAATGACTCAAGATGTTTCAGGATGACTAGGGACAGGTGATAAGAGGTTAACGATGGATCATAACATGGAAATGGGCTAAGACTTAAGGTTTTCTTAAGAAAAAAATTGGCAACAAAATCCCAAGGTAATAATAGTGGGAAAAACCCTAAGTCTAGACATTTGAAACTGACAAAAATTTGTAGAATTTAGGAATGGAACAAATTTTTTTTTAAGGGGTTCCATTAGTGGCTCCAATTAGGGACATCTTTTCCTCCATAACAAAGTGATATTTTAGAATCTCAGGTGAAGCAAACCAAGGACCTGCAAGGACTAGGCAAGAGAACCAGACCAAGATGAACAACATAGGTACAATATTTACATAACTTACAAGACCATACCAAAAGATTCAATCCCTATTAATTTTAAGTATTTTATGATGTGTAATTTCTTAAGCTACATTTTATAACTCTAACAGGATTCAACTTTACTTGGTGTCCCCAAGCCTCCCAAACTTAGAACTAGCACTTTCCCCTATCAAAAACCTTGTTTTCAACCATTTGTACCATGCTAAGGCTAAAAATATTCTCATGAATTTACCACTTGTTGATCATGTTGCGACCATTTAAATAAACCACTATAGACATGTGTTTGAACTTATTATTATAAGTTTCCTTCATGTCTAATGGAAAACTATAATCAAGCATTAACTAGAACACGTGATTAGTGCAACATTCTATATGATTCAGTTTACAACCATATTCCACATCTAATTGGAAAATGAAAGCAAAACACTCATAATCCATTTGATCAATAGCATCATATAAACTAATATCATATTCACTTTTCTCATTTAACTAGAAATACTCATACACATTCCTTTCAGGATTCTCATTCAAGGGCACATGTTCTACTGTTTGAAATGATATTGTAATTTCATTACTAGAATTCCACCTGGTCATTACCCTCTAGCTTTTGTCCTACACCAAACAGACATTCACTTTGTGTGATAAACAATAAATTTGCATATATAAGTTTCTCTTCTAATTGGCATTCACATTAATCTGAGCAATATAAACTAGTTATACTTCCATATGCTCCACTTCCTTGGGAAATTGATTCATTAGATCCCATAGAATTCTTGTTTTCATTCAAATTAGAGTCATTCTAATAAAGAGCATTATCCATACCATCCTAGACATCAAAGAATATTTTTTCTCTATGTTCATTATCATACTCTAATCCTCCCTCCCAATCATTTCTTAACTTTAAACTAAATTCTTCAAAGGATGGGTAAAGCAACTCAAGATTGATCTGATCGACATTAACATTTTCAAGTGCATGATCAATTGATAGGTGTGCTAATTAACATGTGTAGAACTCATTGCAACTTTAACATTTCCTACTTCCAGCTTAGCAAGATTCTTCATTTCTTTTTTCAAAATATTCCTTGTTAAAAACTATCTTGTCCATCTTTGTGAAAAAACTTGTATATCCCATTTCTATTTCATACAAGCATTCAAAAACATGACCATTCTGGCTAGCATCACAAATCCCATCATTTCTTACATTGAACTTAGGCTCAAGACACTGAATACAAACATTCTATCTTGAAATTTTTCATCAACCATACTCTTAGGACATTCCAGTTCTAATATAACTAAGTTATATTCCAAGAATCCCTCACATGAAATTTGTTCATTCACTAGTGTAGGAAAAACCTCATGAGTATTGATAGTGTTACATTATTTAGGCAAGAAGGATTCCTTAAGTTCGCTATCATAAAAAGATTCATATTCCTCATGAGAGTAATCTTAATTTTCATTTTCATCATCTTGGTTATAAATCTTCAAAGGTACATTAGCAGTACTTGTGAATATAACAATGTCATCATCTGCACTACTACAAAGATGTTCATCTTCTGAAATATCGTTATCCATTTCTTGGTGAACCATAGATTTTTGGCTCCAATGCACTTCTCTAGCTCTAGGGTTTTTCACCTAAAAGGGGAGAGGTAGGGCCAAAAATGCTAAGGGTTTCATTCAAATTATGTTATGTATGATGTTATCTTAGGTAAATGAAGTGAAATAAATTCAAGTGATTTATATGACTGATTATGAATTCAAAACAAAGATTTACACTATGCTGGAAAACACACTATGATATGCAAATAATGAATTAAAAGATGAATGAAATGCAAAATAGAAAGAGAAAGGTTGAATCAAAGTGCACTTGGGAAATATTTTAGGAATTTGGAATATGTATAATGTTGTCTAAGATTACTAAAAATCAATAGTGGGACTCATTCACCCAAGGCGGTGAATTAGTCCTGCTACTGGTGAAAAACTATCGGGAATAAGGTTTTGGCTATCAAGATCCAAAATCTAAAATAATCAATATTTTTAGTCTTAAGGTGAGACTTATTTTCCACTGGTGGTGAATCATTCCTCTCTCAAAATTTTGAGAAATCAGGAGACAACTCTCCAACAGCAGATCTAAAAATGTTTGCTTGTTAGGTTATCGAAGTCAATTCTGCAGGAAAGAGACAAAAATCCTTCTCCAAGCTTGAAATAGAGTTGATTTGACTTGAATCACCTAGTTGACTTGTTGAGTAATCTTCAACACCTCAATGCTTATTAAATTCTCACACAAAAGTATGCAAACACACATGCAAGAGAGGAAAAATGGTTGAGGGTTAGCAAATAGGGGTTTTCCTTTGTCAAATCCCACTTTGGTAATGAAACCCTTAATTAAATAATGAAATGTAAGTGAATGATAAACTAACAACATATAAATTCTACCAACTTACCAAATCCTTGATGATGCAAATCTAAAGTTATGTCAACGGATGCTCCAAAATGCTTGAATTGTTCTTGATAAGATGTTGTAAGATGCTTGAATGCTTCAATGAATGCAGGGGTTAGGATGGATGTAAAAAAACTTATTTATACATTCTTGCACCTTAGTAATCCATTCATACCTCATCATAGGATGACATCAAGTGATTTTGACTAAAAACCTAATTTTTTTTTTTTTAAAATTTGAATTTGGAGCCAAGAGGGACTCATTCACCACCCATGGTGAATAGGTCCCACCTAGGACCTAAAAATGGGTGTTGGGAATTATCTTGTATTTAATGTTTTTTGTCAAGCTTACATTCATAAATACTCTTAATTAAGCCATATAAGGGCATAAAGAGGTCAAATAAATCATAAGAGGTGTGAATAGTGAAGTTATGCCTAGAAAAGCATAAAATTTTGTTAGAAGATGTTACAACACTTCAAAATAGGAAATTTTTAGTGATGAAAAGTTGATTTTTAGGTGAATTGTAATGAATAGACTCTATAAGAGTGTAGAAAGTCCTTAAAAAACTTCACAAAACCTTCACAAGACGTCATTTTTTGAATTTTAGTACCTAAATATACATGTTCAAGCCATTTTACAACATAAAATCAAAGAAAAATAGACCAAACATCATGAAGCAAGGAATAAAAGGCCATGAAAATTAAAAGGGGTCATTTTTGAATGGCACATTTAGCCCCCACTTTAGTGAGAGGAGGAACCTACTTCAAACTCACACTAAAGTAGCCATGAACATCGAGAGGAGGGTTCACATGTAGTTACATTAGTGAGATGGAATAACAATGATCAAGAGGGATGATCAAGCCCCCAGGATGAAGATCCCATGCCAAACTAAACATAAGAACAAAGGAAAACACAAGTGAGAGAGAAAATCAAATGAAGCTTCAATCGCCATTCCAACTAGCTGTGGATTATATCTAGGCTAATTGTTTGAAGAAGAGAATGCATACTCACCCTAGGGTGAAAAAATTCATAGTGGTCCACTAGGTGAGAAGGCCCAAATGTACTCACTCTCAGGCCATGGAAATTTTGGTTGTCCGGTATGTGGAGGATCATCATGGAAAAAACAGGCCCTTAAGTGGCAACAAATTCAAAA
>VDFB02047230.1:357996586-358387205 GCA_007258455.2 Sequoia sempervirens
GTTGGCTTTGGAGGATTACCAAATTATGTAGTTCAATGTCAATGAACTAATTTTTTCACTGAGTTTTGAAAACTAGAATTAATCAAACACAATACTACTTTTTGGAGAAATTTTACTGTCTTTACATCAAAATCTAGTAAAGGTAAGGATTTTTTGTTTGGAAATATGTATAATTTATAATTTTTAGTGGGTGATTTGATCTCGAGTTTCTTTTAAATTTAGTTTTATTGGTTTCAAGTTGTTTTGTGGTCTCACAATGTGCACCAAGACTATAAAACTTGGGGACCCAGTTCAAAACTAATGCTTATGCTAGGTGTTGGATAGTTGAAGAATTAAGTAGAAGCTAAAGTCAAAGGAAATTTTTGGAGTACTTCATGATTCAAGTGAACCATGTACCAGATATTAGGTACAAGAGGGGCATAAATGTAAAAATGGTCATGCAAAGTTTTGGGTGAAGTCTTCTAATATGATAGAAAGGGTTTGGGAAAATGTGGAGGTTTTGGTGGAATCCAGGGTCCAGGAAAAACTTTTGGTAAAAGTTGAGGTATCAGGTACTAGGTAACATTGCTAAGTTTAAATTTAAATTTTATGTTCTCCTGAGGGTTCGAAGGTACGATAACCTAACTAGAAGGGGATAATTATGCATGAATATGATTTTAAAAGCATGATATTTATGATGTGTTTAAAACGATGATCTATTAATGATGGTTTTTTTTTCATGGGTGTTTAATGAATGTTTTAAAGGTATTTAATGTGTGGAATTTGTACTTGTAGGAGGAATAGATTGTGATGCAACATTTAGGTATGGACAGTCAGGTGAATTTGGATCACAAATAGAATCATATGCATATTGGGTAACACATTCCAAGAGTCTATGTGAAGGAGGAGTTTGAGTTGTCAAAATGTGAGGAATCCTAGTATTACACATGTGGTGAAAGAATATACCAACCTTTGACATGACTCATTCCTGGAGTATTAAACCTGAGGCAGAACTAGAGTGTAGGAACAAAATATTCAATTTATCATTTTGAATATATGGGAAGTTCTTACATCCTATTCAGATTCAAGTTATTATACTGGTAATAATATGAAGATGAAGATCATGACAGGTAATAATGTGCTGAGGAAGGTTGACATCTATAGACTTTGTCAATAATTCCCTTGCTAGTTTTCATATTCCACATGCCTTGTTGTCATTCATCACTTGGATTCCCTCATGTAAATTTTTCCAACCTCCCTTGTGTCTTGTTCTTATAAAAGTTTGGGAAATGTCTCACTTTAAGTTAAGTTCACAATTTATGGATTTTAGAGAATCAATACTTCTTTAATTTTTGTTCTTTATCCTATTTTTTGTTCCATTCTAGATTAAAACATTATATGCACATAAAAGCTAATCAATATCAAAGCTAATTTGAAAGGTAATGCATAGTATGAAATTCTATGTAGACAGTTATTTATTCAACTAGACAAGACTATGGGTATGTGCAGAATCATTATGGAAAAAATAGGCCCTTAAGTGGCAAAAAATTCAAAAAAATTAGACTTAGGAAACTTGATGTAAAAATTTGAATAAGTTATCTATATTATTTCAAAAATATGTAACAATAGAATCTGTAGCAAATTGAATGTAGTTTCTAAACTACTAGGTTTTTTTTTTTTTTATAAAAATCTATTTGGTGGAAATTTGAAATTTCAATGCAGTAGTAATTAAGTTTCAGGGAAAAAATAAGAAGTAGGTTTCTATCTGACCACCATAACCAGAATAAAATGATAATATTTTAGGCATAAGTAGAGCACTCATGTCCAGATGTGAAGCATATTTTTTGGTATTTTTTTCCAAGTAAATAATTAATTATGAATTTTTTATTACAACTTTAAAAAAATATAAAGACTCGTATGTCTAACCACCTTAACTTGGTGAAAACTTCATGAAATTGAATTTTTCTTTTTTAATCCTATAGTATTCGAAGCATAGAATGTGATGCATGTTTTGGATTCAAAAACTGTAATACCATTTGAAAGCTATAGATTTTTTTCAATCAGCCTATCAATCAAGACTTTAGTCGTAATTCAAATAGAGAATGAATAATAATTATTTATTAAATTCAAAGTAAAGCATTATTTATATTGGTGGAAAGCTGAGAATCTCCTTTAAAAACCCTTTTTATTTCATCAATTTTGGGTTAAAAAAATGTTGTCAGCCACATACCCTACAAATACCCATTATATCACCACTTTCTGGCCCACCATGATCCTGTACATACCCCTATATGATGTATGTGTCATTTAAGAGTACATATAGAACTTACTTTGTGTCCAAATAAACCCCCCTTTCTTTAAAATATCACATAATTCTATGCCTAGTTGTGAAGCCATCTGGTGAAGTATAGAGTGGTTTGCTTTGATTTGCTTAATTCTTGGGGCATATATGGATAATACCTTAGAGAAATTTTACTTTTCAATTTTTTTCTATTTTATTTTAGAATAAATGTTTAAATTTATGAAAATGTTTCAAAAAACATACAAATGAATGGAAATTTTATTACAAATCTTTCGATTCCATAATATTGTTGAATGATTAAAGCTAAATTTACTTAAGTGATTGATAGTAAAGTTATTTGAAATTCATTAAATGTTATTACAAATCTACTAATTTCTTGAAATTTTCTGATGACCAGACTAAGAATATCTTTAAATTATCCTTATGGTTCCTTTGAGAACTAGAAATAACCCTTTACCCCTTGTGATTAACATCATTATCACAAAAAATCCTAATGAAAACCTAGTGTGGTTAAGACCTAACATAAATGAGCCTTGGAATTGAACCATAGATTTTTAAGGAAGTTTATAGGCTACTCTTGCACTCTTAGGGTTTTTCGCCTAAAACAAGAGAGATAAACCCTTAAAATCAAGGTGGTTCATTCAATATAATGTATGTATGATGTGATTAAGGCTAAATGAGATGATATAAATGAAACTAAATGAACTAATTGACTAATTATGAATGCAAAGCCTAAGAAATGTGCAGTGTTTGCAACCACAATATGATATGTAGAAAATGCACTAAAGAAGTAAACTAATGCAAATAGAATTAAACAAGGCTGAACATAGTGCACCTAGGAATTTGATGACAAATCTGGAGTGTGCTAAATGGTAATAGAAATCAATGAAGATCACTAGTGGGACTTGTGAAGTGTTTTTTCCTTAGTCATTTTCATTTTTGGCTTGTGTAAAGGTTTTCAGTTTCGGGTGCACCCATGCTCATGGACAATTATTAGAAAGGTGCACAAAGAACCATGTGGTGGTTGTGTGGCTTTTGTCTCTTGTCTTCCTTTTGGGAGAAAATTCAGGACACATGTTAACTCATCAAGAATTTTCTTGGGAGCTATATTCATGAGCTTGGAGGTTTCCACCTAGTTGACATGTCACCTCTTTGTTGCAGGTAGTATGCATCCCCTATAGAGTAATATGATTAAGGATATTTTAGAGCTTGTTGGCCTTTCTTTTCTTGATTTTTGGCAATGGAATTTTTGAGTTGGTGCCTTAGAATGATGTGATCATTCAACTAGGCCTCTTGCGAGGCTATTATTTCTAGGATTTGATCTTCTATGAGCCCTTTATCTTTGCTAAATATCTAAAGGAAATTAATGTAGTAGTTGAGAATTAATGAGCAAAAATCTTTGTGGCCTAACCAAGGATCTAGGAATAGATTGCAAGCTATCAAGTAGCAACATTTGGTAGTAATTACTTATGTGCTGAGGCGGTGCTTTCTTTTCTTGGTGGCTATATAAGGAGATCAACGAAACAATGAGTGGTTGGATTCCAAGTTATAGTTTCTTTGCTAAGAAAATTTTCTTTAGTTTCCTTAAGGTTTTTAAAATTATTTTTAGAAGCAAGCTGTAAAACTACTTTACTTTGGCATGTTATATCTATTAAGGTTTAAACTATTGTCAGATTGGCATCTGACCTCTATTTCAAAGTTCATTTGATATTTAAAAGCATGGAATATTTTGGAGAATTTGTTGAGACTGTGCATGCATCCAACCTTTTTCAAGCTTTCTTTCATATATTATTGTTCTAAATGAAATAATATGTCTTGCAAGCTAAATCTACATAGTTGAAGTAGCGGATTTCTATATTGTATTCTTGTATGTTAGAATAGTAGCTTAGGAAAATTGGATTATGTCTTTGGAATTCTCTGTTTTTCTAAAAGTTGTTATTTTATTGTACTATGTTGTATTAGGAGGAAGAGTTCATGTGATTTCTAAGATATTTTTCTATTAATCATAAGAAATCTTTATGTTTGATCGGACCTTAATGAACATTGCCTATGGAAATAATTGAAAGTCTACACTATGCTTGAATTTACCCTCTGCTATTCGTTCTCTTTACAACAATGAAGGGTTGTGGAATTTTGTGTCTACTTATATCACTCATATGAATGATTTTGGTTTGAAATTTTGTAAAAGCTTTTGTGCATCACCTTATATGTTTTATTTTTACATTTCCTTCTCCCCTTATCTCAAAACCTCAAAGAAGAGTTGTCTTTCTATAAAAATATCAGAGGTATTCAGTGAGATGCAATTTGTTCCCCACTCGCTAAATTTACCATAAGACTATTGGAGAGGTGCAAGATTTGATGATCAATAGTTATTTTTCTATCATGCTCGATGGGACCAAAGTTTTCCAAATGCTTGATTAGAAGTTAGAAATATTTCTTGAATCAGGCTAAGGAAACTTGAAGTTTCATGCATAGATTCCAAACAAGAATATATCCGAGAGGTCACTTCCAGTACTCTCAGTTACCTACCTCAATCCCTAGGAGGAGAAGACTTACAAGTTTTGTATCACCTATAAGTTGCAATAGAGTAAGAAGTAAGAGCCCAGTATCTAGAGCTTTATCTACTCCAGTAAGAGGATTAAATTTCAAAATTAGAATACCTGTATATTTGATTCATAGGAATCTTTTCTCTATGGCTCACGTCCCTCCCCCTACTCCTAGGAACTTCATAACATGGGATAGTGGTAGTTCGCTACAACCACCACACCCCCAAATGTATGTCCTACCATACCCACTAATGCCCTCAAGGCTATTCCAAGATGCTCTGAAAATTATTTTAAAACCCCTTCCCTAACACCTTAAAGGAGAACGTCGCATTGAGACTACTAGCTACCTCTTTTAAGGGAAAATCCCAAGATTGGTATCAATCTTTGGCTTTGAGCTCTATCCTCTCCTGGGACCAGCTTGGAGAATACCTGTTCAAACACTTCTTAGAGAAAGGATATCGCTCCTCATTGCTGCAACAATTGATTACCATCAAGAGGGCTCTGAATGAGGTAATGAGTGACTTTAACACTATATTCCATAAGACATAGCAAAGGATCCTCATGACTACTTGACCTTAGATTGCCATGGCATTCAAGTTCTATTAGAAGGCCTTCAACCCAAATATCATAGTCATGATAACCTCTTTGGAAGGGGATATCTTTCCCAATACATACGAGGTGGTGGTTCATGTGGAAAAGAGTCTGATCAATGTTGGAAAGCTTCTGCCTTGACCCTTGATGCTAGTTTTTATATAAATCTCCAATGGGCGAAAGGGAGAAGCCACTTCATGCACTCCCATGGCACAATTAACACTGGTCACCCCACAATCTATGAACATAGATCCCACCACACAAGAAAGCATGTTAGGATTTTCCTCAATGGTGGTAGATATCAGTGACATGAAGGATCTAATGTAGACTTTCACTAATGGGTTGGTCATTATCAAACGACAACAAGCAGTGCACCAAAATTTGACCACACAAACCTATGGTGGAGGAAAACCCTCCTATCAATAGAATCCATATCAAGGATTCTCCAAAGGAGGAATTAAATAGATGACATCTGTGAACAAGATAATTCTAGTCACCAGGCCATTATAAACAATCAAGGATAGGGTATGTGCAAGATCATGATGGGCCAAAAAGTGGCAATATTATGGGTATTTGTAGGGTATGTGGCTGACAACTTTTTTCTTACCCAAAATTGATGAAACAAAAAGGGTTTTTAGAGGAGATTCTCAGCTTTCCACCAATATAAATTATGCTTTAATATGAATTTAATAAATAATTATTATTCATTTTCTATTAGAATTATGACTAAATTCCTAATCGATAGGCTAATTGAAAAACATCTATAACTTTCAAACGGTATCATATTTTTTGAATCCGAAACTTGCTTCACATTCTATGCTTCACATACTATAGGATTAAAAAAATAAAATTAAATTTCAAAGTTTTGACCAAGTTAAGGTGGTCGGAGACATACAAGTTTTATATTTTTTTTAAAAGTTGTAATAAAAAATTCATAATTAATTATTTACTTGGAAAAAAATTACAAAAAAATATGCATCACATCGGGACATGAGTCCTCTACTTATATATAAAATATTATAAAAAATAATTATCATTTTATTATGGTTAGGGTGGTAAGATAGACACCTACTTCTTATTCTTTCCATGAAATTTAAGAACTACTGCATTGAAATTTCAAATTTTCACCAAATAGATTTTATTTATTTTTAAATAAACTTGGTAGTTTAGAAACTAAATTCAATTTTCTACAGATTCTATTCTTACATATTTTTGAAATAATATAGATAACTTATTCAAATTTTTATGTCAAGCTTCCTAACACTTTTTTTTTGAATTTTTTGCCACTTAAGGGCCTGTTTTTTCCATGATGATCCGGCACATACCCAATAGCTCAAATAAAGAGCTAGTCCCAAGCTAGAACAATTTGGTAGAAGACGAGAATGTTTGGTGCTTCCTATGCAGCAATAGTCATATGCCCCAAAATTTCCCAAGGGGGAAGATGCAACAGAGGGTAGTAGAAAAAACAAGCAAGGGAATGTTCCTGATTGTGGATGAGTACGAATCATTTGAAATGGAAAATGTGCATTTTATAGCACAAACACAATGGATGTCCCTAGATCAAGAGGTAAACATAGTTCCTAAAGAAGCTTTATTCTCATGGCTAGAGGAGGAAGAGGCCATGTTCACAAATGAAACTCTGATGATTGGTGTTCCAAAAGTGCAGTTACTTTACAACACAAGATCAAAAAGAAGGCTCATGGGAGAGTATGTACAACAAGATTTTCCACATCCTCCGCCATGTCAACCATTCCCCCAAGAAAAGTTGGCTTCATCGCCCATCATTTAAACTTTTATATAGCCATAAAACACATCATTGGCTAAGGCTGAGATGACTAAAACACCAAGCTCGATCATGACAAAATGATTTCTGCCGAAATTGAGAGAAATACCACCATTTAAGCCCAAGACCCAAACAGTAGGGATGCTTAATGTGGTGGAGAAATTAAAAAAGGCACCAACCCATGTATCATTGTGGGACATCATATCAATTCCCAAAAAGAAAAAATTGCTTCATGAAGTGTTGAAAGAAGAAGAACAAAGCCCGCGGGAGGATCCAACTCAATCAGACAATCAAAGAGGAGATAATAGATCTATGCTACCCCCTCATGCTCTGAAAGCAACATCTTGTGTGAATGGTGTAGGTAACACAAAAGAGAAAGAGGTAAGCAGAACAAAACCCACACCTTTCTTTTTAACACTTATAGTAAGAGATAAACTACTGCATAATAATATGATTGATTAGGGGGCTAGCACCACTATTATGCCAAAACAATTGATAGATTATTTGAAGCTTAAGTATGAGCCTCTTAAAAAATGAATCATGCAACTGGAAGGGAAGAATATTTTGACAATTGGTCAGATGAAGGACTTGTCTCTAACTCTTTTCTCCTACCCAAGCCAAATAGTCATGCAAGAAGTAGTAGTGATAGATATTCCACCAGTCTTCAGAATATGTCTATCAATAGATTTCACTGCTAAACTTGGTAGATACCTAGCACTTGACTAGTCCCACCTGATATTGAGAACCAAGCATGGGGAAAAGATGAAGATCATGTTTGAATCCTTGCATCTCAAAAATATTGTTGATGATGCAAACCTATGCTTTGGGGATGCATATACCTCTATCCCCAAGCAAGAGAGATGATGTGTGGAAATGCTAGAAGAAGGGGAAGGTACAAGTGGGCAGATTCCTAAAGAAGAGGTGATGCTCAACCAATTCACTGATTTTGATCCATTTGGTAACTTCCATGCCACAGGGTTGGGAACCTATGTAATTTTTCATGGTGATCAATTTTTTTTTAAACTAATCAAGGATCAGGATGAATTTGATGACACAAAAGATTATCATTTATGGACCTTATATTTTGATGGTGGCAAATGAAAAGCCGGTTCTAGAGCAGGTTTATGGTTAGTATCTCCAACAGGATCAGAGACTAGAAAGTCTTACCATTTTCAGTTCTTATGCTCCAACAACAAGGCCAAGTATGAAGCTCTGGCGCATGGGTTGATTCTAGTGTAGTAGGTAGGCGAGAGTAGGATACAAGATTTTGGGGATTTAGAACTAGTGATAAGTCAGATCCATGGAGAAGCAACTACAAAGAATACAAGGATGGAATCTTACACACATAGGATATGGAATCTCATCGAGAGCTTCAAAGCTTTCAACATATAAGTAATTCCCCGATCAGAAAATAAGATTGTTGATTAGATGGTTCCTAATAGTCCACAATTTGAACTAGTTTCTAACCCAAAGAAGCAGAGCATGGTGCAAATAATTTTCCATCCCTCAATTCCTGACGATGATCAAAATTGGAAAATTTTGGGTGATGACATTCAAATAGCTTTCGAATATCTACAATTAGAGATAGATTTTCCCAAAGACACAAGGAATGAAAAACAAATATTTTCTAAAGATTCAGGGGTATATAAAGAACATGAAGTTGGAAGCAATGGAAAAATAAAGGATGGAATGGGAGAACCTTCCAAAGATAGGAAAAGGTTGAAGGATCTATGCTTCAAATATGATCTCAAAAGATAAGACCCATGCATATTTTAGTGTACTAGTGATTTGGAGAAAGCATCCAAACCTTCCCCACAAAAACAAAGGTTAGTTGACTCGAAGGTTGAATCCTCAATGGCATAGGAGCTCGCCAGGTGGGTCAAATCCAAGACCATATGTGCTTTTCCATTGATGGAAAGTATTTTAATGACTATGACCAAATCAGGAATGTTCTCCATATTAGATAATTCCTCCAGAAGCAATCAACTCTATGTGAATGAGTCCAACCAATGTAGGATGATGTTTACCACTAAGTGGGGAATGTTTTCATATTAAAAGATGTCATTGGAACTCTCTAATGCTAATAAATATTTTCAATAGGTAGTAAGCATTGTGTTACAAGGGTTGATCAGTCAAACTATCCTCATAGATTTAGGTGATTTAACAGTCTTTTCTAGATCAAGAAATGATTATTTCAACCACCTAGAAAAGGTTTTTCCATAAATACCAATAGTTTGAGAATTCTTTAAATCTACAAAAATGTGTCTTCAAATCACCTCAAAGAAAGCTTCTTGACTTTCTATTATCAAAGGAGGGAATAGCCATAAAGCCCGAAAAGGTTTGAGCACCAAAAGGGGTGTGATCTTTTCTAGAGGATATTAATTTTATTAGTAGATTCATATTAGATGTCATGAGCATCGCATGATTGGTCACCCTAATGTTCAAAGAAAACCTACTTTTTGAGTGAAATTTCTAGGGCATAGCAGCTTTCGATGAACTAAAGACGACCCTCTCCAAAGCCTCGGTGTTGGTTAATCCAATTTTTTTCAAATTATTTCTAATCTACGAGAAAAGTGGCTAAGATAATATAGTTCTTGTGCTTACTCAGAAGAACAAGGGATACCATGAAGAGCATCCTATTGTATACCATTCAAGGACCCTAAAAGGTTTTGAAGCCATTGTGCGAGGATACATCACATTCGGAAAAATTGTCAATATCCTTATAGAGCTAATAGCTAGGTTTGGTCAACTCAAAATTGTTATGTTCAACAATGCCCTAGTTGTTGTGGAATCATGACTTTAGATTTTTCTATCAAATGTAGGATTCTCCTGAAGGGTTCATCAAGTTATTACCCACAAGGGAACGGGTTAGCAAGATCAACGAACAAAAACCTAATTAGGTTAAACAAGTGTACTAGGTCAAAACAACAAAAGGATTGGCATAAATATCTATGAAATACATTATGGGTAGACTGAATTACCCCCAATCATAGTTTAAAGATCTCCCCTTATAACTTGGTGTATGAAAAAGAGGTAGTGATATGAATTTCCATGGAAATTCCTACTTTACAACTACTAAAAGCCCTAAAGATTGAAAAGAATTGTGGAATGGAGGTACGGCTAGTAGAATCCCTAAGATTGGAGGAAGACAGAGAAAAGGCTCATGGAGCCATGACCAATTTCTAGAAAATAGCCTAGCAAGGGTTTGACAAAAGGACTTCTAACCCAAAATTCAAAGGAGGGAGATTAGTTCCAAAGTATGAGGAACGTACTAAAAAACCAGGGCAACATATGAAATTTGAAACACTATGGAAAGGACCTTTCTGAATCAATGCATGCAAAGAAAAGAATATGTACAAACATGAAGATATGTAAGGAAATGCTTTAGATATATTGGTGAACAATATTTGTCTAAAAAAATTCCATTAAAATGCATAGTTCTTTCAAAATTTTAACAATTATGTATCATATGTAAAAAAAATTGTAAATATTTCAAAATTTTGAGAATAAAATAGCCAGTAGATCATCCTCTTGAAGCTTTCCTTTAGGACCCTAATGTCTTCATCACTACCACCCCGCTAGAAAAAAAATTTCAAACCAAGTGCAGTAAGATTCTTATGGACCTCCTCGATGCTTGTGTTGCTTTAAGTTAACATTTTATTAAATTCTTGCAATCCTTGTTTGGAAATTTGATGTTTTCATTCCACTCTCTTGTTCCAAATCATGCAACGTCTTTTAGTAGTATTATTAATTATTTTCTAACTAGCCAATATATTCATTCCCATATTCAACATTACTTTGATTTAATTTATGTACTGATCCCATGTAATACTTCTTCTTTATTAGAAGTAGCAATATCTTTCTCCATTTAAGTTTTTGAGGCCTATGATTTTAGATGAATCTTCAACAAGTTTAGAATGATCTGATTTCCTTAGTTTATTATGCTATTGCTCCAATATTCTATGGCCTTTCCAAATACCTCAAATTTTTTCATCTTGCTTACTACCTCCTTCCACATCATCAACATCAAATCAAAGGATGAATCAACTTGAAAGATTGGATGAGGAGGAAGATCAAAGACTGATTTTAAACATTCAATTAAAATCTTAATTTGGTTTTTTAATTAATTTTTACTCTTTTTGTATTTATTAGATCACTCAACCAACCTTGTTGTTGTTAATTGGAAGTTGTGAACATCTCCATCTCTCATAGAGGGTCCTAATTTTATCTTAGTAATATCAAAGTCACTTGGAGTTCCTTGACTAACCTCTTTTAATTGAGTAGGGTAAGAAAATTTTAGACACAAATTCCCTTTATTGTCATCCTCCATCAATCTGGTGGTATTCTTTAATCTTTTGGACTTAGGATTCTTGTTAAGGAGTTGACCCACCATATCTTGTTTTGCAAGATCCAACTGAATTTCTTTCATTTTCTTTGACAATGTATCTTCCAACCAAAGTAGAGTAGTAGGAACAATGATAACCTTAGAACTAGATGAATTAAATAACGTCCTCTTTGTTGGAGGGGTGTTAGTTTTCACATCTAGTGATGAAGGTGGAGAAAACCCAGTTCTTAGAGGTTGATTCACTTCTCTAATAGGTGATGAGTGGCATGATGAAAAAGAGGTACTAATTGCAATGTTACCCAAATCTTCTTAACCCTCAACAATCTCTTTATCTTTATCAAGTTGGGATAGATCAAGGATATCTTCTCCAAAATTCCATTTAAACAACTTCTTATCAATAGGCTCATCATCACCATGACCTTAAGATCTTGATGAAATTTGGTTGAAAGCTGACATAGAAGTCGCCAAAATTACAAGTTCTTGGTTACTTCCTCCTGTAGGTTAAATATCTTGTGACCTAGTCTAAGGGCGAGATGGCTCTATTTTATTTTTAGCGACCCATTCTTGTGTCCTCTATAGAACATAATTTATATTTCTTGCTTCAATTAACTAATCTCTTTATTAGTGAAATCCATAGCAGCAATGGGTCAATGAGATAGAATATTTATAAATATTGGATCCAATAAATCCAATCCATCATCTTCAATACCCTAGACATACTAGTCTAAACCAAATGTGATTATTTTTCATAAAGACAACCTCATACAACTTCTCCTTCTCTCTTCAAATTGATCAAAACAGTCAGCCGAATAATCTTCTAGGTCAAGAAAATGAAAGAAACTAGGTCCTAGCTACAAGTTTCCTTTCAATTAATTTTTAATATCAAAGGGAAAGTATTCATCATAAAATAATAGTGCATATTTAGATATTTACCTTTCAATGTTCAAAGCACCAGACATAGAATTTTAGGTGAAAGGACCAAAACTCATAGGAAATTGAAAATTTACCCTTATTCACTATTGGCATCTCTTATTCATGTTAAAAGGTTTTATAAATACTTCAATAATTACAACCTTATCCTTTAGGTACCTAGAAATTTTTTGTGGAAAGCCACCAAAACTACTCATTCAAATGTAGGAGAACCTCTGAAATTGAATAAAATGGCTCCCATATAAACCAACAATCTGCATGGCTCATGGAGTGAGTCTCATTTCAATTTTCCCCTATAACTCCAAGGTCTTCCTCATAGTGAAGGTGTCTAATAGACTTTTATTGTGAAGGAAGCTCTTATTCAACTACAACTTGTCATAATATCTAAAAATTGGTATCTTGTCATGGGGAAGGTTTCTTGGCTTCAAATTGGGCCAAGGTATAGTATTGGAAATGGCATAGATTAAATATGAAGACATATGAAAAGTCTTGTTAATTTTGTAAATAAGACTTCTAAGTTATGTATCCTATCAGTGATAAGTTGTGCCCAATCTAAAAATTGATCCCCTACAAGCAAAATTTGGATGAAGTTAATCCAATCTTTGAACCCATGTGCATCTTCATTCCATCTAAGTTTGTGCAATAACATGATGATATCTGATATATACTGAACCAATTTCTTGGCAACTGGGATTTTCCTCTCCCCGATTTTGGTAACCAATTCTTTTCCATTTATTTACAATAGAGGTTGTTTGTAGCTAAGAATGCAATCTATAAATAGGTGAAATTTAGGGCTGAGAAAATTTTCCTTTAAGGGATTCTCAAACATGAGGAAAATGTGGTTCTTTATATTTTAACCACTAGTTTGTTATCCTCTATTTTATTTTATGGTTTTGGTAATAATAATCCTTGATGCATTCAATTACTAATTATAGGCCTTTAATTTCTATAGGTAATGCTTCTACTTCAATTAATCCACTAGAAAAACTTTGTCATGTGATGGGTGGTTTATTTGGTTTACTAAATTTCTCTCTATATTCATCCAAATTCACCTACCCTAGTTTGGTATCCCCTATTTCAAGCACAATATAGGTTAATTCAGAAATGTATTCATAACCTTGATATTTGTGCATCATTGTAGCTAGGACCCTAGGGTTTCTATGTAATTGCAAAAGAGTAGATGATCATGCTAAAAAATTGTTTGAATCCAAACTACAATTAGAAAAAGGATACTATACAAAGTAGGGAAAAAAATACCTTAAACAACTACGGGATCCAAGAAAACCATGCCTGAGCCAGCATTCTCTCCCCTTTTTGTATTTCCTAGTCTTGAAGTTGAATTTTGCTAATTTTTACTAGCTTAAATTCCCTTTTATCCCTCTCGATTAGATGTGTAAGTAGATATTCATTTAATGGGTACCCCTTGTCATCTTGGCACATGTAGCCTTTCACATCATCACCTCAATATAACTACCTCTTAAATTTTTTAAAGGAAATGACTACCTTGTTGGTGAAAAAGGATGTTCATATAACTTGGGAAGACACTTCCATGATTTCTATAACCAATGTAAAATATGACCCACACTTTAGTAGCTACTTTAGACATCTTAAAAATCTCCATTATCTTTGTGGAAGTAAAAGAAAAATCTTTCCTAACTTAGTGGATCATTCCTCGAGTGTCTGACACAATGTGGAACATGCCTCAGTTGTTTTTTTCAAAAACATTTACAAGTGGAACTCATTATAACCTATGTAAACAAAAACATGCTCCCATAGGATAGTGAAACTTTATTGTCCACTAGGTGAGCCCCCAAGGGTGGAAAATGAGAGAATCTTTGTAGGATCCCATACCATACCAAATTTATACCTTTGATAACTTTAATAAGGCACCACACCATACAAACTTTGAGATCCATAAGGCTTCACAAGACTAATTATACTAAAAACTTATGAAAACACAAGGCACCATAGGCAAGAAAAGTGTATTATGCTTGGTGGCCATCAAAAAGGGTTATGAAGTGTATAAAATTGTACCCCTTTCTAGGAGAAAGTACAATTTCATACTTATTTGGACCTATTTTCGTGACCTCTCAATTAGTTAATTTTAAAAATTCCATCAATAAGCCCCTAATACCCAATTATCATGTATCCCAAGGCCTATTTAACTCAATTTTATTTAATTCCTGACACCACAACCTACATTGATGGTGATCTCACAATACTGGTTTAGAATTTTTGGGAGATCCTGATTTTTGTTGAAATCACATATTTTTAGAAAATATTATAATTTAAGCCTTGAAAAGTTCCATTTAAAGGATTCCAATTGAATAGGGTTTGATAGAACCACATTATATCAAACCCCCTTGGATAGAACCCCACTAGTTTTAAACCATACCTATAACAGAGTCTCCTTTAAACCTATCAAAATATTGTTAAAAAACCACTTTTGATTTACCTTTTGGGGGATCAAATGAATTCATTTAAAATTTAATTTTTTTAAGTATGGAGCCCTTATTATAAGCTTCATAAAAATTATAATTTTAAATAAATTTAATTTAATTATTATATTTATTTTTTATTTCTTATGAATGTAGGTTTTTTCACTGAAAATGAAGTTCTCTATTTTGCACATCTAGAAAAATAGTAGATTATAAAAGAAAAATGAAAAATATGAGTGCACCAGATATTGAAGTCCTTGATCCAACAAAAAAAATAAAATTCCATTTCGATACATACAAAAAAATGTTACGCATTATACGGTCTACCTATGCTTGAATTATAGTTCATTTGACTTCAAAACTTGATTAAGGAAAACATATTAAATAAAACACTATGAAACCAATTGGAAGTACTAGATATCATAGTTACAAATATAAATTTTTAAAAAATATAATATTATCCTTCATGGAAAATACGTTATGCGTTATACGGTGAGCATTACTCCTTAAAAATGTTGTTTACTGAAAAAACTAGTTTTCAAAGGAGATGAAAAAAGAAGTGTAATATGATTCCAAATTTTTTGAAAAATATATATTTAGAATCTACAAAAAAAATTTCACAAATCACTAGTTTGCATCATCTTCAAATTCCTCATGATTTAGCGGCTATAGGTGCCCAAAAGTGAAAATTTAGTTAGAAAAATTTAGTTTAGTGTCGAGTTTGACCAAAAATTATAAACCAGTATTGTGGGATCACCCTTGAATAAATGCTATAGATCAAATTAATGCCCCAACATTTTTGGTCCTGAAGTTTTAGGTCAAGACCAATTTTCCCATAGGCGAATGGCTCCTCATTAAGTGCCTTAAACTAAACTTTTGATATGTTCTTAGCATAATTTCAATCTCTCAAATTCAAATTTCATTGGTAGAATTTTGGGGTTTGATAATTGGAAAATTATATAGGAAGCCTATAAAACTAAGTCTCACATTCATTTTAAACTAGAGAGCAAGAAAAGAAGAAAATAAGATAAATTCATATGAGATCAAGCATTCAAGAACAATGAAAAGAATTCAAAAGTGAAGTCTTGGACCAAAATTTAAGTTATTTTCTTAGTTCTTCAAGCTCCTTTTGTTATCAAGATCAAGCATTTCCAAAGGATTGATGATAGTTTCCTATAGAGGATCATGATGGATTCTAGGTTTTGGGATATGCACAAGACATTCAACCAAGCCTAATGAATTATTTCCTAATTGATTCCATCTATTATGTTTCTAATTTTAGCCTAAGGAAGGTATAAGTATATTTGACTTATTAAGGTGATTTAAGATCTCCTAAAGTATGTCTTCATCATTGTGCATGTTCATTTAGGGCTCACATTCTAACACACTTGAGTAGGGTTTCTTTTCATTATTAGTCTTAATCATAGACAAACTTAAGGTTAGGATTGCACACTCATTTCATGTTTCAGATCTATGCTTTGCATCAAGGTTTAATTACCAAACATGGGGTTTGATAGAGGAAAACCCCCATCCACCAACAAACAACAATTTTTTTTTTGCAATTTTTTTCCAAATCTAGATCTAGGAGTGGAGATATTACGTTACAAGATGAAATTTTAGGTCCCAAGCTTCATTCTCTTATTCAAAGTTTTCAAGAAAAGCCTACTAGGACACAATCACCCTAGGGCAAATGAGTCCCTATTCTTCCTACAAAAACAACAACTTTTGAAAGGTTCACAACATTTATTCCTCTTAGTTTTTCCAAAAACTCTATTGGTTCTTTTATTTTTATGTCAAATCTACTATATCAACTCTTTAGAAGTCATTTTTGAGTTTTTTTTTTTTTAATTCTTTCTCCCTAAAGTGTTGTTTGGCCTAGACCCTAGTCCTTCTAAGAAAGGGAAATTTGTAGATTCGTACTTTGAATTGACTCACCTTTTTCTTGATAGTCATTTCATTGTTTAAATATCATTTCCTAATGAATTGAGGAAGAATATGACCCTTGTTATTGTCAGTTATGATAAGGGGGGGACTATCAATTGTGATAAAAATAATGCATTATCTAGATGATTACTTTGTATGAGTAACAATTTTTTTGTTTAAGGAATTATTAATATTGATAATAATAAAATAATATTCACGTGATATGTTTTAATAATAATAGAAATGATCAAGTTGTGACTAATATTAAAGATAAAATTAATAAAATGGAAATATTAAGAGCAATATTAATAAGAAAATTCACAAGTATTAGAGGAATTGATGTTGTCATAGCAACAAGTAATATTATCATATGATTCAATATTTGCACTAGTGGGGTTTCATAAGAAATGATAATACCCTTTAGTTATTGATTGGATTAATACTAATGTTATAATAAATATTAATATGCAAATAAGAGTAATTTAAATATTGATATTAGTATCATTTTATTTAAATATGAAAGTAGAAATTAATTGATTTAAACATGTATATATAAGTATAATTTTTAGCGAATAATGGTAATATTAATATGAAAGTGATAATTGAACAAATTGAATATTATATTATTATCATTTTAGCTAATGATATTACTGTTAATATGAAAGTAATACTTAATATTATTATCAGTAGAATTAATAATAACTATATTAATTGTAGAATATAGCTGATTATGGTGTAAATATTGTTATGCATGTAAGAACTTGCCCCATGGAGAGTTAATAATGACCAAAATTTTAATGTGGGGATCATTGTTATCATCTATTTGGTGAGCGATAGTATTTTTTTACTAACATGGGTATTAAGGTCAATGTTAATATTAAGAGTAACATCTTATTGATATTTTAACTTCAATTATACATAGGAATGTATTAGATTATAGTTATTTGTTAGTTTTTTAAGTATAAGTGGATCAATTTTATAATGGTATGGTTGTATATTGCTCGTTAGTGAGTATTGAAATCAAAAGATGTTACATTAACTCCTATATTTCAAATGTTTAAAGTGTTAATTAGCTAAATTGATGTATTAAAAAAATACATTTGATTTTTTTCTAGCAAAAATTTTGAGGATTAAATTTTTCCATGTATATATTATGCAATATTTATATCTATGTATTTGATAATTCAGATTTATCAATTTTATATTTATTTATAGGAGTTTGTAATCTACGATCCTAATATTTAACATTACCACTTACACATTTTATAAATAAATATATATATATATGTTATTTATTGTCTACCATGTTACTTACTAGGTCAAAACTTTTTAAAACTATTATAAGGCCAAATATTAATGAAAAAGTGTACCATTTATTTAATCTCATGGGTTTTCCATGTAGGATGCTCTTTTCCATGGGGTAAAATTATATGAAAGAATAGAAATATTATATAACTAAATTAGATGTGGGACTTACAAATGCATAAGAAAATTACCAGTCACTTACTCCTAAAACTACAAGTTTATGAAAATATAGGAAAGTACATTAACTTATATTCTCACAATATTCATCTCAAAACAAATATTTTAACATGTCCACAAATATTGGATATTTTTAAATAGCTAAACTATGAAAAATCTAAGGTAATTTAATTAATGAGATATTAGTGTATATTGGATATTGGGAAGCATGTGTTGAAGGAGGTAGGATTTTCATAGAATTCATTTTCCAAATTTTATACAAATTATTTTGTATAGGTCCCCTAAAATAAATTTCATTTACTATGTAAGTCTCACGTTATTGAACAATGGTCAATTTTCTAGACAATATAGTATTATATTATATTAAAGCCTTGTGATCGTAGGCATATGTACCTAATCCCAACACTATTATCATAAAATATGGAGACACTAAAGCTTTCATATTTTTAATGTAATCCTATGCATGTCTCCTTATGTTTTTTTATTGAACACCTTTTAGAAATGAAACGACCCTACCAAAAAAGAATAACTTGTTATATCTAATGTCATTCTATTTCAATTTATACTAGCATTTATTTTCTAATTGAGATTTATTTTATTAGGTAGGTTTACTGTGAGGACTAGTACAAAAAGAGTTTCAGAGAAGAGATACATCTAGGTTATCTATGGGATGAAATATGTTTTAGAAATCACATAACTTATTTTTATCAAGATAATATAATATCTGAAATGACAATAAAATTAAAATTTTAATTATATATAAATATGGATAGTTCCCTAAATTAATAAAATAATAATAATAAGAAAACATAAAAAATATCAGAAAAATTATACATATAATACATACCGTTAAAAAAATATTTAAATTATAGTAATTTATGCAAAATATATATGACAATATAAATATTAATCATAAAAATTAAATTTTACTTTTTCTTAGTACCTTAGAAATTCATGTGCTATATCCTTGGTTTATTATCTTAATCCCATATAATGCAATTACTATTAGAGAATGAAAACAAAAACATCCAATAATTCATACCTATTTGTTTTTGCCTCGCACCTCCATGCGAGCAGAGGTTCCTAACAATTGGTATTCCAATCCAGTTATTGAAGAACTCTTCTAAATAAACTGCACAAAAAAGATCTCATGAAAATTTTAGGTAACAAGTGTAATTGTGATGTCATTTGTAATTGTACTTGTAAAAATAATGAATTGTATGACGGCATATTTATGTTCATCCAATGAAACAAAACTATTGGGCAAGGTTTGTAAATAACAATTTAAGTAGAAACAAGATTCCTTAACATTTGTACAATTATCACATATTTAAGTAATTTCATAGTATGAAAACATTAATAAACTCTTAAAATTTGTAAAAATTAATTGATTAAATTTTAATGATTATTAAATCATTAATATCATTTATTTATAATAAATGTAAGAAGGTCTAATCATTTTTTATTAATCGTATGTCTTGATCTCATTGTATTGAATGTATTTCGTGATTGGATAAATTAATTTTAAAAAGCATCTAGCTCACAAAAAGTTCACTAAATATGACTATAATATTAAGTAGGAACTATAAAAAATTTTAAAACTATTAATGAATTTCAAATCTACAACATAGTGAAAGTGATTATATATTAGAATTTTTCTTGTTTATACCAATTCTTTTAAGATGTAAAATGGTCTATGGTATGCATTATAAGTCATATATTATATATTTAATATGTAGTCATATAATTGTACATTCTCAATTTTTTTGAAAATATACAAATATAAATTTATTTATAAATTATTTGAATATATTAAATTAATAATTGCTTTAAATTACTCTTAATAAAATTTATATTATATTATATTTAAATGTGACTTTAACTCATTACATTATATTTACTTATAAAAAATGAAAAATTATTTAAACAATATTTCAATTAAGTTATTAAAAAATATTTTAATTATATATAAAACAATTTAAAGATTAAAATAGTTTATCATAAAAATATAATCTTAACTAAATTTTTATTATTTAAATTCTATCTTTTCATTTTTTGAACTATGTGATATGTGATGATGAAAGATAAATATCAACTAGAAACTACTAACAAAAATATGATATTGTAATAAAGTCCTAACATTGAAGGTGATTATATCATATATTTCATTAAATATAATAAGACATAAAAAATCCTTAACATTTCCCCTTACAAAAGAGAAATACCAATATCTAAACTGTGACAAATACAACACTGTCAAGAATCTTTTGTTAAACTATTTTGAATAGATAAGTAGAAGGTATTTTTCCAAAGTGTGTCAAATTGTGAGAGTGCTATCAAGATTCTGAATAGTTCAAGAAATACTGAAAAATGTTAATGATATTGAATACATACTATAATATTTGATTTATATAATTAGAAATGATAGCACTGAACTATAAATGAATTATTTTTCACCGCAACAATAAAATTCATTGTTTTTTTTATTTTTTTAAATTCCAAAACGACAAGAAAATGTCAAAACTGCATTAAAGAAAATGTTTGTACTCAATGATAATCATGAAGTGTCTGGCATCAGAGGCAGAACACATACTGCGCCAAGAATGAATTGCCCATAATATTTTTCATTCATAAAGATATTATGGACAAGTCATTCTTGGCTGAGTACTAAGTAACAAGCTCTGCCTGCTAATGTAAAACACTCGAATGAATTTATCCCACCTTCCACGCATTATCAATTCAATACATCAAACCAGAGAAATATCGAATGAAGATTACTGCCCTCGCAACTGGTTCTTTAATAGTTTCGTAAAAGGCTGGAGGAGTAGTATAAGGGAATATATTCAAAGGTGAAAAGGATAATTTATGTTCCTGTCGGACGAATAAATAAGGTTGGATAGCAAGCGATATCATTTCGCCACAGAAAAAACATGATTGGAAAAGGTTCACGAATCTGACGAATACTTATCCAGATGATCTATGCTATAGGAATTCCTATGTAGTACTAAAATACACGAGAATTACCTTGTTGATCTCTGCTTTACTTATTGACACCTGGCTTCAACAATTCAGAATAAAAATGAATTACTGGCCTTGTTCGAATATTTCGATTTCAATGGAGGAAGAATAAAATGGAAAATCGGAGCACTTTAGTAAAGGACCATATGGCTGCCAACACGTAGAAAGCTTTGTGACTGGCAATTTTGTGTGTGGAGAATGGCATAAGGAAAAGAAATGAAAGGTTTCCAAAAAGGTACTTTTTCATGTAATTCACAATATATGGGAATAAATTAAATGACAGCGAACAAGAAGATTCTAACAATTCTTATCATTAACTAAGGTGTAGCCTACCTTCGTTGAAATTTTTACTAACATTTAATTCTGATTTTTAATATTTTAAGTTTTTTTTTCCAATTTTTAAATTAAATATAGGGAAAAGTCAATGAAAACAAGATTACGTCAAAAAGTTTTTTGTGATATATTGACATTAACATGATAAAAAAAATTATTTAATATTTATTAGTTGTGATTTAATGTTGATAATGGAAAGGTATCAAGCTTTAGTTTTGACTTTTATAATATTAAAAAAAAAATCTTCTTAATGTGAATGATGATGTAAGATACAAAGTTTGAGTTCTTATTTTTATACTATTTAAAAAATTATCCTTTCAATAGAAATGATGATGTATCTTGTTTTAGTTCTTGATGCTTGTTTTTGTTAGAGTGAATAATTTATTTATTCACTATACTTAAGTGTATTTAGGTTGATAAAATTAGACAACATCTTGTCTATCTAAATGTGCAACCTTTAAGCCTATTGAGGCTACCAAGTTGTTTGGTAAATCCCATGCACATACCTTTTTGAGGTTGGAAGAATTTTCATCTCATCTCAAAGGTCACTCAACACTTGGCACACAAGGTTGATGATTTGGTTATAGAGGTTGTTGAATTGTACATTGCAAGTGATCATAAGGTTGACACCTATAGGACCCTTGCCTACTCATTTGTGCCACATCTTGGGGCACTTGTAAATCCACCTCATAGGTGTATTGCCACTTCCTTGCCTATTTAGGTAAGCTCATATTGTAATCAAATCAACTCTTTTATCAATATCATTTTGATAATGGAAGATTAGGTAATAGTGTTCACAAGTTTATCTTTGTACAAGTACATGGTTTTGGTTGTCCTGATCTTGGATGAAAATCCTAACATGGTATCAAAGCCATGCAATAAAAATCCTTCCCAAAAAGTTACATCAAGTCTAAGTAGAGTTCCATGCAATTTCATTTGCATGTAAAATTGATCTCTATTTGGGCATGATCTCAATCTACTTGGATGGATTTGGAGAGGAATTTGTGAGAATAATCTTGCTAGTGTCAATCTGCAAGTTCATGGTCTTAGTTTAAGAGAAATTGGAGGTGTTTTTTGAAAGCATCATCTTGCTTCATCTATCATGGTACTCTTTGTTTCACTTTATCTACTAATCAAATTCTTGTGAAGAGGTAGGAGAGGCTACATAGGAGGCCTTGAGAAGAATCATATTCCAAAGGTGTGCTCCATTCTCTAAATGCCTCCTGCAATCCTCACCAAATCGCTACTTATTGTAGTGTAGGAAAATGTATCCCTTTTAACACTTAATTTGGAAATTATTAATAAAATGAACTATATTATGCCTTAATTTAGTGTTGCAATATGCATTTTACATATTCAAATTAAGTTTAGTTCCCTATTAATTAAAATGGACAATTGTGGGGATGACCTTGCAACCACAATCAGTTCGCTATATGAGCCTCTCTCACATGGGAGGTTCAGAGTTCGCTGCCGAACCATAACAGAAAAGTCGAAAATAAATGCTCAAAGAACAATCAAAGATATTAGATGTCGAAATTACTTCGAGTCAGTAAAGTAAAATCATCACTTCATCAAAAATAAAAAAGTTTCAAAACAAATAGTCTCAAAAGAAGAAAAACTCGTAAAGCCAAAACAGTAAATCAAAGTAAAAAGTTATCGGCAAATTGCTCAAATTAAAATAAACAAATCAAAAGCGCAACGCGGAATAATCGGCAAATCCAGGCAAAATCACTCGTAGAAACGCGAATCGGCATCAGGCGAAAATCGGCGAAACAGGCAAATCATCCGCGTCGGATCGCGCGCCGAAAAGCATCAAACTCGAGATCAGGTCAATGGATCCGCCAAATCCGTTTTCATCTAGTGTTGTAGAGTGTACCATTTTACACTTTCACACTTATTCAAGTATTTTTTAATTAATTGAGGTTAATTTTCCTTAATTACACCCTTTAATGCATATCCAACCATAATTTATTTCAATTTCCAAAGAGGAAATCTTGACATTTATTAATTCCTAAACATAACACCTATCATTGAGCAACGTGTATCCTAGGTGAGTGACCTAGGACCTATTCGCCCATGAAAAATGGGTTCTCACATATACTTATTCCACCTAAATTTAATTTATGTTTTTGGTAGCATTTTAGTGATTTCAAATCTATATTCACATGTTGTCTTGTGCTATTTGAATTTTGGGAAATTAATGTTACATACCTATAAATATAAGGTCATTTCACTAAGTTTCATCTAAGAGTTTCTAGGAAATTATCTAAGATTAGCAAGCTAAGGATATTCAAGTGAGCATTATCAAGAGAATTTCAAGAGTATTTCAAGGCATTAAAGAGAATATTTAGTGAAGAATTATTGCAGCAATCAATATCCAATTGGCATATCAAAGCCTTCTAGAATTATGCATTTTATTGGAGCTAATATGTTGATGTAGTGTTCAAAATCCATTTAAGCATTGAAGGCATCATTTCAAATAAAGTTTCAAGATCAAGATTCACATCCATTGAAGCCATTTCATGCTAGTTTTAGATATACATTCCAAGGTTCATCCAAGGGTTTGGTGAGTTGTGATATTGCAATGTTCATTCATCATTCATTCATGTTTCATTCCAAGGTCTAATTACCAAAATGAGGTTTGACGAAGGAAAACCTCCATTCACCAAAAAAAAAAAGTACCACTGTAGTTTTGTTTGTAGATTTAGGTAGAAGATATCTTGAATATATCTTAAAGAGTAAGGTTTTCAAAGTCACAAAAGTTTTCAAGAAAGTTTTCATCCCATGGAAACTCCATTACGAAATTTATTTTCAGTACTTTGAACTTGAAGCCTATGCAAATTGAGAGATATAGACATCTTGCAAAGGCTCCCAAAAGCTATAGAAAAACCCTAAACCATGACTTGTTCATACTTGGGTGAATGAGTCCCAGGTAAGCTTCAAAAAATCACCTTTTGTGGCTGGTACATACCTTCTTACCTCTCTGAAGTCTATAATTTGATTTCTAGTTCCATTAGTATTGAGCTTAAATATTGAAGATCGAAGTTGTAGATCACATTTTGGAGTTAGTTTTCTATTTTTAATCTTTCTCCCCAATGTGTTGTTTAATTCACATTCACACTTTAACTTGACAAAAGAAGGAAATCAACAAATTCACACATTAACTTGACACACATTAAGGTTGATAGTTTTTTCATTATGTGGATACCATTTCCTAATGAATTGAGGAAGAATAGGTCTATAATTCAGTTGTCAATATCATTATGGTAACCCACCCTATTTTTCTTCATTTAATTTTGGTGAACCTGAGTTTGATCATTGCTAGTTTGTTTTATTTTTGGACTCCTTTTCAATCCTACATTTAGATCTTGCATTCATTTTAATTTTATTTCATTTAATTGAGTCTCATTTAGGGTTATTTAGCTTGCATTAACTTTTCATTTCATTTAGGGGTTTTAGAATTGCATCTTTGCATTCTTGAAATCTAAAAACTAGAAAAATAAGTCTTTTTGCAAATAATTTACATCACATTACATCATTATTCATTTACAATTGAAAATTGAAAAAAAATTCACTTCAAATAAGGTCTCCTAGTTTGCCATTTTTTCATATTTTGCATTTTCATTCAACCTTAATTTCACATAGAGCTCAAACTATAACTTACTGTTTTAAATCAAAATCCTAAAACCACTAGAATCAGCTAAAAAACTACAATATTTTTTTTTTAAACCATAACTTAGGACCCATTCACCCCTAGGTGAATAAGTCCCTAATCATGGTCATTTCACACTTTCTAGGGCATTAAAACATCTATTTTTGCATTCTATTTTGCTATTTTTCATTTTTATGTTCTAGTTTGTAAAATTTATGTTAAGTGGAATTTATCATATTTACCTTCATTTGATAAATTTAGTGCACCATTTCATTTCAAATTTCATTTATAAGACATCATTTTTATGTTTTCCAAATGTGTAATCAAAAAATTACCTTCTTTAGAATCTAAAAATTGCATGTACATATTTGCATTGCGCTTTACATCCTAGGTCACTACTTTGCATTTCACCTTCTTTCAATTATGGGTGTGTACTAAGTTTGTGAAACTTGTATGAGCTTTACAACTTGGTTTCCTATTAGCAATAATATTGTGAGACTAAGTTCAAAACTCATGTCATCCAGATACACCATTCGTTGTTGATCTTGGGTTCTCCAACTCTTTCAGTATTAGTGTAGATAATCAACCCTCCATGGATCATAGTCTTGATACCTCATTTCCAATGAATTCCCTACCTACAAAGAGTGTACATGATGTTGCTAATAGCCCATAAGAAAAAATAATAGGGATGGATGAAGAAATAGAAAAATTATAAAACTTTGTGAATTTTGAAAACATTGATAGTAGTGCCATTCCTACTTTAGATGATGTGAGAAAAATTCTTGAAACTAAACATGGAATAGAAATTTTATATTTCCTTTCTTACATCCTTAACAAGAGCATTAAAAATAAAGAGACTGATATTATATATACCATGGTCAACTTCATTGATGCTAAACCTCATAAGAGCCTAACTAAGATGTGGCTTGATATTACTTTCTCATAACAAGATTGGAATCATGGAAAATGAGGGAATGATATGAACTAGCACTTGCATCTCAATGAGGTGCAATGGTTATGCCGATAGCAAGATATACTATGAATATATATTGAAGGACATGAGAAAAAAGCGCAAACAAAAAGTGTTTAAAAATAATATATTTTTATTAATTATTTATGTAGAAACCAAATTCTCTTTATCACAATGGATGCAATTAATGTTTCTTTTCAAGTATTTCACTCAAGCTTAATCTTTATTGCAACATATTTGGTAAGATATGGGATGCTAGTTGAGTTATTTGTACACACACAATCACAAAGATGTTCAAAGATGGGTAAACAATCAAATCCAAGTGAAAAATGGATGCATAAAGACATACATAGATGAATGATATAAAAATAAAGCAAATGCATAAAAGTGTTTCCATATAAATAAGAACTAAACTCATATAAATAAATACATATAAAAATAAATACAATACAAAAATAAAAAACCCACCTTCATTTAAAATTATACCATTTAATAATATAAGCATTTATTAAAATGTTTCTTTCAAACATACATACAAATTTCAGCATTCAAAAATAATATTACCTTTAACCTATTTCATTATTTTATCTGTGCAACTGGCGCCATTTTTGATTGACTGTCAAAATCAATTTGTGCACACCTTTCGACACGACAATCAACAACTCTGCTCATGAAAAGCGTTCCTTAATTAATGTTGTTCCTCTAGAGAAATGATGAGGAACCACCTACATATATCTAAGATTAACTCCTCCACAACACAAATTAATGACAATTAAGCCACTGGCCAGACAACCATTTATATAAAATTAGTTTTTTTGATGAATAAAAAAGTTGAGAATTAAATGTGTAAATTTGTTTTTTTATTGACGTATCCAATCACACTCCTGATTCACTGTCCAAATGACAAGAATTTACACAGTTAATTCCAAATGCATTTTTTCTCATCTTAATTGGACTCTAGAAGGCAAAAGAGTATTAAGGAAGCCAAGCTACATTTCCTAAAACACTTCAACTCAAATTTGTAGGCACCTACCTCTGTGATATTTTCTGACATTTTTAATAAAGAAAGAAAGTTAAAAACAAAGCTAATTAAAGACACAATAAAAAAAAAATTATTTAAGGCAAAAAAATGTTTAAGAAAGAGTAAACAGACCATTTTTATTAAAGCATGTAAAGCCAATATAGTTTCTTTCAGTTGAAAGAACTAGAACATACCATCTGTTCAAACCATAGTAAGATACCATCCATCTCAAGACCATTGGTAGATACCATCCATCTCAAGACCATATCTTCCTGATAAGGGTTAGCCATCCATGAGACCTACATTGTCATAACAGAGGTTAGCTTTTCATGGGAAAGTAAATAAACGCATTGTACTATCATATATTTATAGGACACAACATCTGCTTTGCACCTTGCAACAATTTATTCAAAAAGGTCATCATCGCAAATTATAAAGAGGCAGTGAAGCACATGGTTGAATGCATGGCTTTAATGCTCTTGCTCTGGATAACTACAACAATATACATCCTCCTACCACATGGTAGAGCTTGCAAAAGGGCCCCTCTTTCATAATACATACTCTATTGAAATTCCTTATTGAACTAAGAGTCTCCTAGCCTTTGTATCTACAAAAGTACAGACATAAGTTTACATATGCTTCTACGCAAGGAAAAAGTGAGTTATCAAACAAATAAGAAGTGGATTAAGGAATTTTCCCCAAAAAAATATGTAGATGTTGACAAATCAACTCTCTTTAGGTAGAGACTGCCCCATCGTCAGATTTGAGTTGTAGACACCATCAAATCTTCATTCACCTACCGATAATGCCCATTCACTATTCCCTATATAAATGTATGGGGAAAAATGCTTGACACAAAAAAATTACCATATCAAAACAAAATGCTTTCATGCAAGGACTCGAGACGCATTTCCCCTTGACAGCTGTTCCAAGACTGAAATTTTATTAGGACTCAGACAAGCATGCCATTTAAATAAAACCCCCACAGCCCAATAAAAATATCATAAACAATACATGAACATTTATTTAAAAAACTGTACATGATCTGCACAAGATTTACAAGTTTGATTTAATCATAAAATGTTACTGTTAGCTACTGGGAGAAATCCCTAGTAAGTCCATTCATTAGGAAAAATAATATCAGAGCCAGGCAGCTGGGCTTTTACTAAATTTCTAGACACATTAATGGTAAATAAAAAATAAAAAACAAAAAAGGCCACTATGAACATAGAATTAAAATTTTGAGAAGGAATTTATTAGAAGAAACCCTTACCATTGGTGAAAGCACAAGTTAATCCAACAGAAAAGCTGATGCCAAGCTTAAACTAGGCCAGGAGAAAAAGATTTTTCGGGTGACTATGCGAGTAATAGTATAGAGGAAACACCACTGCAACAAAGAATTCACAAAAATATGAGAATTTGAAAGAAATATTGGCTTATACAGTGGATTATAAAGAAATAGCTGACTTACCGATGAAGGAGAAAATGATCAAGAATATGTATAATCCAAGACCGGCTAGAGTGGAGACAAAGAAGTGAGCATCAGGGTGAACAAAGTTAATTACGGTGGCCACAGCAATGGTCATCAACAACTGCAGGCTCAAAATTGTGTAATTTTTTCTTAGGAAGCCCAAGAAGGGGCATTCAATCAACGTGCCTCCCTCTTTTTCTACTTTTTTTGCTTTTGGATTCACGTGCGTATTAAATGTATGTCGGTCAATGTTGCAGTTAATAAGCATGGCACCCCCCGCTCACCCCATACTTCCATCCACCTTCCCACGTGAATGAGGTATCTTTAATTTTTTGGCAGCGGAAAACTTAAACTGGTAGCAAAAAATTGAACATCAGACAAATCTGGTAGGTTTTCCGACCCAGAATAGCCTATCTGCTAATGAATGATGTATTCACACCCACATTTAAAGAGGTTCCACTGAAGGATAACCCTAGAGATCTCAATGCAAAGGAGATTGAAATCTAGCGATAGGGATATCTTAAGGATTGAATGATAGCTAATGTGGGATTCACCACCAAGTGTAAACCTGGAAAAGACAATGAGTTGGAAAACACAGTGTGATATTTAAACAAATGCTAAATGACCTAAAATGATGAACAAACTATAATGAAAAGATATGAAACTGAAAGTGTGCACCCAGAAGACTGGAGGTCTGACTCACTAAAAAATATGTTGTTGATGCTTGTTGGGACTGATACATTAGGTTGGGTGAATCAGTCCAACTTTTAGGAAAATGCACTAGAGTATGTTTAAGAAAAAAGGGTATCCAAATCTGGAAAAATATTGATTAGGCTTGTACAATGAGACTCATTTTCCAATAGTGATGAATCAGTCCACTTCTAGTTTTCCATAAATTTTGAAGTGGATTCTATGCCTCTTAGGCTACTTTGCTCTTTTTGACTGGTTTCTAGATCCGAAATTGCAAAATGCCACTTGTAGATTTTCTCCAAGCTTCTCCAAGGCATGATGACAACTTTAGGTATTTTGAGGACAAGACAACCTTTCTCCAACTTTACTTCTTAAAAAATATGCAACCTAACCCTACAAATCACAAATAAGAAGAGCGAAAAATGTTGTGGGGGCTAGGGAATAAGGGTTTTCCTTGGTCAAACCCCTTGTTGGTAATTAAACCTTGAAATGATAGAAAATATGGAAAGAGAATTATGAATGAACAAAAGATAATGTTGAAACTAACCAAACCCTTACAATAAGGTGCTACAAACATGTAGAAAATGGCTACAATGGATGTCGTTTTTGACTCTTGCTTGTTGTTGATAGATCTTCAATGAAGGTCTTGCTTGAATGACAAACCCTACAACATAATTGTTAGCTCTAAAACAACATGATGCAAGCAATCTTTGACATGATGAATGACACTTGAAGAAAGCTCTAATAATGCTTGATAATTTCCCCTTGAAATTCCTTGAATGCTCTTGTGAATGCTCAAATTCTCTTGTGAAGTCTTGAATGCTAGGTATTGAATGCTTGAATGCTTAGGATGAAAATGAGTGAAAGAACCTTGTATTTATACTTAATTATGCAAGGATTCCCAAAAATACAACACTACAAGCTAATTTATCATATCTAAGAGAATAAAATTCCACTAGAGATTTGATTTAAATTTTAATTTTGGTCAAACGGGACTCATTCGCCCAAGGTGGCGAATGAGTCCCATCATGTATAATGTATGGGACCAAAAATGAAAAATGTCTAGAAATGTGTGAAACCTGCATCAAGGCTAAAAAGGCCTAGGTGGGACTCATTTTCCCAAGGTGGTGAATGATTCCTAGAAACTAAATCTAGGCCACACAAGCTAGGAACACTTGAATTATGATTGGTTACTTATTGGTGTCGGGATTATCCTTGAATAGATGTAATAAATGAGGCTTATGGATGTAAAATAGGGCCAATTAAAGAATACAAAAGCCCAATTATTAGTAATAATCCTAGAGGAATGTGAAAGTGTGTTACAACACTTTACAACATTCCAAATAAGCAAGATTAAATTTTATTTGATTAAAACTATATTTATTATGCTTAATTGATAAAACCCTAGATAAGTGTGAAAGTGTGTTACAACACTTCACACCACTTTTGCAAGTCACCATTAAAATCCCATTAGTTTACAGGGGCCCATGACCTAATGTGAATGTATTATCCACATTGCAACACTAAATAAAGGAAACATTAAGCCAAAATCACAAGGGCCCAAACAAGTCAGAAAAAGTAGAAGGATTACATTTTTAGTGACTCCAAAGACATACTCCTGAAAAAATTTCACAAGAGTAGGAGCATTGGAACAAAAGGTGCATTATTGTTTCCTTAGCCTCATTACATAGTTAGCCCTTACTATCCAAACAAAAAAACCTTTTTTCTTGAAATTATTAATGGTTAATATTTTGTCATGCACCACTATCCACCATAAACAATTCACTTTTGGGATTAAGTTCTTATTCCAAACCATTTCCAAATTGAAAATTTTCTTTGGAATCAGTGGGATTTATAAGAATTCATAAGCAAATTTGACATATTTTTTCTCGAAGAGCTTCTAGTCCATATCCACTCATCTTCACCATCTTTTGAAAAGAGATCATCTTCCCCAATCTGCTAAAAAAGAATGCATAGGGGGGAAACCCACTTTTACTATATTCCACCACAAGGAACAACAACATATAAATAATTTTGAAATTAATCCATTGAGGTTTCCATTTGTCCTAGTTAAAATAAATTGTGACCCTTTTTCCAATAGTTCTCACCAACTTTTGTTTAATTTGTGATAAATGATTATTAGAAGAAAGTGGAGCACCACTAATCTAAGCTTCATCCCAAAAATAAGTCCTTTGTCTATTTCCTATTCTCTTTTTCATTCCTAGCCTCAAGGTACCTCTAATCTTGAGCAAGTTATTCCAAAAAAAAAAACCATAAGGAAGATCTTCTTCCCAAAGGAAACACCTCTAATTCATATTTCTTAAGTACTTTTCTCTAATAATCAAAACCCAGTCTTTATCTCCTTTCGAAAGGAGCCATCCCATTTTAGTCACTAAGGCTTTATTGAAGAGCTTTAATCTTCGAATACCCAATCTCACTTCCTTTTTAGGAGCATAGACTTTATCCCAACCAACAAGATCCATCCTTTTTCAATCTTCCATTTCAGTCCACAAAAATATTCTTTGTATCATTTCTATTTTTTAGCAATAAAGGTCGGGATGTTAAAGAGGGAGAGGTAATAGACCAAGATATTCTATAAATAGGCTTTCACAAGTTGTAATTTCCTCACTTGGCTTAATAACCTCCCTTTCCAACCATCAAGTTTCCTTTGGATCTTTTCAAGGATGTAATTCTTATGGACATGGAAATTGTACTCCTTTGCAGGAAGTACAATATATGGCCTAATTTGGACCTATTTTAGACACCCTTGGATCAATCACCTCTTAAAAACTATATTTATAGGCCCCTAATGTTCATTATTTTTTATCCAAAGGCACATTTCACTCAAAAATCATACAAATTCTAACAAATAATGCTTAAAATGTTCATACTAAAAAACCCACCTCCTAAAAACTAATGTCGGACCCATTCACCACCTTGGGTAAATGAGTCCCCTCTTGTGGGATCCATTCACCAAGGGTGGAAAATGAGTCCCTTTTGGGGGAATTTTCAACTTTAAGTGGGAAACTCACTGACTTAATCCAATTTTTCAATGGATGTCAGCCTCTTAGGTCTTAATATCAAGAAATTAGGTATTGATGCCTATAAATATGTGTTTTTAGTTCATTTTTCACATCTTGTAGTCATTTTTATAAAGAAAAATCAAAAGTCAATTGTTGAAAATCTTCAACAAGAAGATTTATTAGTATTTCTACAACAAAGTTGAAGCTTTTGGATAGATAGATAGGGTTTTTGCAGGTCTTCAAGATCACTTCTCATTCAAGATCCAACATTGCAAAGAGTTGATATTGGATGCCTATGCAGAATCATAGAGAAATGTAGGTTGAGGAGATGCAATTAGCCATCAAATCACACCTTAAGACTTTTTTTCAAAGTGATTCCATCTTCCATTTTGTCTCCATCTTCATATTTAAGGTTTGCATGTCATTTATATTTATTTTTTAATTTTGTAGGGTTTCTTGTATTGAAGTCTTACATCATTCAAGCTCCATTTAATCATCTTATTCAAGCACATTAGAATAGTGTTTTGTCTTACTTCAGATTTTCCTAGTCTTAGACACACTTAGGGATAGAGTTTTATGCATATTTCATCAATTCAAGGTTTAATTACAAAATTATTAGTTTGACCAAGGAAAATCTCCCATTATAAAATAAATTTTAAGCTATTTTGTAGGTGTTTTCAAAGACTCAGATCTAAGATTTTGTTAGGAAGTGTTGTGCAGGTGACAAAGTGCAAATATAAAACTGTATTTTTTGGAAAATGGAAAAAGGAATAATTCACCATGGATAGCGAATGAGTCCCACTAGAGGTTTCTGTTAGAGAAAAGTGTAGATTCTAGTATCATTTTGGTAGAAACAAAGTTCTAAGTAGATAACCTGGCTTGGGACTAATTTTCCCAGGGTGGGGAATGAATCCCAATCAGTAAAAAAGTCAACATTTCTAGTTTTTTAGTAATTTCTAGTCTCCATCAGATTTACAAGTGCACACATTTAGTCTTGAAACTTTTTGTTTAGTTATTTTCACATTTTTATTCATCTTTCTAGGTCTTTTGCATATAACACTCTATTTTCAAACACTTCATATTTCCTAGTTTGCATTTAATTAGTGATCTATTTTATCAGTTCCTTGCATTTAGTTTATTTCATCTAAGCATATTTCACCCACATCACATCAATCTTTGAATGTAACATTACATTTTGGCCCCAAATCTTTACCCATTTATGTGAAAAACTCTAGAAGGGTAACAAGCATTTAGGCTTGCCAAAATATTTGGTTACATTTTTGTGAACCCATCTTTAGAACATTTTTTCTTCTAATTTAAAGTGCATTTTCATCCTATTTTTAGTTTCCATCAACATTGCATTAAGTTTTTCATTGTTTTGTATCCTAGGGTTTTCAAACATTGCATTAGTGAAAGCATCATATAGACTTCACTATTGCATTTACAATCATTCACACTATTGAAGTTTTGTATCTCCGCTTTAACTTAGGAGTGTACAGACATGAAAATATTGCAAAGAGTAAAAAAAAATAGATTTTTTTTCAAAACACCCTTACTGGGACTCATTCAACACCTTGGGTGAATGAGTCCTAGTACACATTCTGCATCATTATTTTTAGAATTTAGCTTCTAGTTTTTCACTTTCTATTTGTTACAATTACTTTTTTGTTTATGTCTGGTTATTTTTTGTTATATTCAATTCATTAGCATTAGCATCATTTACTTTACTGGAATTTATGGATAACATTAGATTTTTATAATTTGCATTTTCATCATTAGTTCCTTCTTCATTTAGATTAACTTCATAAAAAAACATGAACAAAAGAATTACCAAAACCAACAAAATAAGCAATGCCATGATTCAGTTTAGGCAAACTATATCATCCAAACCTCTTAATAGTGATGAATTGGATAGGTTAGATGAATCCTTGCAGGTTTTTCTATCACTAATTTCATCCACTAAGGCTTGTGATGACAAATCTAAACCAACTAATGATAACTTATCTCACAAACCTTTTAGTAGTGATGAGTTTGATATGTTAGATGAAGCCCTTGAGGCTTCATCTCACAAAATCCATCCACTACAATTTGTTGTGAGCAACCTAAAACACAAGATGTCAATGTAATTCAACCTGAAATTTTCATTTACCTTCCTTCACATCAACCTCAACCTCCACCTAAACCCGAGTTTACCCTTTACCCACCTCAACATGATGCTATTGCACATGCACATTACACTAAAAATAAACCACAACAATCGTAACCAACCCCAACCTCCTTACCTTTTCCCAATACCACACTACCTAGTGCTCCTCAATTAAGAGAATATGATATTATTGAGAAACTTAAGAGCACTCCCACCAAAATTTCCTTTTGGGACCCTCTTCAAAATTCATCAAGCTATAATTTTATGCTCCAAACAATATCACAACAAATAGTGGTTCCTACTTGTAAAAACAAAACTGATGTGGCAGCTCTTATACAAGGAAGGAATATAGTTAATGTAGACATTACCTGTCATCAAAATTAGCTTTCTCCATTAGAATTAAGCAACCAAAATGCAACATTTATGATAATTTCTCAATATAATACAACGGGAATAAAAAGAACCCTTATTGACAATGGCTCTACCCTTAATGTGTGTAGTGTAAAGCTCCTAGATCGATTACGTGTAGATAAATCACAAATCAAACCTAATTACTTATCTATTAGGGGATTCAACAATACTACAAAGAAACTGCTCAGTGTAATCACTTTACCTTGCATAGTCAAAGTAGTTACCTTGCAAAATCCTATTCATGTCATGCTGTATGATCTTCCATACAATCTTATTTTGGGAAGGTCATGGATTCATGAGATGCATATAGTACCTTTGACCCTTCATTGAGTCATGAAATATATCTATAACAACATAGTTTATCAAGTTGCAATATACCCCGAGCCTAAAAGTTGCTTGCAACTTGAAAAAGGAACAACAAGTCCTCTAAACACTTTAATTTCAACATCTCACATCGAACCTCTTCAAACCAATAAACAAGAAGAAGAATTAGTCTCTAAATTATTAGTTGACAATTGGGGTACATTAGAATTCACACCTTCATTTATAGATGAATACATAATCACATGAAAAGAGGATGACAAACAAGAAGAATCAATAGTTATGAAAACTTAGAACTCAAAAAAATCCTCCCCTGCATCTACCTCATCTACTTCAGAAGAAAATACAACCTACACAACGAATTTTGATGAGATGTATTATCAACAACCACCCAATCTGCAATAAATGGAAAGAATTTATGGATGAGGCTATGAACTTGTGAAACAATTGGGATATAATGGTAAAGGATGTAGAAATAATGAACAAGGAATTTGTGTCCCTATAAAACCTAATAAACAAGAGACAAAGATTGGTTTGTGGCATTCTTTTTCTAAGATAACAAAAGCAACTCAATGCTCATCACTCAACATAAACACCATCACATGTAAACCAAAAATCAATCCTACATTGGAACATACTCAATTCCTTGATATGGATTCCCCACTATCTTGGGAGTACATTGAAAGTGATGAAGCCTTGAAACAACTTTAAGGAGCTTCAGATAAGCCGTCTTCTTCCAAGAGAAAAGTTACCTATGCTATGATTAGTACCAAGCAAAAAGATGTTGATACTAATGATAAAAACATAAGCATGGAACCATATGATCTTAAAATTCCTAAGTCTAATGTGCTTCCCTTAGGAGATACAATTGACATACCAATGGACATAGATGACAATGAAAAAGTTATTAAGATTGGAAAGTTCTTTGATAATGAAGAACAAGAGGATACTACAACTTTGCTTCATGATTTTCCTAAAAAATTTACTTGGAAATTTTCCAATATGCTAGGAATAGACTCAAAGATAGTAACACATAACATTGTTCTTGCTGAAAATGCTAAGCTTGTTCAATAAAAGATACAAAAAATCAACCCCAAAGATAGCCTTGCATGTTAAAGGAGAACATGAAAATCTCCTCAGTGCAGCTTTTATTTGACCTATTGATTATTCTCCTTGGATCTCAAACATTGTCGTAGTTGCTAAACCTGATAATCGTATTAGGATATGTTCAAACTTTCATGATTTGAATAAAGCATCCTTAAAAGACGATTTTCCTCTTCCTAATATAGACATGATCATGGATTCAACTATTGGACATGCTTTTTTTTCATTCATGTATGGAATTTTTGGTTATAATCAAATCTTCATTAACCCACAAGATCAATGCAAGACAACATTCACAACTATTTGGGAATATTTTGTTGGGTTATTATGCCTTTTGGATTAAAGAATGTAGGAACAACTTATCAAAGAGAAATGAAGTTGATATTCCATGATTACATACATTAAATCTTGGAAGATTATGTTGATGACATGCTTTCCAAATCCTTAACAAGACAAGACAATGTGAATTTACTTTGAAAAGTCTTTGAACGAATGCATAAATACAACATCAGAATCCAAAAAAGTGTGTATGTGGAGTAGATAGAGCCAAAATTTTAGGGTTTATCATATCTCATAGAGGCATTGAGGTGGACACATAGAAAATTGATGCTATAATAAACATGCCACCTCCTTGGAACATTTTTTAATTGCATATGTTACAAGGAAGAATTCAAGCCATTTGTCATTTTGTTGCTTCCTTAGCTAATCAAATGTTACCTATCATGAATCTCTTCAAGAAGGATATATTTTAATTGGAATGATTATTGTAAAAAATACTTTGAGATTCTTAAGGGATTCCTTGCAACTCCACCCATTTGAGAACCTTCTATGCCAAGTAAACTATGCATCCTTTACATAGCCGCATTAGCCCATGCTCTTGCAACATTGTTGGCTCAACAAGATGATAAAGGAAAAGAATATCCCATCTATTACATTAGTCAAACTTTAATCGATTATGAAATGTGTTACACACCAATCGAAAAAAAATGTTTGGCTCTTGTATTTGCTACTAGTAAGTTACGACATTATTTACTAAATCTTGAAATACAAGTCATGAATTTTTTATTTTTTTTCTTAGGCTATAGAAATTGGGTTTCTATAGCACGGCCCCCTATAAATTGTAGTGCGCCTGGTAAATTTTTTAACGTGACCGACGGTGCTAGCATGACACACCCTCTGGTACCATGGGATAGGGGAGACTAGAACTCATGACCAGTCTCCTGCAATAGGAAAGACTTAGCCAACTAAGCTAGGGTCCCCGCCCAAGTCATGAAAAAATTTGATCCTCTCAAACATTTTTCAATAAAAGAAACTTATTAGGACATCTTGCTAAATGGGTAATGTTGTTGACCAAGTTTGAACTAAATTTTTTATCACAAAAAGAAATCAAATTCCAAGCCTTGATCGACCACTTAGTTGATGCTCCTTCCCCTCTAGTATTACCTAGCAATGATTCTTTTATTGATGATAGTGTGTTGACAATGGACGCTAAAACATGGAAACTATATTTTGATGGATCTAAGTGTAGAAAAAGGCTCTGGTTCTAGGGTTATATTGATCACACCTATAGGAAAGCATATTCCTTGTCATATCGATTAAACTTCCTATGTAAAAATAACACAACTAAATATGAGGTGTTAATTGTTGGGTTACATGTTGATTTAATCATTGGTGTCAAAGATATTAAGATCTTCAGAGACTCACAATTAGTAATTAAATAAATCCATGGAGAAAATCAAGCTAAACATGACAAATTATCCAAATAAAAAGATCTTATTCTACAATTCTTAGGTATGTTTTATACATTTACCATTCACAACATTCCTATTGGATCTCTATTGTGTTTATAGTTTATCCTTGATGACAAAATCTCTTTCAGTTAGTTCACTTTGATGATCAGTCTTAGGATGGTTCTCTTTGCATACCACTGGTGTATTTCACATGATTACAAGCCATTTGATTACATTCTTTGATCTCACATTCTTGAAGGCATTACATTTACCTTGGTTCTAACATCTCATTTGTCTAAAGGTATTGGTTGTTTCCCATTCAGTTTTACTCTTTTCGGGGTGAAAATGGCAGGGTCTCCCTGATCCATTTTTGAAATGTCTATGTTGCCTATCGGCAAGACATTTCTGATGTCATGACAATTGAATTTAACATACTAGTAGCTATCTGCAAGACCTTTTTTTTGTTTCGGCAATAGAAAGTGTTCTCTATCGACATATGTTATTCCGTCGGTATGTGGTCTCAGCGAAATTGGTATGTCACACTGATTGGAGATTAAATGGAAACACATCAGCAAGAGCTTAAGGCTTCAATGAAGGGCCATAGCGAATGTGCAATGTCACACCAACCGCCATTGGACAATTCCCTTCCGCAGGACTTTCTAGAAGTTTCAGAAAACTGGTGTGAATTCGGGGTGTTTTAGTATGACTGAAAAGATCTACAAGATGTTTCCCTGATAGTTTGAAGTTACAACAACTTTTCAAATGACTTCTTTCAAATTTCTCCTCAGTAAGAGATGTTCTCTTCAGAATAGGTCTTCCCGAGAGTGATATGTTACGGCGACAATGTGTATCAAGTGACCTTCGGTGAAACAAAATCTAGTCTATGAGAGGTCTCTACGATATCGTATGGTCACAACGAAAGTGAATGAAACTAAAGGGAATCTCGGTGAGAAGTTTCCTTATGTCTCAGCGAATGAAAAATACACTAAGGAAGCCCATTGATGAAACTCAATGTTGGTTGTATAACGTCACAGCGACACGCAAGTGGATGAAGACTTTCAGAAAGACATGGTGTGCTCTACAGGAGGTCTCCCCGATATCATAATGTTATAGTGAAGCACATAAGACAAAAGGTTTATGTCGGTGTGAGAACATTAATGTATTGGCGATCTATTGTGAGCTCGGGGCTTTCAACAAAACAAAGTGAATTCTCTATAGGGTCTGCCCAATAACAAAGGGTCACGGCAAAACAAAAGGAACCAAAGTCTGACTAATGGTTAAGTTGCCTTCGGCATACCATTACATCAATTGAAAAGAATGTTAGGGTAAACTTTTTGAGTTTATTCTTTTAGCTGGGTATCGAACCCTAGCCTGGCCGCCATCATGAGAAAGTTTCATAAACTGTTCTTTACTATTGTTGCTAGCTATAATTGCATTGTCAGGATGAAATTCGTTTTTGGTTCAGAAATGAATGGTATGGCTGATATGTTTGATGCGCCTCTCTGGATGGAAGCTCGATAGTGGTTGATGGAGCCATGGGAGTTGCAGATTTGTCTGGTATTTTTATTTATGCATTTCATGCTACACATACTAGTTTATAATCACCATTTTCTTTAACTGCTCTTTGCATCTCTATTACTAATATGATAAATGATGCCCTGACTGAGTATTGTCTTTCATGCATTAGAGGTTATGATTTTCTCTGGTGGGCAGTTGTGCTTTTTATGCAGTGAAATGATCTCATAAGTTTCAGACTTGTTGAGAACGACTCTTAGCGGGGTGAAACAGCTCTTGTTTTGTTTGGTTGTTCAGTTGTTACTCCTGAAGACATTTACCTATCTGGCAAATGTATAAATAGAAGTAGAAAACTCTTTTCTACTGTTGTTGTTGTAATTCTGAGATTATCATTCCTTGGCTGTATGATAATGTATGGATAATCTTTGCAATAAAATCTAAATAACAAGATGTAGAGATATTGTAAATTTATTCTCTATATAGTATTTTAGGGATTCAATTATTGAATCTTTAAGGTATTCTGTAGACGAGAAAATAGAGAAACATGTGCTTAACTATAAATAGAGAAATCCTTTGAGTTATTATTGCTGTTCAAATCATAATTTGAGGGGTTGGTACTCCTTGAGATAGATATCTTTAAATGAGGGGTTGGTACTCCTTGAGTGGGTGCTCAAAAATCATCCTATAATGGCATTGTGAACAGTTGTTCAAAAGATTAAGCCTGGAAGGCATTTCGGGAGTGGTTTTTATACACCAGGAGGGTTTTCCACTTGGAAAATTCTTGTGTCTCTTTGTTCCTCTGAGTTCTCACTACTTTACTGTGTTGCAGTTATTTCAGCTCACTGTTTGGTTATTACTTTTCTCAATTCTATTTATGAATGATTACATTCAATTCATGAATGTTTTAATCAGAGTATATTGAGATCAAATTTGAGCTATTTTTTTGAATTTTTTTTGAAAATTGGTCAAATCATTTAAGACACTGATTCACCCCCCCTCTCAGTGTCATTTTAACTACAACAATTGGTATCAAAGTGTAGGGTCCTCTAATAGGTTTTAATCACCTTGGATTGATCTTGGTCTTGGAGTTTGTTTAATGGCACATTCTCAAGATGGTTCCTCTGTAACCAGAGCTCCATTATTTGATGGAACAAATTATGTGTTTTGGAGAATCAAAATGGAATCTTTTCTTATTTCTTTTGATGTTGATGTTTGGAGCATTGTTATAAATGCTTACAATGTACCAGCCTCTATTCCCACTGATCCTACTGAAAAAAAGAGGTATGAAAGAAATGCCAGAGCTAAGCATTCCATGTTGTGTGGGTTAACTAAAGATGTGTTCATTAAAGTCATGCATTGCAAATCTGCTCATGATATCTGGGAAAAACTTGAAACTATATATCAAGGGAATGAGAAAGTCAAACTATCAAAAATCATTACACTCAAACATCAGTTTGAGGAGTTGAAAATGAAGGATGATGAAAAAGTGGCTGAATATTTCCTAAGAGTTGATGAAGTTGTCAATGCAATCAAAGGTCTAGGTCAAGATGTTAATGAATTTGATGTGGTCACAAAAGTTGTTAGAACCTTACCATCCAAATTTGAATCTAAGGTTTCAACCCTAGAAGAAAAGAAACACTTTGATCAGCTTACCTTAGACAACCTGCAAGGAATACTTACTGCCTATGAAATGAGAACTATTAGAAACAATTCAATAGGAAAATAAAATTCCTTTAACACTGAAAAGAAAGAAAAATTTGAAGTCAATGAATCAGAGTTGTCATATTCTAAAGAATCCCATTTTGTTAGAAGATTTAAAAAGGGATAAGGAAAATATAAGGGAAAACTTCCCTTTAATTGTTTTAACTGTGGAAAAATAGGTCACTTTGCTACAAAGTGTCCCTATGATGATCAAATCTGTGACAATGAGACAACTGAAAAACTGCCTAAGAAGAAGGCCTTCAAACCTAAACGAAACTTCAATTTCAAAAAGAAGAAAAGTTTGTTTAGTAAGGATGAATCTGATATTGAGTTTGAAGATTCATCAGTTGAAGAAGATGAAACCTTGTTCATGGCTGAAATTACTCAACAAAATGATTCAAATACTATTGATGTTGAAAAAGGTGAAGTAGATTTTGAAAGTGAGCTGAAATGTGCTTTACAAGAGGTCAGAAAACTCAAAAAACAAGTTCTTGCTCAAGAACATAAACCAGATGAAGAAATGGTCTCTCTGAAAACTCAGCTTGAAGAAGCTAAAAGACTTGAAGACTGTCTTGGAGAGACTGTAAGCTAGAAAGATCAATAAATTCAAAAATTGGAACAAGAAGTAGTCCGTCTTAGGAAGGAAATTGAAAAATACGAAAGCACTCTAAAACGGAATGAGATCCTCAGCAAACAGAAGATGTACAAAGATAAAACTGGTGTTGGTTTTGAAAAGGGTGAATGCTCAATTGACCATGCAAAAAAAAACCCCTCTTCTGAAGTCAAAGGTTCAGGTTCAAATCACTCAGAATATGGTAAGGATCATGTTCAGTCTTTAAGAGGTAATAGATCTTCTTACAGTGTCAATCCTTTCTTCTATGGTTATTATTTTTTCTGCAACAAATTTGGCCATAAGGTGAGCACTTGTAGGCTTATGAATCCTAGAATACCTAGGTTTTGTCTTAGGAAACACTATGGTTTTGTAAGACATATCAGATTTTTTAAATGCAATACTTTGGGACATTCTGTCAAACAGTGTAGAACTGATCTACAATCTAAACAACATAAAATTAAAAAGGTTTGGAAACCTAATACTGTCAACAACATTGAGCAAACTATGTTGGTTCAAACATCTTTTCATTCCAAGAAAAAGGACTTATGGGTCCTGGACAGTGGATGTTCTAACCATATGACTAGCAACAAGGATAAGTTTATAAATCTTGAAGATTATGTAGGTGGTTATGTTAAGTTTAGTGATAACTCTGGTATTCAAATTAAAGGTAGAGGTTCACTTCTTTTGAATGAAGACACTTATATCTATAATCTGTACTATGTGGAAGGTCTTAAGCACAATCTTCTAAGTGTTAGTCAAATCTATGATAGTGATTATCATGTTCATTTCACTTTGCAAGGATGTGAGATTAAGAACAAGCTTGGAAAGGTTGTTGTAGCTGGAAGGAGGACTAAAGGAAATGTCTACAATCTTCTTGACACATCAAGTAATGGCATTAATCAAGGTATGTGTCTAATGGGCCAAATTGAAGAGAATTGGTTATGGCATAAAATATTAGGACACATAAACTTTTAAAATCTGGTTAGAATCAGTAAAAATCATAATGTTAGAGGTCTACCAATTCTTAGCAAGCCAAAAAATTCTGTGTGCAAAGAATGTCTAAGTGGTAAACAAACTAAAATCAGCTTCAAAACAAAAGGACATTCTTCGTCAAAACCTTTACAGCTTGTGAATACTGATTTATGTGGACTAACCCTGGAACAAGGTCTATTAATGGTGAAAGGTACTTTATGTTGTTTGTGGATGATTATACTAGAATGATATGGGTCACATTTCTTAAGCAAAAATCAGAAGCCTTTGGAAGGTTCAAAATTTTCCATAAAATGGTTGAAAAGGAATTTGATCTGAAACTTAAATGTCTGCGATCTGACAAAGGAGGTGAGTTCACTTCTCAAGATTTTATTTATTATTGTGAACAAAACGACATTAAAAGATAGTATGCTGCAACAAAAACACCTCAACAAAACAGGGTAGTTGAACATAAGAATAGAACTTTAAAAGAAATGGCTAGAACCATGCTAGATGAAGCTAAGTTGACTGATATGTATTGGAATGAAGCTATTCATACAACTATATACATTTTGAATAGAGTGTAGCTTAGGGTGAAATCTAAACACACTCCTTATGAACTTTGGTATGGAAAAACTGCTTCTGTAAAATACTTTATAATTTTTGGAAGTAAGTGTTTTATCAAGAGAGATGATGATAACCTTGGGAGCTTTCAATCAAAGAGTGATGAGGGTATCTTTTTGGGATACTCAACTCATAGAAAAGCTTATAAATTCCTTAACAAAAGGCTTAATAAGATTGTTGAAGTTGTTAATGTAAAATTTTATGAAAGACCACATTTGTATATTGAATCTTTGTAGGATAATGAGGAAGAAGAACTTGAACTAGAAATAATTTCAGAAGGAGCTAAAACAACAAAGCCTAATACTAATTCAGCAAGCCCTAAAAATGAAACAGTAAGTCCTGAAAAGGTTGCATCAAAAGCTCTAGCTAAATATCACCCCAAAGATCAGATTATTGGCGATAAAATGCAGGAGTTCAAACTAGAAGAAAATCTAGAGAATCTGATGAAAAGGCACAAATTGCTTTTTTTTTAGTTACTCAGTTTGAGCCTAAAATTTTTAATGAAGCTCTCACAGATTCATGTTGGATTAATTCTATGCAGGATGAAATTGATCAGATTGAGAAAAATTAGACTTGGGAGTTAGTCCCAAGACTAGATGACAAGAATGTCATTGGAGGCAAATGGATATACAGAAACAAGGTTGATGAAAATGGTAATGTTATTCACAACAAAGCAAGATTTGTCTGCAAAGGCTATGCTCAACAAGAAGGTATTGATTTTGGTGAAACCTTTGCACCCATTGCTAGATTAGAATCTATCAGAATATTCTTGGCTTATTCTGTTTATAAAGACTTTACTGTTTATCAAATGGATGTCAAAACTGTTGTTTTAAATGGCTATTTAGATGAAGAGGTCTATGTTGAATAGCCTGAAGGATTTATGTGCAAAGATAAGCCTGATCATGTTTACAGATTGAAAAAGGCCCTCTATGGCTTAAAACAAGCACCTAGAGCCTAGTACTCTAGGCTGAAAATTCTCTCAAATGGTTTTGTTAAAGGAGGTGTAGATAGCAATATTTATGTTAAAACTGAAGGTTTTGACATTTTGGTTGTTGAAATTTACATTAACAACACTATCTTTTGCTGCAACAATGTTACATTGAGTAAAAAATTCTCTCAGCTAATGGAATCTGAATTTGAAATGTCATTATTAAGAGAATTAAATTTCTTCTTGGGTCCTCAAATCTCTCAACGTGAAAATGGAATATTTCTTTCTCAAACCAAGTATGCTAGAGAGATGCTTAAGAAATTTCAGATGGATGAATGTCATCCAGTTAGCACTCCAATGGTTACTGGATGCAAACTTACTAAGTTGATGATTCTCCTGATACAAATCAAACTGAATATAGATAAATGATTGGCAGTCTATTAAATTTAACTACCTCTAGACCTTACATCATGCATGTTGTATGCACTATTGCACAGTTTCAGGCATCACCTAAAGAATCCCATGTCACTGTTGTTAAAAGGATTTTTAAATATATTAAGGGCACTCTTGATTATGGTCTTTGGTATCCTAGAAGCAATGATTTCTCTTTGATTGCTTATCCTGATGCTGACTGGGCTAGTTGTTTGGATGATAGGAAAAGCACTAGTGGTACTGCATTCTTTCTTGGTGATCATTTAGTGGCATGGCACAACAAGAAACAAGTATATGTTTCTCTTTCTACTACTAAAGCAGAATACATTGCTGCCACTTCATGCTATACTCAAGTTCTTTGGATGAGTTAAACTCTTTCAGATATGGGTATTGATGTTTCTAAACATGTTTCCATTCTTTTTGATAACACTAGTGGAATAAATATTTATAAAAACCTTGTTATGCACTCTCGCACTAAACATATTGGTATCAAGTTTCACTTTCTTTGAGAAAAAGTTTTGGATAATGAAGTCTTCTTACAATTTTTTGGCTCACAAGATCAGGTGGCTAATATTTTTACTAAGCCCTTAGCTAAAGAGTTATTTGAAAGGTTGAGACTTTGATTGGGACTTATCTCTCAATCTTTACTTCTCTGATTTTACTTGCATTGTCTTAGGGGGAGCATATTATCTATTTTGATTCACTTACAGCTCTCCTACAATCTTGGTTGGCTTCTCAGTTGTGATTCATGGCAATGCATATTATTCTCTTCTATTCTTTGTCATTGAGGCAAAAAGGGGGAGAGTAATTTGTGTTTTACAATCAAGGACAAAGGGGGAGTTTGTTGGATCTCTGTTGTGTTTATAGTTTTTGCTTGATGACAAAATCTCTTTCAGTTAGTTCTTTTTGATGATTAGTCTTAGGATGGTTCTCTTTGCATACCACTGGTGTATTTCACATGATTACAAGCCATTTGATTACATTCTTTGATCTCACATTCTTGAAGGCAATACATTTACCTTAGTTTTCATATCTCATTTGTCTAAAGGTATTGGTTGTTTCTCATTCGGGCTTACTCTTTTCGGCATGAAAATGGTAGGGTCTCCTCGATCCATTTTTGAAATGTCTGTGTTACCTATCGGCAAGACATTTATGATCTCATGACGATTGAATTTAACATACTGGTAGATGTCTGCAAGACCTTTTCTTTGTTTCGGCGATAGAAAGTGTTCTCTATCGGCATATGTTATTCTGTCGATATGTGGTCTCAGCGAAATTGGTATGTCACACCCATTGGAGATTAAATGGAAACACATAGGCAAGAGCTTAAGGCTTCGGCAAAGGGTCATAGCGAATGTGCAACGTCACACCAACTGTCGTTGGACAATTGCCTTCTATAGGAATTTCTAGAAGTTTCAGAAAACAGGTGTGAATTCAGGGTGTTTCAGTATGACTGAAACGATCTACAAGATGTTTCCCCGATAGTTTGAAGTTACGACTTTTTGAATGACTTCTTTCAAATTGCTCCTTGGTAAGAGATGTTATCCTCAGAATAGGTCTTCCCAAGAGTGATATGTTATGGCGACAATGTGTATCAAGTAACCTTTGGTGAAACAAAATCTAATCTATGAGAGGTCTCTACGATATCGTATGGTCACAGCGAAAGTGAATGAAACTAAAGGAATCTTGGTGAGAAGTTTCCTTATGTCTTAGCGAATGAATAATACACTAAGGAAGGCCATCGATGAAACTCAATGTTGGTTGTAAAATGTCTCCCCGACAGTATAATGTCATAGTGACACACAAGTGGATGAAGACATTCAGAAAGACATGGTGTGCTCTACAGGAGGTCTCCCCGATATCATAATGTTATAGCGAAGCACATCAGACAAAAGGTTTATGTCTGTGTGAGAACATTAATGTCTTGGTGATCTATTGTGAGCTCAGGGCTTTTGGCAAAACAAAGTGAATTCTCTATAGGGTCTGCCTGATAATGAAGGGTCACGGTGAAACAGAAGGAACCAAAGTCTGAGTAATGGTTAAGTTTCCTTCGGCATACCGTTACATCGATTGAAAAGAATGTTAGGGTAAACTTTTTGATTTTATTCTTTTAGCTGGGTATCGAACCCTAGCCTGGCCGCCATCATGAGAAAGTTTCATAAACTATTCTTTACTGTTGTTGTTGGCTGTAACGGCATTGACAGGATGAAATTCGTTTTTGGTTCAAAAATGAATGGTATGGCTACTATGTTTGATGCGCCTCTCTGGCTGGAAGCTCGACAGTGGGTGATGGAGCCATGGGAGTTGCAAATTTTTCTGGTATTTTTATTTATGTGTTTCATTCTACACATACTGATTTATAATCACCATTTTCTTTAAATTCTCTCTGCATCTTTGTTACTAATATGATAAATGATGCCCTGACTGAGTATTGTCTTTCATGCATTAGAGGTTATGATTTTGTATGGTGGGCAGTTGTGATTTTTATGTAGTAAAATGATCTCATAAGTTTTAGACTTGTTGAGGATGGCTCTTAGCTGGGTGAAACAGCTCTTATTTTGTTTAGTTGTTTAGCTGTTACTCCTGAAGACAGTTACCTATCTGGCAGATGTATAAATAGAAGCAGAAAACTCTTTTCTACTGCTGTTGTTGTAATTCTGAGATTATCATTCCTTGGCTATATGAAAATGTATGGATAAAATCTGCAGTAAAATATGAATAACAAGATGCAGAGATATTGTAAATTTATTCTCTATATAGTATTTTAGGGATTCAATTATTGAATTTTTAAGGTATTCTGTAGACGAGAAAACAGAGAAATCCTCTAAGTTATTATTTTTGTTCAAATCATAATTTGAGGGGTTGGTACTCCTTGAGATAGATATCTCTAAATGAGGGATTGCTACTCCTTGAGTGGGTGCTCAAAAATCAGCCTATAAGGCATTGTGAATAGTTGTTCAAAAGATTAAGCCTGGAAGGCATTTCGAGAGTGGTTTTTATACCCCAGGAGGGTTTTCCACTCAGAAAATTCTTGTGTCTCTTTGTTCCTCTGAGTTCTCATTGCTTTATTGTGTTGCAGTTATTTCAATTCACTGTTTGGTTATTACTTTTCTCAATTTTGTTTATGAATGATTACATTCAATTCATGAATGTTTTAATCAGAGTATATTGAGATCAAATCTAAACTATGTTTTTGATTTTTTAAAAAAATTGGTCAAATCTGTTAAGACACTGATTCACCCCCCCCTCTCATTGTCATTTTAACTCCAACAATTCCATGAAAAGATAATTGGCTTGTAGATGCAATAGAAAGTGTGGCCTATCTTATATCCCCTTAGGATCCTTCCAAAAACTTCACATTCACTATTCACCCTATCATGAAAGCTTTGATTGATGAAAAAATGGAAGAGGTTTTAACAACAAATGAGGAAAACTCGAGTGAATGGTATGATGCCATATTCAATTATTTAAAAAAGTGGTACCTTTCCTGAGCCAACAACAAAAAACCTTTGTGCTTGTATACAAAATCTTGCATCTAAATATGTCATCCTTGTCGATGTGCTATATCAAATTTCGTTTAATGGTCTCTTGCTTTGGTGATTAAATAAATCTGAGATACCTCTAGCACTTCACCAAGCTCACGAAGGTGCTTGTGGTCAACATTTTGGAGGGAAAAAATTGGTTCAAAAACTTATGCGTATTGGGTATTATTGGTGCAACATGGAAAGTGATTGCTTTGATTATGTTCACAAATGTCATAAATGTCAAAAACATAGAAATTTTCATCATGTTCCTACTAGTGAAATTCAAACTCAACTTCCAATATGGCCCTTTACAGTTTGGGGATTGGACATTATAGGAAAAATTTCACCTACTTCTTCTATTGGATATACCCTTATCATCACTACAACTGATTATTTCACAAAATGGGTAGAGGCCATTCCCTTTCAATCTAAAACAACTAAGGTAATATGCCATTTCATCTAAGAACAAATTATTGCTCGCTTTGGACTCTCTTCCGCATTAGTTTTTGATAATGCTACACCATTTAATAATAGTGAAATGCAGAAATTTTTTGAGACCTTTAATATCCAACATCATTTTTCAATGCCTTATTACCCACAATATAATGGTCAAGTTGGTTCAACTAAGAAATTTCTTGAAGAAATCTTGAAGAAAATTTTCAAAAAAAATCATAAGGATTGGAACACACAATTGCACTATGTGCTTTGGGCTTATCATACAAGTGTTCGATCTTCCACGGGGACCACACTTTATAATTTGGTCTATGGTAGTGAAGCAATAATGACCTTAGAGTTAGAAATTCTGACACTAAGAATTGCTCTTCAAGAATTTGTTGATGAAACACATTATAAAAAATAATGATTAGATCAACTTGAGATGCTCAATGAACAACAAATTAACACTCTCGAACATCTTCAAGCTTATTACAAAAGGAAGCATAATCATTATAGCCTTAATGTTATCTTGAAATCATTCCAAAAGAGTGATTTAGTTTTTTGTGATAATTAGTGCAACATCAATGTCGACCGAAATGAACATGATAAATTCAGTTCTAACTGGTTAGGACCATACATTGTTAACAATTTTTTTGGGTTTGGTGCATACATGTTAACTAAACTAAATGGCACACCCCTTAAAGAACCTATCAATGCCACACATTTGTGTTGGTATTATGTCTAATCTATTTGAATAGTATGAATAATAAATTAGTCCTATTAGAGCTATTGGATCATATCCTTTATGTTTTTACATTGCTTCGTTCTAGAAAAATCAATTGAATGCATATGTATTAAGCACTAAAGTGATTATTTAATTCATCTGTATCATTACTTTAGGTTTTGTACTATTCAAACTTCCTTTTGTGTGTTATGATAAGTAAGATCATTAAACATATTTAATTTAGCATAACATCCTTAATCATCATGTTATATCTAAAGGAAGTTGTAATAGGTTTTACTTAGATCACATAAGCTTTGTTAAATCATGAAGATATTAATTAAGTAATCTTACCAATGCTATTTAATTAATCACATTGCCATTTAACATTCAACCACATTAAGACAAATCATAAAACATCAAATTCTCATATATATATATATATATATCCAAAGTTTTATGTACATCTCATCACAACATACAATATCACCAAGGTTTGTGAGAACTGGACCCCTTAGGCTCTGGTGCTCGTCATTTGGTAGCAAGACATCAAGAGATGGTCATATGTGATCGTCACCGAGATCCACCAAACCTGAGTGCAAGCTGTATGCCTTGTATCCATCCAAGTTCCACCTGATGCTCATATGCTATCGACTCCCTCTCTAGCTGTAGCTGTGATACCTCTAACTATACTCTCTCCACCTCTGCTAGAGTCTGGGATGATTGTCTTGTAGTCTCATCTCGATGGATTCATCTCCTCACACTCTCATACGCTGCATGTAGCCTTTTGAATGGTCTCAGTGACTCTGGATCCTCCTCCATGATTGATGGGGGTACGTAATTTGGGTCCATATCCTCCTCATCGATGGATGTAGGAATTATCTCTATAGCTGCATAATGGTAGAACTCTTTCCAATCTCTCATCACTCCTGCAAAGTATAAACAATCCACAATCAATACACATCAACCTGATATATATAAAGAAGAATAAGCACTAAAATACATGCATAAAATCAAATATTATCACCTATATCTCTGGTAGGCTGAAGAATCTCCACATCATACTATGCAAGGGGCATGGAGGATGTGCTAGCCTCTATGACTCTGAGTATTGGTGCCTACTACAACCAAAGTAGGTGATCTCATCATATAGATGGGAGAGGAATCTCCCTACTCCTGTTAATCTCTAGCTGCTACCTCATCACTCTCACTTAGGGGTGGCTCCTCCTCATACTCCTCCTCATCCTCCTCATCCTCATCCTCATCTCCTCCATCTTGGGCAGTAAAGTCAGGATTTGCATCCTCATCATACACATCATCTATAAATCAGTGAATATTTCTACAACCTTGTACTGTACCTCCTTGACCCTATCCTCTACCTCATCTCCCTCATCTCGCATTGGTCTTGCATGACCTATAGGGATATCCATAAAAAATATAGGAGTTGGTTGTGTCATTGGCCACCACTCCTCATGCTCATTTGTGCTATTGATGTCATCAACATTGGAGACTAGCGACTAATCATGATATGAGAAATTAAAGTCACTTTGGACTACATGGTCTATAGTGAGTTGTATAGTATAACCTTGTCTTTGGGCCCTCCACACTGATCTCCTAATAAAGGGGTATTCCCTAGGTGATGTCTGAACATGTCCAAACTATTGTATGACTTGACTGTAATAGAAATGATGTACTACATAGTCATGCCAGCCAATGAAAAATCTATCTAATTGCATCATCCTTAATTGTCTCTTGACATCTGACCATTGTAGTGCCAGTTGATAAGGTCTCCAAAGGACCTTGTCCTCTTCTAGTCGATCAAACCTAACTCTCCAAAAATGCAAGTATCCATACTACCATAAGCACCATAGAGGATAGCTAAATGCTCAAGGATACCACACAACTATAGCACATGGGAAACCGATAGGCTTGGTGTGTGTAATATGCTTAAGGAACCACACCTATAGAAGTTTGCAGTGCACCATACTGTTTATCTCTTGCAAAATAAATCAACCTAGATCATAGTGCAGATGTGTTAGGATACAATGTCCCCAAGCATAAACCATCCTATACTTTTTCATCCCACAAATCAAGTGAATCAATCATCCATCAAGGTGTTTGACTCGTCCATCTAGATTAAGTACTAGTTCCACCATGGGCTTCATGATCTATCTCACTGCTTAGACTCGTGAATATAGTAGCATCGGTAGCTCGATTCACGCCCTCACATGCTCATTGTGAACTGGTCCATCAAGGTAGTACTGCATGTCATCCTTTTGCTCGTGAAATGACCAATCTAATTGGAAGCACACCCATTATCCCCAAATAGGAACTCAAAGAATATGGTGTACATCCTTGAAGGTAATCATCATCTCCCTAGTAGGGAGGTGAAATGTACATGTATCAATGTCCCAGTGCTTGCACAGAGCCATCAAAATGGCATCGTGGTACCTCATGGGAGACATAAGGTATGCCCAATAGATTCCTACATCCTGAAGGTGCTCTGTCTCCTCTGCTGACAATGTTGGGTCTAGGTATGTCAAAAATATCAACTATCTCCCCCCTAGCCACTGCCATGACCGGGTGGGTACCTATCAAAATCACAACAATATGCTTTAAAAAATCATCTAATATCTTTAATTTTTACATTATTCATCATGCAAGTGTACTAAATTTCTTCTAGTGTGCTTTCATAAAGGCCCTAGACACTTTATAACCCCTTTGGGACACTTCACAAAGAAATAAGACACTTTGCCAAGAAATAGGAGACTTTGTGAAGAAACGAGACACTTTACAAACAAAAGGGACACTTTGCAAAGAAAGGCGACACTTCATGAACTTTTTTTCCAAGATCCTAAATTAACCTCTAAATACATTACAAATCATTAAATCCTTGTAAAAACACTAAGTGAAGGTCACAAAATCGACTTACCTCATGATAATGCTCACCATGTCCCACTTGCTCTCGAAGCACATCCAATCATGAAGGCCTTTAATTCCATCTACTCAGCATATTCTTGTCTCACTTGTCAGTATCACACTACAAGAAGGTAAAATGCAATAGTAAGTGAAAAAATAATTTACTTTCACCTCTTTTAACTTTTTTCATTCTTTTTACTCTTATGCATTAAAATAGGGTTATTTTCTATATTAAGAGTTAATAAAGTACTTTTTTTTCAAAAAACCATAATGAGTGCTAGGGAACTCCATTCTCAACATTGTTTGATGCATTGGAATCGTTTTTCCATACCAAAATTATACTCCTTTCTAGAAAGTACAATCTGTGGCCTAATTTGGTCCTATTTTAGATAGCCTTTGCATCAATCAACTCTTAAAAACTACATTTATAGGCCCCTAATTTTCATTATTTTTGATCTAGAGGCCCATTTCACTCAAAAATCATACGAATCCTGAAAAATAATGCATAAAAAATTATATCTAAAAAACCCACCTCCAAAAACGTCATGTGGTACCCATTCGCCAAGGGTGGCAAATGAGTCCCTTTTGGGGGAATTCTCAATTTTAAGTGGGAAACTCACTAACTTAATTCAATTTTTTAATGTATGTTTGTCTCTTACATCTTAATAATGATAAATTAGGTACTGATGGCTATAAATATGTGCTTTTAGGTCATTCTCACATCTCCTATTAATTTTTACAAAGAAAAATCAAAATTCAAGTGTTGAAAATATTCCATAAGAAGATTTATTAGTCTTTCTACAGTAAAGTTGAAGCTTTTGAACAATAAGATAGGATTTTTGTAGGTCTTCAAACTTACTTCTCATTCAAGATCCAACATTGCAAAGAGTTGATAATGGATGCCTATGGAGAATCATGGAGAAATCTAGGTTCAGGAGATGCAAGTAGCCATCAAATCACACCTTAAGGCTTGTTTTCAAAGTGATTCCATCTTTCATTTTCTATTTCTTCAGATTTAAGGTTTTCATGTCATTTATATTAATTTGTAATGTTGTATGGTTTCTTGTATTGAAGTCTTACATTATTCAATCTCCATTTAATCATCTTATTCTAGCACATTAGAATAGAGTTTTGTCTTACTTCAGATTTTCCTAGTCATAGACACACTTAGGGCTAGGGTTTTGTGCATATTTCATCCATTCAAGGTTTAATTACCAAATTATGGGTTTGACCAAGGAATATCCCCCATTATAAAATAAATTTTAAGTTGTTTTGCATGTGTTTTTGAAGACTCGGATCCAAGATTTTGTTAGGAAGTGTTGTGCAGGTGACAAAGTGTAGATCTAAAACTATAATTTTTGAAAAATGGAAAAAGCACTAATTTTCCATAGATGGAAAATGAGTCCCAGTAGATGTGCCTATTAGATTAGAGTGTAGATTCCAGTACCCTTTTTGTAGAAAAAGAGTTCTAGGTAGAAACCCTGGCCTGGGACTAGTTCACCCAGGTGGTGAATGAGTCCCAATCAATCAAAAATTCAACATTTCTAGTTTTTTAGAGTCATTTCTAGTCTCCATTAGGTTTACATGTGCACACATTCACTCTTGAAACTTTCTATTTAGTTCTTTTTGTATTTTTATTCATCTTTCTAGGTCTCTTGCATCTAACATTGTGTTTTCAAACACTTCATATTTCTTAGTTTGCATTTAATTAGTGATCTATTTTATCAATTATTTGCATTTAGTTTATTTCATCTAAGCATATTTCACCTACATGATATCAATATTTGAATGTAACATTTCATTTTAGCCCTAAATATTTACCCTTTTAGGTGAAAAATTATAGAAGGATAACAAGCATTTAGGTTTGGCATAATCATTGGTTACAATTCCAATATTTTTTGTGATTTTTTTAGCAATGAGCAGGAGTCCCAAGTAAGTGGCTAGGATAATAGCTTCCTAACAGCCAATAATGTTTAAAACTCTTTGTTTTATAATTTGAGCTATATTAAAGAAGTAAATAATACTTTTGGGATAACTAATGTATTGTCCCAAAATATTAACATATTTATTAAGAGTATCCTTCCATACTCTAGCTTCTAAAACTGAGGCTTCTCCTATGAGAATGGTTTCATCTACAAATTGTTGGTGTGAAGCTAGAGGTAGTGAGGAAGAAACTTTGAACCCTTTTAGTTGTTTGATATCAAGCAGTTTTTGAATGTTTCTCCCCAAGACATCTAACACGATGAAAAACATGTATGGTGAGATAGGATCACCTTGTCTTAGGCCTCTACCATAGGAGAAAAAATATTTCAAGATGACCATTAACCAAGACATAAAATTTATTAGTCGTCACACATGAAATGATTAAATTAAGAAATCTTCCCTTGAAACCAATTCTTTTGAGCACAACTATAAGGAATGGAAAAAAAAATTATCATAAGCTTTTGCAATATCAAGTTTTAGAGCTATATCATGTTTCTTTCTTAATTCCATAGAGTGTAACACCTCATGAGTGTAAATATTTGCATCCAAAATGAGTCTTCCTTGAACAAACCCCTTCTAGTTACCATCAATCATCTTGTTCAAAACTGTCTTTACTCTATTAATCATGAATTTTGAGAAAATCTTATCGGTAGTATTACATAAGCTTATAGGTTTGAAATCAGCTTATAGGTCTGAAATCCATCAAAGAAGAAACTTCTTCATATTTAGGGATGAGGGCTATGAAAGTAGAATTTTTTGGTGTAGGTTTTTATTTTTCTAGTGGGTTAATTTATTTTTCCTTAGTCCTAGGTTTTTCTTACACTTAATTAAGCTTGCTTAGGATAATATAGCGAGTTTATTACTAGGAGATAAGTATCTAGTGTCACCTTCCTTAAAAGGTGGAACAAATTCAACTCTTTGTGTTTTCCTCCACTTTTGGTGGTCCATAAATTCCACCTTTTGTGGGAATCTCCACTTTTGGTGATCCATCTCCACTTTTTGTAGTTTATTCCTATTGTTGGATTTGCTACCTACCTCCTCTCCTAAGTTTTATATAAACTCACTACCTAGATTGTAAATTAATACTCTTGCAATACTCTTGCATCCATTCATATATATTTGCATTGTATCTTTTCAACTTCAAAGATCTTAATGCATTTTTTCATATTGACATTAAATAATCTCTCAAAGTTTTGGTGTGCATTTTTTATGATTTTCTAGTTCATGTAGCTTTGATTTTCTCTTAAAATTTCTTTGGGTTTGAGAGATGAGGATCATTAGGGTGGGTTGATTACACTTGATCCATGATGGATCAAAGCACAATTTATCCACTAAACCTCAATCTACCAAGCATGATCATTCAAATTGAAAAGTTAAACTAACCATTTATTGAAACTGAAAATTGTAAACTATGAAAATAGATAAATTCCTACTCTAATCCATTTGAAAATTATCCTATTTTTGAATTAGTGTCGTGTTGATGTGGAACAATTAACCTTTCCCAATCTCATGATTAGTGAGCCTATTTCAATCAATTCTATGGAAGAGAATCGATGAAACCATTGTGATAAATTGATCAAAACCTAATTTATGCTAAATTAAACATGATGCAAGCTAAGTTAACATGATTTTATGCTAAAAATGAACTAATTATACAATTTCTAAGCTAATCTAAGCTAATTCTAAGGTAAAATATGCAAACCCTAATTCATATACAAACTAAGATAGATGCATGGAAGCTATTAATGTATTCTTTAAGCTATTACACAACTAGAAATAAACTAAAACATGCTAAAAGTGAGTAAATTATGAGTGTGGATGCAAGCGAATTCAACAACATAAGTTTTCAATTGAAAGATGGATCCATTTGTCTCCAAATAGTGCTTTAATTATAGGATAGAAAATGATAAATGGATGGTTGTGATCAAAAATATCAATCAGCAGTCAAAGATGAAAGGAAGAACATGCATGCATCATGAATTCTCATCAAAGGATAAGAATGCATGATGGGATTTAATCAAGGGCTCACATTTGCTTCAAATAAACACACTTTTGACCTACTCACACAAGTCAAAGGTGAATTGTTCAAAAGGTTAAAGGTTAAAACTTACATTATAAGCTAAGTGAAAATATCCCCTTTTCAAATGATGGTGGAATAAGAATATTCCTTTGAATATTCATTTGGTTGAGGATAAAAGGAATTATGAAAATTAAAAGAAATTCTTAGGTGTGCAAAAAGGGGATAAGGAATATTCCATGGGAATATTGCCGTTTTAGAAGAAATTTATTTTAATTGTTAATTAAACAAGGTTTAATCATGAAATTAGGGGATTTGGAGCAATTAATGTGATATTTATTAAATTAAATAATTTAATAAATTGGGGGAGAGATGAAATGATATTAAATTAAATAACTTAGGGTTATTTAATGAAATATGACGACTTAGGGAAATAAATTAAATGTTTTGATTTATTTAATTTAATGAGATGAAACATTAGCATGAAGGGGGGGTGAATTAACCTCAATTGATGAATTAGGTTAATGGATGAAAATGATGCCATTAATTAAATTATCAAGGTTATTTTAATTAATTAAGAAAAAAGAGGATGGGTTTAAAGAGGAAATGATGTTAGTAAAAATGTTTCAAGTGTATGATATTGTTTAGGATATTTTCCATTTTCTATATGGTTATTCAATCTACTTCCAATTTCAAACATGGTATCAAATATTTTGTTTTGAGAAATCTAAGTTCATAGATTCCTAATTGAGAGATTGATTTCCTTGTAAATATCTTGTAAATTTCTATATGCTCTTCTCTTGCATTTTAGAAGATCCAAAAAATCAGAAAGGATTTGCAGTGATCTCATAAAATCTTTATATTACATATATGTTTTGTGAGATTTGGGTGATTACAACATTTTTGGTTATACTGGAAGTATTTTTGAATGTTCCATCTTTTCCAGATAGCTCAAGAAATTTAGATTTGGCTTTTGTTTCATCCAAATTCAAGATCATTTGACAAAGTTGCAAACGGGGGTTTGAAGCTGAGATATGTGAAGAACTTTTTATTTGATCATTTTCGGCCCAAAAAAAGCTTTCCATTGTGCTCAAAATTCCTAGAAACCCTTATTCTCATATAAAATTTGTCTATTTTAGATGAATTTGATTTTTGGAAATTTTTTCTTTTGTTAGGGGGTCGTCACTAGAGGCAAAATTCAACCTATTTTTTTTTTTTTTAATTCATAACTTTTCACCACAGTGTCTATTTTCTACAAATTAGATATCATTGGAAAGTTGGAGACAAGCACTTTCCATATACAAAGGTTTTGAAGAAAAAAAATGATTTTTTGCCAAATATTGCAGGTTGAATTTGTTGTTGAGTTTTTGCTTTAAGAGAACATAACTTTCACCTCAAAGCTCCAATTTTTAGAAACGAATAGGAATTGGAAATGTATTGAAGAAAAATACACAACTACAAAGCTAATTTTTCTAGATTTTATCTCATATTCAGTGTGTATAATAAGTTATAATCTTGGTCATTGTGGGCCTATTGAGCATTGTATGTTAGAAAAGGCTAGTGGAAAGGGGGGGTGTCTCTTGATGTCTCTTTTTCATTCACTTAAATTTGTTGTCTTGTATAAATTTTGGGGGAATTTTATGAACAATTTGTAATAAAAAACTAAGATAAAGTTCAATTTATGGGGGCATTAAGCTTGTCTCTTGAAAGTTATTTCCATCCTTCCACTATCAAGTTAACTTTAGAGAACTATTTTTCCTAGAGACAAGGGATAGAGGGTCATTTCCTTGAGCAAGATCTACTGCCCTATCTCCTTAGACTCATTCCTGAGCCAAGTGACTATGATTAGAAGAATGCATGGTTTAACAATAATGACATGGTCTATGGACTAATATGTCTTACTATTTTTAAGGATATTCTACATTATGTAGAGCACACTGAGTGCCCTTTCACTACTTAGATCTTCATATGAAAGTGATGTTTCCTTGGAGAACCAGGCTATTGTGGATTATATTAAGACTTTTGTTTCCCCTTCTTGTGTGGATGATCAATTAATTGATACCCCATCACCATCTACTATTGCTACTTCAGATTCTAGTGTTGCTTCTTTGAAAGTTTCTAGTGATTCTTTGTAGTAGGACATACATTGTCTTTTAGATTCAGTTTGGGATGATCTCTTGATAGGTATTTTAGACTTTTTAATGGAGACACATATTGGAGATTTGGAAGAAACTATTGTGTCTATTCATCTTCTCTTTGATGAAGAGGTATGTGCAGGATCATGATGGGCCAAAAAGTGTTGATATGATGGGTATATGTTGGGTATGTGGCTGATAATTTTTTTTACCCAAAATTGATGAAACAAAAAGGGATTTTAAAGGAGATTCTTAGCATTCAACCAAAATAAATTATGCTTTACTTTGAATTTAATAAATAATTATTATTCATTTTCTATTTGAATTACGACTAAAGTCATGATTGATAGGCTGATTGAAAAACACCTATAGCTTTCAAATGGTATCACATTTTTTGAAACTGAAACATGTGTCACATTCTATGCTTCATATACTATAGGATTAAAAAGAAAAATAATTTCATGAAGTTTTGACCAAGTTAAGGTGGTCAGACATACAAGTTTTTAATATTTTCTAAAAGTTGTAATAAAAAAATCATAATTAAATATGTACTTGAAAAAAGTTATGAAAAAATATGTATCACATTGGGACATGAGTCCTCTACTTATATCTAAAATATTACTAAAAATAATTATCATTTTATTGTGGTTAGGGTGGTCAGACAGACACGTGCTTCTTATTTTTTCCCTAGAATTTAAGTACTATTGCATTGAAATTTCAAATTTTCACCATATGTATATATATAATAAACCTAGTATTTTAGAAACTACATTCGATTTGCTACAAATTCTTTTCTTACACATTTTGGAAATAATATAGATAACCTATTCAAATTTTTACATCAAGTTGCCTAACTCTGATTTTTCTAAATTTTTCACCACTTAAGGGCCTATTTTTTCCATGATGATCTTGCACATACTTGAAGATTATTTTTCTTTTGTTGTTGTAAGGGAACACTTTGAACCTCTTGTTCATTATCTATATGATCATTCCTTTTAGTTTCACATGAGTGTGGATACTTTCAATCATCATTTGGAGAAGACATCTCCAAAGGAGATACTTGAGTCTTTGGCTTATGCTCTACATCTAACTCTAGGAGATTCTAGCTTGTCATTTTCAACAATGTGGCCTAGAATTCTTGACTTGATTATGACAACTTTCAACATCGACATGGCGATAGTTGAGCCGACTTGAAATACTTCTTACATTCTATACTTTCTTCCTATATATTCCTTTCAAGAGTGGGAAGATAGATCACATACACCTTTAGTTTTGTTTCTTCCTGAGGAGAGGAATATTGTTTGATTATTATGGACCATCTTCTACATCTAGTTTCGAGCATCTACCATTGGATCTCTTTGGGGGGCTTTCTTTTTCTTCAACCTCATTTCTCTCTCTATTATGGGGAGCCTACTTCCTTTTGTGGGATGAGGTTTCGTCTTCCTCAGAGGGAACTTTATACGTACATGGGTACCTAACATGGCCTCATTTTTCAAGACCCATCATCTTTTACATCCTCCTAAGTTGCACGTAAATGGGGGTGTTGGTGTAGGATTTTATTTTTCCTAGTGGGTTAATTTATTTTCCCTTAGTCCTAGGTTTTCCTACACTTAATTAAGCTTGCTTAGGGTAATCAAGTGAGTTTATTACTAGGAGATAAGTATGTGGTGTCACCTTCCTTAAATGTTGGAACACATTCCACTCTTGGTGGCATCATCCACTTTTGGTAGTCCATACTTTCCACTTTTGGTGAGCATCTCCACTTTTGGTGGTCCATATCCACTTTTTGTGGTTTATTCCTATTGTTGGACTTTCCAACTACCTCCTCTCCTAAGTTCTATATAAAACCACTACATACCTTGTATTTGCATACTTTTGCAATACTCTTGCATCGATTCCTACATATTTAAATTGTATCCTTTAGCCTTGGAAGATCTTAATGCATTTTGTCATATTGACATTGCATAATCTCCCAGAATTCTGATGTGCATTCTTTATGATTTTCCATTTTATGTAGCTTTTATTTTCTCTTAAAAATTTCCTTAGGTTATTCAATCTATTCTATATTTCTAACAACGTTGAGGGTTAGTGCAAGATCATGGGGGGGCAAACTAGGCCCCTAGTGGCTACAAAAATTTAGAGAAAAAAAGTTACAGAACTTGACATAAAAATTTGAATAGGCTATTAACATAATTGGAAAAAATTGTAAAAGCTAAATTTGTAGAAAATTGAATGTTTTTTATAAGCTAATAGTGCTTATTTGGAAAAAGTACATCTATTTGGTGAAAATTTAAAATTTTAATGCAATATTACTGAATTTTCAAGAAAAAAATAAAAAGCAGGTGTTTGTCCGACCACCCTAATGGAGAGAAAAAATAAATATTTTATTCTAAATATTTCAATATAACTAGAGGACACATTCTTGGATGTGATACATTTTTTTGTAATTTATTTGCAAGTAATATTTAGTTATAAATTTTCTAGTTGAGATTTTTAAAATATTAAAAAACCATTTGTTTGGCCAACCTAACTTGGTTAAAAAACTCTGATTTTTTTTTTCTTTTTTTAAACTATATTTTGTGAAGTGTAGTCTGTGATGCATCTTTTAGATTGAAAAAATGTCTAACCATTTCAAATTTATAGATTCTTTTCAATCATCCTATAAATCAAGACTTTAGTAAAAATGTATGTAGAAAACCAATAGTAATTATCTATTTAACTCCAAATAAGGTATATCTTATTATTTTGGAAAGATATAAATTTTCTCTATAAACCCTTTTAGTTTCATCAAATATGGATAAGAAAATTCATCAACCACTTTTAGGTCATATCATGACTACTTGGCCCCACATGATCCTATACTGACCCTTAAGCTAATTAAAAATTTTCCCTAATCTATAGAAATCCCTAGAAACTTTATAAGCACCAAACAAGAAGATCACTTTCTTAACTTCTTGCAGAGTCATCACTTTGGATAAATCTTTTAAATCCCGCTCATTAATAATTGGAATGTCACAAAATTGCACCTAGGGGAAATTTCGCATTTTAAGCACCTTTCCTAGAATTTATGACACCTAAACGCATTTATGGCAAGAGTCTCATGGTTCATAATTTCATGATTCCAACTCCATGTGGTGAAATGGTTAAGTGATAATAGTTTTCTGACCCGTTTCCTAAAAACTATCATTTTAGATATGTGCACGATGTGTAGACATCTATGCAACACACTAGCATCTTAGCAATTTTCTAAGTTTAAAATGGGGAATCTCAAATCCTAGCTCTTGAAATGTGTCTTTACAGTCAGGCTCTCGGGTATAATGGCTCTTTTTGCCTTTGCATGTAAAAAAACTCTCTTTTGGCTCTCATTTTGGGGGGTTCTCTCTCTGATTGAAGGATCTCTTCTCAACTTCACTTCACTTCTCATCTTCCTCCAATATTTGCAATAATACTTCTACAAGTGAAGCTCTATCAAACTGAGGTCCCTCCAACATCCAACACTCTCTAGCAAGCATTCAACGGTGCATCTATGTGTTCAAGAGGGGGTTGAGACCTATTGGTAACACTCTCTTGCTCTTATATATTTATGAATTGATTATATCTCTTTTTTCATTTACTAATTAGTGGTTTGAGTTTTCCTCCTAAAGTGGGTATTGCTTTCACCACTTCCTTTTGTCTATTTCAATTACTCTATCTCTATCTATCTAGTTTTTCATGGAGGTGGGGACACCAAAATGGGGATTTTACTCCAATAAGCCTTGAAACAAACACAACCATTTTCCCCATCCATCTTGTGTGAAGGTTATCAAGGTGGAGCTTGGAGGAAGGATTCAAAAAATTGGTTGCTTGTAGGTCCTCTTTTAGCTCTATTTGTGCTTTCTCTTGCTTTTTGTTTCCTATCTTATTGTTTTGTTAAGAAAACCTTAGATTCTATGTTGAGCAATGAATTCCTAATCTTTCTGTTGAAGTCTTGAGTTCTCTATTGGTTAGGATTCTAGTGCATCCTTTAGACTCTAGAATGTCATGCTATTTTCTTGATTCCACATTATAGTCCTTTGGTCAAGAGCTCTTCCTTTAGAGGCAAAAATCTAGAAACTTTTCTCTTTTAGACCTTGAAGTAGTCCTGTATAATAATTAGACCATTGTATAGTTTCTCTTCAATTTCTTCATTCAACTAGTCTTTAGGTGGTTAAGGGAAGTTCACTCCCTAAGATTCTCTTGAGAATGAAGAGACTAGCGAGTTGAAAATCCCCCTTATCTCGCATTTTTGTGAACTTGGCATGAAATATGTCAGAGCTTTTTCTTCAATGTTAAATTAATTTCTATGATAATTCATTTTCTATGGAAGATTTTGATATGTTGGATTATGCTCAAGATTATTTCTTTGAAGCATGTTCCTTTATCTATAGCTCTTTTGAAAAATCCTCTTCTTCAGAAGCTGAAGAGTTAGTCTGCACAGCTTCTCCAAGTCCTATAAGAAACTATTTACCTAACTCTAGCTAGCCTCTCTCCTAAAAGGATTCATTCTTTTTTTGGAATTCCAAATCATAATGACTCACCATACTTATACTCAAGGTTCATAAAAGCTATAGACTCTACTTATAATGTTGTTTGGAATACATATGATACAAGAAGAAATAAGTATCTAACTTGGATCAACAATCTTCTATCTCTAAAACTCAACCTACTCAAATTCCTACTTCTTGGCCACCTTCTCAACAAAGTCTTCCTTCAACACCTAAACATGTGACTAAATCATGTGAGGATTGTGATCTTGTTGAGCAACTTCGTGTTACTATAGCTAATATCTCACTAGTAATGTCTTTGTGTTACTTCGTGTTAGTCCCCTTCTCAAGGGGGATACTAGTAAATTCTTCATGGATCCTAAGTCTCCCAAAAGGGTGGTTAAAATTGGGAAGTGCCCTTCTTAGAAGGAAGCTAAGGAGCACTCTGACCTTTTTCATTATCATTCTGATATCATTGCTTGGACATATGATGACATGACTGGTATTGATGAGTCTATAGTGGTTCACAATATATTTTTATGTCCTGATGGCAAGCCTATTATGCAAAAATCCTAAAAGATCAATCCCAAGGTTGCATTGTTAGTTAGCACCAAGAGAAAGAAGTTGTTAATAGCCGAATTTATCCATCCAAGTGACTACTCACCTTGGATCTTGAATATTGTTGTTGTTAGTAAACCTGTTGGTTCTATTCCTATATACATTAAATTTTGTGATCTTAATAAGGACTCTCTTAAGGATGATTTTATGTTACTTAATATTAATATGATTGTATATTTGACTACAGGACATACCTTGTTGTCCTTCATGGATGGATTTTCAAGCTACTATCAAATCTATATTAATCTAAAAGATTGGTATAGTACATCCTTCACTACCCCTTGGGGTACCTTTTATTATGTAGTCATTCCATTTCGGTTAAAGGGTATGTGCAGAATCATAATGGAAAAAACAGGCCCTTAAGTGGCAAAAAATTCAGAAAAATTAGAGTTAGGCAACTTGATGTAAAAATTTGAATAAGTTATATATATTATTTTAAAAATATGTAACAATAGAATATGTAGAAAATTGAATGTAGTTTCTAAACTACTAGGTTTGTTTAAAAAAAAAATCTATTTAGTGAAAATTTGAAATCTCAATGTAGTAGTACTTAAATTTCGGGGAAAAAAAAAGAAGTGGGTGTCTGTCTGACCACCCTAACCATAATAAAATGATAATATTTTTTTATAAGATTTTAGATATAAGTAGAGAACTCATGTCCCAATGTGATGCATATTTTTTAAAAATCCAAGTAAATAATTAATTATCAATTTTGTTTTAGAATTTTTAAAAAATATTAAAAACTTGTATGTCTAACCACCTTAACTTGGTCAAAACTCCATGAAATTAAATTTTTATTGTTTTAATCCTATAGTATGTGAAGCATAGAATGTGATGTTTTTTGAAAGCTATAGATGTTTTTCAATCAGCCTATCAATTAGGACTTTAGTCATAATTCAAATAGAAAATGAATAATAATTACTTATTAAATTCAAAGTAAGCATAATTTATATTGGTGGAAAGCTGAGAATCTCCTTTAAAAACCCTTTTTGTTTGATCAATTTTGGGTGAAAGAAAATTTGTTAGCCACATTCCCATCATATTGCCACTTTTTGGCCCATCATGATCCTACACATACCCTAAAGGATGCAGGAATAACTTACTAATGGGAAATGACCTTAAACTTTCATGACTTCATTCATAAGATTCTAGAAGACTACGTTAATGATATCTTTGAAAAATCCCTAACCTTTCAAGATCATGTAGGGAACCTTCGTCTTATTTTTTAAATACTTTGACTCTATAAGATGAAGCTCAATCCTCTAAAGTGTGTCTTCAATGTAGACATAGGTAAAGTTTTGGGATTCATAGTTTCTCATCGTGGAATTAAATTCAACATGAATAAGATTGATGCAATTGTTATCATGCCCCCACCTAGGAACTTTACTGAGCTATAGAGTTTACAAAGGAAAATTCAAATGATTCATAGATTAATATCTCAATTGGCTGACCGTACCCTTCCATTCACTTGTTTTTTTAAAAAGGATGTTCAATTTATATGGGATTGTGATTGCTAGGAAGCTTTCAAAATAATAAAAACTTATTTGGAAAATCCTCCTTTATTAATGTAGACAATGTAGGATACACCCTTTTTGCATTACCTTGCCACATCACCATATGCCTTGGCAGCTTTATTGGCTCAATATGATGATGATGGGAAAGAAAGAGTGGTCTACTACATTAGTCGTTTGTTGGTTAATTATGAAACTTTTTATTCTCCCATGGATAAGAAATGTATTACTCTTATCATTGTGACATAGAATTAAAGACACTATCTTCTTCATGCTAAAACACATGTTATTGTGAAAAGTGATCTTGTAAAGCATCTCTTCTCTAGTTCCCACCTTTCTAGGAGGCTAGCGAAGTGGGTAATGTTGCTTTTTGAGTTTGACATAAAGTTTGTTACTTAGAAATAAATAAAAGGTCAAGTGCTTGTTGATCAATTGGTAGATGCTCCTTCACCTTGCTCCTTCCCTAGTTCAGACTTATTCCCTTATGAGAATATTTTTGTAATCAATCATGACCTTGTATGGAATATTTATTTTGATGGATTGAGATATTAGACTGGCTCCAGAGTGGGAAGAGTTTTAATCTGGCCTCAAGGTAAGTCAGTCCCTCTCTCCTTTATATTAGACTTCCCTTGCACCAACAATATTGTTGAGTAAAAAGTCCTTTTTTGTTGGCTTGCATTCCACGATCATGCTAAAGATAAAACATCTTTGTATACATGGTGACTTTGAGGTTTTCTGAATATCGAGCCTTTGATTTTTCTTTGCTTAATAGATTCTCCTCTTTCACAATAGATAGTGTCCCTAGGAAGGAAAAATGATATGTGGATTCTATGGTGAGTGCCACCTCCCTAGCACCTTTAGATAAGGATATGAAAGAATACTACTTCATGGTTCATGTTCTTCAGTCTTCCACTTTTTCTTATCAACCTAAATCCAATGCTCTTGTGTGTTTTCACATGGACTCCAAAGAATGGTATTCTAACATGTACAACTATCTGAAGAATGTAAATTTTCCTAATGATGCAACAAAAAATGATCGCACTTGTATACGAAAGCTTTAAGTCCATTATGTTGTCTTATTGGATGATCTTTGGGTATGTGTAGGATCATGATGGGCCAAAAATTGGTGATATGATGTGTATGTGTAGGGTATGTGGCTGACAACTTTTTTTTACCCAAAATTGATGAAATGAAAATGGTTTTTAAAGGAGATTCTCAGCTTTCCAACAATAAAAATTATGCGTTACTTTGAATTTAATACATAGTTATTATTTATTTTATATTTGAATTACGACTAAAGTCTTGATTGATAGGCTAATTGAAAAAACATCTATAGCTTTCAAACAGTATAACATTTTTTGAATCTGAAACATGTGTGACACTCTATGCTTCACATACTATAGTATTAAAAAAAATGAATTTCATGAAGTTTTGACCAAGTTAAGGTGGTCAGACATACGAGTTTTTATAATTTTTAAAAACTTCTAATAAAAAATTCATAATTAATTATTTACTTGGAAAAAAATTACAAAAAAATATGCATAACATCAGGAAATAAATCCTCTACTTAAATATAAAATCTTATAAAAAAATATTATCATTTTATTGTGGTTAGGGTGGTCAGATAGACACCTTATTTTTTCCCTGAAATTTAAGTACTACTGTATTGAAATTTCAAATTTTCACTAGATAGATTTTTTCTTTTTTAAAATAAACCTAGTATTTTATAAACTACATTCAATTTGCTACATATTCTATTCTTACATATTTTTGAAATAATATAGATAACTTATTCAAAAAAAATCGTTAAGTTTCCTAACTCTAATTTTTCTAAATTTTTCGCCACTTAAGGGCCTATTTTTTCCATGATGATCCCGTACATACTCCTTTATCATAAATATTAAAATAGATTTCTTCTCTGATGTCTCACTAAAGAAAAAATACCACTATCCCTTAAAGAAGCCCACTCAGGTTCTGAGGGTGGAGACTTTGGTGATAAATCCCTGGTGTGAAAAATTGATCCACATGGGGTACCTATGGAAAATGATGGAACAAGACACTTTTGATGTTGTTACGAAGTGCCCACAATGTCAAAAAATAGTGATCTCATTCACACTTCTGCACAAGAGTTACAAAACCAAACCTATCATTTACATTTTTTCAAATGGGTGTTGGATATTATAGAAAAGATATCACCTCCTCCTTTTGAAGGACACACCTTTATTATCACCACCACAAATGACTTCATGAAGTGGGTTGAAGCTATCCCACTTCAATCTACGAAAATTGAAGCTATTTGTAGCTTCTTTCTAAATAACATCATTTCTCTCTTTGGATTTCCTTCTACACTTGTCTTTGACAATGGCACACCATTCAAGAACAAGGAAGTAATGAAATTCCTGGAGAAGTTCCACATTCAACATAGATTTTCTACACCATATTATCTACAATCTAATGGCCAAGTGGAAGCATATAATAAGACTCTTGAGCTCATTCTTCATAAAAAAGTAAACAAACATGGTAAGGATCAGTATTTTCAATTAACATATGCTTTGTGGGCCTATTGCACAATTGTTCATACGATGACAAGAACAACACCCTACAACCTCGTGAATGGTGCCAAAACTATCATTCCTTTAGAGTTGGAAATTCCATCATTGTGGGTTTCTTGTAAAAGATTAATTAATGACAAGACCTACCAATTTAATCATTTTCATTATCTTGAGATGTTTGATGAGCATCGCTTGCAATCCCTTGACCATCTTAAAGTTTATCAACGATTGTTATCTAGACAATATAATCAAAATGTACTCCCTAGGACTTTCAAGGTAGGTGGTCTATCTTTCTATGAGAACTAGAGAAATGTAAATGTGTCACCTGATCAAGGAGGAAACTTTAGTCCTAATTGGCTAAGCCCTTACATTATAATCTTCGTGTATGCTTCAAGTGCTTATGGGTTATCATCCATGGATGGGATTCCTATAAGAGAACCTATTAGTTAAATCCATCTTCATCGATACTATGTGTAGTATTTATGTGTCACATGTGCAATTCTTACTCTTTAAGGGTTGTAACATTGCATACTTTGACATTCCTTCATTAACATATTGTGATTTTTTTTTTGTTGTAATGCAACCACATGTGTGTGTGAGAGAGACATACATACATTTTTTTTACTATATTGTGTACCTATACATTACATTACATCTTTTTAGGAAATTAGATCATCATTATATTTAATTAACATACATCGATGTGTGTTTGTTAAATCATGATAGCATCTACTCTAGATATACATTCATATATATAAAATCCATAGCATGAACATACATGAAAGTAAGGGACATACACATTACATAAAGAATGCCATAATTTTAGAATCAGCATCTCATGTGTATATACATATAAATATCAATGTCGTGTACATGTATCATGCCACTATCGTTAAAAAATGAGTGGTTGTTGTATATGTTTATCAGTGTCTATACTTAAAAAATAATCTACAAAATATATGTCATGACTACAAAAATGATGTACAAAAAAGGCTCTCTAAGCCCTAGGCCTATGGCTCCCAGAGCCCTATGCTCTAGCTATGGTTGTATCTAGGGTCAAGATTGCATAATGGAGATCAATTGGGTGCAATGTGAGCATGAGATGGACATGGACACATGCATCCCCCTCATCTCTCCCTTAATGGAGGAAATATGAACATGGGCTTGGATGAGATCCTCCTGCAATTTCTAATCACCTACTAGGATCACTATTGTTGGTTGCTCCATGAGGTCATCAATGGATTTGTAGGGCATCATTTGCCTACTCAACACCATTATCCCTTGTCATGGCTAGATCTTGCTTAACTAGTTCTATCCTTAGCTCCCTTGATAGCTGATCTTATTATCCTAATAGAGTAGTGTCATTCGTGGTCCTCTACATAATCTCCACTTACGCCTCCTCATAGGTAGTCCTAAGGTGGGATACCAACTCAAAAATATTGGCATGACACCTCATTGAAACTAGCCGATAAGAGTCTAGGACTGCCCCTTGATAGGCACAGTATGGGCCACCTCTTATATGCACTAGAAAAAAAATATAGTCCATCCCTGTGTATCCACTACAACCACAAAGAGATGAAGAATATTACTATCATGAGATGGATAGATACAAAACTAAAAATAAAAATATATATATACATGATATGAAAACTAATAGTACTAAAATTAAATTACATATTGTGACTGCTATACCTAGATCCCCTCATTCCTAGTATGGATTAGGAGGAGGAGGGGTGCTAGGCCTCACATCACCAACATCATGAGTTTCCCTAGGTGCTATCAAGGATTCCATTGGGATAAGGAGTGGTACTAGGGAAACCAATGAAACTAGGATAGCCACTATAGGAGAGGAAATCCTTTGCTACTACCTTTGTGTTGGTGATGCCACTCTAACCTCAGCCTAGTCATATTTCTCTTATTGAGGCTCCTCCTACTATTGCTACTCTTGCCCTCCCTCACCACTTTGAGCCCTCCATCTCTTCCCTAGTGGTTCTAGTTGTGCATCCCCTTGTAGGCTAAAATCCACCATCGAGGCATCCATCATAAATATCGGTGTTGGAAAGTGTGCTACCCACCATGTTGGAAAGCCCCTCTGAACCCCTACATTATCTACCATAACCATTGTAGATAGATCTTGATCATCAACATTTTCATCCAAAAGTATGGCATTTGTAATTGTGGGACATAAATAGTCCCCTAGTTATACAACACTTCGAACAACTTGGGTGTATGTGTGGACTATCAAGCGAATGGTTTAAATGTGACCATGTTGCTGCATAATTTAGCTTTGGTAGTATGGCATAATCACAAAATTTGTGCAACCCAAAATAAAATGTTCACGCTATAGGTTTTGAAGGAATCTGTAATCATCAACCCAACAGAATAGCCTATGGGGTCTCTATCTAATTTGATATATTGTCAATGTATCAAAATATAATGGCCAAAACTATAGATCTCCATGGTGCCACTACCACACAAGCTCATACATGTGAGCCAAGGGCACTGTATAATCCCACACTCAAGGATAGCCCTTCTTCCTTGTGAGAGTGATGTGTGTGAAATCCCACACCTATAGTAGTGTGCATGTGGTGAGGCTTTTGTACTTGTAATGGATGTAGCTCCTTCACTTATGATAGAGATGCACAAGCATGTTGCACTCCCATGCAAACACCATATGATCCTCCACCATCTCAAAAATGGTATGGATGAGGCCCCCTTACAGGTGATAGCTTCACCCGTCTATGGTGACTCCTATGGCCACAATGACCACCATGACCTAGTGTAATATGGGTGTAGTTGTATGGGCTTGCTTGAACCATTGGGTGTAAATCTACCTAGTCCAATCCCTATTTTCCATCTAGTTGGAGTAGTAGTGAACACCCTCTGATTTCTCTCATATCAAACACATATTATCGAACTCCACCCGCTAGCAATGGATGGGAAGGCCAAGGTTGTTGTAGACATCCTATAGTGTCATGGTCATCTCTCTATTTGGTAACTAGAAGCTTGATGTGGTGGCATCCCACTTCTCGATCACGACCATTAGCATCATGTTGTGGTATAACATCTCTGGCATAGTGTACATGTGCCAGAGACCAACATGTTGTAGGTGTGTAACCTTGTCATCTAATAGATAGTCCCCCTGCCTTCTAAGTAGGTGAAGCACCCACCCACCAAGATGCTCCTTGATCTCAAGGTAGTCCTACGTAAAATGAAATTTTTTAAGTCAAAACATAGCCTGCTAAGAACACTCTCAAAAAAGATTAAGATATTGGGGGATAGATTCACATCGCATAAACATCTGTGCATTACACCAATGTCTCAATCGACTATTGAAGGTGCCAGGATGACAATGTTTCTTGGTGATGATAATCCTAGTGCACACAAAGGAAGCATGTGCACATCCAAGATGCCAAAGCTACTCTACATCTAAAAACTAGCTAAAATGATTAAAAATACACAAATGAAGAGGTTTTGAGGCCTACCTAGTTCACCTCAAGACCCTCAGCTATGTGGGATCATAACTAATCCAATCTAGGTGCCTCATACTCTCATTTTCTTAGCCTTTTTCTGATTTTTCTCTCAATAAATTCAACAAAATATTCATAATGAATAGTGAAAATGACCCTTCTAGGTGCCTACCATGGTATATATAGGCCCCACGGGGCCTAGTTTTTCTTGAGTTTTTGGCTCCCTAATTTCTCCTAATTTTACCCCACATAGCTAAGGGAAAACATAGGAGGGGTAAAATAATCATTCTTCTCGTCATTATAGCTTCTTTTGATTTTTAGGACTGAACTTTTTACAGAACAAAAAATTATGTGATTTTTCATGACACACGTATTTCTCGCTGAGTTCGATCAGTGGGGGCATGTTTCGTATCAACTGGCTTGACCTCTGTAGTACCTTTTTTGCAATGAAAATCCATAAAAATTCTAATTTTTGGTGGAATTTTCTTTTTTCTACTTTAGTGTGTCTAACTTTTCCAAAATCGGGCCCACTTAAGTGGGGAAAAAAATGTAATGTCACAAAATTGTACCTAGGCACAATTTCACATTTTAACCACTTTTCCTAGCATTTATGACACCTAAACACATTTATGGCAGGAGCCTCATGGGTAAAATTTTATGATTCCAACTCCATGTGTTCCAATGCTAAAACAATAGTAGTTTGTCGACCCATTTATCAAAAACTAGAATTTTGGACACCTACAAGGTGCATGGACATTTGTGAGGTGCACTAGTGTCCTAGTGGTTTTCTGAGTTTGAAATGAGGAATCTCAAATCCTGGATCTTGACATGTGCCTTAAATGCAGTTAGGCTCTCAGACGTAACACCTCTTTCCACCTTTGCATGCAATAAAACTCCCTTTTGGCTCTCATTTTGGGGGGGTTTTCTCTCATTGAAGGATCTCTTCTCAACTTCACTTCACTTCTCAGCTTCTTCCACTCTTTGCAATATAACTTCTACAAGTGAAACTTTTTTGATTTAGGTCCCTCCAATAGCCAACACTCTCTAGAAAGAATTCAATGATGCATCTATGTGTTCAAGAGGGGGTCAAGGCCTATTGGTAATGCTTTCTTTCTCTTATCTATTTTCCAATAGATTAGATCTCTTTGTTCATTTACTACATAGTGGTGTGGGTTCTTCTTGGGTATGTGCAGGGTCATCATAGAAAAAATAGGCCCTTAAGTGGCAATTTTTTTAGAAAAATCAGAGTTAGGAAACTTGACATAAAAATTTTAATAAGTTATCTATATTATTTCAAAAATATGTAAGAATAGAATTTGTATCAAATTGAATGTAGTCTATAAACAACTAGGTTTTTTAAAAAAAAAAATCTATTTGGTGAAAATTTGAAATTTTAATGCAATGGTACTTAAATTTCAGGGAAAAAATAAGAAGTAGGTGTTTGTCTAACCACCCTAACCACAATAAAATGATAATATTTTTTTATAATAATTTAGATACAAGTAGAGGACTCATGCTTCAATGTGATGCATATTTTTAATTTTTTTCAAAGTAAATAATTAATTATGAATTTTTTATTATAACTTTTTTTAAAATAATAAAACTCGTATGTCTAACCACCATTACTTGGTCAAAACTTCATGAAATTAATTTTTTCTTTTTTTAATCCTATAGTATGGAAAGCATAGAATGTGATGCATGTTTTCGATTCAAAAAATGTGATACTATTTGAAAGCTATAGATGTTTTTCTTTCAGCCTATCAGTCAGGACTTTAGTCATAATTTGAATAGAAAATGAATAATAATTACTTATTAAATTCAAAGTAAAGCATAATTTATATCGGTGGAAAGCTGAGAATCTCCTTTAAAAACTCTTTTCATTTTATCAATTTTGGGTAAAAAAATAGTCGTTAGCCACATACCCATCATATTGCCACTTTTTGGCTCATCATGATCTCACACATACCCTCTCCTAAAGCAGGGATTGCTTTCACCACTTCCTTTAATCTATTTTGATTACTCCCTCTATATATTTATTTTTCTATGGAGGTGGGAAAACCAAAATAGGGGTTTGATTGTAGCAAGCACCAAAATAGCCCCAACATTTTTCCTCGTTTCTCTTGTGTGCAGGTTGTCAAGGAAAATCTTGGAGGAAGGATTCAAACAACTGGATACTTGTAAGTCCTCTTTTAACTCTTTTTGTGCTTACTCTTGCTTTTTGTTTCCTATCTTATTCTTCTATTAAACAAACCTCAAATTATATGTTAAGAAATGAAGTTCTAGTCTTTCTATCCAAGTCTTGAGTTCTCTATTGCTCGAGACACCAATAGGTCCTTTGGACTCTTGTGTGGCATACTCACATCCTAATTCTACATTGTAGTTGTTTGTTCAAGAGCTCTTCCTTTGGAGGAAAAACTCTAGAAACCTTGCTCTTTCAAACCCTATAGCAGTCTTGTATAATAATTAGTCCATTTATAGTTTCTCTGCAAATTCTTCATTCAACTAGTATTGAGGTGGTGAAGGGTAGTTTGCTCACTAGGATTCTCTTAAGAATGAAGAGACTCATGAGTAAAAAATTCCCCTTATCTCACAACAACTTCTCAGATTACCTACAAGAGGTGTTCAATGCAAAATAAATCTACCTTTGGCATAGCATGAAGATTTGAAAAGAAAGAGATCGCTTCATTGGAAATTTCCTCTTCTTTGTACAAAATTTTTCCATTAGTTGCTTTTAAAAATCTTATCCTACTTCTACTTCCATGTTTAAGGGTTGAGTTATGGAAATATTTAGTATTCTTATCTCCTTCCGATAGCCATTGTATCATAGATTTATGTTTCCAAAAAACTTCTTCCTTCTATTTTATTTTAAACCATTATATTCTTAGCTCCCTTTCTTCATTGCAAATAGTTTCATTAGTTTCTCCATGCTCGATTTTCTCTTGGATTTCCTTTAACTTGAGATTCAAGGAATTCTTACTATGGAAAATATTTCCAAAAGATAATTTACTCCATATTTTTACATGGTCTTTGACTTTGTTTAGTTTACTCACTAAAAAAAACATAGGGGTACTAGTACATGGCTCATTCTACCAACAATCCACTAAGGTTTTGAAATCTGGATGCAGTGTCCACATTATCTCATATTCAAAAGGGAAAGGTCCTTTCACCACTTTTTCATCCCAATTTCGGAGGAGAGTGCTATGACTTGAGCCTATTCTCGAGAGATAACTAAGAGAGAGGTCCTAAAAAATACTCCAATTTGAAGAAATAATAAATTGGTCTATTTTAACTTGAATAAGGTAGTTACTGAGTTGCCTATTCAACTAGGTGAACAATGTACCAGTGAGAGGAATATCCATAAGGCCCATAGAGTTAATGAATCCTACCAAATCTAACATGCTTTCTAAGAAATCATCCAATCCTCCTTGCTTCTTTGAGGGATACAATGGAGAGTTAAGGTTCTTCCCTAACATCTAGAAGTCATCCTTTCTATTATTAATTTTGATTTCTAACATCTCCCAAAGACAAATTCTATCTAGGTTCATATTAAGACCATTGATATTTATTAAATTCCATTAAAATATAAGTAGCCTTATCTTCAAAGGATACCATCAATTAATTTTTATATCTAAAACCAAAGGAACCAAAAATTCTAGTAGGGTTTGAGCAAGTAGCAATCAAACTCGGCGCCTCATGAAAATCACTAACAGAAAAAATAACATTATGCCAAAAACATCTAATAGATTTTTCAAAAGTATCCTCCTTCATTTTAGTTTCCTCTATTAAGATGATATAAAGTTTTAGATCTATTAAGCATATTTTTAAAATATTTTTATAGGGTCCATTTAAATCCCGTATATTTTGAGAAATTAACTTCATTACAAACTGAGGTAAAGCAGTATCACCTTGATACCGATTACCAAAGGGGAAACCCCCCTTAAGTAATTTCTTTGCCGACTTGTTCCCAAAAATGGAGTCAAAAGTTTTATGTTTTCTTGAAGCAACATCTCATGTTGTGTCTTTGTTCCTTAACTCCTTCAGAGGTGGCCTACCCACTTTGTTTCCTCCTCCAACATCTGACTTATTTGTCTTTTTTTATTTGGTTTGGATTTGGCTGCAATCTTCCTCCCCAAGGTCATCCTTGAGGAATGGGTAAGAAATCTAGTTTCTAAAAACCAAGATAAGACTATTCATTGAGTTTAAGTTAAAAACCAAAGCAAGGAAATAAACATGTAGTTGTTTCTTTGCAAAAGAAAAAGGGAAAGAAGAGTGTGACTATTGATCCAACTGGGTAACCAACTGTGCTTTCTTAGAGGGAAAAATGTTTTCCATATGGGGGAACAAAAAATTACCATATTTTTTATAAATACCACTTTGATTCAAAACTCTCAACTTGTAGGGCACCATTTAAATCAAAATGGGATATCACTAGCACACAAACATTGTCATGGAATAAAGATTCCATATCCTCTTTGTTAACAAAGTTAGCCACAAGGAAATCTTGAGTAAGCCCGTTGTCCTCACTAGAAGTAGGTAAGGAAAGAGAAATATTTGGAGGAATAAAAAAATCCAGTTCCCCATGAAATGAAGAAAATATGAGTTATGTTTGGGTTGTTGGAAGGTTTTATCCTATTTCCTTAGAGTTTCACTCAGGGAAACCCTAGAGATCTCAATCCAAGGATAGAATGAGGGAAAGAGATTTGCTTAAGGTTTTCCTAGGGTATGTTTAGAAACTAAAGAGGGGTTGACCACCAAGCTATGGATTGGAAAGACAAGTAACATGTAAAACTTAATGATCCAATTTTATGCTATGTAGAACTCAAATGAATGACCTAGAAATGAATGTAAATCAAAACAAAAAAATTAGAAGACATAGAGGTGCACCTGGAAACCTGTTGTAGCTAGCATGAAGAGTTGAAATGATAAAAAAGATAAAATTAATGCACATTGGTACTCATATGCTAGGATGGGGGATTTAGTCCCAGATTAGGGTTTCTAGGTAGGAATAGAAATCTAGTAGTGACAAGTCTAGAAATCTTGAAATATGGAAAAATGACTGTACTAGGACTCACTCTAGAAGTGGCATATCAATCTTCCATGGATTTTTTGGATCAAGATCTAAATCTAGTCTTCAATGTCTACACTTTCCTCCAATCCTAATTTTTGGGTCTAAAATGCTAAATTTTTCTCTATAGATGTCTTTTTGTGATCTTGTGAACAAGGTGAAAACTTTGGCAACTTGAATACTTCTCTAAATCTTGGTCTTCAAAGTATCTTAAACTTAGGTCTACAAATCACAAATTAAAGAGAGGGGAAAATGTTGTTTTCTTAGTGGGTAGGGATTTTCCTTGGTCAAATATAATTTTGGTAATAAAACCTTGAAATTAAATGAAATGGAAAAGAGGAATGATGAATGAACAAATATGTAATGTTGTAACTCACCAAACTATTGAATAAGATGATTCAAACATGTATGAAATTTCTATAAAGAATGTCGATCTTGAATCTTTCTTCAATGTAGTAGATATTGACTTCAATGCTTGCTTGAATCATAAAACACTAGATCACAAATTTTAGCTCAAAAATTATAAACATGATGCATGATGACTTTGACATGATGCTTGGTACTTGAATAATGCTCCAAAACACTTGATAATCAATTCCTAAAGGCTCTTGAATTCTCTTGTGAACTCAAATTTTCTATAATGCATGAATACTCAAGTTTCTAGGAGAAAACATGTGAAATAACCTTGTATTAATACATGTTTATGCCAAATTTCCCAAAATTACAACACTATAAGCCGACATTAGATCCAGGAGAATAAAATCCCACAAATAATTTGAATTTAATTTAGGTATAAGCTAAGCGAGACTCATACACAAGTTATAGCATATGAGTCCCATTAGGCTAATCTTGAGACACATTTTTCAAGAAAGGATTAGATTAATGTGAAATCCATATTAGGGCCTCAAAACCTACGTGGGATCCATATGTCCAAGGTTGCGTATGAGTCCCAAATCACTATATTTGGGCCATACAATCCAAAAAAAAAAAAATTATGATTGGATGTTGGTTTATGTCAAGATTATCCTTGGAAAGATGCATTAATTAAGGCTCGTGAATTTAAAATAAAGCCAAATAAGGCATAAAAAAGCCAAATTAATTAATAAAAAAACTAGATCACTATGAAAATGAAAGAAAAAAAATTACAACACCCTAAATAAGGTACAATTATGTCCATTTAGTTCACAAGGGCCCAAATAAGTGTGAAAATGTAAAGGGATACATTTTTCTACACTACATTTAGCCCCCACTTTAGTGAGAGGAGAAACTTACTTTAGACTCACACTAAAGTAGCTAAAGTTGCATCAAGAGGGATTCAAATGAACCAATGCTATTGAGATAGGATGAAAATGATCGAGAGGGTTGCACAAGCCCCCAAGATTAAGATCTTATGACAAACCAGCATAGACACAAAAGAAGACACATGAAAAACAATGTAAGGAAAAATAACAAGGCACAAGCATACACTAGCAAAGACAAAGAGAAAGGAAAACAGAAAAAAAAAGGGGTGGATCAAGCTTCAAAAATTTATCCCACATGTTGTGGATCAGATCTAATTTGTTTGTTTGAAAAAAAAAATGCATGTGCACTCTGAGGCAACGAAACTTCAGGTTGTTCATTAGGAGAGCATCCAAAAGGGTGAGACACATACACATGTAGATGATATGCAATCACATAGACAAGCAAGTGGCTATGGGAAATTTATGCCTAAGTTTGGCTTCTCATTCAAGTAGACCAAAGCTATACCTCCTGATAACTTTGATAAGGCACCACACATAAATGAATTTTGAGCTTCATGAGGCAAGAAAATCTTCGTATGCTTGAAACTCACGAAAAAAAAAGATGGCTCCACTAGAAAGCAAAGTGTGTTATGCAAGGTGGCTATATAATAAAAAATGTTAAAAGTGTAAGACACGTTCAAAGGAGTCTTTCTTAGTTCATGTAAGGTCTTAACTCAGGGAACAATAAACATAATGTCTCAAGAGAGGACCAATCAAAGAATAAAATATTCACAACTTAGGGGATGTAGTGTGTTTCATCAAGCCACTAAGAGGAATGTAATATGCTAAGAGAGATCATGATCTTGAGGGACATCACACATAATTTCACCACAAAGTGAAAGACACATCACATGAAGTAAGAAGACTATACAATGAAACATGAAATGCAAAAGAATAATTCCAATGTATGGCCCAACTTTAAAAATATTACTAAAAATCATGTGTGAGAAATTAATTTAAAATATAAAATGATAAATGCTAATAATAAAAAGGACATGAGATCTTAGTTGGAAAGCCCTATGCCATATCGTATGTTTCCAAATAAAGTTGCATAATGAGAAAGAGAAGAGGGTTTTGCCCCAAAATAAAATTCCAATTACATGAAGGATCCATGAGTTCAGGGTCAGTATGTTAATACAATATTTTTAGGAGAGCTCATAACTATCATCATTCCCCAAATACTCATGGAATAGGAAGAATGACACAAAGAGAGTGAAAACAAAGAAAAAACTTTGAGGTCAACATGGAAGAGAGATGAATATCTTAACACCTTGCATTATCGCCAAAAGGAAAACACAAGAAAAATGAAATAGAAAAAGAAAAAGATTTTGGGTCAGGGTATGTGCAGGATCATGATGGGCCAAAAAGTGGCAATATGATGGGTATGTGGCTGATGACTATTTTTTAACCCAAAATTGATGAAACAAAAGGGTTTTTAAGGAGATTCTCAACTTTCCATCGATATAAATTATGCTTTACTTTGAATTTAATAAGTAATTATTATTTATTTTCTATTCAAATTATTAGTAAAGTCCTAATTGATAGGCTGATTGAAAAACATCTATAGCTTTCAAACAGTATCACATTTTTTGAATCCAAAACATGCATCACATTCTATGCTTCGCATATTATAGGATTAAGAAAAGAAAATTTGAATTTCATGAAGTTTCGACCAAGTGAAGGTGGTTAGACATACATTTTTTTATATTTTTTTAAAATTTGTAATAAAAAATTCATAATTAATTATTTACTTGGAAAAAATTTACAAAAGAATATGCATCACATCATGGTACGAGTCCTCTACTTATATCTAAAATCTTATAAGAAAATATTATCATTTTATTGTGGTTAGGGTGGTCAGATAGACACCTACTTCTTATTTTTTCCCTGAAATTTAAGTACCACTGCATTGAAATTTCAAATTTTCACCAAATAGATTTTTTTTTTTAAAACAAACCTAGTAGTTTAGAAACTACATTCAATTTGCTACAGATTCTATTCTTACATATTTTTGAAATAAAATAGATAACTTATTCAAATTTTTATGTCAAGTTGCATAACTCTGATTTTTCTGAATTTTTTACCACTTAAGGGCTTGTTTTTTCCATGATGATCTTGCACATACCCATCAACATGGAAGAGACATGAATGTCCTGATGCCTTGTGTCATCCCCAAAAGGAAAACACAAGAAAAGGTTTATGAAATATAGAACAATGTAGATACAAATAGACAAATGTCACAAAGAGAGATATACAACAAACATAATAGTATGGGGGATTATATTATGCACATGCAACAACACACAAAACATGAAAGGAAAATAATGCAAAAGACTAGTAAGGCACATGCAAGTCAACCCATTAGCGGTTCGTCAATATCCCAATTGTGTTCATCGAATATATGTGGTGGAAAAATAGCCAAAGGGACAATAGCAGGTGTCAAACTAGGGTTATAACCAAGTTCAACACTCTTCCTATGGGAATTATCATTTAAGCTCATAGAAGAAGAAAATAATGTATTCATTTCATTGTACACTTTTTCATCAATTTTAGAAACCTCATCCTTATCATCTAATTTTATCACAATGGGAGGTTGAATGATAATGTCTAAAGAAGGATTAGCTTCTGTTGTGGTATAGGATCCTTTTGTTGTAGTGAAGAGGGAGACTCATCGTGTATTCCTTCAATCAAGATTGGATTTTTATTTTCTATATTGTTTTCTTCATTTAACCTTCGAGAAAGAGCACAATGTTTAAGCCTATGCTCTCTAGAATTTATGTTTCTTTTATTAAGATTTTCAAGTTGTGTTTGTGTAGGAGTAGGTTTATCAACAATAGGTTTCTTTTCTTCCCTAAGGAGATGGAAAAAAGGAACCACGGAAGTTTGTTCAACCACTTTCTCTTTATATTTCTAAACTTTCTTTAGCATAGGAAGCATGACGAGATTGTTTTCTTTGTCTCTTGGTCTTTTGTAGGAAATAAGAAAAGGATCTATCTTAGGTTGGTCTTGGTTTTTTGGACTGCCTTTAGTTTTAATCATGGTTTCATCAAGGATGGTAGGATCAATCATAGGTTGAGGCATGTTTGTGATGGATAGTTTTTCTATACATTTTACCTTAAAATTTGGATAGGATTTGAAAAAGAAGTCTTCTCAAGGTTTAATAGGTTTCATAGGTTCAGAGAAAAGGAAATCTAATGAAAATTTTCCATGTGAAGAAAAAGGGTTAAAACCACTATGGTGTACAGTGAAAATTTCATTGTCAAAGGGAAAATTTAAGCATTTATGCACAACCAATGGGATGGTTTCCATGGAGCATAGCCATGGGTAACCAAGCTTCACATGGAAATGATTTGATGTCAAGATGATGGAGAATGAGACATATAATTTTTTTGGTCCTATTTGTAAAGGAAGGGTGATTGATCCTATTGTAGCAAAAGCAAAACCATCATGTGTCTTTATCCATGCTTTCAATTTATCATATGTTTCTCAATAGATTTCATGCACAAGTAAGAATTCCTAGGTGATCACATTCTCTCCACATATGGGATCAATTAATATCCCATTAGTGGGCTTATCATTGATTCGATTGGCTATGTAAAGATGACCATTAGGTGTATTTCTAATTCTATCTTTAGATGAGAAAGAAATGTCAAGAGGCTTCTTAGTTCTGCTCTTAAGAGGTTTAGATTCTATCAACACAATTAAACCATTTTTAATAGTATCCATATTCATAGGACTAGTATCCATAAGATCTTGTTCAATAGTATCCATGTTTTCATCATCCGTGTCAACATTCATCACATCATTCTTTGTAGTTTTTGAAGCTTTTTCAAATGAAGTATTATGTTTTGGCATAGGTTTGGTAGAGATTTGCATGTTTTGGTTGGGAAGGGCAACAAAATTATTTCCTTGACCAGTAACGTACCTCCAATTGAAAGTTGACTAGAATTAATGAGATCTTGTACAAGATGTTTAAGATGCTTACAATGTTCTATGTCATGTAAATTTTTTGGTGATAATGGAAATAATAATTTTATTTAAAGTTTGGAGGTAAAGGCTTATTAAGATTAGGAGTTTTAATAGGAGGCAAGGTAATCATTTTTTTTTTCTTAAAGTTGTGACATTATGTTATGGAGGGTATTGGATAAGGGAGTGAATTTCTTAGTCAGATCCCCAAATGCAAAAGGCATCTTCCTTATATCGGTTACTTGGGTATCAACATGTTGATTTTTTTTTGAGGGGGATTTAGTTGAATAAAGACTTTATTATGTTTTTGAAAAGCTTGATAATTTTTTTGGTATGTGGATTTGAATTTCTCAGGATGGCTAGAGGTGGATTTTGTGTCAAGAATACTAACCGAGTTTTGATAATCATGAAGGGAAGTACACAAGTGTATGAAGGAGGGGAACTTTATCATGGTAATCTTATCTTGTATCTTGGTTTGCAAGTTCTCAATGAACATACTTTGAAGGTGAGGGTCAAGAATCTTTACATTGATTTGGGAATAAAGCGATTGGTAGCATAAAATAAAGTCAGTAATCTTTTCATCATGTTTTTGCTTACACCTCATCAAATTTTCTAATGTCATCTCAGGATTCATGTGCACTTGGAATTTTTTTATAAATGCCTCAACAAGTTCATTGAATGAACGAATTGTGTTATTTGGTAATGAGGACAACCATTCTAAGGTAATCTCCTTCAAGGATCTAGCAAAAATATTAGCTAGGAGCTTATCCTCAAGAATAAAGTCACTACATAAGGTAGTATAAGCAAAAAAATGGTTAGAAGGATCTCCTTTCCCCCCATATTTCTCAAATATAGGCACCTTTATACCTTGTGGCATCAACGTTCTCAATATCTCCAAGGATAAGGGATTGTTTTTAACATAGTATGTAGGTTTCCCATTTTGATTTTGGTTTATTGTGGAAACTTGATTTTGAAGGGATAAAACTATTTGCACAAGTTGATTTATAAGGGTGTCATTGGTTTTGTTTTGAGAAAAAGGTGAATATGGTGGAGGTTTATATGTGTTCGAGGAGCAGTGGATAAAATTATTATGGGAGGGAAGGTGGTAGAAGACATTATGTGCAATGCCACAAAGGTACTAGGAACGCTAGCGGAAATAACCAAGGAAGAATGACATTAGTAGTAGGTTGTATTGTTGTTGTAACTTGAGCATTGGTATAGGTAGGAATAGTGGCAATAGTTGTGGGAGGAGGAATTTTAATTCCTCCTTGGCTTTGGACATTGTTTAAAGGTAAAGCACAACTAGTGGTTGAGGTAAAACATTTCCAAAAAATATAAACTATGTTGCACACAAGATCAACTCTGTTTTCACTTTCAATAATGCTATGTATGTAATATATGATAGGGATAACTATGGTTGAATTTTTTTTTGTACTTATTTTATTTTGTAGGTTTGATAAGTCTTCATGAATTTGGATTATGTTTTCTTTTGGAATACTACCAACCATTATTTCAACATTTGTCACACTACTTGAAGGTAAATAGTTATCAAAGGTATGGTCCATATGTAATGAACTAGTGTCAACACTAGTAGTGAAAGAGCTAGATAACCCAAGATACATGACAATTGTGCTATTGCGGGATGACATGAGTCTCAAACTTCATCTCACAATAGTATTAGCAATATAAAACCAAGATGAAAAGCTCATGCTAGGGACAATCAATGAAATGAAAGATGCAATGAACACAACATAAACACTATGCTCTAATTCTGATTCAAATGAAATTAAGCAATGAAATGAAGAAAACAAAAAATCTACAAACTGAAACACATAACTAACAAAAACAAATAGAAACACAGAAACAATTTTTTTAATGCTGGAAAAAGCAGTTTAAGATTTGAAACGAGAATAAATTTCCTAGAGGGGAACATTAGTCCCAATCAGGGATTTTTTTAGGGATTTAAATGTTGAAAAAAAATCACCATAGAATACTTAGAAACTAGGAAAGACAACCTGTACTAGGGCTAAATCACCTAGAGGGGTGTATGAGTCCCATATAAGGGTTTTTGCATAAATTTCAAAAAATTCTAAGTGATTGTTATGTTTTTTGGTTTAAATGATGTCTAGGATAAGTGCAAATGCGAATTTTAGATGAAATTCAATGATGCAAGAGACAAAAATGCAATATCTAAGCACTTTCACTAATGCAATATTTAGGAATAGTTATGTGTAGGATCATCATAGAAAAAATAGGCCCTTAAGTGGCGAAAAATTCAAAAAAATTAGAGCTAGGCAACTTGATGTAAAAAATTGAATAAGTTATCTATATTATTTTAAAAATATGTAAGAATAGAATCTATAGAAAATTGAATGTAGCTTCTAAACTACTAGGGTTTATTTTAAAAAAAATCTATTTGGTGAAAATTTGAAATTTCAATGCAGTAGTACTTAAATTTCGGGAAAAAATAAGTAGGTTTTGTCTGACCACCCTAACCACAATAAAATGATAATATTTTTTTATAATATTTTATATATAAGTAGATAACTCATGTCCTAATGTGATGCATATTTTTTAATAATTTTTTTCCAAGTAAATAATTAATTATGATTTTTTTATTACAACTTTTAAAAAATATAAAAAATTGTATGTTTGACCATCTTAACTTGGTCAAAACTTTATTATTTTTATTTTATTTTTAATTTGGATTCAAAAAATGTGATATCATTTGAAAGATATAGATTTTTTCAATTAGCCTTTCAATTAGGACTTTAGTCATAATTCAAATAGAAAATGAATAATAATTATTTATTAAATTTAAAGTAAAGCATAATTTATATTGGTGAAAGTTGAGAATCTCCTTTAAAAACCCTTTTCATTTCATCAATTTGGGTAAAAAAAAAATTCATCAGCCATATACCCTACACATACCCATCATATTGCCACTTTTTGGCCCATCATGATCCTGCACATACCTAAACCCTTGATGTTAGTTAACTAAGTTTAAAACCTAATACAATGTTAATGCATACAAGAATTATGATTATGATGCACTCCAAATCAAAAAAATAGGCATTCTAAATGTAGGTTCACCAAAATGAAATAAACAAAATATGGTTTGTGTTTGGGCTGTTGGATGGTTTTATCCTATTTCCTCCAAGTTTCACCGAAGGAAACCTTAGAGATCTCATTACAAGGATATAATGAGGGAAATAGATTTGCTAAAGGTTGTTCTAAGGTGTGTTTAGAAACTTAAGAGGGGTTCACCAGCAAGCTAGGGCAAGGAAAGAAAGGTAACATGCAAAACCTAATGATGCAATTTAATGCTATGTAGAACTCAAATGAATGACCTATAAATGAATGCAAATCAGAAAATAAAAATTGAGAAGACACAAAGGTGTACCTAGAAACCTATAGCACTTGAATGAACACCTAAAATGCTAAAAATGTTTAATTTAATGCACACTAGGAGTCATATGCTAGGTTGGGTGATTTAGTCCCAGATTAGGGTTTCTGGGAAGGAACAAAAATCTGGCAATGACAAGTCTAGAACTCTTGAAATCTAGATAATTCACTGTAATGGAACTCATACACCATAAGTGGCATATTAGTCCTGATTAGCTTTTCAGAGGATCAATATCTGAATCTACTTTCCAATCTTCACACTTTCTTCCAATCTTGATTTTCATCTCTAAAATGATAAATTCCTCTTTATAGATATCTTTTAGTGATCTTGTAAATAAGGTGACAACTTAGACAGTTTGAAAATTTCTCCCAATCCTAGTCTTCAATGTATCTTGAACCTAGGTCTATAAATCATACACTAAAAAGAGGGAAATATGTTGTTAATGGATAGGGGTTTCCTTTGTCAAACCCTATTTTGGTAATCAAACCTTGAAATGAAATGAAATAGAAAGGAGGAATGATGAATAAATAAATATCTAATGTTGCAACTCACCAAACCCTTAAATAGGATTCTAAAAATGTGTATCAAATGGCTAGCATGAATGTGGATCTTGACTTGAACGCTTGTCTTAATGATAAAACCTTACATCACAAATATTGGCTCAAAAACAAACATGATGCATGATGACTTTGACATGATGCGTGGTACTTGAATAATGCTCCAAAATACCTTATAATCAACTCTTGATAGATCTTAAATGATCTTGTGAACTCATATTTGCTATAATGCGTGAACACTCAAGTTTCTAGTTGAAAATAGTGAAATAACCTTGTATTTACACTTGTTTATGCCAAATTTCTCGAAATTACAACACTACAAGTCAACATAAAATCTAGGAGAATAAAATATCACCAAGAATTTGAATTTAATTTAGGTATAAGCTAAGTCACTCATATGCTAGTTGTGGTGTATGAGTCCCATTAAGCTAAAATTGGGAGACATTTTTCAAGAAAGGCTTAAATTAATGTGAAATCCAAATCAGCGGCTTGAAATCTAGCTAGGACCCATGTTCCCAAGGTGGCGTATGTGTCCTAGATCACTAAATATGGGTTATACAATCCAAAAACACATAAATTATAACTAAATATTAATTTATGTCGAGATTATCCTCATAAAGATGCATTAATTCAGGATTGTGGATGCATAATAAGGCCAAATAAGGCATAAAGAAGACCAATTAATTAATAAAAACCCTAGATTAGTGTGAAAGTGCAAGAAAAAACTTTACAACACCCTAAATAAGGTATAATTATCTCCATTTACTTCACAAGGTCCCAAACAAGTGTGAAAATGTAAAGTGATACATTTTTCTACACTACACCCTCTAGAAGTGGGTAAGGCAAGAGAAACATTCAGAGGATTAAGAGAATTAGGTTCCAAGTTAATGGAAGCACCATTATAAGAAGGAGAAACAATCTCTTTATCCTTTAAGTGGGACTTTGAATCCACAATATTCTTATTGCAAACATCTTGTAAATGAACAAACTTATTACACATCTAGCAATAGACTTTGGCATTTTTAAATTTGATGGGTTGGACCCATGTACCAAACATTGACTTAAGAGTAATAGTAGTTTGAAGAATAGATTTGATAGTAACATTAACACAAAATATGGCATAAATCAGCCTTTATTTGAGTTGGGTAACTTTTTCAACACAAGAGAGAGTACCAAAATACTCAGTAGTTCCCTTAAAAATATATTGGTGCCATAATTCTAAAGGAAAACCTGAGAGCCGGACCTAGGTAGGAGCCACCTTCTCTAGGTTAGTAGAAGCATCAAACCTAGGTTTCCATTTACAAAGCTCAGATATAACATTTTTAAAGCCCCTATCAAAAGCCTAAGGCCCACTTGTAAGAACCTCAACCATATCTTGTAGAATGATAAAACTAAATAGAAACAAACCTCTAGGAATTGCACTAATAGATACAATACCCTTAAGATTCCAAGTATCACTATCCCATGTTCTCACCTAGTTGATATTTAGGTGATTAGCAAAATATTTTCTAACCAAAGACAATTTAAGTCCTCAGTTGCCATGTTGAAAAGCTGATGAGGAACAAAAACCTCATAGCCATTCATAGAGTAGGAAACAGACAAAGAGGTTCAAGGAGCTTTTGTCAACGGGCTACCCACAAGCTTGTCTATAAGAAATAAGGTCCTCATGAGATAGTAAGGCATCCTTTTTCAAAGCGTTCAGAATAGGGGACTTTCTAGAAGTACATTATAAGGACCCAATCAGTGAAGAAGAAGACATTGTTCCATTGGGGGAAAGCAAAACTTTTGGATGGGGGGCCTGAATTGGGGCCCCTGCCACTCTAAATCATCAAGATTCATAGGCAAGCAGAAAAAAATTGAAAAAAACCAGACCACACACAAGAGAACTAATATTATTATTATGGATAGTAAAAATTGTTTACATGAAGTTAATTACTATTTATTGAGATAAATCGTCTTTGTTAAATATTTTGGTACCAAATTTCCCATAATATTGTTTCGATACATAAAATTAATTTTAGATACTTAGTTATTAAATATTTTAACCACCTTGGAACCAACAATAAACTACATGCCCAAATGTACTAGGTTAGTAATTTAGTTGCACCCTGCATTTTCCTATATTAGGAAAACATGCACATTTGTAAGGAGGCTTATTTAGATGTTAAAGAACCTTGAACATTGGATTTATGGGGTGAAATATATATTTAAGAGGTTCTTATTATCATAGTACACAATAAACTTTTGGTTTTAGTTTCTTGAGAGAGAGTGTGGGATGTGAGGAGAATCTATATACACAAGTGTTATTACATCAAAGATATAAAGGAGCGATGGAAGTGAATGTATTTTAATCTTGAATTTGAAGATAATATATTCTTATACTCTCTTCATTGTGGAATTTCTTTTAAAATAGTTTTTCCATCTAAATATTATGTTTTGAGAATATATTATAGAGTTTCCTGCATTATTATGTTGCTAATTTGTGCCTCTTTTTTTCTTTGATCATATGTATAGACGCCTAAATTTTTCCACTCCCAGTCAGTCAAATTTATCCTTATATTCTTCTAATCTTGCCTCCTTATCCATATTAATTAAATAATCTAGTATTTAATTAATTTTTATCCTATCTCAAATATTCCCTAAAGTGTTTAATTATTTAATTAAATACTTTTCCCCATTTCCTCTCCAAATTAAATAAATATACCAATTTATTTAATTTGGTCATTTTTACCCACATGAATTAAATATATTTTTTAATTCAATTTTCTCTTTCCACATGTCACCATCCTCTATAATTCTTTCCTAATCTATGTTAACTTAATGAATGTCTGATTAGGATGTGCACACCACTAATTGTGGTTAGTGTCACATCCTTCATAAAATTCTACTTGCCCCTAATCCCATGATTAGCCTACCTAATAATTTGCACAACCACTAATCATGCTTAATTAAATCCCAACCTAGGTCTCTTTCCATTAATGATATGGGTACCCAAGTCAAACTTCTTAAATGTTGTCTCCTTTTGGAGAATAAATACCCATCCCCCAAGGAATTTTTAATTCCTTTTTTATTCCTCCAATGTGCCAAATTGTAATTTTTAATTACATTTATTCCTCTAAGGCATCCCATGTAGAATTTTAAATTCCACTTTATTGTCCCTCAATCCCAATGTCCTTGCAAGGGGAATTTGTAATTCTCCTTGCTCTTCCCAAAAACCTTCTCCAAGTTCTAGAAGGATTTGACTTGTCATATCCTCCCACTATTTGGGGAAGGATAAGACGAGTCAAGAATTTTTCCTCTCCCCAAGGTACTTAAAAGTACCTCCACTTGGAGCCACCTCATCTCCACATCACATTACCCTTTCCACCTCACATTCCATATGTCCTCACCATATGTGTTGAGATGCCTTGAGGAATCTCAACCATTGGTCTTCAAAACCTAATTTTTATGCTAGCCCTCCTATGCCATACAAAAAAGGACCCTTTGCTTGATATGGGATTAATTCATGATAAATTGGCTTAATGAGGCCTTGATTCAGGAGTTGTGAGGCATTTTATGCATCCACACTAGGTCTTGTACCCTTGCGAATTGAATTACATGCTTTTAACGACAACTTGTAAAGGTGTTGTAATGTGTTGTAAGATACTTTCAAACTTTTCTAGACTTAATGAACCTATTTATCCCTAATTCAACATTATAAAATTTGTTTAATAAAACTATCACATCAATTTAGAAGGCTTGTAAAGTAAACTTAATGATTAACTAGTGTTGTAATGTGTCTTGCACATTCACATTGGTTCCTGTGCCTTACTAGGCTATGTGGACCTCATTTTAGTGTTGTAAAGTTTGTTTAATTACACTTTAACATTGATTTATGTGTCCCAAGCCCTATTTTACATTTACATCATTATTAATAGTCCTATATTAACCCATATTGTGCATCCTAAGGCTCAAATTGATCAAATACTCAACAAGGTTGCATTTTAGACCTTATTTCCTCATCCCATGGCATCTCGAGCTGTCAAAATAGGCCCTGTGGGACCCATTTTTCATGCATGGTGATTTAGTCCCACCCAGGTGGGACCCATTCACCATGTGTGGAAAATAAGTCCCATTTGGCTCAATTTTAACCTTTGAGCAGGAAAAAAAGTGAAATTTGAGTTTCTCAAGTCTTCTTCTCATTCAACAAGTAAAAGTATCAACAAAATCTCATTTTCAGACCCATAAATCAGAGTTTCAAAAGTAGACACTTGTAGGGCATCAAAGTGCAAATTGGAAGCTTTAGGATCCACCTTTGAAAATACATAAGTTCAAAAGTTGACTCATTCACCATGGGTGGAAAATGAGTCCCATCCCAAGGTCCTTTTTGGGATTTTTACATTTTTAGATACTCTTTTGTCAAAAATAGGTTTTGGTACAATTTGATAGAACTCAGACCAATTCACCCAGAATGGCGAATAAGTTCCACCAGGCCTAAAAAGTAGCATCAAGAGAATTTCAGAGGAAATTTCTAGTCCTCATCAAGATTCCATGTGCACACTTTTAGTCTGATACATTTCTATTGCATTTTTCCATTCATTTATAGGTGATTTTGTATTACACAATGTGTTTTCCAACATAGCATAATTCTTAGATTTTTCATTTATATTTGATCAATTTCATAGCTTAGTTGTATTTAGTTCAATTCACCTAGCTTACATAAAATCACACATAACATAATTTGAATGAACCCTAAGCATTTTTGGCCCCACCTCTGTCCTTTTAGGAGAAAAACCCTAGAAGAGCTAGGGAAGTCCATAGGAACCCAAAAATCTACAGTTCACCTCCATTTCATGTACTCCAAATTGGCTAAATATTAAGCTAACTTCATTCATTTGATCACTCAACACATGCATTTTTCTCTCACATTTTTGGCTAACATACAACCTCCATTGCTGCAAAATTTGAGCTCATATATTTGCATCCAACCCATTTTCATGTCCCCCATTGCATTCATCATGTCACCCACATCATTTTAATATAGGTTGGATAAAATTTTATCACTCAAGGAGCACACATATTCATCAATAAAAGGGGAAAACAAAGCATCAATTTGAGTAAGGTAAAAATTTGTGTTTTGTTTTTTGGTATTGCTTGAATTTAACTAGGCCAATCTTGATGTGTTGTTTGTGCTTTCCTTTTGCATTTTCATTTTGTTTGTATAGTTAGCTAGGAAATTCACTTGCACACAATATGGTCATAGTATCTTCACTTATTATTTTGTTAAGTTCATCTAAGATGTTTGTAAGAATGCTAAAAATTAGTTGATATTAGAATAATAAAGAAGTTGACTATTTATATGTTAATTCCATAATAAGGAAACTTAATTTTAGAATTTCATACAATTTTTATATATTTAGATCAACATATAATCTTATTTCAGACTTGCATATGATTTTGATTTATATGTTCACTCTTTTCACTATTTTATTTTCTTCTTCCAAAATGTTGTGATATATATGAAGGTGATTTTTATATTGGATCAAATACTCTTTTTGTATATTATATCATTTTTGGAACCAATTCGGTAGTTTCTTGATATATTTCTTCAACTTTTTGAGGAATTGACAATGTTATTTGGAGATTGGTAATGAGAATTTTTTTATGCATATCATTGTATGCTTCCTTAATAATTTATGATAAATGATTTAGACACATCCTCTATGTAAATGTTATAGAAAAACTTGGTATGTATTGATCTATTTTAATATTTTACATTAACTATGTAGTGGGAGTATCCAAATATATATTTTTTTAATTGTTAGATTATCCTTTCAAGTGTCTTTATTTATAGCTTACTAATGTGACAATGCATTCAAAAGTTTTAATTTTTGGGATCTATAATTTCTTAATTTTAGTGGGCTACCTTTACCCATTGATTGAATTAAATGTTGTTGGTGGTTGTCATTAATGTCAACACTTGAGGATATTGTTGATTGTTGGTTATCATTGATGTCAAAACTTGATGAGATTGTTGATGGTTGTCATTCATGGGAGTTTGTTGGCAATAGTTGGTACTAATGTCCTCACTATAGTTGGCAACAATTGTCATTGTTGACAAATTTTAGTATGGGCTAGCATTGATATATAGAAGGGTTGTTTAAGTTCATGACTATTAGTCATGCCTTATATTTATTGAATTTGATGGTTGGATGTCTTTGAGTATGATTTCTATTAGTAGAGTTAGTTTCATAATGATATATTACTTGTTGAGGATTAGAAACAATAAAAAGTACTATAGACAATGGAGAGATGTTGCTAGTGGTCTATAGTATGTCTTATACTCTCTCCTAATGTTCATGATGGAGCATGCGTTAGTGAAATAATGGTATGACCTCTACAATTTTCCTAAGTGTTTCTAGTTCAAGAAGCTATATTGAAGTTTACCTAGGAGAACACTCTGCATTCCTACATTGATGAAAATTTGGTCTTGTGGTTTGAGATTCAATGTTTGTGCTCTATGAACATTATGTTCCTATATTTTTGGCTCACTTGTGTTGTCAAGGAGGTTTCTATGAATTGCAGAAGGTTGGTAATATTTTTTGTTGTCTAGATAGGTCCAGGAAATGCTCTGAATTTCTTTGTTATGATGTTTGAAATCATATAGTTTGGTGAATTTAAGTTACTGTCTGTGTAGTATCTTAGATCTAATTTTGTGCAATAAAGTTGTCCACAAGTTATTCTATTAATGTCATATCTCATGTTCATGGATTCTATGCTTCCCTAATATAGTTTTTCATTCCTATTAGTTCTATGGAAGTTTTTCATTGATTAGTAGTATGAAATAAGTGTATGGAACTATTTTTGGATGTTTAGAGAAAATCCCCATGTGATCCACACATTACTATTTGGCCACTTTTGTGTTGCATGGGTCTTGAGTTGGATTCCTAGGTTATTTGTAGATATCTAGTCAACACGTCTTGTTCTTTTTCTTGTGTCATGTGATTGGGGGTCTACACCAACAATTGAAGATGAGTTAAGTTGTGGTGCACATAGATGCAAGATCATTTTGGATGCAACATGATGGTGTGGTGTACAAGTTTTAAGAAGTGTGTGTGAATTATATTGAATATCCAATAGAGATAGTGCAAAAATGTGTGAAAGGAAAGATCAATTATGCTTTAATTCCTTAGTCAATACACTGAGTTGTTGAAAAATATTGTAAACTCATAAAAAATTTGTATCTTAATCTAAGATAGTGAGTGTCATTAGGTCCTCTATATCTTTCTCTTGGAGTTGATTAGTACTTTAGTGCTACAAGTCTTTTGTATCTTGCTCTGAGGTAGTGAGCCTTCTTGCAAGTATTTTTGGTAGTATTATGAGTTAACTCTCAACATGGTTTTTCCCTCATTAGGTTTTTATGTAGATATGGTGTTCTCCTATACATGTGTGTTCTTTGGTTTATCTTTCTTTTCTACTAATTTGATTAGAAGTATAATTGTTATATATTTCATTTCCAAGGATTGTTTATCATACTAAGGGTTTAAACTAATATATTTGTTTAAGGGTCTCAATAAGAGGGTTGTATTGTGTTGAAAGTTTCAAGGTATAGAAGAGATTAATTTTTTTAGTAGAGAAATTCACCTCCCTCTTAGTCTTCAAGTTTGTTCAAGATTAAAGAATTCAATGTGGACTATATAGATCAAAAGATTAATTTAGTACTAACATAGAATTTGTAAATTGACCTTGTTTATGGTAATTTGTGTATTGGTATGTTGCAATGAGAAGAAGATATGGATGAGTCGAGTTGTGAATATATATGGACTTGATTGCAGTTTTGAATTAAAATGTTGATGACACATATTTCTATCTTTATTTTTCTTTATTACCTTATTTTTTAGGTATGGCTAGATTGAATGAGCTACAATTTTATGTGTAGTGTATAAAAATTTCATCCTTGAAATTTTCACATTTTTTGGGCCCTCCCTGCTTAAATTGGGCTTCTTTATACCTTAAATTGGCCTTAGTTTTCATCCACAAGCCTTAATTAATGCATCTTTAAGAGGATAATCTTGACATATATGAACTGACCAAACATAATTTAATGATTTGGAATGTATGGCCTAGATATAGTGATCTGGGACTCATGCCACCTTAGCCGTATGGATCCCACCTAAGTTTTGGGGCCTGGTTCCCAATTTTGCATTGAGCTTAACATTTCTTGAAATTTGTGTCCCAAGCCTAGGCTACTACGACTCGTAGCCCCAATTGGAATATGAGTCCCACCTAGCTCAGACCTATTTTGAATTCAAATTCTTGGTGGGATTTTATTCTCCTAGATTTGATGTCACCTTGTAGTGTTGTAATTTTGGGAAACTTGGCATAAAAATTGTAAAGACGAGGTTGTTTCGCATATTTTCTCCTAGAAATTTTCATGAGCAAGTGTGACCTAAGCATTCAAACATTCTAGCATTCTAGCATTCTAGGCCATTCAAGAATTCTTTTCAAGCATTTTGGAGCACTATTCAAGTATCAAGCATCATGTCAAAGTCACCATGCATCATGTTTGTTATTGAGCTAACATTTGTGATGTAGGGTTTCATAATTAAAGTAAGTATTCAAGTCAAGATCCATATCATTCAAGCAAGAGTCAAAATATACATCCATTGTAGCTATTGCATACAAGATTGCAGACTTTTGTTCTTAAGGTTTGGTGACTTCCAACATATCATTGTGTTAATTGATCATTCCCCCATTCTATTTCATTTCATTTCAAGGTTTCATTACAAAAATAGGATTTGACCAAGGGAAACCTCTATCCACTAACAAAACAACATTTTTCCCTCTTCTTTTATGTGTGATTTGTAGATTTAGGTTGGAGATTCATTAAAGAGAAGGATTGGAGAAAATTTTTCAAGGTACAAAGTTGTCAAATTTGCCACCTTAATTGAAAGATCAAGGAAAGCCACCTACAAATTGCAATTCAGTGATTCTGATCTAGAGATTTGACAAGAAGAAACCTATAAAAAATAACAAAGGATATTAGAGTTTCAAAGCAACCCTAATACTGGGAATAAAATGCCACTTGTGGCATATGACTCCTAGTATACACATTTTCATAAATTTTCTATAGATCTAGATTTAGTAGTTCAAGATTCTAGTTTTTGTCAAAAACCCTAATCTAGGACTGAATCACCCCTACTAGCATATATGAGTCCTAGTGAGCATTAACTTTAGCATTTTTAGTATTCCAGAGCTTGTTTCGAGCACATTCAAGTTTCCAGGTGCACCTCTGTACTTTCTTAGTTTACTATTTTGATTTGAACTCTTTTCTAAGTCATTCATTTAAGTATTGCATATCATTAGGTTTAATCATTAAATCTTGCATATTCCTAGTCTTTCCAAGCCATATCTTGGTGGTGAACCCCTCTTTATTCTTTAATAATACCCTATGATATTCTTTAGTAGATCTCTTCCCTCCATTCTATCCTTAGATTGAGATCTCTATGCTTTCCTGGAATGAAACATGGAGAAAACTTGTTGTTCTATGTGCTAAACTATAGAGTGAGAATTTTTGACCTTTCACTATGTTTTCATTCCAATTCATATGTGTAACGTAGATAATGAAATATTTTTGTTTACATTTGAAATTGATGTGTAACATAGATAATGATAGTTTATATGTGTTCACCTTAGCATGGTCCCAATTCTATCATGGGATAACATAAAGGAGGATGAGTGGAGTTCTTACCTGAGATGGTGATTATTTGGGTTGCTATTGGAAGTATTTTATTAGATAATAAGAACATGTTTAATAATAATATGCCATAATTTTAGCTAATTAATGTTTTTCCTTGTTGATTTTCCTATGAATATATTGACAATTTATGATGTCAAGTGGGGAAATGTTAGGATTAACTATGCCATCAACCTCATAGATCATATATATTCAATTCTTCTAAATATTATTTTTAAATCACTTATAAGGGATGAGGGTTTCATTAATAGTGGTAGTTATTTTTACCTTTAGGGTTTTACTAGAATGGTAACTTTTATTTATTATGGAACATTAAAAATTATTTACTTGAAGCTAGTCACTATTTATCAGGGTAAATATAATTTTGGTTGTTATAGTTATTTTTGGAATCTAACATCAAATGTTTTTTTTAATTCTTGAAATGAATTTTGGAATGGCTATTAAATGTATTTAAATACCATCAAATAAAAAAAAATAGGTTTCCAAATGCAGTAGGTTAGTAATATGGTTTGAACCTATATTGACCTATGTTAAGAAAGTTTGTAAATTCGTATAAAGGGTTGTTGGAATGTGAAAGCTTGAACATCCAATTTAGACGATGAAAACACTATTTAATAAGTGCTTAAGGTGGTAGTAATTTAGATTAAATCAATAAGAAAGAAAATTGTATTTGTAGATGCTTGAGAAAGTGTGAAATTTATGGAAAATCCCTCTAAATAGGCATTCTTTGATTCAAGACACAAAAAGGAGTGATAAAAGTAAATGTATTATAGTATTGCATTTCAAGATTATACATTTTTGGCCTCTCCTATTGTTATATTTTTTCCTTAGAATGTTAATGCAAATAATTCTTGTGTCATGAGATGATAATTTAGAATTTCATGCATTCTTATCTTGTTGATTTGTGCCTTTTTATTGTTGAACTATCTTATGGTGTCGTTATATTACTTTCTTATTCTTGTTTTAATTTTATCGAAGATGATTACAAGCATGTTAAATTGGTTTATTTTAGCATCATATAAAGTTTAATCTCTATGTGGTGATTCCATATTAAGGAAACTTAATTTCATATTTGAACATAATTTTCAATTTTTTATATTCATAGTAGTATAATACTTCTATCTCACCAATCAATATCACAACTTGAATAGAGCTATGATGATTAACCTTTAGTTTAGAAATTCATATTTTGTCAAACAATATAGCCTTGAAAAGATATACTATAAGTTCAACATTTTTTAAGAGATCCTACCTCCTCCCCAACTTGTGGCTATAATAAATATCATAGTCAATATGTCACAAGAGATTGAGGATCTTATTTTTAAAGCTTTCAACTATAAGGAACTAGGGATTATGTATCCCAAGAGTTGTCAAAATATTCTTGGGTAACTTGCACCACTTCTCATGTGTTTAGTGCTCCTAGTTGGTAAGATTATGGAAAGTTCTATCACTTGGAGCTAGCTACTTCCTTTATTCACTCTTCACAAAAAGTAGATGAAGACCATGAGGAAGATGGTGCTTTGCTAGCTAGGATCTTTTTGGTGGTGACTCCATCCTTTTGAATTTTTTGGTAAACCAATTGACAGTAGTCCCCATCATGCTAGTGTTCTATTTTCTCAGTAGTTTATAAGTGTTTTTGGACATTCAATATTAGCAAGATTTTAGCCATTTCTATCTTTTATTTAAAAATTTGTTCAACATTAACTCTAAGGGTGTGTCTTTTTACCACCCATATTTTTTTGTAATATTATATTATTATCTTTCGCCAAATACATCATAAAAAATAAACCTCTACTTTTTCTATGGAAGAACTTTTCTTACTATCTAATTATTTTGAAAAATATATTTCTTGAAGGACAATGGAGAATGAGAATTTTCACTATAGAGTAGTATGAGAAATGGAAATGGATACCAATTATCCTTAAGAAGAAGTATTTGGTGTTGGATGATCAGCCATAGATTTGAACACACAAATGACAAAAAAATTGTCCACATAAATAAACTTAAAGTTATACAAACATAATTATAATTCATAAAATTTAGAGAACATAAATTTTATTTATTTATATTAAATATCATAATTTAAAATAAATTGTTAATATTTTTTTTAATAGACGAAAGAAAAAAACACGCTTCTTCTAAAAAAAACCAAAAACAAAACTACTTTGAATAAAAACATTTTAACAGATGATTAGATATGCAATTTTGTTTGTTTTGTCCCACCGATTTAATTTGTCATAGCAATAAAGAATAAGTACGTGTAAAGATGACAATGATGATATTACCTTTATTCGAAACGATGTCGACAAAATGACAGGCTATCTATCACAAGGAATCATGACAGTCGACCGTGGCATATAGTTTGCTTCTGTACTAGAACATTTTTTAGTAGTGTCTCACGAATCTCGATAATCTTTTCAGTCATGGGACCTGCTGTTAGCTGCATGCTTCCAGAAGGTCACTTCACTCTTTTCAGTAATGCTTTTATTAAGATAGGAATGTGACTATTTTGTCTATGAAAAGGACTATGACTCTTACAAAAAACCACTGGACACATGGGCTACGCGGCGTACCGACTACACTAAATATTTCCTGTGATGATATTCACTATGATTACAAAGTACCTGAATTTCGCTTTAATGTGGCACGTTATTCTTGGCATTGTTTCGGTTCTTCTTATCGTGCCACAGCTTACATGATTCTTATCTATTGATTTTGATTCATGAAAGGAACTGTTACGGTGGAGTGTCGTGGTGGAATTTTTTTAAAGCGTTGGCATACGTTCCTCTTCCAGATAAACTACATAGAAATTTGAAAGGTGATGCACTAATTTTTACTGATCTGACATAATTGTACATTCATTATTTCACATTAATAATTACACCGAAAGGAATCCTATGAGTGAATTTCAAACCAGAGTGGAGGAATAGAATTTCGAAGTCCTCTCATAAAAAATAGAACGGTGAGCACTGTTGGCAGTTTAGCGGCGGCAGAAATATATATACACGAGTCCTTTTGTTGAGCTGTAACAGGTCAGTTTGTAATCAATATAAGCATTTCATCTTAAGAACAAAAGCGCATTCTATCTCTTTACATCTTTAATAGTTAAGCGTCCTTTTTCCTCTTAATCATGAAGGGTGGGAGGATAGGAAATTGCTCTTCTAAATCGGCGAAGAGCGAGAGCAGCCTAGAGGAGGGCTAGGGTGAAGACGAGGACGAACACGACCACATACTAGGGAAGGGGGTGACAGAGGACAAATGGAAGGGCTCGTCGGACGAGGAAGAGGAAGGGAGGTTCATGGATATGTGGCTTTAGACACGCCACAACGTCTCGGGCGAGCGCTCTGTCAAAAGCATTGCCCGACGGGTTTGTTTGGTGTTTCTTCTACGTCAAAAGAACGTTTGACGACGGATTGAGCTGATTGAGCTGATAGGGTTCTTCGAAAGGCGACCTTCTCAAATAGGTATTTCAGCTTAGATTCCTTTTGCTTACGGCTAGGGTTTCGGGCTATCCTGAGGAGCCCAATGTTGTTGCAGACGTTCTGAACACCCTTTCTCGCTCGGCTTGCATCTCTCCTTTGCGCATTGCTTTTGGCAATCCTTCTCGGCTTTGATGTCCTGTGGCGTCCTCTCCGAAGATGTTGTCGATGGTGGGCTGGCCCTGGTGTTTGAGTTTGGTTTGGTTTTAGGGGCTGATGCTTATGGGAAGCCGGCAAAATCGTGGGCAAATGCTCTCGAAGGTTGGATCGCCTTCCCTACCTCCCTGTCTTTGACGACTCCTGTAGACGGTAAGGATTTTCTGCTCTCTATCCTTGCTTCTTTTGTCGATACGGTTACTGACAATTTTTTTGCATTTCTTGCTGGCAAATCTCTGACTGCTAGGCCAAATACTGCTGCATTTAATAGTTAGGCTGTTTGGAAAAGGTATTCTAGTGGTCATCTCGAGGTTCTAGTTAGGAGGAAGGGCTTTTTTTTTTCCCATTTCACAGCATGGAGATTATATACGAATCCAATCAAAAGACCCGTAGTTTCTTCGCAAGGATGGTTTATTGCTTTAAAATGCGCACCAAGCTTTGATCTTAAGAAAGAATGTGTCAGAATGTTTGTTATTAGGGTTAGGTTTGCGAAGCTTCCATTAGAATACTTGGAGGAAGTGGTGTCGTCATTGATTGCTAATTCGTTTTGCGAGGTTATGGCGGTGCATGTGGTCACCAAATCTAGAATACATTTTTTTTGTGCCAGATTTTGGGTTTAGACGGCGGTGGAAAGGTGCCCCCTTTTGTGATCACCTTAACCTCCAAATTAGGTGATTGGGTGTACTGGATAGTCTTTGAAGATTCCTTAGTGGTTTGTCATATCTACATCAAAGTTGTTTATGCAATTGTAGAGTTCCAAAATAATATGATATTACAAATTATTTATAGGAGAAAAGAACTCATGAAACCATCTTCCCCTATTATTAATTAGAAAACCAAGAACATTTAAAAATAGATATCAAATAAAGATAATAAGGAGAGGGAATTTGAGTAAGGTAAGGGTTTTCAGGATAGTGAAGCTAATTCCATCCATTTGAATGTTGGACAAAGGCTTATTTGATTCATCTCTATCAAAAATGTATGTCATTAGTACGATAGTTGTCTCAAAATCTATGAGATCTTAAAAAAATTGTAGTTGTTAACCAAGTGTTGCAAGATTGATTCCAACCAATATAGACTTGATTTGTTGCATAGAAACAATACATGATATATGGGATTATTATTTTTAAATATGCACATGAACATTTATTCATCTTTGTCTTCTTACTATATAATTTTCTCAAGACAATGCTTTAAAGCACTATTATAATTTGTCAAACCAATAGATGAATTGATAATCCTAGGTCAATCCCATTTGGTGTATAAGATTAATGCTAGTGACTAATATTAAACACAATATATGCAAACATACAAATTTCCTATTTAATGTTATTGATATCTTTTTTATCCTTGTACCAATTAAAGCATTTTCTATTAGTTTTATTTACAATTGTAAGCAACCTCCATCATTTTTATTTGAAATCCTTTGAACATTACTAAATTTATTTATGAAATAATATGACTCAAGATGATGAATTTGATTACTAGTGCAATGACATCTATTTTACCCTCAACTATTAGAATTTTGAGATTGACTTAAGTTTCAATAGGATTTCATAGTGTGATATACTTGATTGTGCAAGTTGTGTTAGAACTTCTATGAGAAGATTCACTAAGTCATGAAATTATCTAAAGACTTATGAGAGTTATGCTCTCAATTTGACATTGAGCAACAATCAAAATGCTAATGGATACATTGTTATGCATTTATTCACCATTGTATTCTACTACTTTTTTTCACAAGGTTTCTTGGATCTAACCTATGTACATGATTATTTTGTTTTTTCTATGACTTTATTTGAACATACACTAAAATATTGAATAAATTTCATTGCGATACCAATGGTCCAAACCCTTCAGAGGATGAAAAAACAAACCTAAAAAATAATTATGTAGATTCATTCACCAATCTCTACAAACTGATGATTCTAATAAAATACTTAATAGTATTATTTGAAGAGTTAATATTTCTTCCCATTTGATAGTAAATCCTAGATAATTTGTTAGGTCTGTGAGAGGAGTAGGGTGTGTTTTTGTATTAATCCTTGCACAAACTATATTTTACTACAAGTAATTGTATTTTTAAGGAAAAAACATAACAACCACTTCTATAATGGATGTTGAGAAGTTTAATTAGATAAAATAGGAGATTTTGAGGCTCATAATGGCATGAGAAAAATAGGGATTATTTTAATATTAATCATTTTCAATAAGGGAGCTTAATGTAGTTAATTGTTTTGAAGAAAAAAATAAAAATAACTTCTATAATAGATGGGGAGAATTTTGATTCAAAAAATGTAAGCTTTAGAAGTTTAAGATTGAGGATATCCTTATTGATGAATATCTATGTATACTAGGTGAAACAAATGAAATGTGGAAAGTTGGCTTCACCTTTCTCTACCCTTGATTTGGGGCCTATAAAGGGACAACTTTCACAAACTTTCACTCAAGAAAAAACCCTTGAGATCTCTTTGCAAAGGAGAAAGAAATCTTGTAAGAGGGTAGTTCTAAGGACTAAAAATGATCTAATGAGGGGTTCACCACCAAGTGTAAACTTGGAAAAGTTAATGAAATGTAATATGAAATGAAAAACCCTAGTTGAATGGAAACTAACTCTACATGACCTAGAAGGATGAAGAAAATACAACCAAAAACTGTAAAAAAAAAAAGTGTGCACCTAGGAAACTAGAGAAGGAAGAATGAGGTTTTGAATCATTGAAAAAACTATTGTCAAGGCTGACTAGGACTCATTCGCCAAGCTAGGAAAATCAGTCAAGTTTCTAGGAAAATGTTCAAGAACAAAAATTTTCCAAAAGGGTACCCAAATCTGTAAAATCTTGAAAATACAATGGAACTAGGGCTCATTCACCATAAGTGGTGAATTAGTCCAGTTGGTATGTTCTACAAGTTATGAAGCTAATTTTTTTCTTCCTTGTCTCCTCTACTCCTCTTGATTGATTTTTGGATCCAAATCTCTGATTTGTAGCATGTAGGTCTTCTCCAAGGTTCTCCAAGTCTTGATGACCACTTTGACAATTTTGGATGATTAGAAAATTTTCTCCAATCATTCTCCTTATGAAATATGCAACCTAAACCTACAAATCACACACAAAGGAGAGGGAAACATATTGTGGTGTTAGTGAATAGGGGTTTTCCTTAGTCAAATCCCTTGTTGGTAATTAGACCTTGAAATGAAAGAAAATATGAATGGAGAATGTTGGAACTCTCCAAACCCTAGCAATAAGGTGCTAGCTTTTATGCTTGAAATGGCTAGAATGGATGTGGTTCTTGACTCTTGCTTGAATGATGTTGATCTTGCTTGAAACACTTGCTTGAATCATAAAATCTATATCACAATTGTTACCACAATAATAAACATGATGAATGCAATCTTTGACATGATGATTGGCACTTGAATGCTACTATAAAATGCTTGGTAATCTACCCTTGAAATGCCTTTGAATTCTCTTGTGAATGCTTAAATTCTTTTGTAAAATATCTTGAATGCTAGGTGAGAATATGAGTGAAAGAACCTTGTATTTATACTCAATTATGCAAGAATTCCCAAAATTAGAACACTACAAGCCAACATTAGATTTAGGAGAAGAAAATATCACCAAAAATTTGAATTAAATTTGAATTTGGGCCACACGGACTCATTTTCCCAAGGTGGTGAATGAATCCCATCAGGCATAATGTATGGGACCAAAAATGAAAAGTGCTTAGAAATGTGTGAAAACTAGTTTGAGGCGAAAAGATCTAGGTGGGACCCATTCACCCGAGGTGGTTAATGAGTCCTAGATCCCTAAATCTAGGCCACACAGGATAGAAAAACTTGAATTATGATTGGTTACTAATTAGTGTCAGGATTATCCTTGAAAAGAGGTAGTAAATGAGGCTTGTGGATGCAAAATGGGGCCAATTAAAGCAGAAGAAAGATGAATTATTAATGATAAGCCTAGAAAAGTGTGAAAGTGTGTTACAAAACTTCAAATAAGGCAAGATTAAGGTTGATATTGATAAAAAATAGATCTATTATGTTTAACTATGTGATAAAACCCTAGGAAAGTGTGAAAGTGAGTTACAATAGTTAACAACACTTTAGCAAGGTACTATTAAAATCCATTAGTTTACAAGGGCCCAAAACCATATGTGAATGTGTTATGCACATTACAACACTAAATGAAGGCAACACTAGGACAAAATCCACAAGGAGGGCCCAAAGAAGTGTGAAAATGTAAAGGCATCCATTCTTCTACACTACATTTATCCCCCACTTTAGTGAGAGGAGGAACCTTCTTCCAACTCACTAAAGTAGAAAATCATGCATCAAGAGGGGTTCAAATGTACCAATACTAATCAAATGAGACAACAATGATCAAGAGGGGTGATCAATCCACTAGGATCAAGAACTCATGGCAAACCAACATAGGCACAAAAGAATACACATTAAAATGATGTAAAGAACAACAAAAAAGCACAAGCATGCTCTATCAAAGATGAAAAAGAGAAAAGGTAAAAAGATAAAAGAGAATTAGATCAAGCTTTGATTGTTTTTCCATCTCCATGTGGATCAGATCTAGGCTGTTTGTATGAAAAATGAATACTCACTCTGAGGCAACGAAGCTCCTGGCTATCCAGTAGGTGGGAAGTCCTAAAAGGTGAGAAACATACACTTGTGGTTGGTATGTACTCACACACACACAAGTGGCTATGGGGAAAGTCATGCCTCAGTTGAGCTTCCTACTCAAACCATGCCAAAATTATACCCTCTAATAACTTTAATAAGGAGCCACACAAAAATTATTTTCAAGCTTCATGAGACAAGAAAAAATTTGTATGCTTGGAGCTCATGAACAAACATGATGGCTGTATAGGCATGGAAGCTATGTTTTGTAAGTTGGCCATATAACAAAAAATGCAAAATGCAACATGGAAAGAGTGCTCAAAGGAGTCTTGCTTAGTTCATGCAAGGTCTTTAACTTAGGGAACATTGAGCCTAATGTCTCCAAGAGAGGACCAATTAAAGAATACAAAATTCACAACTTAGGGGATGCAGTGTGTCACATCAAGCCACTAAGAAGAATGTAATATGCTAAGATAGATCATGCTCTTGAAGGAAATCATACCCAATGTCATCCACAAAGTGAAAAAAAACATCGTATGAAGTAAGGAAACTGCACCAAGAACCATGAAAAAGAAAAATATAAAAGAATAATGCCAGTGTATGCCCCCACTTTAAAGGAATTGCTAAACACCATACTATAAGAAATTAATTTAAAGTAGCAAATGATAAATGCAAACAAAGAAGACATGAGAGCCAACTTGGAAAGCCCTATTCAAAGTCATATGTTTCCAAGTAAATTTGTGTCATTTAAAAGAAAGAAAGAAAAGAGATGGGTTGCTCCCAAAATGAAAAAATCAAACACATAAGGCATTTATGGATTTGAGGTCAATATGTTCATTGCTGAAATGTTTTTAGAGATCTCGAAACTGTCATAATCCCCCAAATACACATAGAACTGGAAGAATGACAGAAAGAGAGTGAAAACAAAGAAAAACATTTTGGGTCAACATGGAATAGACATGAATGTATCGAGGCCTTGCATCATCCCCAAAAGGAAAACACAAGACAAATGAAAAGAGAAAAAAGAAAAAAGTAAAAGATTGACGACATATAGAAGAAGGAAGCTACAAGTAGAGGAATGTTTCAAAGAGAGAGAACATCAAACAAAACGTCATAGGGGATCACATCATGCACATGCAATCACACAAAAGAAAGGAAAAATGAAAAAATACTAGTAAGGAACAGGCGAGTAAACCTATGAGCAGGTCATCTGTCTCCCAATCTTAATCTATATAAGAAGAAGGTAGACAATGCAACTAAGGGATAGTGAAAAATGCATTACTAGGACAAGGCTATCAAGTTCTTGCCCCCACTAAGTGTAAGACAAGAATTAGTCAAGGTAGGTGATGGGAAAGGTCATGTAATAGTGATAATAGAGTGTTATACAACCATTACATGAGAAGAGATGGAAAAGGATAGGCTATAAAATCACTGGATGGCAATCATTGCCATCAAAGTGAAAGTAAATTTCAAAACTAAGTTGAATGAATGACACTCATCAGTACTATGTCTAAGAGTTCTATGGTATCGACAATGTGGAACTTTTGCATCTTTAAGATATAGCACAAGTTTCTCTTTCATTGGTGGTAATTTTATGAGTTCTTTGTTCAAAAGCAATTGTAGTTTCCTTTCACTTTCAGGTGGCGAACAAGGAAACTTTAGTTTTTTTAATTTGTAAGGCCTTATTCATTTTCTATATTCACCAACTTCTCGAGTTGAATGTGGAGGAGGACCTAAGGTGGTCATCTCATCCTTTTCATTGTTATGGGTGACTGATTGTTCTTTAGGATGGACATTCATACCAAGGGGAATCAAAGATCACTGTGCCATCACTATGAAGCCTTAGATATTCATTAGGAGGCCTTATTTTATGAGAGGGATCTTGATATCCTAACCCCTTTGTGTTTTCATGAGTTGGTATTTTCTCTAGGATTTGATGGATCTTGTGTTCACTTGTTGTATCACATCGTTGTTTACTCAAGATTGTGAATCCTTTTCCATATGTTTCTTCTAGATTGATTGGAGTGTTTGTTACTTTGTTATCATAAAATGGTTGATATTTTTTCTATTTAGAGGAAATAGGTTCACCTACTATAGGGAATTTAGGTTCAACTTTTGTTTCAGGATGTAAGTAACTAAACATCTCAAGAGGTGGTATGGTGGGAAGGTCTGGTCGTTTCATGGATGGGTAAAAGGATGCATTAACTTCAAGGTTATGAAGACAATCATTTAACAACCTATTCATGTTGTCATCATCTTCTCCAATGATGTCAACATGATGAAGAGGACATGCATTAGGAGTTGAGTGAGCATGAGTAAGGTCAATGTCATTAGGATCATTTCAAAAAGCACAAGTTGACACATCCACTATGGAATTGAATGACATCCAAGGCTTGTTAAAGCACATATCCATGATGCAAATTGCAAATTGTAAACTATGCAACAATCTTGTAAATGCAATTTTGATTTTAAGCAATGCACAAGATGAATGAATTTAAACTAAATGCAATGAATTAAATAAAACAAAAAGTCTACAAACTGAAACAGAAAGGTAACAACAAGAAATAGAAATGTAGAAATTGAACTTTAAATGCCAAAAAATTCAATGCCGAATATGAAAAGAGATTGAAATGTACAAGGTGGTGAATGAGTCCCAGTGATGACTTTTTTGAAAATTTTCAAAAAATTTGAATTGAATTTTATGCTTTTTATGTTTTCTAATCTATGTCTAATATGCAAATGTAGTTTTTGAATGAGTTTCAATGAAATTAATTGAAAAAATGCAAGCTAAATGAGCTTTCAATAATACACAATTTGAAACCCTAAAATACAAGTTAACCAATACAAATCCTAATGAAATGTTATTGCAAACAAGGTAATGCACTCCAAATCATAAAATAAGGTATTCTAAATGCAAGATCACAAAAATGAAAGCTAGAAAATTGGCTTTATCTTTCTCTAGCCTTCATTTTGGGCCTATAAAGGGGAAACTTTCACAAACTTTCACTCAAGAACAAACTCTTGATACCTCTTTGCAAAGGAGAAAGAAATATTGCAAGATGGCAATTCTAAGGATTGAAAATGATCTAATGAGGGGTTCACCACCAAGTTTAAACTTGGAAAAGATAATGAAATGTAATATTAAATGCAAAACCCTGGTGGAATGCAAACTAACTCTAAATGAACTTTAAGGATGAACAAAATACAATAGAAAACTATAAAAATAGAAAGTGGGCACCTGGGAAACTGGAGAAGGTATAATGAGGGTCAGACTCACTAAAAAATCTACTGTCAAAGTTGATTGGGACTCATTCTCGAAGTTGGGAAAATTAGTCCAGTTTCTAGGAAAATTTGGAGGAACATAAATCTACCAAAATGGTATCCAAATCTGTCAAATCCTAAAATTACACTAAAATTGGGACTCATTCGCTAGAAATGGCGAATCAGTCTAGTTGGTCTTTTCTACAATTTCTAAAGCTGATTTTGTTCTTCCTTGTCTACTCTGCTCTTCTTGATTATTTTCATATTTGAATCTCTAATTTGCAACTTGTAGATCTTATCCAAGGTTCTCCAAGTATTGATGACAACTTTGACAATTTTGGATGATTTGCAACTTTTCTCCAATCTTTCTCCTAAAATATGCAACCTAAACTTGCAAATCACATGCAAAGGAGAGGGAAAAATGTTGTGGGGTTAGTGAATAGGGATTTTCCTTGGTCAAAACCCTTTTTGGTAATTAAACCTTGAAATGAAAGAAAATATGAATGGAGAATGATGAATGAACAAAAGAGAATGTTGCAACTCACCAAACCTAAGCAATAGGGTGCTGCAATTATGCTTGAAATGACTGCAATGGATGTGGTTCTTGACTCTTGCTTAAATGATTTTGATCTTGCTTGAAACACTTTCTTGAATCATTTCCACATATACAACACCAATCAAGAGCATATAATATGAACTAATGAATACATATACAACTTCCCATACATGGGGTAAATCATTACATTGTTTACAAGTTTACATCAAAGCTTCCCTTATAACAATGAGAAGGATACATCAAATACATGATAATATACAACTGAAATGATTACATTACATAACATCAATGCTAACTCATGTATCATACAAGATCTAGAAACTTCACATCAGGTACCACATCCATGCTTCGAAAATCATCTAGGAAACCAATGGAGTGTATGGCAAGTTTCGCGCAACCATGTGGAACCCTAAGGTCCAACCCCCATGCTATGAGATAACAATAAGGTCCCACCACCAAAGTAGACAAGAAGACAATAGCACGACACAAAAGGGATAACATGACTCCAACATACAAATACCACAACAACTCACAACAATGACATTGCTTCTAGAGGTACACAATAACAAAGTGAACACAAGACAAGGGAATGCTAGGTTGTTATAGGGAGTAGTGTCATCACATAGCTTGTTATGGGTTACCTTGGAATAACCTTCCTAGGCTATTAGACCCCCATCTTGGGTTACCTTGACCACCTCTACCAGTCGTCAGACCCCCATAAAAACTCATGCAGGATCAACATACCATCCAAGAGGACATGGCAATTGATCTTTCCATTCTAGGCCTTCCCACTCATCTCAAGCCTAAACAAGCACTTGAGCCATGAGCGAGGCATTATCTTGACTAATGTGAACTATCCAGCCTCCTAACTTATTTTAGGTTATCACTGATTAAAGAAACTCTCAATTAATTACCCTGGTGCCACTTTGTGCACCAGACCCCCATAGAGAGCCACTCCCCCTACTAACAATTAGAAGACCCAAAAATATCCAACTGGATAAAGCCATTTGCACAAATTCACAAAACCTCATAAACTTACACAAAAAGGCGAGGCATACACCATCCCACACAAAAGTCCCAATTAGAGTGGAGAGTATAATATGCAGGGCTAATGACCCTCATAAACTCATTCAACACATAAACCACCATCTCAAAAGAATGATCATACAATACAATATGTAGAAAATCTCCCCTAACCTTTGGAAGAATTTCAATATCCACCCACACAATGACCTAAACATTTAAACTATAACTCACAAGCATCACATTTTCACTTCTTACTAACTTTACTTCATACAATAACTCAATTCAATGACATAATCAAAGAATGCAAGGAAAATTTATAATGCACCCATTACATTTTCTAAGCTTTCATCTTAGACCAAGAATAATCTATTTCTATATAACTAACCTTCCATCTATTTAATTACAAATACATCAATTCTACTATATCTAAATCTTCCTATGTTACATTCACTTTTCTATTATAATAAATCATTAGTAAAAACAGCAATATTGAATTTAAAACATATTCATGTCTCATTTCATACATAAAATTCCTACGGTTAATACACATACAAAAGTATATATATGTAATTGTATAAGTACATACATATATATATACCTATATATCATTAAAGAAAAGCTCTATTTCAAGACACAAAGTGTAGATTAAACCACATAGATCTTTACATATATATATAATCATATATCATAATCAAATACCATAAGAAATACATAATACAAACTATGTATATGTATAGCAAATCGATCACATAACCATATATATATATATATAAAATTGAAGGCTAAGAAATTTTAAATACACAGCCTAGCACATACTCAGTGCAACACACACTGATTACAGACCTTCATATACATATATCAATATTCATACATATGTTCAAACCGAATATTACATGCATATATTGCAATTTGTGGTGGATGAATTTAAACTCCATTATCTATGTTGGTTGATGAATGACATATTTAAAGAGATAAAGCTTGGGGATAGAATAGACTTATTCCAACTATAGACTGAATGAGAATTTATGTGTTTGCATCCAAAACCAAATATTAAAGCAACTGAGTGACCCGTGCATAACTGAATGACTACCTTGATGAAGAGTTTTTTCCTTAACTATTGTATACCATATATATCCATTTGATACTTGGGTATCAATTACCACACAACATTGGTTAATATGCATCCAAATTTTAGAAATAAATTGCCACTTAGACATAAATATTCATTTAAAATTTAATTGTATAATAATTTAAATTCACAAATATTTAATTCTCAACTATGACTTCTTTCCTCTACATTTGGTAGAAGTGTAAATATGTAGTTTTAACTAATTAACTTGGGATATGAAGTTTCATTGTTTTTTATTAAACAATAGGGAAAAGGACCCTCAACCCAAGTACAACAAGAAGAACAAAGGTCACCACCAAAATAGATCCAAGGCCACTACAAGGAACCACACCCCAGAAGGAAACAAACTATACTAAGAAACTAAAAACTAAGAACAACCACCAAAATAGGTACAAGGCCACTACAAGGAACCACACCCTAGAGGACAATAGACTATACTAAGAAACTAAAAACTAAGAACAACCAAAAACATGAAATGGTGCACTTAGCAAAAACACACCCAGCCCGAGAACAAGAACATACTAAAAAAAAATAGCAAGGACCAAGCACCAATCAATCTTTCCGACTGTATATTAAGTCCCAATAGTATAGTGACATGTAATACTGGTTAAGCTATGATACGACATTGCCCTCGTGTAATTAGGATAAGAATGAACATTATACCAAAATGTACACTATTCAAAAGATGTATTTTCTCATGTTTGCTTGCTGTAATAAGTTTCAAATTTGAATACGTTGGTGGAAACTTTATGAATAATGGATCCAATTCCTGAGAATTGTGTATTTAGTCCGTCAAATACGTTTAAAATGTTTAGAGAGGGGATTAGGGTTAGATGTCTGTGAAATTCGGATTTGTCAAGTCAAAAATAAGAGCCATATTCAAAGTCAAATTTTTTTGGTATTGTTTTAAGAGAAAAATATATTTTTGAACAAAGAAAGGAGATGCGATGTATTAGGTTAACCAAAAGGGAGGACAACCTACTCATAGTTCAAAGCACGGGAGGATGACATGTTTGTGTGCTTTAGAATGAAGACGGGAACCACCTGGTTGAAATTGATAGTTGTGAGCATTATGTGTTAATTTCTATAACCCAGCAACAGATTAATTGCACAATAAATTCACAAAAAGAAATCTGATTTATAACAATTAATACAACTGGGTTAATTAACAACTAATAACAGTGGGAGCAAAAATAACATAAAGTCAAACACAAAAAAGACAATAACACAGATATACCTAGGAAACCCCAATGCGGGAAAAAGCTTGCAAATGTTGGATCTTTTATTCAGCCTAACAGCAAACTTTTCTTTCAAAAATACAATATAAGTTTGCTAGAGCAATCTTGCATTTATAGAGCCTAGCTGCTTTACTTAGCGTGCAAGGAAAGAATCTTTCCTTGCTTTCTTTGGCTTTAATTACACATAAAATCACTCTTGGATTTATCTTATCCTCACAAACTCAGAAACATTCTATTTAAAAAATAAAAATCCTGCTATTGCTAAAAATCCAACTCGAATTGATTTAAAGAAAATCTAATCTTGATTTTCTTTAAAGAAAATCCATATCCCACTTTTCGAGCTACAAAAATCAACACTCCCTCTTAGCGAGGAAAGTGTTCTACACCACACCCAACTTGTCCCTAAAGAATTCAAACTTTCTCTTCATCAAGGCCTTCGTCAGGATATCTGCTATCTGTTCATCTATAGGAATGTAATTGAGCTTCACTATCCCCTTCTCCACACAATCTCTGATGAAGTGGTACTTGATCTCAATGTGCTTTGACTTGTCATGAAACACTGGATTCTTAGAGAGTTTGATGCAACTCTGATTATCACAGTAAATGACTGTAGGATCCAACTCTTGATTAAAGATCCCAACTAGAAGATTCCAAAGCCAGATAGCCTCACATGTAGCCATACTGGCTACCATATACTCAGCCTCTGCAGAACTCAGTGCAACTGACTTCTGTTTCCTGCTGTACCAAGAGACTGCTCCTGATCCCAAACTGAAACTGCACCCTGAAGTGCTCTTTTGATCAGCTGTACTGCCTGCCCAATCTGCATCAGTAAACCCCTTGAGCTTCACTCCATCCTGCTGAACATACTTCAGCCCATAATCAATTGTGCCTCAGAGATATCTCAAAACATGCTTCGTAGCTATCCAGTGCACACGTTTAGGTTCCACCATAAACTGACTGAGTGAGTTCACTGCAAAACAAATGTCTGGCCTAGTGTTGACTAGATACATAAGAGAGCCTATCAACTGTCTGTATAAAGTAGGGTCCACTGCCTCTGATCTAGAAGCATCAATCTTCTTCCAATTGGTCACAAGTGGTGTTGACATAGGCTTACAGTTTTCCATCCTGAATCGCTTCAAGATATCAATTAAGTACTTCCCTTGTCTAAGGAAGATCTCTCCCTCTTTCTGCCACAACTCCAATCCCAGAAAGTAATGCATCAACCCCAAGTCCTTCATCTCAAACTCTCCTGCAAGATCCTGCTTGCAATGTGCTATGAGCTCCTCTAACCCTGTGAGAAATAGGTCATCAACATATAACAACAATATGAGAAGTTCACCCTTCACCTGAACATAGTACAGGTTTGAATCTGCCTAACTCTTGATGAAGCCCACACTCTGCAAGTAACTATCAATACATGAATACCACGCCCTAGGAGCCTGCTTGAGTCCATACAGTGCTCTTTTCAACCTGCATAAATGAGAATCCCTCTCATGTGCTTCAAACCCTTCTGGTTGCTCCATGTAAATCTCTTCCTCAATCACCCCATTGAGGAAGACCATATTTACGTCCATCTGATGAATCCTCCAACCCATCTGTGCTGCTATAGAAATGATAGCTCTTATGGATGAGTACCTGGCTACTGGAGCGAAAGTCTCATCATAGTCGACTCCTTCCTTCTGTGAAAACCCCTTAGCCACAAACCGAGCTTTGACCTTTTCCACACTACCATCTGCAACATGCTTAATCTTATACAACCATCTCGAGCCCACCATAGACTTATCTTTTGGTCTTGGTACTACCTCCCACACACTGTTCTTCATGATGGAAGAATACTCTTCCACCATGGCATCTCTCCACACTTGGTGCTTGGATGCCTCTTGAAAGATGGAAGGCTCTACTTCAATTAATTCACTCATAAGTGCCACATAATATGAATAACGTCTGGGAGCCCTTCTTTGTCTGACTGAATCTTGAGGATCACCTACATATTCTTGAGCCTCTCTTAATGTTTGCTCAGCTGCCCTGTTTCTCCTCTTCTCACTAATAGGGATTTGAGGCTAAGGAATTATTTGTTCCTCTATCTGATCATCCTGCTTGTTCTGCTCTCCAACTTGTGTGACTGAAGTTTGAGGAATTTGTGCTACCTCCACTGTGGATGTTTGTTCCTCCTCATTCATCAAGTTACTTGACTTCTGAAGAGCCCTCTCTTCCTCAAACTTCACATCTCTGCGAACCACTATTTTCCTGAGAGTAGGAATATAAACTCGATAAGCCTTAGAAGTTTCACTGTACCCAACAAGGATACCCTTCTCTGCAGCAGGTTCCAACTTGGTTCTCTTCTCAACAGGAATGTGACAATACACAAGGCATCCAAAGCTGCAAATGTGCCCCAAATCTGGTTTCTTACCAGTGAATGCCTCTTCTGGAGTCAATTTTCCCAACACTTTGTGAGTGCTCCTATTCTGCAAATACACAGCTATGTTCCAAGCTTTTGCCCATAAGAACCAAGGCAGATCCTAATCATGAAGCATGGCCTTGGCTGCTCCAACGATAGCTCTATTCTTCCGTTCAGCAACCCCATTTTGCTGAGGGTTGTATGGAACTATCAACTCTTTCTTGATACCTTCTTGAGCACAAAAATCTTTGAAGGCATTCGAGGTATACTCACCTCCATTATCAGACCTCAGTATCTTGATCTTCTTCCCAGTTTGGTTCTCCACAAGAGCCTTAAACTCTTTGAACCTACTGAAGACCTCATCTTTATTCTTCATAAAATATATCCACGTCTTCCTGGAGAAATCATCAATGAAGGTAACATAATACTCATATCCATTCAAGGATGTTGTTGACATAGTTCCACACACATCTGAGTGTACGAGATCCAAAATCCCTTTGGATCTAGTGTCGCTGCTTGGAAAACTAGTCTTGGCATATTTCCCAAGAGCACAACCCTTGCACACCTCATGCTTTTCTGTCTTTATCTCAGGCAGCCCTGTCACTATTTTCTTAAGAATATTAAGTGCTCCATAGTGAAGGTGAGCCATCCACCTGTGCCACAATTCTCCTATCCCTTTACAACTACTAACCAATGCATGTGCTGCCTCAAACTGTAACCGAAACAAGCTGCCATGCCTGACACCAATCACTTTTGCAATCTTGGAATTTTTGGGACGAATATAGACTTTTCCCCTCTCAAAGGTCATGATGTAACCCTTGTCTTCCAAGGCAGAAACTAAGATTAAATTCTTTGTCATGCCAGGGACATAGAACACATCCTCCACCAACAAAGGTTTGCCAGACTCCCTCTGAAACTTGACAGTGCCAATACCAGTTGCATGGTACTTGGCATTGTCTCCGAGCTCAATATAGAAATCTAGCTTCTTCTCCTCCAACTTGGTGAAACATTCTTTGACTCCCGTCATGTGGCGAGAAGCCCCACTGTCAATATACCATACCCTGTTGGCAATTAAACTTGAGAGACAGGAAATGAGTGAAAACTCATTCTCAAATCGTGATGCAAACTCGTCCACCTCTGCTGTAGCGGCAAATTGCTTCTTCTGCTTGTCCTTATTTTTCTTATTCGACATTGACTGGCATAGTGACCCATCTGATGGCAGCAAAAACATTTAATCTTGCTCAGATCTTTCTTCTTCCCACTCTTGGAAGAAGAACCTTCTGATTGCTCTTTATTGGACTTCTTCTTACCCTTGCTTGCAAGAGCAAGATTTTCTTCATCTTGACCCTTCTTCGTCTAATCTCCTCGATGAGCACCTTCACAGATCTCCTCCTGAACAAAATCATCCCAAAGTCTTGCCCAATCAGGTAGCCGATCTCTGCCAACAACACACTTGACAAACACTTCCCAGTGCTTTGAAAAACCATTCAAGGCTATACGCACCAACTCATCTTCTTTAATCGTCTCTCCAACAGCAACAAGCTCATCCCTGACTTGTGTCAGCTTGGACAAGTAAGAGGTCACACTGTCGCCTTTGGACATCTTGGTATTATGCAATTTGTCCTTGAGCATCATCTTACGACTCTGATAGTCGCTCTGATAAAGTTTTGTGAGAGTATCCTACATCTCCTTGGCGGTGTCTTTCCCCGATAAATGAGGAATTAAATGATCTCTTACTCCATCCAGGATAATCCTCTGAGCTTTGGCCTCTTTGACTTCATGCGAATCTAAGGCAACATGATCATTTTTTGGTGGAGTCACTTCTGTGCTAGCATAGATCCATAGCCTGTTCTCCTTGAGAACAGATGTAATCCGAACTTTCCACTGTAAGAAGTTTGGTGCACCCTCGAGCCTGTCCTCATATCGAACGCTAGTTGCCATAGCCACAAAAAGAACTGGAGACAAAAATCTGATGACTTATTTTTTCTTGAAATCTGTGTTACAAATCTTGGCTTCGTATTCAGAGTTTAGAGCTCTGATACCATGTTAATTTCTATAACCCAGCAACAAATTAATTGCACAATAAATTCACAAAAAGAAATCTGATTTATAACAATTAATACAACTAGGTTAATTAACAACTAATAACAGCGAAAGCAAAAATAACATAAAGCCAAACACAAAAAAGACAATAACACAGATATACCTAGGAAACCCCAATGCGGGGAAAAACCTGCAAATGTTGGATCTTCTATTCAGCCTAACAGCAAACTTTTCTTTCAAAAATACAATATAAGTTTGCTAGAGCAATCTTGCATTTATAGAGCCTAGCTGCTTTACTTAGCGTGCAAGGAAAGAATCTTTCCTTGCTTTCTTTGGCTTTAATTACACATAAAATCACTCTTGGATTTATCTTATCCTCACAAACTCAGAAACATTCTATTTAAAGAATAAAAATCCTGCTGTTGCTAAAAATCCAACTCAAATTGATTTAAAGCAAATCTAATCTTGAGTTGCTTTAAAGCAAATCCATATCCCACTTTTCGAGCTACAAAAATCAACATTATGAGCGAAAGAAAGGAACATGTTTTGAAGGAAAAGAGCGTCCATGACTTGATTCTCAACATAGAAAGAGGCTACAATTCAGGAGCCTCCATTGTAATTGAAGAAATGTCCTTACCAAGGTTACTCAATACCATTTTCTTGCGCACTATTTTGTCTATTGTTGCCGTTCACTCCCTCTGTTGCTGTACCAGAAAATACAAGAAAAATAGGGTATGGATGGACTTGGCACCCATTTTTTTAGGAGACACAACTAATCTCCCAACAAAACGCACCCAACAAAGGCATGCAACATACAAAAACGGGAACTGCAGTAAAAAAAATTAATAGAAAAGAATTTTTTTCAAAATAAAAAATCTGTGTACATACAGACCATAAAAATGAAATAATTAGAGATAGAAATGGGAATTCTATGTAACTCGATTACCAAGCACACATTTTGGTAGAGATAACCCCCAGCCGAGCACCCGCAACACAAGATTAGCAAAACCATGCCAGACGTGAGGGAATCTGCGAAGAAAATGAAAATTGGTTTTAAAACTCCCGTTCCGTTTAAAACCTCCCACTCATTTTTTAATTTCTGCTCATTTTTCAAAATCTGTACGTATCGTCTGTCAACTCCATTTTGTTCGTCCGTTTTTATCTCCATCTACCATCAAATCTTTCCTTCGTCCATTTTGTCCAGCACTAGGATGGTGGATGGGAGTTATTAGCTGATAGGCTATTATAGGTGAGAATTCAACCGAAAAAGTCTTACTGTCGGTTGCCAGTGGACTATTCTGGTGGAATTCCTGGGCATATGATGTACATTCCACTGCTGAATAGGTTTTCAATCAGAAAAGTCTTACTATCTGATGCCAGTGGACTATTCCGGTGGAATTCCTGGGTGTACAATGTACATTCCACTGCTGAATAGGTTGGTGGTTCATTACTGCATCGATATTTGTTAGGCGTTAATGAGGATGGTGTCGATGCCTAGAAGAGATGTACTTTTCCTCAGTAGCACCAACTAGAAGTAATGAAGGAGGCTTTCATCTGTTCAACAAGGATTACAACAGCTTCATCTCTGCTGACGAGTTTCCTTGTGATGAATAATTTAGGGGAAAATCACTCACTAGCTATCAGGTTGCGTGTTCGATCTCTGATATTGGCATGGCAGGGTTTAGAATATGCGGCAAAGTCGCGATGGACCATGTATTTTAGCTCTTTGTTTTTGCTAAGCTTTCTCAACTTATTTGCAAGTGTGGTGATTTTAACACTTTCAAAGCCTCTTTTTTATGCTTCGCTTGCATGATATTATTGATTTTATCAATTTGCAGGAAAAGGAAACACAGAGAAGGAAAAAGCCTTATTTGTTTTTGGAGACTCTTTTGCAGACAACGAGAACCATGATCCATACAATGAAACACTAAACCAACTGTGGAGAAAGCCATACGGTTTGAAATGGCCTGGCTACCTTGCAGGCAGATTTTCTTCTACAAAAATCCAGACTGATTTTTGGGTTTGCACTTAGAAATCATGTAATACAAGGGCTCTTAAGTTATGTGCGGCTTCTTATTATTGTTCTGTGTTGCAGCGGATATTTTAGGGCTTCCCAGTCCCATACCTTATGAGCAGCTAAAAAATCATGGTTGTGAGAGGAGATGTGGAGCTTGAGAAGATGGCCAAATAATTGGCATGCTTGTCTTTAGTAGATCGTCAGCTGGTCCGTTTTTGGCGATCTACTATAGCTTCATCTTTAGTCATTCTCACCTTTTAGGTGCTTGATCAAAAATATTCCTACAAATTGGTAATCGAGGTAATTCTATTAATCTAATGCTCTTTTTCAGATCTATTTAAAGTACCAAACTAGCATATCCACAAACTATCTTTATAATTTTTTTCACTTGGGATGTTTATTAGAAATGTAAAAAGGATGACGGTATGCTTGAAGGCACTAATGCTTAATTCCAACACAGCAGTTCGAGGAAGCCACATTGCATTCTCCACTGCCCAACTATGGTTACCAGTTAATAGGTTTGATGTCCCTTTTTAATCCAAATGTTTAATATATATCAGGCATGTAAATATGGTGATTTTAAAACTTTTTTGACACCTGGAAGCAACAAGACACTTGTTAATGTCTTTATCCCTAATACCTCCATGCAACAGTATGTAAAAACAAGGGATTTACTTTATAGAAAAGGATTCCATTTTTGTATGGTATGTGGCTGGTCTATCTCCTGTAGGTTCTTTGTGCAGAGGCTCTAGTAGTATAATTTGATAGCCTGAGATGTTTCATTTTATCTGATCTTCAGCACTGGTTAGTTCTTTTGTAAAGACCTGTGACTCTGTTTTGTTCATACAATATAATGCAAATATAGTATTGCTTTTTTCCTCATCTTACTATGCAAATTTATCTGATAAATGTGGGTTTCAAAAAAAATGTTTTGTTAGCAGTTTTATTGAAAAGTTTCATGAGAACAGTATGAAATCTGTTTAGTGTTTTATAATGCATGAATTGTTTGATATTGTTGTAGCAATGAGACATTCTGTTTTTGTTCTGTATATTGTAAACCCACTCTGTTTATAATTTGTCTGTGTTGAAATCTTCTCTCCTGGAAGTGAGTTCTCCTCCTAAAACCAACAACACCGAAGAGGTGTGGATTATGTGAATCAGTTGGTAGGACAGTTACTAAATGATGTTGTTTGTGCAACAAAATTCATAAGGGTGAAGTGTTATATTTTTCAATCTTGGTTGATTTTAACAAAATGCTCATAAATTAGATTTCTATATAGAAAATTTTGTATTAACAAAACATTTGCTAAGTTTTATAAAAGGCCAGATGAAGTTATTGGATTTGACAAAACATACATCCATTAAGTTTAAATTGAATTTTTTGTCAGAATTTTATCACATTTATTTCTTATTTATTTGGCCAAATCTTTTTCCATGCCCTGAAATCTTTCCCAACTTGTGGACTTGGGGAATTCTTTAGAAATGTATGGAGGGGGTTGGGGTAGGATATCTGGTCTATAAGTTGCATCCCTATCACCATTGCATGCATGCTTTATACATGTTGTAATGTATGATTTAATGCAGTTTGTTTGTCATATTTTAGAACTTGAGCATTTGCAAAATTTCTTAACTCTTTATAATACAATGGTGCTCTCTGATTTAGGATTGCAGACATCAGCTAAATTATATTTTACCAATAGGTAGTGGGAGCAGGATGTTTGGCCAACAAACTGCTCCCGTCACTGGGACAGGCTTGCTTCATACAGGTGGTAATAAATGTTGTAATCCAGTTTGTGTGCAATTTGAAGATTTGCATATTGGAACGATACATGTTGATGATAACAGTTGTTGCTATGTGACCTACTATCCTACTATTAAATGTTCTCACTCAGTGAAATTTTAATTTGGATAGTGTTGGTGGGAGCAGGATGTTTGAAGAACGCACAACAACACATGAAAAATGTAGATCCTTTCTCACATGTAGAGAGTAAGTTTGCATTGTCGATATGCTATTGTTTGTGGCTCAAATATTGGAATTTTAATGTTTTGCAGATTTGGCAAATAGTTTACGATTTTGCATCTACAACATCTGTTATTTGTCATCTTATTAATTCAATGGAAATTTTATTCTATTATTTGTTGGTGGGAATTGGATATTTTCCCCATAATTACCCCACAAAAAATGTGGAGACTTATTCTATATGGCAGAATGAGTCAGTGATAACAATATCTGACATACAAACTTAGTTGTTGTCTATAGTGTAATTTTGTGGGTTAGACATCCTATTGACGGAGCCGGTGAAGCTTTTGTTCATGTTGACTGTGATGTACTCGTAGTTTTGTAAGGATTATCTTTGTACAAATTTTTTCTTTCCCCAACCTTGTTTCTATTGAGCAACCTATATTTGTGCATGAAGTCAATTGGCTATTCATTTACTTGGATATCCAAAAAAACATCCTGCAGGTTATATTTGTGGGTTTGTCAATTTGGTTGTTGTATGCTATTTTTGTTGTAATTACCAATGGTAATTACTTACCCGCTTATTGCTCTGTTTGTTTGAGGCATTTCAGGAATCTGCATGTGGGATTTCCACATTGTTTTTGTTTCATCTTTTCTATAAATTTCACCTCATAGGTCTTTTCATGTAGCTTGTCAGGCACAATTAAATGTTTCCTGAATGTCCATTCTCAGTTTGATGTACCATTATATAATGTCATTTCAGGTGCATGTGTTAATTGTTTCCAAATTTGTTATCAAAAGACGAATTTCATAGTTTTCATTATCCAGGGTTATTAGTGTAGTCTTTCGTGAACTACCTATTTATATTTATTTGTAAGTACTTGTTTTGGACATTTTTCAATCTAAACAGATTATTCATTAGATCAGTAACCTAGATGGCGGCTTTTGAAAATGTTAAAAATAATTAGGATTGCTATGTCAACTTGAAATTTGTAAGTATCTGTGGACAACTTCTAACAAGTGGTAGTATCTTGTAGGTCCAACATTGTTATTTTTCCAAGAAAATGTTGGGAGCATCCTTTGAGCTTTACCTATTTGGTCTATTTAGCAGTCAATAAAATATTGAAATGCAATTATTTAGATGAATATTACTTATCCTATCAGAGTTAACTTTGGGAATGTCTTTAACAGTATATTTCCAGAAATGCAATTGAGTTTGTTCAAATTTTGTTATAGAAATCAAAATGCAATGTTTTCATGCTCTCTTACAGAGGGTTTATCTCAATCTTTAGACTATGTAAATTTTGATGCATTGTGTTTATCACTATGTTGGGAGATTGTATACATTTTTTGTTGGTGGTATGTATATGGTTTTTTTTTCCTCCAATTAGGGAATGCTCAATGAGGAGTTGCATCATACAGAGCTTGAAGGCAGAAAATTATAATGTATGTTTAATTATATTGCAATCAGATATGGAGCAAGTGATGGCTACCCATTTCAAGAGGGCGTTAGCCATGCATGATGCACAAGTGAATCTTTCTAGAAATTCAAATATTTTCTCACTAACATAAAATGCTTAATTTAACCTATTACACTAAAATGGGTAATATAACAAATAGACCATGTTACTAATGTGGTTATTCTGATCAGGTAGCACTGGAACACCTACTCTGGTATTAAGAATGTAAATATATATATCTTTAAGTATATAAATATAGGCCACTCAATCTATAACTAAATATCCTTATATGCAGTGTTATTACTGCACTTGGTAATAAAATGATCCAACAACCAATGCTGTAGCGTAATCCTCGCCTGGGCACAATAGTAGAGGATATTAAAGTCTGAATAATCTTCTAAACATGTCTTTCAAAATATCATCCTTAACATCAAATCCACCGCACTAGCCCTGACCTAGCACGTCATGTTATTGGTACTGACAGTAGGTAATTTCTCAAAAAGAAATTTAGTTCCTAGAAACCCATTTAATTTCTTTACCTATGAGAAGAGAACGGACGTACTTTGTTGTAGGGTATTAATGGCAGTATTGATGCGTTCCTGACACTTTATTTCTATGTTTTTTTTATGGGAAGTAAATATAGCATAAGGGAATATTATTATTATTATTATTATTATTTGGGAATTGTAGTGAACTAATTAGAAAATGATTTTTTTTTAAAATTCAATGTTATAAATAATATTATTGTAGGTTGATTTAGCAGCAAACAAAAAATTACTATTGTAATAGGCAAGTAAATATTATTATTATTATTATTATTATTATGGGGTAAATTTGTGACAAGTGACATGAAAAATTTCCACTTAATGTGGCAATTTGATATGAAACATTTAATATGAAAATGCAATGTGACTCCACTCAATGTAGAAAATGTGTTTTGCTTAATTGCAATAATGCAATAGAACTCTATGTGGTTGCAAGAGAGTGATGTGATCAAGATTGCATTAGGTATGGTAATGAGTCTAAGTTGTGCAACATAAGTCATGACCTAAAATCTCAATCTTATGAACATTAGTGAAAATATATGCTCTGATCCAACTGGTTGCATCAATGGTATGTAGGAAATTGGAGGAAAGGAAAATATGATGCATGATAAATCCTATGAATACATAATAGTTGTTATCCCATGACAAGAAAATAATGGATATCAAATAATAGTCATGTAAGAACACAAAGTATGTAATAATAAAAATAAGCATGTAAGTGCATATGTTGTCTATTAAGTTTGTTTGTGTTAACTCTTGTCTTATTGTAATTTTCAAATACTTATGTTGGTTGATGTGTTCATGAATACATAATGGTTGTTATCCCATGGCAAGAAAATAATGGATATCAAATAATAGTCATGTAAGAACACAACGTATGTATTAATAAAAATAAGCATGTAAGTGCATATGTTGTCTATTAAGTTTGTTTGTGTTAACTCTTGTCTTCTTGTAATTTTCAAATACTTATGTTGGTTGATGTGTTCATGATCCCACTTGAAATTTATAAACAATTAAATTATATTTAATAGTGTATTATCATATTATCTTGATGGTGTTGTAATTGAAATATTATTAAAATATGGTTTATAAGTGGTTGGATGATTTTACTATATGCTTCATATATGACTACATATTGAACATAAAAATGCAATGTTTGGCTTGAGTATGTAGGAATAAGTAAAATATCAACAATGATTAATTAGAGGTGATCACATGGTTTGTTTGGAATTGTAAACCTTTCTTGTGTATATTTGCCTCTAGAATTGGAGCTGGGAAGACTTATTGAAAGTGAGACCCACCTTACTACTAAACTACATTGCTCAATTTCTTACAACCTCGAAAAATACCTCTATACTAGGAAAAATAAATTGTATTATATAGTATAAAAGAGAGCAATGAAAAACAAGACCTGGGATGCATTTGACGAAAAAGCTTCCCACATAATTGTAGCAACAAACTTTGTTTTCATTTTTTGTTAGGAACTACTTGTCTTAAAGGAAATACTTGATGAAATTGAATGGCATCTCGTTTGAAAAATTCTTCCTCTCCACTGCTATCTTATAAAAATATTATTCATATAAAGATTACCCGCAACATGCAATTTTCCATTATGTTACCTTCAGTTACAAGGTATATCATTAGCCATAAAAAATTGTACTTAATCCAATCGACCTTTTACCATTTAGCACAGCATACAAATTTAAATAAAGTTCCATTTGTTCATTTTCAAATCTTCTCGCACCCTATCATCAATTGACTTTTTCCATGAATACTTAATCTTAAGAGAAGCAATATACATTTTCTTGTGATTTTTAACCTTTCCCTTCAATATATTGCTAGAGTATATCCTGTTATCGGCGTAACCATTGCATCTCGCTGAGGTGCAAGTGCTAGTGTTATCATGTTAAATACAGGTGTTTTTGTCTAGGAGTTCGCTTTCTCCTTCCCTTCCTCCATCAGCCATTTCCGTACTACAATTATGAAAAAGAACAATAATACTATGTTGCTTTTTATAAGCATTTTGGCCCCGTAAACATTTCAATTGCAAATCAAAACGGTCATAGTAGAGCGTACGTGGGCCACTCGTGAACATTGTGTTTTTCTTTGAACATGAAAGCGATTCTCATCCATTATTTTCGAGGATGAAAGCGACAGTCATCCTCAGCACCGGACCTTTGCAGCGAATCACAGTATAAATACTGTAGACGTGGAATAAACATGTATGCTCTAGACTCAGCTCTAACCCTAGGCATCTCGGCCAACTTTTCGTTGAGACATTTTCCCAAACTCAAGAAAGCCTGTTAAGAATAAAACATTTAAAACTTTTTCAATTTGCCGCACTAGAAATCCACGGGGAACACATTGAGGAGTCTGAGTAATGCTCATCCAGGCGTCTAATAATAGAGGAATCTCTTAGACGTTGTGAACCTCATGAAAACGTGCAAAAGATAAAATTCCTGTGTTTTCTCTTTTTCTCTCAGAGAGAATATTCCCAATCCTATGCTTTTCCTTCGGAGAATGGGAATAGGTGTGGGGGCTTTTTTATTTAAGCGTGTACACGTGGACACTAAAATAACTTCGACGAATGTTCCTTTAAAAAGAAAAATAAAATTCTTCGAAAAGATAAAAGTATATTAATGAAAAGAAATAATTTCATCAAAAGGATAAAAGTATATTAATAAAAACAAAGCATATGCAATTATAATAATGTATTTTCAAAGAGGTATAGTTTTTAATATAGTCAAATGTTGAATTATTCTAGAAGGATTTTCAAAATATCATCAAATCCATAAATAATATTGGTTGAAGAATCAAATCCACTAATATTTCGATCGAATATCAATCTTGATCTTTTCATGAGTCTAAACTTGATATTATTAATGGGTTTGACCTAGGAGAACATGATCTTTACAATTTAGTGATCTCACCTAGATGTTTTAAACATTGTAGTCCTTATGCTAAGAAGCACATTAGAGAATTTAATGAATTAGGAAGTAGAAGTGTGTAACATATAGTATTAAATCACCACCTTATAGAATGGATCTATGATTATTGAAACAACCTCAAACCATGGATTGAGCTATTAAATTTCCAGTTTTGAGATATACAAATCTTCTATTTTCATTTCTTAAGCTAAACAACAAATGTTTTAGATTTAATTTCAACTTAATATTTAATTTTTAATTATCTACATTACTGAAATATTATGGTTATATATGTCTTTTATTTGTGTGTGTAGATAGACATTTAACTAGATTGACCTTGATTAAGACAATGAAAATCTTATTTTCCTTTACAAATGTATTGCAATACTAAAATTTTATTACTAATAGTATTTTCTTTATTGATAATTTAATAATTAAATGAATTCATCAACATTATAGATTTATGAAAATAAATTTTTATGGTGCAATGCAAAGCATTCTTGTGGTGTTAGAGAGTGAGTGTATCATAATAGATTTAGAAGGTAGGTTGGTAATGATCAAATTCAAGATTCTTAGTTCTTAAACTAAAATTGAAGTGAATTCTTAGTCATTGGTTATGTCTTTTTCTTAACAAGTTTAGTTTAATTTATTTCATTCATTTTCTTATGTGAGATGGACGGTGTCACATTGTATTTGAGAACAATGATATGACTTTGTTATTTCCATTTTGATGCTTTGGCTTTGCAAGGTTTTCATTTTTGAATTGAATTATATCCTAGAAGCCATCCAAATAATATTGCAAATAAACTTTATGGTTGATAATATTATTGATAAAGTGAGCCTAGACATTGCCACTTTATTTATTTATTTTTTTAAAATATCCATTTCTTCAATGGTAGCCATATTAAAACCAAACATATATAATATAGTAAAGGTCTTCCAATTGACAAAAAATATAAATCAATTTTTTTTTTAATAAAAGTTGTATTCCAAATATTGTTTCAGAAGAATTAAAAAATATTTTTTTTGTATGTGAAGATGTCTCATTATATTTGGATATGCATATATGAATTTTATGTTCTAAAGCTCATAATAATGTATGTATTACATATCTACATGCTTATCCTTCACAAAGTTTCGTCAACTCAATGCTTTTTTGTACTTATAATAATAATAGAATAGTATTGAACTATTTGCCACTAGCTGAATTAGCCATTTCCGTAAGAGAGTGTTAAAAAAGAACAATAATAATATATTTCTTTTATAAACAAGTTGGCCACACAAACCTCTCAATTGCAAATCGAAAGGGCAATAGTATCTTACGTACGTGGGCCATGGTGAAAATGGTTCGTGTTTTAACATGAATGGCGATACCACTGATCTTTACGCACAAGGATAAAACACTGAAAAGTTGTCAGCATCAGAACTTTGCAACGAATTGCAGAATAAATACTGTAGATGTGAAATAAACTTGTCTATTCTGTACTCAGCTATAACCATAGGTATCTCGGCAAACTTTTCATTAAGAATAATTCAAAAACTCAAGATAGCCCCTTCAAGATATGCACGTGGTTGTGTTAGCTTTGAATCAATAATCATGCAGTGTTTCGCATGAGAAGCACAACACGTACTATCCCAAGAATGACCTGCTGATAATATTTGTCAGGCATTAACATGATATGGCCAAGTCATTCTTGGCTGAGTAACAAGCTCTGCCTTGTATTGCAAGACGCCTTCAAGAATTTTTCATGCCCCACACGCATTAGATCAGTGGAATGGACATTACTGACGATAACAGTTCCTCAAAAAGCTCACTGAATAGAATAAAGGAATATATTCAAAAGGAAAGCTATTTATGAACATACACGTTATCCTGTTCTCTGACCAATAAGTGAGGTCGGAAAGCAAACCACTTCAATTTGCCGCACTAGAAATCAACTGCGAAGGCCTTGAGGAATCTGAGTCTTGCTTATCCAGGTGCTCAGTAATTCAGGGATTGCTGACAAGATGTAAACTACACGAGAACATACATCTTTGATTGTTCGCTTTCCGACTTGCTAGCTACACATTCTGGCACCAAAAACGGTGACGGTGGCCCCGCATAAAGATACGTTATTGAACGGAAGATGGAGAAAGAAACGAAAAGATCAGAACACGAAGAGAATGTGCGTAAGATTGTGCAGAAGTAAATAGATAAAATTCCTGGTTGTTTGAGGAGAATACTCGCCAGTAGAAAGCGATGTGGCAATCATATTTTTGCAATTGACGTGGACACTAAAATATATTTGTATAAGGAAGGGTACCGGTACTTTTAGGTAATTTTCGGCCGCCCTAAGTTATTAAATGGTATGTGCGAGGTGATATAATTTTAATTTTTTTTGTTGGCAAGCAGGGGTGCGATAAAAACAGGAGTCATTGCTGTGACAAGATGGACTGAAGAGACCAAACAATACAGAAAATGCACAGTGACAGCACTGATGAAACTATGATACGCAGAAAATAGATTTTCATATATTCCTCAATTGCTTTCTAGAAATATAAAATACAGAGTACATTCTCTATTCGACAATACAAAATAAAACATAAACAATTTGGACTGCTGTCCAATACAAAAGGTGCTACAGTCACATCAAAAATTGAAACAGACTACAATTCTGTAGTTGAAGCTGTCACTGCGTTGCGTCTAATAAACATTATTTCTGTGCACTAATGTCTCCTTCTTGTCTTTTGTTCAAGATGTCTTCTACTGCTGCAAGGTCTCCACACAATACAAAAACTGGCTGTCTACTTTCTAATGTTACATTCCTTTCTTTTGTTTGTATCTTTAACCTCAAAAATGAGCACTACAATTTGAATTTCCAAATCATCTACCTTAATTAGTATTGGTAGGTCAACTACAGGTTTACGTTGGCAGTTTCAAGAGATCCCCAAAACTGACAAGGGGGCTGTTGCAAGTTACGTGGGTCAGGGGAGAATGTCTATTGGCCGCAGATTAATTAATTTTCCAACGCTCCCCCTTAATCTGAAGTTAGCTATCATTTTGCAATTTCTTTTCGGAGCTGATTTTTGAAACTATCCATAATGCCAAGCCTATCTCTTAGGTGTTCAAAACTAACATTCTATTGTGTCTATCATAGATACTTTGTGCTTCCTAAGAGGAAAACATTTTGTTTCTTGTCATTTGCATGGCTACCATCACTTTCTTGATGCCTCCTTTGTCAAATATCTTGCATTATCCATTCTCCATCAATATTTTGTAACCATTTTGGACCTTTTGTCCAATACTCAATAGATCATGCTTTGTGCCAAGCGCATAATAGACATCTTGGATATTATGCTTTTCACCATTCTTAGTTTGAATGTTGATAACACCTTTTCCCATGACAGGGACATTCTTATCATTTCTCATTTTGATTTTAGTTTTTATGTTGCTATCTATGGAGGAAAATAAGTTCTTGTTACCACTCATGTGGTTGTTGCATCCATTGTCTAAGTACCATACTTTATCATTGTTGCATTCAACAAGGTTGCAAACTATAAATACATTGGACTATTTCTAATTTTCAGCCTTGATCTCATTTGCTACATTAGCATTTTGACTAGCTTGGTCATGGTGTTTCTTCCTAAACTAACTAACATAATGACTATACTTATGATAGTTATAGCATTACATATTGCTCTTGCCATACCTCTGATTTGAATTGTTATTCTTCTTCAGGTTCTAGTTTGTTGACTGTGAGTTGTTTGGCTCTTATGTGTTGTTTGAGTCTCCTCTTCCAGAATTGCTTCTACCTCTACCTCTTTGACCTCTACCTCTATTGTTTCTTCCTCTTTCCCAACCTCTTACATTGGTTTGAGCTTTGAAAGCTTGATCTAAGGAAGGAGCATATTTGTTCAATCACTGCTCATGGGTTTGTAGAGAACCCATCAACTCATCTACATTCATTTTGGACAAATCCTTTGCTTCTTCCATGGAAAAGACTATAGGATCAAACTTAGAGTGTAGACTTCATAGGATTTTCTCAATAATCCTTTGCTCTTCCATTGTTTCTCTATTTATTCTTAGCTGATTAATCAAAGTAAGAAACTTTAGTGTGGAAGTCTGAAATGGACTCATTGTCCACCATTTGTAGAGTCTCAAAATCTCTCCTTAGCAGCTGCAGCTTCACCAATATCACTTTATCAGTCCCCTTATAACCATTTTGAAGTATTTCTCTAGCTTTTTTTGAATAGTTTGTTGCTACAATGTGAGGGAAATTAGCCTCTTTCAAGGTTGCCTCAATCAAATAGAGGGATTTTGCATCCTTCATCTTATTTTCTTTCAACTAATTCTTTTAGGATTTGAAAGGGCTACATAGGTTGTTGAGTCTATGATATCATTAAAACCATTGATGACCAACTCCCATAGGTCATTTGCGACCAATATTGTTCTCATTTTTTTAGCCCAATAGTCATAATGTTTTCCATCAAAGTTTTGTGGTTGTTGCCAACCTTTGCTCTCACCTCCTGCCATTTTTCTCAAACTTGAGAAGACTTAATGCCTAGATAACCTAGGGATTTTCCATAGCATCCATAATAAACTTACTAATTGCCCAAAAACTTAGTGCTTTAATACCACTTGTTGGAAAGCAAGGGTGCAATAAAAATAGAGTCACTATTGTGACAATATGGATTGAAGAGATAAAATAATATAGAAAATGCATAGCGACAACACTCATGAAACTATGACACATAGAAAATAGATTTTCATATATTCCTCATTTTCTTTCTAAAAATACGAAATACATAGTACATTCTCTGTTTGGCAATACAAAATAAAACATAAAATTTTTGGACTACTATCCAATACAAAAGGTTCTACACTCACATCAAAAATTGAAACAAACTACAATCCTATAGTAGAAGTTGTCACTACACTGCGTCTAATAAACATTTTTTCTATACACTTTTGCCTACTTCTTGTCTTCTATTGAATATGCCTTCTGCTACTGCAGGGTCTCCACACAATACAAAAATTGACTTTCTACCTTCTATGGTTACATTCCTTTCTTTTGTTTGTATCTTCAAACTCAAAAATGAGCTCTACAATTTGAATTTCAAAATCACCTACGTTAATTAATGATGGCAGGTCAACTACAAGTTTACCTTGGTAGTTTGAAGAGATCCCCAAAACTAATAAGGGGGTTGTTGTAAGTTACGTCGGTAAGGGGAAAATTCTTGTTGTCTACAAATTAATTAATTTTACAACATTTTTTGGGTTTCTTTGTATTGAATTAAGAGTTTATAGTTATTATTTCTATTTTTGGGTAGTTAGATAAACATGAGAGGATTCATTATGTACACAGAGGTCAAAAAGTGGTCATTTCAAGGTGACATCTAAGACATATTCTCTATCACTCCATTTATTTTGACCACCACAAAATTTGCATCATTGATCCAGTAGATATGAACAAATGCCCAAGAATCATGCATTGTTTGTACCAATATTTCACAACTCCTCGAATTAAGTATTTTTTCATAAAATTGGGTATACAAGTGGACATCTATTACTAAATTTTGAAAAAAATAGTATGCTTTTATTTACCATGGATCAATGAATGGTTATTGGAAAACATATGGTAATTAGGACCTTTTCCTATCAAGATGCTTTACTTTTAACTTGGATGGGGATTTGGTTAAATTAAATTGTGCAAAATGGTCCTTTGAGAATAAATCTAAACTTGGATTCCTTTTGAATAAATGCATGTTTCTTTAATAAAAAAAAATTCTTTCCTTTAGATATTTTTATCGGGGGTGATTTATTTGTCAATAATTTTAAGTTACTTTTTATGTTTAATTGTAGGTGTACAATTTTAATTATTACATTTTATTTTTATTTTTTATTTATATGTAAATTACTATGAAGATGTTTGTTAAATAGAAATAATTATCAAGTCTAAAATAAAAGTATTGAGACACTCAAAAACTATAAATAAAAATACGAGTTTTTTTTAATGTAAAATTTATTCTGTGATGGGTGATCCCACAATAATGGGTTACAGTTTTTGGCCAAACTTGACATTAAAATCAGGATTTTTCACTAGACATTCACTTTCTTACACCTATAGCAGCTAAACCATTAAGGTTTTGAAGATGAATCAAACTAGTTATTTGTTAGATATTTTGTGTAGATTCTAATTATATTTCAAAAAAATAAATAAATAAAAAATTGTGAATCATTTTATGTAATTTTTAATAACTTATTTTTTCTACTAATCAACATTTTTAAAAAGTGATGTTTACTTCGGCCCACATAACTTTTTTTTATAGTTAGGATACAATTGTGATTTTTAAAATACAAAATTTTCACACCAATATCTAGGGGATGGATATTTGTTCATAATTTTTTGTTACATATTTTTTTTTATTAATTTTCCAAGTCAACGTAATTATAATTTGGACAAAGGTGTACTTCGGCACACATAATTTTTTCTATATTCATTTGAATTTAATTTTTATTTTTTTGTTGGAATAAGGACATCAATCACCTAGGGCACATCTATTTCTTAGAATTTTTTCTCTATTTTTCTATTTTTCCGTATGTGTGAAATAAAGAACTTGATGTTCATTGAAAATCCTACATTCACAAGAAATAAAAATAAATATAATAATCAAATTAAACATATTTAAAATTATACTTTTTAGGAAGCTCATAATAAGGGCTACAGGCTTACAAAACATAAATTTCAAATGAATTCATTTGATCACCAAAAGGTAAATCAAAAGTGGTTTTTTATCAACATTTTGATAGGTGTAGAGGAGACTCGATTATAGGCATGGTTTAAATCTAACAAGGTTCTATCCAAGGGGGTTTGATCTAAGGGGGTTTGATCAATCCCTCTTTAATTAAAATAATTTAAATGGAACCTTTAAAGTCATAAATCATTGTATTTTCTAAAAATATGTGATTTCAGGCAAAAATTAGGATGTCCCAAAAAGTGTAACCCATTATTGTGGCAGCACCCTAATGAATCATTCCTCTTTGTGTATTGAGGATGGAATTGTTGTTTTGTTGCTATGCAGGCTAGAGAAACCTAGCCGTTCCTTTTCTTCTATTGTTTGTGTTGAGCTATTATGTGTGGGGGGAAGTAGTTGAAGCTTTCTACTAGGGGGTAGCATTTCTGAGTGGTGGCATGTTTGTGTGGCTGTGGATGTCTTTCCTATGCCCTTCTTTGTTGTCTTTCTATTGTTGCTCCTCCTTTCAATTGTGTGGGAGGTTCTTGTTTCTTTGTAATAATTAGTTCTTAGTCTTTTGGGTGTTGCTTGTTGTGGCAATTAGAATTGGGGGTTTTTGGTACCCTCAATTTTTTTCCTTTTGTCTCTTTTGATGGGTTTCATGATGGATAAATAGGTGGAATCCTCTAATGTGATGCTTATTAAAGACTTGGCTATGACATATCCATCTTATTCATTGCATGCTAATTTTGTGGAGCATATAGATAAATTGTCATTGGGTGTGGGTTCTTCAGCTAGTAGGGTATGCCTAGAATCATGAAAGTTAATGGGTTTCTCGAAAGAAGCTTGACTGTTTGGTGTTAATGATTTAACCAAGCTCTATTTTAGATGATATTAACTACTTGAGAAAGCATGCTTTAATATGTAAGTTAATGGTTCTTCATCTTTCTCTGCTAACTTTGGAATCCTAGACTAGGAGGATTTAAAACCTTGAAGGAGATATGGAATTAATGCTAGCCACAAACAATTATTTTATGTTTGTGTTCACATGCATGGAAGACATGAATAGGGCTTTTGAAGGTGGCTTGTATTTCTTTAATTAGGTTGGGTTCTTCATTAAACCTTGGTATTTGGGTTTGAATTCTATTGAGAAGCTTCCTTCCAATGTTCCCATCTGGTTTCGTCTTTTGAGGCTTCCACTAGAGTTTTGGAGAAGTGACATTTTACAGGTGACTCCTCTTTTACTTGTTAAACTAGTTGGCTCAACCATTGAACAAACCTAGGATTGAAAGATAATTTCATATGCTCATATCTATGCATAATTTATTTCAATAACCCTTTTCCAAACTCTATGAAATTTTTTATTTGAGTCTTCTTCTTGGATTCAGTAGGCTGACTATGAAACCCTACCTTTTAAATGTTGAATTTGTCAAGAGTATGGGAATATGCAAATGAAATTCCCTCAGTTCAACTGAGTATCTATTGCAATTAATACTAATTCAGGATCTATTCATAGAAATGATAAATGGAAGGCTTTTATGGTTGATGGGGTTATGGACAATGAAAGTTTTATTCCTATTAAGTCTCATAATATAAGAGGCTAGAAGATAACCCTCAAAGATAGACAATTTGAAGGATTCTTTAATCATTTTGAGGTGTTGGAGGACTTGGTCTAGGAGGAGGGGTTTCCAAGTGAGCTACCTTCTAGTGTTGGGCCTTTCGGGGTGTCTTTGTTGAAATCCAATGTGAATATTTCTTAGAATTTTCCTTTGGTTGGTGAGCAGGATGAGCAAGTGGTTGATTTCTCCCAAGTTATGGTTTCTCTTGATCCAAGTGAGGTTCTAGTCCTAGATGTTGAGGAAGCATAATTTGAGATTGTTTCCTCTCTAATAAATGTGTGTTTGGATTTAGGGAAAGGTAGTAGTGCTTATCCTATATTGGGTTTGCAAAATAAGCCCCTTAAAAAGGGTTCCTCGAAGAAATTGTCTAAAGTGGGATGCAAGAAGGACCATGAAAAATGTAAAACTTATTGGGGAGACTCTTGTGGACTCTAGGTTGGTGAATACCATTTATTCCCATTTTCCTCAACCTCGTAAGTATAGAAACTATCCTTATTTGTACTTACAACTCCATTTTGTTATGTTGTATATTAATTGCTTAGCTCTCTATTGATTTTATGAATTTTATAAAAATATAGAAACTACCCTCATTTGTACTTACATTATTTCATCTAATCAATTTGATTTACTTACCACATTTTTTCATCAACCAACCTCTTGAATTCTACAAAATTTTCAAAAAATTCTAATTTTATAGCTAAATAATATACCCAAGTTTTTCTTGAGTGATCATCAATGAAGGTAAAAAATACATATATCTTTTAAAATAATGAGTTTCGATAAGACCCCACAAATCCATATGGATTAATTCAATATGATTCTTTTCTCTAATAGATTTACCAATTATAAAACTAACCTAATTTCATTTTACAAAGATATATTTGTCACACTCATATTTTTTATTTTTAATGAAAGGTAGAGACTTTTCATGTTTCCTTTTAATTAGTTTCAAAAAGTGAGATAAATTTCCCATTCTAGCCCTTTTCATGGGCTATGGTAAGGAATTAGGAAACTTGTTTGTTTAATATTTAATTTTCAAATATTATTATTTGAGCCAAATACATATTAAATATGTAATTTATTATGAATCCAATATTTTAGATGATATGGTTTTCAAGATGAATTACTAACTTTCAAGTTAAAAGTAAGGAATATTTGGAGAGGAACTAATTCTCCTTGTTCTAAAAATAGAGGAATGTGATTAGCTAAGGGAATTTTGATGGCTAGGTGTGCAACTGATAGGACATAGTCTAAGTTCCCTAGGAAATTAGGTCACACTAGAAATTAAATAATCGTGTGAACTTCATTGACAGAAAGCCCAAGATCTAGGAGCGAGGCTACAAATAGTGAAGCTAAGTATGAATTCAACCCATAATACACTCTAGATGCTACAAAAGTTTCCCTAAGGACCAAGCACAAATTTTGTGCAGTAAAGTTGTGGGTTTGAAGAAAGAAAACCTTATAAGTTGTTGGGTTCTTAATGATATCACACACTCAAATCTTATATCCTAACACTATTTCATCCTAAAACCCATCCTCTTTTCACTTAATTGATTAAATTAGCCTAGCTATTTAAATAATTGCATCATTTTCATCTATTAATCTAATTGACCTAATTACCTAGCTAATTCACTCCTTTCATGCTAACCTTTCATCCTATTAAATTGGATAAATCAAAACATTTAATTTAACACCACAAATCCTCTCATTTAAATTAAATAATTCTAATTATTTAATTAAATGTAATTTTGACACCTTTTCATTAAATAACTTAATTATTTAATGAATATCCTAAATTCCTCTAATTTGCATAATTGAAATATTTTTTAATAATCAAACTATTAATTAAATCTAATCCTACCACTTGGAAGGGAATGTTCTTTGGGAATATTCCTTCCCCTTTGCACATTAAATTTTGTTTTAATTAACTAAAGGTTGATTTTCCTCCAAAAGGGAATATTCACATGGAATATTCTTTTCCTCTTCACCCATTTGAAAAAAATAATATTCTTCCTTGTAACAAACATTCAACAAACTTTTTGTGCAAGTTTTGAAAGTGTGTTTGTATGGATGATTGTGAGCCCTTGATTATATATCAACTTGCACTCTCAACCCTTGATGGGAATCCATGATTGATGCCTCCATTTTCCTTCCATCCTGACCATTGATTGATTCTTTCAATCTTGACCATGTGTTTCATTTTTCCTATTCTACAAATTGAGCTTGCATATATTGAATATGGATCCACCTTTTCAGAGAAAACTTATGCTATTGAAATTCACATCCATTTGCAATTACATTTTATGTTTTAAAAGAATTTTATGTTATTTTGCATGCATTTTTATCTTTTCTTCCATTAATTGCTTCCATGCTAACTTAGGTGCATCCATTTAGCATATTTTAAAATTAGGGTTTTAATCTTTCAAATCTTAAACATATATTTAGAATAGCTTTGCATACACTCACATTGATCATCATAAAATTTATCATGTTAAAATAGCTTTTATCATGTTTTACAACACATCTTTCATTGGTTTCATCAGTTTTCCTCAATAAAACTAATTGAAACAAGCTCATTATCCAAGGGATCGGGAAAGTGTCACCATTCCACATCAATGAAGAACCACTCTCCGGATAGGATAAGTTTCAATGTCTTAGAGTAGATGTTTATCAAGCTTTCATACTTTAGAATGATAGTTTTAACAGCTTCTTCGCTTTGTTTACATTCAATGATCTTATTTGATTATGATTAGTGGCTTAAATATGCTTTGAATCCTTATGGATCAAGTGTAGTTAACCCATACTATCCCATCAGTCACATTTTGGCACTAGAAGGAGGGCATAGACTAATCAATCTAACAAATTTCTCTTTAGATTTTTGTTTTCCTTGTGTTCCAAGTTCAATGATACACTTTGAGTAATATCATCAATGCACCTTGGACATGTCAATATACAACGACACATTCAATATTCAAAACAATGACACATGATTAATTTGGTGACACCTGGTCAATTCCACAAAAGGATATAAAAGTCATGGAAAATCCTAACTTGGGAATTAGACATTCTAGCAAGTGACTAACATATTTTTATGGTCTTTCATTTACATTGTCAAACCAGGGAACATATACTTGAAATGGAGCGGCAATGTATGTGCACTAAGAACCAGTTTCAGTCATAATTTATCATAAATAAATGCTTGGAAGGAATTCTACTTATGCTGCAGGAATGTAACGTAAAGTCTTCTTAACTTAAGCATAACTTAATTAAAGTAGAAATCATGAAAACTATTGCTAAGAAACAAACTATGAATTGGCCTTATGTTGTAGGAACAAACACGGGGATGGATTCCTGATGCTGCAGGAACAATATAACACTGAGTTTGTGCTGAAACCTTCTAGAATGAAATCTAACTTATAATCAACAGAAGATAAACAACTAACTAACTACACATACTCACTAAGTGGCCCCCCTTAGCAAGCATCAACCAATTATGCCAAAATTGAACTCAAAACTTCATCAGCTTTTATTCATAAACTTGGGAACATATACATTGATTGCTTTGCTTATAAGAAAACTAACGCAAAACATTGTCTCTCATTATAATACTAACTTTTTACACACTCTATGTTACTCACTTGCATAGGAGGAACACTTATTTATATCAAAAAAGCAACAAACTACCTAACTCTAACAGAGAAAGACGTGAACATAAGTGCATCCTAAAACTGAGGAACAAACTTCTCATAAATGAAGACAGCCATTCAACACGATTCAGAGAGAATTTAACATTCCACTCTTCCTAGATTAATGATCATTTAGATTTCCTCCCAACGACCCGGTTAGAGAGTCTTTTCTAGAACAACTTCCTCGATGCCATGCTGGAAATGGACTTTACTATAGGACCGAGATCTGCTGTGCTTGACTCGTTCATGCTCCCTTCAACAACCTGCGATGCACATGGCAACATATTGAATCCATTTCATTATCCAAAAACTATATGCATTATATCAGTCATTCAGGAGGTCAAATAGGCAATTAATATAAACACATAGAGATGTTGAGCTGCAGGAATATAGGAATGTGTGGCTACAGGATACTACCCAATTTTAGATAAAAAGTCTTTAATCAAAGAGTTAAAACAACCATTAGTAATAAGAGTAAGGGTATTAAAAATACATCATAATACTCAAATTATGAGCATATTTCAATCTCATCATTTGCCCCCTACTTATCCTAATGATGGTCCTCTAACACTAAGCTTCCTGGTTGTTTCTCTAAAATCAGTAGGAGTGGCATGGCCCTATAATGAAGCTTCAAATTTGTAGTAGAAACCTCTAAAAATTTTCCATCTCTCATACTTGTGGGTTTCTGTATCCTCATTAACATCTATAGCCCGATAAGGGTAAAGTGGCCATATCAGAACTAGAGGTCAAAATGTCAATGGTAACCATAACTCAAACCTTTTCTAGAGACCAAGCTTCATGTACTTCTCTATCCTTTTGATGGATACTTTAAAGTTTAGAGGGCTATTAGGTTGAGATTTCCTCAGACCAAAAGTTAGTTTTTCACATCTTTTTTCAATTCTGGAAGATGAAAGCTTTCAAAACAAATATGGTTGGTCTTTAAATTCATCATACAACTACTTCCTAATATCAAATATTTTCATTCTAACTATTTGATCATTGAATCCATATGCAACAATAGGCCAAGTTCTTAGAACTGTATGGGGATATGAGCTTTCAACTCGTAGTGGAATAGGTTCATTCCTTCCACCCTCTTCATAAGCCTCTAATTGTCATCCATAATTAGTTTCATTGGCTGCCCAAGAAATGAGTGACCTCAGATGAATGCCACCAATGTAGAGAAGTGGATTCCACTCTGTTTCAGAGGGACTTAACAAACCATGCAAATAAAATTCACATAAAGAATTTTTCAGCCAATTAGGTGCTACTTGATACACATCATAAAATTCCTTGGCTGTGTGAATAACATGGTCTAAATTCCTTGAAATTCTCATCAATTGAAACCAAAGGAATTTCTCTTTAAGGAACATGGCATATACCCTAGGTGGTGGTCTACATTCCATAATTTTACTAGTTATTTTCATTATTTCATCCATTTTCTCTTTCATTTCTTGAATTTCCTACTTTTTCCTTTCAATTTTTGTTTTCAATTTCTTCTTTTCTTCCTCCCAAATACTTTGTTGAATTTCATTTTTAGCTAAATGGTGGAAACTCAAATTTTGAAATATAACAGGCGACCATATAGTCCTAAGATATTCCAAATATTCAATTAACAATGTTCTTTTATAAACAATCATTGCTCGACATGTTGTAGGGGTAATGGGGTTTCATTGGACACTTCAAACTTCCCAAGCTATTCTTCCTCTTGCTGTAGGAAGGATTATTGTTGCTATGCAGGAAGAGATTGTGCTTCTTTTGAAACTTTCCTAGCTGCTTCAACCAAGTCATCAAGACTTGACATCTCCCTTCCATTACCACTACCATGCTGTGCTTCTTCAACTTCCACTGTCTCAGTTTGCATTTCCCCAGGAATAACTGATGGACTTTGTGGAACATTCTCAGATACATTCTGAGAAACTTCATGACTGAATTCTTCAGATTCTTTAGAAATTACTATAATTTTAGGTTGAGCGGGGGTTGAAGTAACTTTACGTTGTTTCCTTGCTGAAACTCTTTTTGGCAATGTTTCAAAAGTAATAGCTGTAGGAGACACTTTTGTGGCCTTCCTCTTATTAACCTACCTAGAGGGTTCATACTCAGCAGGAGAATATGATAGTGATACTGCTGTGGCAAAAGGAATTATTGTAGGAGAAACTACTACAAGGGAAGATGTTGCAGGAAAGAGTTGAGTAGAGCATTTTCACTTTTGAGCATGAGGGTCAGATTCCAGGGTTTGTTCTGCCCTAGAGGACTCTCTGACCTTTGTTTTCCCTTTTTCTATTCTAACAATAGACCTATTTTTTACTTGGGTAGAGGGCTCTGGTGCAGAGGCTGTAGGACTAAGTGCTACAGGAGCAGATGATTCTTCCTCTGCTTTCCTACTTGTGGATTCTACACTCTTTTTCTTTTTCTAGCATTGCGTAGTGAGTGCTCTAAGAGGCTATGGAGGTTGCAAACCCTTCTGGGAAACAAATTCTTGCCAAGAAAGGGGTGATACATCCCTTAGGGAACAATCGATTAAGAGTTTAATGAGGGCATGATGGGTGACAGAGTTGTCCCTACCCTTCTGGGCTTCATGGGAACATTGTTTTAAAAGGTTTAACAAAAAATTTGGAACATTGACAGCTAAATCGTGCCTCATATGACTCAATAGTTTAAAATGATAGGAATGCAAATAGGAAAAATGTCCCCGACAAGTCAAGTAGCTGATTATGAAGGTAGCATATTTTGGGTATGGAGGAGGCAGTGACACTCGTTTGCATCCTTGTTTGGAAACCTCCAAGGGTCCATCTGTTGGTATTGTAAATTCTGCCCTAGCAGAGATAGCATCTAAAGAAAAAATTTCTCCTACCTCCGGAAGCTAGTTACTTTTGCAATCTGCTCTTCTATAACAGCCACTGTCAAACCCCGCACTGTAGCTTCTCCCTCTGAAAGAGTTCTCAAAAACTCGCCTGTAGCTTCATCATTAAAGGAATCTAACCTCATAAAACAATTCAGCCAACCACAATTGTTGAATGCCTGAACTATTTGAGGATTTTGCATCAAGAGTTCATGAGCTACAGGCTCATTTCTTACTAACTGGCCACCCATATTCACAAATTATCCCAGTTGAGATTCTTGAAACTCCAACTTTTTCTACCCTGCTTCTTTTTTCCCTGCTGTCACTTTTCTTTACTTTTCCAAGAATGACTCAAAGGATAATTGCATGAAATGATTGTTACAAACTACTCAAATCAAGCAGTTAATTGTTGTTTAGGATGGAAACACACAACCATATTTGGAAAGTACAAGAAAATAAAAAATATCTTCACAGTTGTGACAATGACATAAGAAAAAGATTTGAATTGGATTATCTCGCCCCTACTAAAAATTTTACATGTGTCCACACATGTGCGAAAGGATAAGCGAAGATCAGACAATAATGAGTGATATGTACATAGAAATTAATGAATAAATGAAATAAATAAACGATGTGACAATAAAAGATATCGCGTACCTTGGAATAAATGTGCTTACATGCTAGGAAAGATCACAACTCAGCATGAAATGACGGCTGGAATTGAAACCATAAATGAGGGTGGTACGATAGGATGGGTGACATGGAAGAAGAGGGAATGAATGGTGGTGACGGATGAAAAGCAGAGAAAGTAGCTCCCTTAAAAAGGAAACCTTTATTATGGGCATGCAACATAGAATTTTAAAGAGATGTTGGAGGAGAAAGGCCGAAGCCTTTTGTTGTAGGAGGATCAATGGCCACATCTGAAACAAAATACTTCATAAATTCCTCTTTGGACGATGGCTTATGATACAACCTAAGATGGTGTCCATTAACTAGTAGCTTGAATCGGACAGGATCTATTGTAGCTAACTGAACTTAACTATTATCAAACACATTTTCTATTTCATCAGGACCAAGCCATCTTGTCATGAGTTTACCTTGATTTTCCTTATACTTGGAGTCATAGAGTAGCACCCAATCACCGGTAGAGAATTGCTTAGTTCTGATATGGTGGTCATGCCATTTTTTCCTTTGTTGTTGGATAGCTTCAGTATGTTGTAAGACAACTTTCCTTATCTCATCTAATGCATTCAGCTACATGAGGCATTCCTTTTGGGCTTCTGAAATATCAATGTTAAGCTATAGAGTAGTCCTTAAGGTCTTATGCTCAAACTCTATTGATAACATGGAAATTTTGCAATAGAGTAACTCAAAAGGAGTGAACCCTGTAGTTGTTTTCCATGTTGTCCTATAGGCCCAAACTGCTTTAGGAAGATGACAGCTCCAATCCTTCTTATGTAATTGTACTGTCTTAGTAAGGATTGCCTCAATTTCTTTGTTTGTAACCTCTGCCTGACCATTGGATTGAGGGTGATAGGGGCTAGACTTTCTGTGCCTAATCTTGTAATCATTCAACAATGTATTGATTAAGTTTGATGTAAACTAAGCTCCTTGATCAGTAAAAAGTTCCCTTGGGACTCCAAACCGAGTAAAAATTTTCTCATATAAGAACTTAGAAATTTTATTGTCAGGGGAATGTGTCATTAATTTCACTTTCACCCACTTGGTTACATAATTAGTGCAAACAAAAATGTATGATTTCCCATTTGATAGAGGATTAATAGGCCCAACAAAATCCATGCCCCACTTGTCAAAGGGACTGACTACCACTTGAGGATATAGGGGCATTTCATCAGACCTTGTTGGTCTCCCCATGTGTTGACATCTGTCACATTTTCTAGTGTAGGCTACAACATCTTTATGTAGTGTGGCCAATAGTATCCTATAGTAAGCACTTTCATAGATGTTCTCTTAGCTGCACAGTTCCCACCACATGGCTCATCATGATAGACATGCAAAATGCCATAGGTCTCATCTTCCCTAACACACCTTCTCATGAGTTGGTAAGGTCCTGTGTAAAATAAACAGTTTGCAACTTGTGAAAAGTTAAAACTTTTCTCAACCAACAATTTCCTTTCCTTTGGTGAGAGGATCTTATTGGCTGCTAAATAATTTGCAATATCTGCATACTATGGATTTTGAGCAACAATAGAAAATAGATGTTCATCGAGAAAGCTATCATCAATTACCTCAGGGGTGGCAGGTGTAGTTGTTTGAAGTCTTGACAAGAAATCAGCCACCACATTAGCCCGACCTAGCTTATCAATAACTATGATATCAAATTCCTACAACAATAGGAGCCATTTTGCTAATCTGCTAGATATGGCAAGCTTATTCATGAGGTAATGTATTGCTGCATGGTCTATATGGACAAATATTTGCTAACCAGTGACATAATGTCGAAACTTGTTCAAGGCATACACAACTGCTAACAATTCTTTCTCTGTGACAGTATAGTTTAATTCAGTGCCTTGAAGGTTTTTACTAATAAAATATATGGCATACTTTATGAAATTCTCTTTCTGTCCTAAAACTGCCCCTATGGTATAATCAAAAGCATTTGTATGTATATGAAAGGGCAGACTCCACTTTGGTATTTGAAGAATAGGTGCCTAAGTAAGGAATTTCTTAAGCTACATGAAAGATTTGTCATAGGTCTCAGTCCAGTTAAATTCAAAATCCTTAGTTAATAAGGCATATAATGGACTGACTATTTTGCTGAAATCTTTGATAAATCTTCTATAATATCCAGCATGTCCTACGAAGCTTCTAACATCTGTATGTTTCATAGGTGTTGCAAAGTTAGAATAACTTCTATTTTTGTAGGATCAATTTGAATTCCTACTTGAGAGATATGATGGCCTAAAATAATTCCCTCTTGCATCATCACAAAGCACTTCTCACTATTCAAAGAAAAATTTTGCTCCTTACATCTTTTCATCACTTTCTCCAAATTTGCTAATGCTTCTTCATAAGTAGCTCCATAAGTGGTGAAGTCATCCATGTAGATCTCCATAGAATCATGAGAAATGTCAGCAAAAATACTGATCATTTCCCTTTGAAATATTGCAGGTGTATTAAACAGGTCAAAAGGTAAGACAAAGTACGCAAAAGTGCCCCATGGACTGGTAAAATTTGTTTTGTCTTAATCCTCAGGGGAAATTCTAATTTGATTATACCCATTATATCCATCCAAAAAGGAAAAATACTTTTTACCAGACAATGAGTCTAGTACTTGGTCAACAAACGGCAGGGGAAAGTGATCCTTTTTAGTTGTTGTGTTCAGCTCCCTATAGTCTACACAAACTCTCCATTTTCCAGCTTTTTTAGGAACAATCACCAATGGAGATACCCATTAACTATCTAAAATGGGGTAGATAAAACCAGCATCAAGAAATTTTTGGAGCTCATTTTTAACTATTTCCTTGAGTATTGGGTTTATCTTTCTTTGAGGCTGCCTAATAGGTGAACAGTCTTCCTTAATGTAGATCCTATGAGTACAGAGTTGAGGATCTATTCCCTTCATATCCCCATTATCCCATGCAAAAGTTTTGTGTTGTTCTTACAACATTGTGACTAGGGCAGCTTATTGAGATTGAGGCAACTTATTATTGATGTTTAGATAGCAGCCTGGAGACACTTCTACTTGCTTGGTAAGATCATTCATGGAGGTTGCTGATAAAGGTGGTGTCTGTATTTCATGTGGAAGAAAATTGTGATAAACTGCAGGTAATTCAGGTGGTAGGCTCTCATAATTCAGTTGCTACTGAAAACACTACTAAAAACAACTATCTGGAACATATGGACTACTTAGATCAGAGTTGGACTGCAAAATGTGTAAAAGCAGATCATCCTCACTCTGAAGTTGTGAAAATAGATTAGTTTGTAGCATCATTAGCTGAGCCAATGAATTGACTTCTTCAGTTTCCTCTCCTAAATCTGGCCAAATTGGTTGAGACAAGTCTGGCTGAGGCTGGGCCAGTGGGTATAAAGCCAATTTCTTTCTTGACTGACCATCAAAAATTGTCATGTCTCCTGAATGACATCATATAAAAGCATCAGCTATGGCTGACCATGGTCTACCTTTGATGATAGGATATCCTTCCAAAGTTGCCTTAGTAGACAATATGGTGAAATCTGCTAGGTATTCCCAAGACTCAAGGATGACAATGACATCTTCTACCACTCCATCAGGTGTTACTGTGGAACTATCAGCAAGTTGCAGGATGATAGGTGTAGACCGAATGGTTAGAATATTCAAATACTCCATAGTATGCTTGCTCATTATATTTATGGCTACACCAAGGTCAATCAAAACATTTTTTACTATCTAGCCATTAATATTTATTTGTACCACAAGACTCCTAGGATCGGTATATTTTGGCATGACTACCTTCCCTAACATAATATCTGCCAACTATCTTAGAACATGGATAGTTTGGGGATCCTTTTTCTTTCCTCTTGGTTTCTTCAAACATGCCTCTTTAATGGCTTTTCCATAAATTGGGACATCTTTAATGGCTTGAAAAAGAGGAATTTGAATGTGTACATTCTTTAGCTGATCCAAAATATGAAAGGTAGGATCTTCCATAGACTTGGATGTAGTAATTTGCAATCTCTGAGGAAAAGGCGGTTTGGCCTGATGCTACAGGATAGGCTCCTTAGAGATAGTATCTGATACAAGTATATGTTCTGTAGGATCAGTAGGTTGTTCACAGGTAGAATCTGAAATCTCTATAATTATGGGTGGCTGTGGAATAAGGAGAGTGGTTCCAGACCTGAGATGGATATCATAAATATTCATGGCATAAGCTAGATACTGATTGGATTTTGCAAAATACATAGGCTGTTGTTGCTGCTACTGCTTATTATTAGGATTTGGCAATGGTTGAGTAGGCATAGGCATTTGTTTTGGAGGGCCAGTATTTGCTGCAGGTGCTGTAGGAGGTGGCATGAGGGCCGCAGGTTGTGGCTGTTGTGGGTGTAGAGATCCAAGGGATTGGTTATGTCATTGCTGAGAACCTCTCCATTGAGGATATTGCTGCCAGTTACCTGGGGGTGGAGTCCATTGTCCTTGTGGTTGCTGCCAACCTCCTTGAGGAGATTGCCATTGAGGAATTTGATAGTTAGGCCAGTGCAGTTGAGAAGTATTCCAAGGTGGTGATGGGCCATATGTAGGTTTCCATTGGTTATTGTAATTAGAATAAGGATTGCCAAAAGTCAGAGGGTCTTGAGGAATACCTTGTCTTTGAGTCCATGGTCACCTTTGTGCGACGAAGAATACTTAGTCATCATCACCCTCTACTATTTTAAAATCAGTAGGTAATTACTTAGCCTCCAGGTTAGCCACCATATTACATCTATAGTCATGTTTCTTCTATCTCCAATGTGGATAGAACTCAACCAAGATTGCTTCAGCTTCCTCATGTTTCTTCTGAGCTTGCATAGTATCCAACTGTGTAGCCATGTTGTTTATGATATCCTGCTTGAAATCAGACAACAAATTTGTGATCTCCATCCGTGATACTCCATTAATAGAAGACTTTCCCACTATGGCTTGATGACTTCTACCCTTCTTAACAATTGCTCGAGAGTAGTTGCAACATATTTTCTTGATATCATCCCAAGGCATTGGGTTATATCTCCTCCTCCCATCGGGTCTAGGGCATCTATATAGGTGTCATTTATTCCCCTCAAGAAAAATAGTTTTTGAGATTCTTCATTGAGAGTATGGTCTGAATGATTTTTCAGGGAAAACATAAATCTTGAGATATAGTCTTCCAGGCTTTCATCCTCCTTTTGTTGAATTATGAATATATCATCTCCCTTACTACCACTCTTACAATATTCCTTGTATTTCTCAAGAAATTTTGTTTGCATGGTTTCCCAACTATCAACAACACCCCTTCCCAAACTCATAAACTATCTAAGAGCTCCTTCCTTCAAAGTAGTAGGAAACAACTTCAGTCTATGATCATCTGAAGTGCAATCATAGCAGCGATAGAGGATGTCAAACTCAAACAAGAAAGTGTCTGGGTCCTCTATAACTAGTCCATAGAACTTGGGAAATAATGAAGAAGGAATATTTTTAAGGTTATCATTATCTTGCTGAGCAATGATGGGTAATTCAAAAGTAGGAGGTCGATTACGTGGATTACGTGACATATTTTCTTATGGTGTATAAAATCAAATGGATTTTCTTCAGGTTCTTCATCAGCTGGGTCAAATGGTAACTCAACAAGCAAGTTTTTAGCAAATGGATTGATTTCTTGTTCTCCTCCTTCCTCAAATAGATTATAGGTTGGTTCAAAATTGTTATCAGTGAATGGAAAGTTAGGGAGGAATCTTCCCAGAGCATCTCTTCTTCTATGCATGCAATAGAATTAATCGTAACTTGAAGGAATTTGAAAATACTTGAATAAACACACTAAACTACTGCTAACAATGACTATGACAGGTTCTTAGCTTGACACCATCCTCGACAATGGCACCAAGAATGGTCAATTCCACAAAAGGATAAAAAAGTCATGGAAAATTCTAACCTAGGAATTAGATATTCTAGCAGGTGACTAACATCTTCTTATGGTCATTTATTTACATTGTCAAGCCAGCAAACGTATACTTGAAATGGAGTGGCACTGTATGTGCACTAAGAACTAGTTTTAGTCACAATTTATCAGAAATAAATGCTTGGAAGGAATTCTATTTATGCTGAAGGAATGTAACGTAAAGTCTTCTTAACTTAAGCGTAACTTAATCAAAGCAGAAATCATGACAACTGTTGCTAAGAAACAAACTATGAACTGGCCTTATGCTGCAAGAACAAACACATGGATGGATTCCTGATGCTGCATGAACAATATAAGACTGAGTTTGCACTGAAACCTTCTAGAATGAAATCCAACTTATAATCAACAGAAGATAAAGAACTAACTAACTACACATACTCACTAAGTGGGCCCCCTTAGCAAGCATCAACCAGTTATGCCAGAATTCAACTCAAAACTTCATGAGATTTTATTCATAAACTTGGGAACATATACATTGATTGCTCTGCTTATAAGAAAACTAACACAAAACATTGTCTCTCATTATAATACTAACTTTTTACACACTCTCTATTGCTCACTCGTGCAGGAGGAACACTTATTTATATCAAAAAAGCAACTAACTACCTAACTCTAACAGAGAAAGACGTGGACATAAGTGCATCCTGAAATCGAGGAACAAACTTCTCATAAATGAAGACATACCTGTTCAACATGATTTAGAGAAAATTTAGTATTCTACTCTTCCTAGATTAATGATCATTTAGATTTCATCCCAACGACTTGGTCAGAGAGTCTTTGCTGGAACAACTTCCTTGATGCCATGCTGGAAATGGACTTTACTGTAGGGCTGAGATCTATTGCGCTTGACTCGTTCATGCTCCCTTCAACAACCTGCGATGCACATGGTGACAGAAGGGAAAGAAAGCACACATGGAAAATAACACAATACACATTCATTAATCACATATTGAACCCATTTCATTATCCAAAAACCATATGCATTATATCAATCATTCAGGAGGTCAAATGGGGCAATTAATATAGACACATAGAGATGTTGAGCTTGAGGAATATTGGAGTGTGTGGCTACAGGATACTACCTCATTTTAGATAAAAAGTCTTTAATGAAAGAGTTAAAACAACCATTAGCAATAAGAGTAAGGGTACTAAAAATACATCATAATACTCCAATTATGAGCATATTTTGAGCTCATCAATGCCTTACTATTTTTTTTGATTCCTTAATTAAAATAGTGAGGATAGATTCATTTTCAATCGTAGCATGAATTTAAATTTATCGACACATTTGATTTGGAAACACTATTGATGTCACTATTTACTGCAAAGAAATGCATCCAATTTTCTAATATAGTGATGCACTTTTAATATGGCGACACATTTGATGAAAATACAACATATTTTATTTCAAATCACTATTTACTGGTAAACAAAACTGAACTTGAATTTTGACATGTGTTTTATTTTTTTTGATTTCATCTGATTGCTAACTTGTCACTAACTTCTCATTTTTGTTTTGAGGCTAACTATTTTTGTAGGTTTGGGCAATAAAATTCAAAGTGAAGGAGCATATGATCATTTGATTATATAATTATGACAAGTGTTTCGATACTTATGGGGAAATTATAATGCATTTATGATTCTTTATTTCACATTTTAGGACTGCTAATATTGGCATGGTTTAATGGTTTAAAGGTGGCATTGTTGTCCTTGCCACCAGGATTCAAACCCCATTGTGGTGGTATTGTTGAATGGTTGTATTCCGATTCATACCTCTCGTCAAAATTGTTTACCCTTTTAAAAAAAAATAAAAAAAATCACATTTTAGGACTAACTAGATTTCCTTTGGGTTTAAAATGAATGTTCAAACTAGTTAAAACTAAACCCTCACATCCTTATTTTGCAATGTTGGTTTAAAATTGAACAAAACAATATACACACTTCATTTGTTGCTTAAAACAAATTCATTATACTTGTTGAGGTCAAAATGAACATGTGTCTGATTTTCTTATGTATGCTTGTTGTGCATATCCTCTCCCCTTGTGCTTCATGCAATTTTGGGTGAAGAGAAACACACAAGTATACTTCTCTTCTTGGAAGCACCTATCCTCGCCCTTTAGAACTTTTGGAAATCTTGGGTGAAAAAATGCATTTTGCACTTCAAACATGTGTTACCTTTAGAGGGCCTACCTCCCAACTTGTGAGAGGGAACAACCTAAGTGGTGCTTTCATTTCAGTCCACGATATAAATAATTGGTTGTGACTAAATTCATTAACCAGCTAGTATTGTTGTCCTATACCAAAAAATGTCTCCCTTAGTATCCTTGTGATGCGTTAAAACCCTTAGATATTTCTAAGGTCTAGGAGGACTCTTAATTGAGTGAATCTCCACATGTATAGCACTAGTTTATCCTAAAAGTATAGAATAAGAATTGTATTTGTAGTGGCTCAACATTTCCACTGAAATACATATTTTGAAGTAGTGCATGGGAGGTTGACCACTCCCAAAAGTTACTTACCATGTTCAGTTTTTGGTTGAGGAAATAAAGAAAATGGGAAAGGGACTCCTTTGCTGTGCATATCAAGATGATACATTTCCTTGATATAGCCTACTTTTCCATTCCATATTCATGTATTAATCATCTATTAGGGGATGTTGATAAGCCTACTAAGAAATACACAACTGACCTAGCTTTTTTCATGCTTGTGAGTTAGTTTAATACTTTCCCTGGTTTGAAAACATTGCAAACAAACATCAACGATCTTTCTTAAAAATTTAAATTGTGTGGCCTAAGTATGGATACCCTTTGAAAAAACATTAATATTGATGCTTGTCCTAAGGATTTCTATCCTTAGAGACTTCTAAATATTTTGGTTTACATCTCAATCCATACTTTTCAAAGTTAACCTAAGCAACTATGGCTTTAAACTTCATGACTTTCACATAATGGACCTTGTGAAATGAATGATGTTTTTTTGACATATACATCTAGTTTGAAACTTAAGCAAGACAAGTGTTTGTGGTAAAAAGAAACTCTTTTAAGCAAGATAAATTGAAAAATTAAACTCCACATGACCATTTGGTGTCTGATCGATCTGGTTTAACAACCAAACCTTATTCTCGCTATCATACAACCAAAATTTAAACTCACTAAAGGAGAAAAAACAAATATAATTATTAGTTTGAGGAGCTTCACTTTTTAAACAAAGGAATTTCCAAGCCAGTTGAGAAACACAACAAACATTTTAGATGAATAAGAGGAAAACACTGATATTGTGGTTGGAAGGCCTATATTACCACTTCCTACGTGGAAATGAATATCCTCTTTTTCGCGATCTCATGCTTCTCCAAATGATCTCTCTCAAAGTCAAAATCCCCAAGAGAAGGTCTAAATTACACTATTTCAAACTTATACATCATAACTAGTGCAAAGTATATTTGGAGACATATCTTAAGAAATCACTGCAACTGAGATAGATCAATAAGGAGATATTTTCCATGTGCTTTAATGGATGAACCAAATCTATGCATTTCACAAGTGCTTCTTATTTAAATCATTGAGTTCATAGGTTTTGATCACTTTCAAGGTATAGCATGTTTCACACTACTCTGGTCTTACAAAAACAAATGTTTACTATAGGTCAACATTGGGTCAAACATTTCATCCATCCTTAATCATATTTAATCCTTCACTTCACCAAAATTTGTAAACTTTTGACCATACCAACAGGTGCTGTCATAATAGTGGTTTACAATTCCTGAGAGGAACGAATTTTAGCTAAAATCACATATTTTTAGAAAATATAATGATTTAATCCTTACAAAGTTCCATTTTAAGGATTCCAATTGAAGAGGGTTTGATCAAATCACCTTAGATCAAACCCCCTTGGATAGAACCTCACTAGTTTTAAACCATACCTATAAATGCATCTCCTTTACACCTATCAAAATGCTGATAAAAATTCACTTTTGATTTAGCTTTTGGGGGATCAAATGAATTCATTTAAAATTTATTTCAAATGATTATGGTATTCCTCAAAACAAGCTATCCAATGAATATAATTTTAATATGTTTTGGTTTTGTTATGTATTTTTTTTTAAGTTTTATTAAACGTGGGTTTTTCATCGAAAATGAATTTCTTTGTTCTTCACATGGAAAAATAGAAGATTATCAAAAAAAAATTGAAAAATATAAGTGCACTAGATATTGAAGTCCTTGATCCAACAAAACAAATAAAATAAAATTTTGACATATACAAAAAAGTTAGCGTTATCGATTGTCGAATTGTAATTCGTTTGACTTTGAAACTTGATTAAGGAAAAATATTCAATAAAAACTATCTAACCAAGTGGAAGCACTAGATATCATAGTTACAAATCTAAATTTGAAATAATTAGAATTTTATCCTTCATGGAAAAAGTTATGCGTTATCACGGTGTCGTCACTTTTTAAAATGTTGTTTTCAAAAAAATCAATTTTCGTGGGAAATGGAAAAAGAAGTGCAATTTGATTCCAAAAATTTTGAAAAAAATATTTTTAGAATCTACAGACAAAATTTGATGAGACACTAGTTTGCACCATCTTAAATTTCCTCATAGTGTAGCTGCTATAGGTGCCCGAATGTGAAGATTCAGTTAAAAATAATAATTTCAGTGTCCAGTTTGGTCAAAAATTATAAACCACTATTATGGGATCACCCCAACACATTGTACTTAGACATCTATCAACCCAAACTCTAACATAACTACTTTTTATGATAAATGAATCCTTTTCTATGCACATTTAGTTAATTTAGTAATCACCTCTGAACTAGTTTAGCTTAAAGGTCACAAGTCTACCCTGAAGATTCACAAGTTTATTCGCATCCTTTATCCAAACATCAAACATCAAATTTATAGTCAAAAGTGTTGTCCCAAAACATTTTTAAAGATCACTCCCCACATCATTCATCTTTCCATCTCTCACTCATATCATTGCTCAAAAATTACTTAGAGAGGACCTCTTACGTAGATTTGAGTCAACTAGAGAGTTTAAACATTACAAATATCAACACAACTCTCCCATAGGTGACCCACAATTTATGGTAACAACAAGATGACAAAACAAGAGAATCATGGAGAAAACCAAAGTATCATCCACCATCATTGATACCAACCCTCAAGAATTTGATCCATGAGGTCATTCTACCCCCTCACAACAAGCCCAAAATCAAGAAGGACCATATGAGGTAGAAGATGTTACAAATAATCCATTTGAGCTTACCAAAGATTAAATTCTTGAGTATAAGAAGGAATTTCAAGCCACATAGAAGATAACATCAATCACACCATCATTTTCAGTACATAACTTGACTCCATCCATGCTTCCATCAACTCCAGCACTAGGGTTAAGTCAAACATAAAATTCTAGTCTTGACACTAGTCTTGCTAAGGAATTTGGTCATACTCCACCTTTGGCAAGCAACGCACTTGTGGGTACCCTCAAAAGAAATACACCCCAAAAACACCACTTGGACACCTACCTTTGGTGCTCCTCTCATTCCTGAACACCCCCTACATCAACATAAACCAATTATACTTCTTGATTCCAAACCAATCTTGACATATCAAGTGCATCCATCGTCATCCATCCCCACAAGTACCACAAGTGTTCCTAACATTACACAAGGTAGTATGGATCACCAAGGGCATGTTAATACCATCATGAAAAATTAACACTTAACACAAATAGGTACATGTTTATCCAACCACCCCATTGGTTCATATATACTATTTATTTCAAAAAACTTATCCATCCCATACATCATCAACCCAAATCAAAACAACAGATTGGTTACGAATCCCGTCAACCAAGGTAATACCTTGGTCACATGTAAAATACAAGGGAACACCCTACCCATTGATCAAGGGAACCCTTTTAATCAATTGCAAGGTCTAAATGTTCCATTACCATCACAATACCAAATGGAACCAACATCATCTTTCCCCTTGTTCCCCCACATCATGCAAAATCAAACTGAACCTCAAATTTACATTTTGCCATCCCAATCCACCATCTTGTAAGGAATGATAAACCAACCCTCAACCGTTCATCAACTACCTATGGCCCACTCTAAGCATCAACACCCAAAACCCATTGTAGGTTCCCCAACAACCAACCAATCCTACATTGCAAGCACATGCCTTAGCTCTACAACAAGCACAATAGGCTTATTAGCAAGCTATCCAATAATAGTAACAGTGGAAAGAAACCATATTATCCCACCAACAATAGCAAGAATCCCTAGCAACACAACCAAAAATAGCAAGAAACCATAGTAGCATAACAACAACAACATCAAGTAGCATTAGCAACACAAGTAGCCCTAGTAACACAACAACAATAGCAACAACAACAAGCTTAACAACAAGCCCTCGTGGATCAACAACAATAGCAAGTGCAACAAGCAACCCTAGTACCACAAAAAAAACAAGCTCAACAAGAAGCCTTGTTGGCCCAATAGTATGCCCAACAATAACAAGTACTTGCACAACAATAATTACAACAACATGGTTTATACTATAGCTCTCAATAGAACATTATCAATACAAACATGTTACAAAAATATACGCCTCCACCACAATCACCTTCAAAATATTATACACCACCATACAAACAATACAACACCTCATCATATCAAAATCCCATGTACAATCCATCCTCCATCCTATAATACAATATAAATGTTCCTCCACAAAACCTACAATATGATGTAGCATTGTAACGTAAGGAATTAACACAAGAAATGTAGGATATTTGGATGGGAAAAATGAATAAGCCCTATACAAAACAAAACCTATGCCCATATCTATTCGACTAAAAAATTGCAATGGTACCATTCCCTCTCAGTTTTGAAGTCCCCAAATTTGATAAATACAAAGGTAGAGGAAGTCTTGTGGACCACATCAAAGTGTTTAACGTCATGTGTATGGAGGTCACCTACAATGAGTCCTATTTGATGTGTCTCTTTCCATGAAGCTTGACAAGACCAACCATCGACTGAAATCATTGACTAGGTATCATTATTCATGTTTCATATCCTATGTTTCATGTTTCATGTCCTTGTTTCATTTTTTCATCATTTGGTTTAATTACCTAAAAGGGGTTTGACCAAGGAAGCCCCTATTCCCTAACAATCAACACTTTTTCTTTCTTTGTGCAACTATAGATCTAGGTGCTTTGAAGACTTGAAGATCATTTAAGATTAGGGTACAAGGTTTTTGGAGTTGGCTCCCCATTTACAAGGTCATAATCTTCATTAAAAGGTCATCTACAACCCCAAAATTAGAGTCTCAAATTTGGGAACCTACAAGAAAAGATTGAGTAGACTGAGAAGACCATATTCAGACTTTGAATTTCTAGAAAATCTAAAGTGGAGTCATTTTCCACAACTGGTGAATGAGTCTCAATGTAGGTGTTTTTTTAGAGATTTTTGTAGAATTAGATACCCATTTTCTTAAAACTTGTTCCTATGTAGAAACCCTAATCTAGGATTGATTTTCCTAGATTGGCGAATGAGTCCTAATAGGCCAAAATTTTAGTATTTATAGAATATCTAGTCTTCATTCAAGTATCTACAAGTTTCCATGTACACACATTCTATTTTACAACTTTCTGTTTCATTTTACACACTTTTCTAGGTCATTTTGTAGTGCATTACATTAAACTATGATATAGAGTTGCATCTTGAATTTCATTTTTTTTCCAAGTCTAAACTCAGTGGTGAACCCATTATTGGATTATTTTCAGTCCCTAGCACAACCCTATTGCAATATATCTTTCTCTTTTGCATTGAGATCTATAGGGTTATCCTTGAGTGTAAGCTTTGAAAGTTGGTGTGATAGCACTTTATCAACCTATCTCCCATTTTCTTTGGTTCCATTTTGGTGAACTTTCCTTTAGAACATAATAATTCCTATTTGGATTGCATCTCCATCCTAGATTTGGATTTTGTTGAAATTGCATTAGGATTTGCATTCATTAGTGTGTATTTTAGGGTTTCAAATTTTGCATTATTGAAAGCTCATTTAACTTTCATTTTTGCATCTAATTTCATTTAAAATATGCATTCACATCTTATATCTAGATCATACAACATAGAAAACATAAAAAATAACTAAAAAATCTAGAAAATATTTAAGAAACCCCTACTGGAACTCATTCGCCAACTTGGAAAAATCAGTCCCAGTGCAAATTTTGAACTGCATTTTATAAAGTTAAATTTTCTATTTTTAAGCTTCTATTTGTTGTTAAAACTTTTTTATTTCAGTTTACATACTTTCTGTTACATTCAAATCATTAGAAGTAGAATAATTTAGATTCATTGCAATTGTGGTTAGAACTAGTTTCTTGTAGTTTTCATTCTCAACATTAGTTCATAGTTCAATTAGATCATATTACATTTGTAATTCATTCAAAAATGAAAACTAAAAGCTAAAAAATTTAAAAGAAACAAAAGAAAAATGGTCAACCTTAGAGACAACATATCATTCAAAACCTTTAGTAGTGATGAATTTGACATGTTAGATGAATCCCTTGATGACTTGATCTCTCCCAGATCATCCATTAAAGGTTTGATACAAGAGGATGCAAGCATCGACAATCATGATAATCAAAATTATTTTCTTGATATCTCTCCCATTGATGATGAAGGTATTTTGGTGAAAGAATATAAAATCATAGAAGATCATGAAAGTCTTGTTTGTCTTCCCCCTTGGAAATATATTATGACACATAAATGTGAGATCGTGTCCACTACTTTACCCAATGCCCATTCATCACCCATCACCTACCTACTTGTGAAAATGCTTTAGTGAATAAGAATACAATTGTGAATGATCATGACAAGCACATTTGTGTGGAGGATATATTGATATTAAGAGATCCATTCATTATGAGTTTAAAAAACCTACATCTGCTAGTTGGGAAGACATCATAGGACATGGGGATGTAAATATAGATAATCATAACAATCAAACCTTTCCTTCTCCTAATATCTTCTCTAGACATGAAGATAGTTTAGTGTTAGAAGATATCCTAGTTTAGTGTTAGAAGATATCCTTATTGAGACTCATGAGAATCTTATTCCTCCCTTTACTAATGCCCCTACCATTTGGGAAGACCTATTTGAAGAAAGAATTCCAATCATTAGTAAACATGAAATTCATAGTTATTCTTCTCTTGATGCCTCCCCTATCTATGATGAAGCTACTTTACAAAATCTAACCCAAAAATGTGAACCTTTTATTTGTCACTTTGCTAAAATCTCTCCTACTAGGGTGGATATTATGGGACAAGAGAATGAGATCTTAGAGAAAAAGGATGAAATTATGGACAACAATAAAATTTCCCCCTCTCCTAATATCTCTCCTATTGGCGAAGGAGATATTATGGTGTTACAAGATCCAATTGATGGGAATCATGAGGAAAACAATATTGAATAAGAAAATATCATCATTGACACAAAAAAATATTACCATTGATAACCACCTTAGTTTTGATGAATTTATTCTAGAAGAATCCACCTTTCAATGTCATGGACATCTAGTTTCTTCTCCTAAAATATCTCCTTCTAGGTAAGGTATCATGGTGCAAGCACACAAAAACATTGACACACTTCTTTCAAACAACAATAACCTGGCTTCCTTAGATGAAGATGAATTGACATTAGACTCCTCTTCACTAAGATATCATGAAAATACAAACAAGTATTTTGACATTATCCATATTAGACATCCCTTGACATGAACCAAACATGTCAAACCCATACAAGAGATAGAAAAACAAAAAAAAAATTGAAGAGGCCACAAAATTATTGGAAGATGATTCGAAAACCTTTAATGTCATACCTATTTTCATCAAAGAATACAAAATCATCACAAAAGATTCTAAAAACAAAAAGCAAAAACTGGTAATGAAAATAAAAAATTCAAAAAAATTCACTTCAACCACTTTAGATGAAATGACAACATACACGATAGAATTTGATGAGGTTGAACAACCATTGAATTTGAAAGAAGTGAAAAATATTTTTGGAAGAGGTTTCAAACTTATGAAGCAACTTGGGAAAGGATGTGATGCTATAGAACAAGCTATCCATGTCCCTATAAAGCCAAAAACACAAGAAATGAATAATGAATCATGGTTATTGTCCCTCAAAACAAAAGCCTTCATTTAATGCCATCACTATCACAAAAGATTCTTCCAAGACAAATTTAAATTTGATGCATCTAAAACTGATAGATATCTAATTATATATGTATCAAGTTGACACCTTGTTTACTCATCATAATAAATAACCTTAGTTGTTGCTCTTTTCCATGCAATCATTTTAGGATCATAGCATACTCACTATTGCATGTTTTATATTCTTCGCAAGTCATTCCATTTTTGTAAGGAGTAGCATATTATCATCCATTTTGGGCCCACCCTTTTCCTACACTAAATGGGAGCAAGGGGGTTAGTAAGCCTTATCCCTGTATGTCACTTTTCGTTGTCTCTTTTGGCTAGTTGATCACCTTTCATGTACATTGTACTGTAGAAAAAAGGTAACTTGCTTGATTTGAGGATTAATTGATGATAAATTAGACTTAATGAGGCCTTGATTTGGTGTTGTGAGGTTTTTTTCACATCTACACTAGGTCTTGGACCCTTTCAAATGCATTTAATGATGTCTTGCAAAGGTGTCGTAGAGTGTTGTAATTTAAGACTTTCATGATTTTCTAGATTTAGTGAACCCATCTTCCCTTAATTCAACATTATAAAATGTGTTTAATGACATTATCACACTAATCTATAAGGCTTGTAAATAAAACTTATTGTTAATATAGTGTTGTAATGTGTCTTAAGCATTCACATTGGATGGTGTGCCTTCCTAGGCTATGTGAACCTCATTTTAGTGTTGTAAAATGTATTAAATCACACTTTCACATTTAATTTTTTGTCCCAATCCCTAATTAACATTTACATCATCATTAATAGGCCCCATATTACCCCATATTGTGCATCCTAAAGCATAATTTGATCAAATACCTAACAAAGTCACCATAAAAACCTTATTCCCCTACTTCCTAGCATCCTAGTTGAAAAAGGGGCCCCTTTGGTACTAATTCACCATTTGTGGTGAATGAGTCCCTACCAGGTGGGACTGATTCACCCAAGGTGGCGAATGAGTCCCATTTAGGCCATTTTTGACTTTTGAGTAAGAAAAATTAGGTTTTAAATTTAATTTTATGTTTTCCTTAGGGATCCAATTTATGGGAAAATAAGGTGAATTGCCTATAAAATCAAGTCTCTAAACCCTAATTTACATCTCTTAACTCATTCTCACATCTCTTATAATTCATTCATCAAATATCTTCTCCCTCAAGTCAAGCAAGTTAGGGTTTCATCATTGCAAGTCATCAAGATAGCTTCTTAAGACATTCAAGGGAAGATTCTTCACGTTTTGCTATAGAAATTCAAGATCAAACATCATGGAAAGGTATTAACTCCATTATTGCATGCTTCATTATATTTTTTCTTCAATTTGGTTTAATTACCTAAAAAGGGGTTTGACCAAGGCAAACCCCCATGTCCTAACATCCAACATTTCTCTCTCTTTTCTTGTATGTTTGCAAATTTAGCCATCTTGAAGGCTTGGAAATCATTGAATATAAAGTTGAAAAGTTGTTGAAGAAATAACCTTGTTGATCAAGTCAAAATATTCACTAAAAGTCACTTATAGGCCTGAAAATCAGACTTTCAGAGGTGGACACCTGTTAGGAGCTAAAGTGTAGACCAGAGACTTCAGTTTCCACCTTTGAATTTTCAAAAATTCAAAATCAGAATGAGTCCCACTTCTAGGCCTAATTTTTTTTTTTGGGTAGTTTTGGATACCCATTTGTCTAAAATGGGCTCTAGAATAGTTTCCTAGAATTGGGACTAATTCACCTAGAATGGCGAATGAGTCCCACTATGTCTAAAAAATAGGATTAGTAGAATTATAGAAGTCATTTCCAATCTTCATCATTATCTCAGGTTCACACTTTTAGTTTCATCAATTTTTTTTTTAGTTTGTTATTCGTTTCTATGCATTTTTACATTACACAATGTGTTTTCAAGCAACATGAATTTCAATAGTTTTATACTAATAACCAATCCATTTTATTAGTTTTTTTGCATTTAGATTATTTAATTTAGGAATATTTTCGTTGTACCTACATTATTTTGAGTGAACCCCTAGATTTTGGGTATGGGATCTATCTCTTTCCTTTAGGTGAAAGACCCTAATTGAGCAAAAGACAGTCAACATTTCACACCCCTAAAATCTATGGTTCATACATATAAGAGAAAGCTTGGGATGTGGACGAAATGACTTAAGTTAGTTGGCATGTGGCATACTTATCCATGATGTAGTTCGATTTGGAAACATATGACTTCGCATAGGGCTTTCCAAGTTGGCTCTCATGTCTTCTTTGATGTTAGCATTTATCATTGGCTACTTTAAAGTAATTTCTCACAGGGATGGTGTAGCAACCAATTTAAAGTGGGGGCATACATCAATGACATCTTTTAGAAAAAAATTCATGGTATGATTTTCCCTTTTTCTTGTGATGTTTCCTCTTCTTGGTGGTGTCATTGGGTTTGATGTCGTCCAAGAGTGTATGATCTACTGACATGGCATGATGTGATCAAGGAATCCCATGGGTGATAATATGATACTTTTGACTTGTCCTCTCTGGAGACATTAGGAACAATGCTCCCTAAGAAGAATACCATTACATGAACAAAGAAAAATCCCCTTTAACAATTTTTTTACATGAAAAAAGAATTTACAAAAAGTATTGCATTGTGGTGCCTTATCAAAGTTATCAGGAGGATAAAGTATTTTATATGGTTAGTATGATGTGAAGCTAACATACTGGCATGGATTTCTCATTATATGATGGGAAGCTGACACATTAGCATGACTTTCCCACTAAACCACTTCTTTGGGACAACTCACCCTGTGGATGACTCAATGTTTTGTGGCCCTAGATTCAAAGCATCTTTGTTGAACCTTGATCCACCTCATTTTTTTTTTTTACTTGTTTTTCTTTCTTTTAGTTACTGACATTGCATATTTGTGTATCTTATTTTGCTGCATATTGTGCATCTTGTGCATGTCCTTTTGTGCCTATGTCAATTTGACTTAGGGTTTTGGATCATGGGGGCTTGACCACTTCCTTGATCTTTGTTATCCTAGACCATCTGCATCGGTACACTCAAACCCCTCCTCAATGACTACTTTAGTGTGAGTTTGAAGCAAGTTCATCCTCTCACTAAATTGGGGGCTAAATGGAGTCACTAAAAAAATATCCCTTGCTTAATTTGGGAATGTTTAATGATAAATTGGACTTTATCTAGTGTTCTGATGAGTTTTACACATCCACATTAGGTCTTAGGCCCTTTTAAAGCTAAATAAACATAACTCTGCCTTAATTTAATGTTGTAAAATATATTTATTTACACTTTCACATTAAATTTAGGATGATTGTAAACTAAGGTGGACCTAATATAGTGTTGTAATGTGTTTTACATATTCACATGAGATTTAGGTCCCTTGTAAGCTAAATAGACCCAATATTTCTTTAATATAGTGTTGCAAGGTGTATTTGTTTACACTTTCACATTGAATTTTGGGCCCTCTTGCATTTATGACCTTTATATCATCATTAATAGGCCCCTATGGTCCCATATTATGCATCCCAAGACATATTTTGATCAAAAACCCAACAAGATCCACATATGAACTTAATTTCTTCACTCACTGACACTTTAGCTAGCAAAATAGCCCCTATGGGGCACATTTTCCACTTTGGGTGAATGAGTCCTATCTAGGTGGGACCCATTCACCTAGGTTGGCAAATGAGTCCCATTTGAGCTATTTTCAAGGTTTGAGTGGGAAAAAATAGGGTTTAAGTTTAAATTTCTCCTCTGCAAGCCTTTGGGATCAAATTAACAATCATTTTAGTGGATTTCCTATATAAACAAGCTTTCAAATCATAATTTAGTCATGGCCATAAGATATTAGTGGTAAATTGAATCAGTCTCAGTATCACTATTCAAGGGATCATCTGAGACTTCAATGGTAGAATGATGCTTGCTTAAATAAGCTTGGTGGTATTTTTTCTTCCCTTTACCTTTGACCAATTCCTTCAAAACAATTCTACTTCTCAAATGATAAGAACACTTAACAACATTCTGCATAGATTTCTTACTAGCTTTTTCTTTCTTCCTCAAAATATAGTAACATTAGGGATATCATGTTCATTCTTGGGAGTGTCACATAGAGACTCAAGGGGATTGAGTCTCCTAGACCTTCAGACTGGGCCGACAGAGACACTTAGTTTATCCATTTTTAGTAGAGTAACTACACAAGACAAAGATACTACCAACAATGTATGAACTCTATCAACTTAAAACTAGCTATCTCAAACTCTGGAATTACTAAAAAAACTCCACACACTCCAACTTAGATTCTCAATTCTTGAAGAAATCAAATGGTGAGAATAACACATAGAAAATCCTCATTAAACAGAGCAATTGGAGAGTGCCTACATTAATTTTTCAAGAAATCTTGTGTGAGAGAGCTAATAATCTAATACTTTGATTTTTGAACTTTATCCATTGATCACACATTGAGAAAAATCAATGGATAATCAATCAGAATGATCAATTATGATGAAGTTAATTTGTATTCTCTTAATGCCTTTCCATAATTAGAAAAACCCAACTAGATAAACACCCACTCTAGTCACATTTACTTGCTCACCCATGGGAATTAATTTACTTGCAATTCATCACAACAAGACAATAAGGCGTGATCATGATTTAACCTCAAAATATTAGCCTGTAATCTGCCTTACTTTAATTTCACCTTCCCATGTGTACTAGCATTTGATAGAATTGATGACCACAATCAGAAAGTACTTCCCAAATCTCAAGTGCATACCAAAAGAGATTGACTCTAATATGGCATTTATTTTAATATTAGTGTAGTCTTAGCCAAGTTTTAGTAGTACTTTATCTCCACTAAATCCCATCAGGTCCCTTAAAATATTCCACATTGCATTTTCCAACTTGACCACTGAGAAACAAGAGGTGCAAATGGGCCCCTCATGGGATGGTAGGGAGTGGTTAGGATTGACCCACATCACCCGTCATCAACCATTGATCTCTTTTCTCATAAATATTTTGCCATCTCCAAACTCTTGTGGGTCCCTACATGAAGCAACATGTGTCATCTCGTCCACTAGTCCATGACATTTAATAAGTATCAAATAAAATCAAATGGGGTGGTGAGGAGTAGTGGAGATTTGACCACATCACCCATCAACCACCATAGATTTCCCTTTGATACTATTCACCGATCACCAAAAGATATTGGGCGCACCTCATAAAAGAAACACATGACCAATGCCCACTATCCCATGTGATTACTTCACCTCAATACATAGAATGGACGTGCATGTGAGGACCAACCCAAATGAAGACATGTGTTAAGATACTGGTTGTTGATCTTTCTCAAAGCTCCACCTATTGACCCTTTAGAAGAAATGGTCTCACCACTAAGATGACAAGTGGAAACCACCTTCCATCTTGCTTGAATATTTTAATGAAGAATGAAATGGAGCGGGCATTCGGGGAACAATTGATATTTTCCAATGATGATTGAATGGTCATTACATAGCCAAAAGCAACACAAGCCACAAATTCTAGTTTTTTAAAATAGGTCTGTTACTAGGTTGATGACAGTTAGGGGCATAAAGACGAGGATTAAGGTGCTAGGAAAATATTAAAATCTAGTCATAGACCTAGCAATTTTTTTACAAAAAATTCCAACATTGAAAATAATTACAACAATTTAGAATGACCAAGAGGATTGGCTAGTATTATTAGGACTTAGGGGCCAGTAAGAGAATGATCTTGATGGCATAATTTAATGACTGAGAAATTGAATTAGAAGTTCAACAATGAAATAAAACTCCAATTAGGGTTTTTAGTCTCAAAGGTTAATTTGGAAGGGCTTTGACAACACAAACCCTAAAATAGTGATGAGGAACATAACCATGAACCTAAAATGAGGGTCAAAGCCAAATATTATAAAATTTTAAAATGGAACCAAAGAAAATTTTGAGGGGTTCCATCTTGAGTGTCATTGAAGAATTTTATCACTAATGAAGAATACATAGTATCTCGACTAAATGAGCTAGAATTATAGGATGAGCATCATCTTGATGCCCTTAATCACTTGAAAGTGTATCAAAATTGACTAAAAAGGAGATATAACAAGAAGATCAAGAGTCGTTCTTTCTAGGTAGGGGATCTATTCCTAAAGTAGAAGAAAAAGAACCTTCCAAATCAAGATAGTAAAGGAAAGTTTTAGCCTAACTAGTTAGGTCCATTTTTCATCACAACAAGCTTTAGATCAAGAGCATACCAGTTATCAACACCTAAAGGTGAACCCTTGCAGGAACTGACCAATAGCCTGCATCTTAAAAAAAAATATTCCTAGGCTTGAAGAGTGTAAATCTGAAAAATATAGAAAAAAAAGGATAAAAAATCCAAAAATATAAGAAAAAGGATTGAAAATAGTAAAGAAAAAAAAAATCCTCTATTGAAAACCACTTCTATGGTGCTTTGGGCAAGTACCTTGGTGAAAACCTAGAAAATTGGTGCCCTGTGTAAATAAAGCACCTCCATCTATCTTTGGCTCTTCATCCTATCATTATTTGCATAACATTCATCCATCACATCATTCATCCTATTTATTCCATCACCCATCCACATCCTAAAGTGTTATATTCTCCTTTAGTACTACATGGCATATTTTGAACATCACCTTGTCCTACCTATGTTGAGGTAGTCTATTGCATCACACTAGGGGAAATTCATTCTGGATTGGGTTGGGTCTTTGTATATATGATGGTTATTGGAAATCCCATTAAAATTCCCAAAACCATTCATAAAACATTAATCAAAAATCAAAAAATAGTTGCAAAATTAAAATATCCAAAAACATTCAAAATCCTAAACAACTAAAATCCAAAAACATTCGTAAAGTTGTATAGTTAAAATCTGAAACATCCAAAACACATCAAAATCCCTAAAAAGATCAAAACATAAAAAATCCAACAATGGTACCATGTTGAAATATAAGTCTTTGAGCTTGAACATAGGAAAGACCATCATTCTTATGCCCTCAAGACACCCTAGGTCAGTCCTTTAGGAGTCCCTCATAATAAACTTGTAGTGTAGAAAAATGTATCCCTTTACATTTTCACACTCATTTGATTCCTCCTCATGGATTTTTCCTTAATTTTGCCTTGATTTAGTGTTGTAATGTGGATAACATATTCACATTAGGTATTGGGCCCTTGTAAACTAATGGAATTTAATAGTGCCTTGCAAAAGTGTTGTGAAGTGTTGTAACACACTTTCACACTTTTCTAGGGTTTTATAAATTAACTAAGAATAATTAATATAATTTTAATCAAAATTAACTTTAATATTCCCTTATTTGGAGTGTTTTAAAGTGTTATAACACACTTTCACATTCATCTAGGATTTTCATTAATAATTGGGCTTTCTTATGCTTTAATTAGCCCTATTTTGCATCCACAAGCCTCATTTATTGCATCCTTTTTAGGATAATAATGATACCAATCAATAACCAATCATAATTTAGGTGTTTTTGGCTTGTGTGGCCCAAATTTAGTGTTCTAGAACTTTTTTGTCACTTTGGGTGAATGAGTCCCACCTAGACTTTTTGGTCCCAAACTTCTTTTATGCCTTTCTAAGCACTTTTGATTTTTTGTCCCATACATTATTCTAGATGGGACTCATTCACCATCTTGGACGAATGAGTCTTGTGTGATAAAATTGAAATTAATTCAAATTCTTGGCAGGATTTTGTCCCCCTAGATATGATGTCGACTTGGAGTGTTGTAATTTTAGGAATTTTTGCATAATTAAGTATAAATACAAGGTTCTTTCACTAATTTTCACCTAAATTTTTTGTGAGAACATTCTTAATGGCAAGTTGAGTTCACAAGAGCATTCAAGTACATTCAAGATCATTCAAGAGGATTCAAGTACATTCAAGGGTAGAATTCTTCATTAATTGTTGTAGTAATTCAAGATCCATCATCATGGAAAGTTTTCAATTGCATTATTTCATATTTCATGCTTGATTATCTTATTTCATCATTTGGTTTAATTACCTTAAAGGGTTTTGATCAAGCAAAACCCATATTCCCTAACAATCAACAAGTTTTTTCCTCTTTAATGTGTGATTGTAGGTTTGTAGATTGAAGAAAAGTTGATTTGAAGCCTCCAAAAACATCGAAATGACAAAGTTGCAAATGTTGTCAAAGTTTCTATGAAAATTTTTCAAGACTCGTGGAAGCTAAGATCTAGGGGAAAATATCGATTCAATTTGCATGAAATCAGTGGGAAAACTAGTACTTCTTTTATTCATCATTAGAGACTTGCAAAGTTTCAGTTCCAAATTTTTCTCTTGGGAAACTTCACGAAAAAATAGGACTAATCCCCTAGTTGTGGTGAATGAGTCCCACTATATGAGTTTTTCAGAGATCTTTGCAGATTTGGATACTTGTTTGGCTAAAACTTGATCCTATGTAGAGACCAAATCTAGGACTGATTCGCCAAAAATGGTGAATGAGTCCCACTAGGCTAGAAACTTAGGTTTTTCAATATTTCAGAGCTTCATTCCATCTTTAGCAAGTTTCCAGGTGCATACTTTTTGTTTTATTTTTTTTGCATTTCCAAGTCATTTAGTGAAGCATTGCATCAAACTAGGTTTTACATTTCATCTTGCATGTCATTATCTTTTCCAAGTTTAAATTTGGTGGTAAACCTCTCTTGTAATCTGAAATCATACCCTAGGATACCCTATTGTCAAATCTCTTGCCTCTATTCCACCCTTGCGGTGAGATCTCTAGGGTCATCCTTGAATGTGAAGTATAGAATATTGTTTCCCTAAGTCCTAAACCCTAGTGGAGACAAAATTCTATGTTACAAAACTGACATTCCATGAACTGTTCATTTCTCATTGGAAATAAGTCAAGTTAGTCAAACTATGTGGTCTCTGCAATGTGGGAAAGGCTAATATTTGATCAGCCCTTGAGGCCCCTGGGATAGTCTTTTAGGGTAGGTTCTTGGTCAAAATCTCAAAAACCCCCTAAAAGTTAGAAACCTTGGAAAACTCCAAAAATAATTGAAAATTGAAAACACAAAAAAATGGAAAACCTTGAAAACCCTAAATAGCCTCGAAAGATAAAAAACTAAAACATTCATATAAACTTTCAAAAAGATAAAAAAATAGCCTCTAAATTTTTCAAAAACACCAAAAACATTGAAATATTTCAAGAAAATCTGAAACCATCTATCCCATTTCACTTTCTCCTACAATAAACCTTTACCCATAATAAATTGATTGTCATCTTCAACCTTTGGAAAAAAAGAAAGAAAGAAAGCATTGCAAGTCATAAAGCGAGAACATAAGCATTAAAGTCTAAAGTCTAGATCATAGGTAAATGAGTCAGTGAAGTTTGTATCAATGGATTATCACACACCTAATCCTATTCAAAACATCTAATAAACATGTTCTAGGATGCATCCTTCTTACGATGAACATCAACATCAAAAATTACCTTAGCTATATTAAATTGGCAAGAGATATAAATAGTATTGACTGTTTGTCTTTAACCTTTTCTTACGATTTATCTTGATGACCCATTCCAAAGACCTCTTGATGATACCTATCAAAATGATTTATAGATAAAGGAATGAGGCATCAATCATTATATTTTGATTGGTGTTCTCGTGGGTATTCTTGTAAAATAATCTTGGTGCATACTTGCTTAGTTCTGTATAGGGAGGTTGTTTGGAGTAGATTGTTGACTATTGTGTATGCTTTGGTCTGATATATTCTAAGCTTCTAAAGTACATTTCAACAAGGTTTCCATATGTCAAGATGTGAAAAAGAACTATCTAATCTATTTTCCAAGTAAAAGTCCATTACACTAGATGTAATGTCATCTTGGTTATCAATACCATGATGCATGATGTCTATGTGTTACATCAAACATAAGGAATGACAAAAATTCCCAATCTCAAGATATGTCAAAAATCATCTCTCATCACCATATCTAATAAAGTCTCATTGGATCATGGACTTGTTGGATTTTTGAATCAATCTCAAAATCAATGGTAAAATCATTTCATTCTTCTATCTTCTTTCCAGGCTAACCTAGTATCATGATAGTAAACAAAACCATCATCTTGCATCCATCCTCCATCCAAAAAATCATTACCATACATACATCACACATCCTCATAGCATGTCATAATCAAACAAAACATAATCCATTACATCATCATTATCATTTAAGTTGTTTTGAATAATATAGATTTGTTATTCTAAGCATTTTAAATACATTGAATTATCATCCATAAACATCCATATCATCAACATTCATAACATCCATACTATAACCATCATCCATGTATACATCTATATACACCCACATACATGCATCATGACATCATAAATCACATGAGAAAATTACAAAAAATGAAATGAATCCATCCATACATCCTAGATAAGCATACCATATTATCTACATAACATCCATCCCATAAAATATCATAAAAGGTTATTGAAAAGAAAGGTAATGCATCCATTGCATTGCATTAATTTGATAACATCACATATCATATACATTACATCATAGATCATCATTGCATAAAACATAAATAAAAGTAGTGCATCCAACACATTGCCTCCATACATAACCATAATGCATAAACATAACATCATATCATATTATATGCATCCATACATTTATAAACCATGAACTAAATTACATCATATCATAAATATGAATCATCTCGTATATATATCAAAAAATGACTACCATGATACAATATTTGAATCAGTGTATAAATATGAATCAAAAGTACAATATCTACGAGGCTATCAAAAATGAACTCATGAATGTATATCTATATAAATAATTGAGAAGATAATCCAAAATTTTCTACAAAATAGCTAGCCCTGGTGGTTGATCCTTAGCCCTAGGAGTTTTCCCTCTCCTTTGAGAAAAATCAAGCTACCTCATCTCTCACGTCATGACAATAATGCATCCTATAGTATGCAACCTCTATGATGGCTTCTCTATACATTCGAGCAAAAAAAATCCATCCTTGAGAAGCTATTTTCACCACCTCGAGCTAGTGTCTCTACCTAATCTCCTGGGAAAACTGTAAGTCTAGTTGCTACCACAACTAAACCTCACGATCTCTTTGTGCAATCATATCCTATAGTTTCTCCTACAGTTGATCTGTCTTTGCCTATAGTTGATCCCTCTTGACAGTGAGAGCTTGTATTTGAGCCTAAAACTATGCATCTAGTTGTAGGGGTGGAGGAGGCGGTGATGCCCCTATAACCTATCCATCCTAATGCTTTGGGTCTTGGTGACCCTGATTTGTCTATTGTCATTGATGCCCATCCCCTAGTAACTATGCCCTATGTTGATCCTACTCATGCGCTCAATCTCCACCATCATCTCTACCTCTATCCTGACCACCATCTCAGCCTCTCCCTCTACCTCTTCCTCAACCTCTCCCTCTACCTCTAGGGTATCCCCCCTTTGGTTTTGTAAGGTGAACATGTAGCCTAAACCATGCATTGTAGCCCGAGGTAGTCTCAACATCTAGCATGCCCTGATTATAAGCCCATGGCTGAGCAAGAAGCTATTAGAAGTCATTGACCACCAGTACAGGGTCAATTTGAGTTCTCCAGTGGACCTCCCTTTGAGAACTTGCAAATATTATTGTATAATCATCGGGAGGTGAATCGTGTACCTCCACAAAGTTTCTAGCAACACAGTTTGGGAGGATTCACTCTATCATAGTGTTCTCTCTCCCCTAGAGATAGTGAGTCTGACAAGAAAAATACATCTGTTGATAGTCATCATACCATGTTGGAGCCTATAGCCATGACCTCCATCTAAAAAAGGTCATGTTATCAATGAGATGAAGCCAATAAGGTAGACCTATCGGCCCTATGTGCTATAGTGTGTACCATAGAAAAAATGGATCTTTGGACATTTTCACGGATATTTAAGTATTTTTCATGTGATGCTTGGCTTATTATGCTTAGATTTAATGTTGTAATGTAACTTATACATTCACATAGGGTCTTGAATATTTAAATTATTAAGATTTTATGATTTCTTGTGAAGGTATTGTGAAGTGTTGTAACACATTTCTACACATTTCTAGACTCTTCTTCTTATAATTCATTTAAATATTCCCTTTTTATCCCTTACCAAGTCTTATTTTGAAGTGTTGTAAAGTTTTGTAACAAACGTTCACACTTTTCTAGACTTGTCATCACTAATTACACCTTTCCTATGCTTTATTTGGCCCCTTTATTCACTTATAGGCTTTAATTAAGTGTGTTTTTGAATATAACCCTGACAAGCAACATTAACTACAACTTAATTCGAAACAACCACTTGTTTTCCTTGAGTGGTACCCATTCTCCATGGGTGGCGAATGAGTCCCTCTTGGCACAAAATTCAAAATAAAATAAAATTTATTTTGGGTTTTTATTCATAAAACCTTAGATCAACTTGTGATGTATTTTTGAGAAATTAGGGCATGATTGTGTATAAATAAGTGTTTTTCTAACCATTTGAACCCCTATTCATTCATTCATTTAGTCCATCATAGCATTGAAGTATTCTAGCATCCTTAATCATTCAATCATGCAATTATCAAGCATCTTGGAGCAACCATTCACCAAACTTTTTAACAAGAAGGGTATCGTGAGTGTATGAAACTTTTTTGTTATTTTTTCATCATTCCTTTCTCATTTTATTTCTTTATCAAGGGTTTGATTACCAAAGTGGGATTTGACCAAGGCAAATCCCTAAATTCTAACCCTTAACCATTTTCCCCTCTTTGCATGTGTGTTTGTAGGTTTTGTAGGTAGATTTGTCAAAGAGATAGGTGTTGAAAAGTGGTCAACAAGTCATTAAATCTATTCAAGTGAAAATAAGTCCTAATTCAAGCTTGGATCTATGTCATTCAACTCATTTTCTGCAGATTTGGTTCCATCAACCCTACAAGAAGACAAGTGCATATCTCAATCCACAAAGTTGACTTCAGAATTTGTAGATTTCTTTAGGTGGACTGATTTTCCATTAGTGGTGAATGAGTCCCACCTAGAAAAAGTGATTTCTAAGGATTTTAGTTCCCAGCATCCTGAAACATATATCAACAGAATTTACCAGAACTTGGACTGATTCGCCATCTTTGGTGAATGAGTCCTAGTGGTGATTAATTGTGATCTCTAAAACATTCTAGAACCTTCCATCATCAACACTCTTCCTTCAAGTGCACTCCATTCAATTTCATTAAGTTCCTTTTTTATTTGTGCATGTGTCTAGTTCAATTTTGCATATCACACTATGCTTTCAAACACTTTAAATTTCTTACGGTTTGCATAAATAATTAGTCCATTGCACTTAGATCATTGCATTTAGGCATAATTTCATTTTACCTACATTATTTTGAGTGAACCACCTATATTTTATGTAGGATCTATCTCTCTCCTTTAAACCCTAATTGAGCAAGAGAGTCATAGCATCCTAAACCACAAAAATCTTCAGTTCATTTTGGTGAACCTGCATATTGAACATTATATTTCTGATTTGCATCCACATTTACATCCTAGGACTCATTGTATTAGCTTTTGCATTGTTTTTGAATCCTAGGGTTTCCAACATTGCATTAGTGAATATCTCATATAGATTTCATTTTTGCACGTCAAAATAGTAAAAATACTGAAATTCTACATTTGCATCCTAGTTTAGCATTAGAAAAGAATAAAATTCTTTTTTTTTTTTCTAAATCACAAAAAAATCCACCCCTAAACTCATTCGCCACCCTAGGTGAATCAGTCTGGTTGCACTTTCTACACAACATTTTTTGTCATTTTCATAGTATTTTCTACATTTTTGTTCTTTGTTACTACATTCCTATTTTAGTTTATAGAATTTATATTATTTTCATTTTATTATTCCTTGTTTGCATTGCATTTTCATCCACCCCACCTTTTGTGTTATTTGTATGAGTGTTTGGTGCCCTATTGATAATATTTTAGTGAGGAAAAATTCTTGAATCATGGCTTCACACGATATCACATTCATTGTGGACCATGGGTTATCCAAAGCTCCTAATCCTAGTATTGATAGTGGTGCATTGGGCATGAATACTACCACTAATACACCTTTTCCTTCCCCTACAATGCATGTTGACACAAACATTAATTCCATTTTTCAAGGAAAAGTAGTTAACATTCATGAGGACTTAGCACATCTCCAACATAATTTGTGTGTTGAAAACATTTCAATCACTACCATTCCTGCTATAGAAAACATCCATCGAATGCTTGAAAGTGATGAAGGCTTAGATGTTATGAAAAAAATTGTTGAGATATATGACAAACATGCTTCTTCCACCTCTAGCACATATAAACTAGAAAACACTATGGTTAGTCAAGGAAAATCTCATATTCCCCCTCCTTCAACTATAACATCCATACCCAACTATACCACTCCTCAAGTTACAACAACCATGCAACAAGTTAGTCATGTGACTCCTACTTTCACTATTCCAAGTAGCATTCCTAGTTCTTTTGTGGCATCGAATTTTCCATCCTCCACCACTTGCACCCATATTAGTTTTCCCTTCACTTGTCGTAACACTACCTACACTCCATGACCATTCTCTCTTCCACCTCTTACTAGTTATACTTACCCTCTTATAACACAACTCTTCCACACTATTTCTTCCATGCGAAAACAAATATCCACCATAAACTAAAGTCAAAATGTACCACCCACATACTATGTCCATAGTAGCCCACTATCTTTGGAAATATTAAGAACGCCGATGCCAAAAGGAATTGAGATGCCTAGGTTTGAGAAGTATGGAGGGAAAGGAGACCCTACTAATCATGTCAATTCCTATACCACCTTATGTAGTGATTTTTTCCTTGATGATAAATTGTTAGCTAAACTATTTCCTATGACTTTAAAGGATACTACCTTGGAGTGTTTTTCCTCTCTACCCAATCATTCAATTCATTCATTTAATGAGATTGTTGATGCCTTTATAAGTCATTTGCAAGTCCATATGACTCCCAAAAAGGAAATGGATAATTTAATGAGGTGAAAAAAAATGTGGATGAAATAGTAAGTGATTTCATTTCACGCTATTAGTCATTGTATGCTCAAATAGATGTCAAGGTACTCGATTCACATCTCCAAAAGATGTTTATTGAAAACTTGCAAACTCACATTCAGGATAAATTGACCATGATTAAATTTCCTTCTTTCATGCATTTATGCATAGCTCTTTGCGACTATCACAACTTGATTACTAGTCAAGATGCAAAATCCACTTCTAGCCAAGCTGAGAAGTCTGAACAAAGAAACCAACAAAACTCACAAAACTTTAGAAAACCAAACAAAGGCTTCTTATAGTTCAATCCCTCTCCTCCAAAACCAACTCAACCTATTAATACTCAAGTGGTAGTTACTAAAGTATTCATTCCATTTACCTATGGGTACCTAAAGAGACAATTTACCCCTTTAACTTATACCCTCCATAACACAATGAATCAATTGATACAACAACAAATGATCACTTTTCCTACATTCAAAGCACTTGATCCTACCAAGCCTTTACCCCCCAACTTTAAACCAAATTCTTATTGTCATTTTCATTGCCAAAATGGACATGACAGAACAATGCAAGCATCTCAAATAGCTAGTGCAAGACCTCACTGATTTTGGCCATCTATCCATTTCAAATATTGATGTTAAAGGCAATCCATATGTTGCTCCATCCAACCAAAATTTTCAAATTTTTACCAACTCAATGCCTAAACATAATGTTTCATTTTTCAAAGCTAGTGAACCTTCAAACAATGATATTACTTTGTCTTCTCACAATATACTTAAAAAATTTCCTGATGGTCCTCTTTACATAGTCGGCTACATCTATGATAAGCCTACCAATGGGATATTAATAGATCCTGCCTATGGTAAGAATGGATCATGGAAGAATTTTTTGTATTACATGATATTTATCAAGATAATTATGATAAACCAATATCATGGATTAAAACAAATCATGGTTTTGTGTGCCCTATAATAAGATCAATCGTACTCCCATTACAGATAGGCCCTAAAACATTGGATGTAAAATTCTTTATCATTCCATAGTCAAATCAATTTCATCTATGGCTAGGTAATCCTTGGCTTCGCTCGATGAAAGCTTTCCCTTCAATCATTCACAAATGTTTGAAATTTTCACTTGACAATGAGATATTTACTATACACCATAGTGTTTTTAATCAATTTTCTTCTAAAGGTAATGTTTCCTTGGAAGCCTTCTGGCCTGAATCTATGGAACCCATCACCTCTTGGAGAGACTTCTTTTTCCTTTTCTATCAAAATTTCAAAGCCAAACGAATAGCTAAGTTATCTCTTCACCACATGTTTCTATCAACTTCTAACACTCCTATCTTAGATCAGACAATGCTTCAACCTAACTCTGAATCTGAACAAACATTACAACCTTCTAAGAAACCAACAATAAACACTTTACCTTCATCATCTAAATTCCCAAGAGATAGTGAAACCAACCCCATCATGCCTCCCCACATTAAATAAGTTTATAAAGAAAAATAGAAAGTGATTGACCCATCCCCTTGGGTTCCTTTCATTCCTCCCCATCAGGAAGAAAAGGATCCTATCATGGATCAACCCACTCTTACTCCTCAACAAATTCAAAATAGAATTAAAAGAAACTAAGGTGCTAGAGAACATGGGCGTCATTGATGTCTCCTTGCTCGTCAATTACATGTAGAAGAAAAGAAATAAAATCAAAATCCACATTTGATAGAAGTAATACCTGGTCACCCTCCTCCTCTTGAGCCATCATAAAATAGTACAACACAACCATCACAACAAAATGATCTAATAAAACAACAATAACTCCGAATACACCATTCATTGGAAATTACCATTCATCCTCCTATTGTGATCAACTTAGATGATGATGAGGAAGCAACAAAAACTGATGATGAGATACATGTTGAATTATATACATTATTTTCCTTGTCTATGAGCTTCACTAAGATATCTCCTATCTAGAGTGATGAACTTGGTACTTCCCCTATTTCGACACTTGCAATTTCCCCTTTGGATGGCCAACTATCCTCACAATACACTACACATGATTGGGAGGGCGATGAATTGTTAGATGGTTGACTTGTACTTGCCCTCCTATCCTTTTTACATTTTCCTTTTTCTTTTCTTTGGTATGATTGCATGTGCATATTGTGATCCCCCTTAATGTGTGATTGCATGTGCATAATTTCTCATTCTATTTGATTATAATTCCTAATGATGGATCATGGAGTATGATTTGAAATGTTGATGTAAAAATTCACACATAGTTTATCCAAAAATCTTGAATTCTATTTATTATGGATTGTGGAAATCGAATGCTATTGATGTGTGTTTATTGTTCACTCTCTTTGTGCACTTCCTCTACCTGTACCTTCATTCTTCTATATGTCGTACATCACTTTCACTTTTTTTCTTTTGTTTTGTGTTTTCCTTTTGGGGATGACGCAAAGCATTGAGACACCAGGTCCTATGTCACTTCCATGTTCACCCAATTGGTCCTTTCATTTTTATTTTTCACTTTTGTTTTATGTTTTCCTTTTGGGGATGATGCAAGGCATTGAGACCAAAATTTCTACTTCATGTTGACCCAAAAGCTTTTTTCATTTTCATTCACCTTTTCATTTGCTTGTGTTTTCCTTTTGGAGATGATGCAAAGAATTGATACAACAATGTCTCTTCCATCTTCACCCAAAATGGATTTTATTTTTCTTTTATTTTTGCTTGCTTTGTGTCATTATTCTAGTTCTATGTATTTGGGGATTGATGACAGTTCTAAGCTCTTTCACAAAAACATTGCAGCAACAAACATACTAACCCCAAATCCATAGATCCCTTATGCATTCAGTGTGTTCCTTTTTCTGGTCAACCCTTCTTTCCTTTTTTCCTTTTTCCTTTGCATGATGCAACCTTACTCAGAAACGTATGACTTGACATTTAAGGGCTTTCCAAGTTGGCTCTCATCTCTTGTTTCTTTTTGCATTTTTCATTTGCTACTTTAAAGTAATTTCTCATAGAATGGTGTGTAGAAATTCCTTTAAAGTGGGGGCATACATTGGCTTTATTCATTATTCATTATTCATTTTCTTGATTCTTAGTGTAGCCTTCTTACTTCATACAATGTTTTTGACACTTTTTGGATGAAATTGGGTGTGATGTCCTTCGTAAGTGTGATCTATCTTAGAATATTGCATTCCTCTTGGTTGTTTGATGTGATGCACTACATCCCCTAAGATACAAATATTATATTTTTTGATTGGTCCTCTCTTGGATACATTAGACACAACATTCCCTAAGTAATAGACCTTGCATGAACTAAACAAGACTGCTTTGAACATCTTTTTCATTTTACATTTTACATTCATATGGACACCTTGCATAATAGACCTTGATGCATCTAGTGCCATCCTTCTTTTTAATGAGTTCTAAGCATACAAAGCTTTTCTTGTCTCATGAAGCACAAACTAACATTTTCCTTTGTGGATGTTTATTAAAGTTATCGAGATGTATAACTTTAATATGCTTGAGTAGGAAGCCCATTCTGAGGCATGAATTTCCCCATAGCCACTTGTGTGTTTGTGAGTGCATACTAGTCGAGAATATGTTTCTCACCTTTTGGGCCTTCTCACCTAGCAAATAGCCATGAGCTCCATTTCCCTAGAGAGAGTATACCTTTTTTTTTTGGACAAATAGCCTAGATCCGATCCACAACTAGCTCAACAAACAATTGAAGCTTGATTCGACTCTCCTTTTTCTTTTTCTCTTTCACATGTGTGTTCCTTTGTTATTATGTTTAGTTTTCCATGGGATCTTCATCTTGGGGGCTTGATCATCCCTCTTGATTATTGTTGTCTCACCTTGCTAGCATAAGTGCATTTGGATCCCTCTCAATATGCATGGATACTTTAGTGTGAGCTTGAATCAAGTTCATCCTCTCACTAAAGTGTGGGCTAACTGTACTATATAAAAATGGATCTTTGGACATTTTCATGGCCATTTAGGTCCTTTTCCTGTGATGCTTGGGTTATTTTCTTATATTTAATGTTGTAATGTAACTTATAAATTTAGATTAGGTTTGGAATATTTAAATTATTAAAAATTTATGATGTCTTCTGAAGGTGTTGTGAAGTGTTGTAACACATTTATAAACTTTTCTATACTCTTCTTCTTATAATTAATCTAAATAATCCCTTTTTATGCATTACCAAGTCTTATTTTGAGGTGTTGTAAAGTATTGTAACAAACTTTCACACTTTTCTAGAATGGTCGTCACTAATTACACCTTTCCTATGCTATATTTGACCCCTTTATGCACTTATAGGCCTTAATTAAGTGTGTTTTTGAATATAAACCTGACAAACAACATTAAAGACAACTTAATTCCTAACACGCACTTGCTTTCCTTGAGTGGGACCCATTTTCCATGGATAGCGAATGAGTCCCTCTTGGCACAAAATTCAAAATAAATTCAAATTTCTTTTGGGTTTGTATTCATTAAGACCTTAGGTAAGCAGGCCTGTGATGTTGTATTATTAGGAAATTAGGGCATAATTATCTATAAATAAGTGTTTTTCTATCCATTATAACCCCCATTCATTCATGCATTCAATCCATCATAGCATTCAAGTATTCTAGCATTCTTAATCATTCAATCAAGCAATTATCAAGAATCTTGGAGTAGCCATTGACATATATTTATAATTTAACAAGGGTTTGGTGAGTTTATGACACTTGTGTGTTATTTTTTCATCATTCCTTTATCAAGGGTTTGATTACCAAAGTTGGATTTGACCAAGGAAAATCCCTATACTCTAACCCCTAACCATTTTCTCCTCTTTGCATTTGTGTGTCCAAGTCTTGTAGGAATATTTGTCAAAGAGATAGGTGTTGAAAAGTGGTCAACAAGTCATCAAAGCTATTCAAGTTAACATAAGCCCCAATTCAAGCTTGGAGATGACATTCAACCCATTTTTTAAATATTTGGTTTTGTCAACCCGACAAGAAGACAAGTGCAGGTCTGGATTCATAGAGTTGACTTTAGAATTTGTAGATTTTTATAGGTGGAATTATTCAAAATTAGTGGTGAATGAGTCCCACTACTAGGATAGAAAAATAAATTTCTAAGGATTTTAGTTCTTGGCATCTTGAACCCTATTTTAGCAGAATTTACCAGAACCTGGATTGGTTCACCATCTATGTCGAATGAGTCCCAGTGGTCATTATCAATGATTTTTGAAATATTATGGAACCTTCCTGCATCAAATTTTTTCCTTTGGGTGCACTCCATTCAATTTCACTAAGTTCTATTTTCATTTCTGCATGTTTCTAGTTCATTTATGCATATCACACTATATTTTCAAACACTTTAAATTTCTTAGGTTTTGCATAAATAATTAGTCTATTTATTTAGTCCATTGCACTTATATATCATTGAATTTTGGCATAATTTTATTGTAATTTCATTAGTTTGAGTGAACCACCTTGATTTTGTGTAGGATCTATCTCTCCCCTTTAAGTGAAAAATCCTAATTAAGCAAGAGAGTCATAGTATCATAAACCACAGAAATATTCAGTTCATAGTGTCATTAGAACCCTATACCTAAATATGATGGGATCATCCTCATGAATGTCCACTAACACAACCAATGACATCAAAACAACTATGTGCTCATATTCCCAAATGTGGAGCAGTATAACACATACCCTAATGCTCCTACCCTTGCAATACATTGCCTAATGCATGTAGTGGTATAAAGAAGCAATAAAAACTAGGCCCCAGGAATACATAATGATCCTCTTGATCATCGCCTAAGATGTCAACCTCCAGCCTAGATTGAAACCTCTAACCTATTAGTTGGGGGCAATGACACCAAAAATTAGTGTCAGAACGAACAATCTAAATATGCACCCACAAGCAATATAGATCAAGATCGATCTACGAGCTCACAAAAATAATTTAATCTCTATGTAGAAGAGAGAAACATGCATTCCTCTTAGCCTCTATGTCATATATGACATTCTTTCCATGTATTGAAAATTGTAGGATTTGCCACATGTCCTCAAGTGCCACCTCTTGATGTGTGTAGTCATCATCACCAAATGCATCCTGACCTCTAGAAGGAAAGTGATGAAACCTAGTCTAAGCATCCCTAGTTGCTCCACCTCCAAGTAATCAAAGTCTCTAGCTACTTCCAAAATGTCAGAACAGTGCTATCACAACATCAATGGTGGAGGATGCTCCTACATGCATGCAACACACAACATTAATTTTCCAAAAAGTCAAAAAACTGTTCAAAATTTGAGACTTTGCATCCAAAAACATTGCTATTTTAAGGATGTGTTATTGAAATCAATAGAATTTATATTTTAAGGATGTGTTGCTATATAAATTTTAGGGGTGCGTCATCAATTTAGTGATGTGCATTGTGTTACTCAATAGCGAGTCAACATTTGCATGTGTCGCTATAACTAAAAGCTTGGGTGTGTTGCCATTTGCTACATGTGCCACCCACCACTTTTGAGTGTCACTCAACATAAAATTCCTATACATCGCCATATTAAACTCACAGCCCCCAAACCAAAAGCGTCGCTCAACCAAAAAGTGATGGTGCACCGCTAAATAGAAGGTGTGTTGCTATAAAATCAATAGTGACACTTTTTATGCCTCTTGTGTGTCCCTATATAGTGATGATCCTAAAAAACTAGTTTTGATGCACTATTAAATGCACCTAAATGTGAAAATTAAGGAAAGTTTCAAATCACACACTCGGGGTCCTATATGTGCTTGGCACTGGTACTCTTGAACCTGCTTAGAAAGGTGAAGAGGAAGCACATTGTGAGCCATCATGACAAGGTGTTAGAGTTCTAAATGCATACAATCGGTAAAGGGTAAATGCACAAATGAATTGGAAGTGCACTCTTCTCACTTATTTAAGCCCAAAAACTTTGTTTTTTTCCCTAATTTGAGCCAAAAGCTAGGATTTTGTCCTGTTTTACCTATTTCTATGCTTTGCGACCTTTTTTGATCCTTTTTTTGTGTTTTTGAGATCATTTTTGGCATCTTGAGGCTAGTTTTAGCACGTAAACCTATATTTTACCTTTATCAAGAAATCAACCCAAAATTCAAAGTTTTCATTCAATTTCTCGAGGGGGTAGGGAACTGGCTTATTCCTTCCATTGGGGCAATAGTGGGGCATCCAAAAATTAGAATTTTTTTATCTGAGAAACAATTTTAATCTGAATATAGTTAGTATTTGAACCAACGTAACAAGTACCTCACTTCAAAGAGGCACAAAATGTAGACACTTAAAAATGTTCCAAATGATATCACACACTCGAATACGATATACTAATACAATTTAATCCTAAAGACCATATGTTTTCTCTTAATTGATTAAATTAGCCTAGCTATTAACTAATTACATTATTTTCATCTATTAATCTAATTGACCTAATTATGTTAATTCAACCCTTTCATGCTAACCTTTCATCGTATTAAATTGGATAAAACAAAACATTTAATATAACACCCTAAATCCTCTCATTTCAATTAAATAATCCTAATTATTTAATTAAATGTCATTTTGATCCCTTTTCATTAAATAAGTTAATTATTAGCCGATAGGCTATTTTGTGTGAACTTGGGTCAGAATTTTCATCAACCTTCTTGGTTTTTCATCTTTTCGGTGTTGGGTTGCTAGTCAGAAAAATGGTGGCAGATGTTTTTTGATTTTTTAATTAAAAGTGTTTGGCATGCTGATAGAGAAGGCTAGTGAAATTAAACACTGGATTGAATCAACATTAATTTTTGTATGGCTTCCATGTACTGGCAATGGTTGTAAGTAACACCTACCATTTAAAACCTTGGAAAACATAGTGAATGTCTGCACAATTTACGATAAAGGATTGTTGGGTGTCATTTTGTGGCTTTACCTTTTATCAGAGTTGTGAGTGAGGAGGGAAAGCTTCTATGAAGGTGCAAGTGTGGTTATCCATTGTGGAATTTTTGTGAAGGTGGTTGGAGGTTATTTTTTGTTCTTTGCATGGGGAGATGGTTGCAAAAGCAATACAAAAGTGTTGGTTGTGACAATTCTTTGCCAATTTTTTGTAGGCACTGGGGAAAGAAGGGAGCAAAAGAGAAAGCAAGCGAGAAGAGGTGCATATTTAAAAAACCATTTCTAGAGTATTTCAAAAATAGTTTATGCTATTTTCCAAAGGGAATAGTTGATTTTTGTTCTCTAGCTTAGGCTATATTGTTTTAGTTATGGTTTCTATGTATTCACGATGGTTGGAAGACAATATTATTTGTTTTTGCGTTGGTTTGTTGCTGTGAATTCTTGTGTTTTGTGGGTTTTTTCATTTGGGTCATTGTTGAAACCAATATTGTTTCATTTATGGTTCACATTTTGTGGTGAAGGTTTTGAATCAATTTGCTACTATGATTTTTTTTGTTTTGTGGGTTTTTCCATCTGGGTCACTGCTGAAACTAATATTGTTTCATTTATGGCAAGTCCCATTTGTGGAAATGGTTGTAACACAATAAAATAGTTAAATTTATATAGTTTATGTTATTTTCCATAAGGCATTGTTGATTTTTGTTCTCTAGCTTAGTCTATATTGTTTCATTTATGGTTTTCATTTTGTCACAATGGTTGGAATGCAACGAAATCATTAATGATATACAATTTATGTTGTTTTCCATAAGGTAGTGTTGATTGTTGTTCTCTAACTTAGGCTATATTGTTTCCTTTTCAATATAGTGCTATTGAAGAAAGACTATATAGTTTGTTGAAACCAATATTGAATGATTTATGGTTCAACTTTTTGTGGTGATGGTTTTGCATGGGTTTGTTACTGTTAATTTTTTTGTTTTGTGGGTTTTCCCATTTGGGTCACTATTGATAGTAATATTGTTTCATTTATGGCTTCCATTTTATGGTGATTGTTGCAATGCAATGAAATAGTTAATGTTATGCACTTCATGTTGTTTTGCATAAGGCATTGTTGATTGTTGTTCTCTAGCTTAGGCTATATTGTTTCATTGATGACTTATGTTTTGTGTCAATGCTTGCAACGTAGTAAAATAGTTAATGTTATAGAGTTTATGTTGTTTTCCATAGGGAATTTTTGAGTGTTGTTCTCTAGCATTGACTATATTGTTTCATACTCAATTTGTAGTACAATAGTTACAAGTGTTATAGAGTTTATGTTGTTATGCATAAGGAATCGTTGAGTGTTGTTCTATAGCTTTGGCTATATATTGTTTCATTTCTAATAAGGTCCTATTGGAAAAAAGAATTTCCTAGGTTGCTATTAAAACCATTATTCTTTCACTTAAGGTGTGAGTGTGTATGTCTGTATATGCATTTTCTACATGTATCTTTGAGGTCATGCATTTATCTATATATATATATGTCCAATTTTTAATATCAATATAGTTGTTTTCTTCTTGTTCGGTTTGATTGTCACATACTCTTATATCTCAACAATTTTTGTTCACTATTTTGAATGTTTATATGTATGTGTAGGTGTGTATATGGTCATTTCCGATAAGGTGTTGTTGAAAAAATAATTTTCAAGGTTGTTGTTAAAACTAGTATTGTTTCATTTATGTCTTACATTTTGTGGTGATGGTTGCAGTGCTATACAATTTATATTGTTTCATTTATGGCTTTTGTTTTGTGTCAATGGTTGCAACACAGTAAAATAGTTAATGTTATAGAGTTTATGTTGTTTTCCATAGGGCATTGTTGAGTGTTGTTCTCTAGCTTTGGATATATCATTTCATACTTAATTCACAATTCAATAGTAAATGTTATAGAGTTTATGTTGTTATCCATAAGGAATTGTTAACTATTGGTCTATAGCTTTGGCTATATTTTTTCATTTTTTATATGCAATTAAATAGTGCATGTTATAGAGTTTATGTTGTTATCCATAAGGAATTGCCAACTGTTCTTCTGTAGTTTTGGCTATATTGTTTCATTTTTGATAAGGCACTGCTGAAACCAATATTGTTTCATTTATGCTTTCCATGTGGTGCTAATGGTTGCAAGGAAATTTAGCATCTTATGTTGTTGATATTTTTTCTTTCCCTTTTTCATGTGTTTTTTTGTTGTGAATTCTTTTGTTTTGTTGTTATGCCTATCTAATCCACTATTCTAAAAAAAAAATTGTGTTGCAGGCTTGTTCTAATTTTTTGGGCATAGATTCATTAGAATAAAACCTCTTGTCCAAATTTATACATGAAATAATGTGTTATAGAAATTAATATGTTATTTTTTTTCCATTGTGACTAATTGTGGTGTAAGAAAATTTAACACCTGAATGCATCATACCTTTGAATTTAACTAAACGTATTGACTGAGGCCTACGTACTTCAAGATATAATAGGATGGTTATGTGTTAATAAACCAACAATTAATTCATGATAACTTCATCACAATTGAATAACCAACCAATAATAAATGTGATCCCATGTCATGTCTAACTCTGACAAAGTAGCAATTTTAAAATGTTCATCAATACCTTCACTATTTATTGGTATATGAGGAACAACCTTCTTTACATGGTCATCAAGGACAATTATTTCTTAGTCTTGAAGATAGCATCGCCTAATGTTCTTCTTTTATTGTTTTTGATAAAGATGTATAAGTTTGACATAATCCCACAAGCCATAAATTCATCATTTTATAAGGGGAAACCCTCATACATCAGATGTGAGAATATAAAATATAGAAAATCCAAACCTTGTTGAGTGTGAATGTTTTGTTTACCTATCTAAATAGTGTTTCATGATTCATACAATACTTAATTGGAATAACAATGTGCTAAGGGTGAAAGATTTAATCATGGAATTTGAGAATAAGGACCATAAGTTTCAATCAAAAATATATTATTAGTTTTGCTTATAATAATATTTTCATGATTCAATTATTGCATAATAGATTAACTAAAAGGTACATACCAAATTCTCTTATTGTTTGATATGTTTTATTGTGGTTTTCTACACCTTCCATTTAAAACTTGTCAAAGTCATAAAATAGTTTATGCTATTTTATGGCAAGCCTGCATACATTGTCCACCAACATATTCAATGGTGATATCATTTTTTTTTTATTACACTTAATATATAGGTTGTTGTACATATGAATGTTGTCTACATCTAATTTCACAAATATAGAAATATGCACATAGGGAAAATTAAATGGCACACAAAAAAAGAAGAAAAAAGAACATTAACTATTTTATGTGTTGCAACCATCAGCACAAAATAGAGGCAATAAATGAAACAATATTAAAATAGTTTATTCTATTTTGTGGAAGCTCTGCATACATTTTCCACCAGTGTATTCAATGGTGATCTCAATGTTTTTATTACACTTAATAAACAGGCTGTCATACAAATGAATTTTGGCTACATCTAATTTCACAAATATAGATATCTGCACATAGGGAAAATTATATGGCACACAAAAAAAGAAGGAAAAACAACATAAACTGTATAACATTAATTATTTTATTGTGTTGCAACCATCTCCACAAAATGGAGGCCATAAATGAAACATCATTGTTTATAATAGTGGCCTAGATGGAAAAACCCACAAAAGACAAAAATTCACACTAACAAACCCATGTAGAACCATTGCCACCAAACGCAAGCCAAGCAACAAGATACATTGGCCACCACTATCACTAGTGTTGAAACTGATGTTTCTTATTGCACTTAATATAGTTTGGAAAGATGATAGAGAAGGATAGCGAAATAAAAATGGTCATTGGCATCAACATTAATTGTTGTATGGTTTTTGTGTAGTGGCGATGGTTGCAAACTATGAAAATAGTTCATGTTCTTATCGATAAGGCTTTGGTGGTTGTTGACTGGTGGCTTTAGTGATACTACTCCTCCATACATATACACATATAAATGCATTACATAAACATATATCTACATGCATTTGTATGAACATGTTGTATGCACTTAGAAAATTCAATTGCATGCATATATATTTATGTATATGCATATGTAGATGTATACATGAAAAAAATATGTCCACAAGTATATATAAGAACAACTACAAATATCGATACATGTGTTGAATAGTGTGATCAAAATTGTACCTTTAGAAGAGCTCGTTGTTTTGGCTCATAGCTCTGATAATAGGCAAAGCCATAGAAAAATACCCAACAATGCCTTAGTGAAAATTGTACATAATTTTGCTATGTTTTCTGAGGTTTAAAATGGTAGGTGTTATTACAACCATTGACACTACACATAAACCATACAATAATTAATGTTGATGCCACAATGGCAAGCTTTTGTACAACCATCGCCACTATACAAAATCCATACAACAATTAGTGTTGATGCCACAATAGTGAGCTTCCTTGAAGGTGCAATTTTGATCACCCATTGTTGAGATTCTATGAAGGTGGTTGGAGGTGTTTGTTTTTTTGAATGGGGTGATGGTTGTAAAAGCAATACATGAAAGCCATAAATCAAACAATAATTGTTTAAAAAAATAATATAGTCTTTTCTCAATAGCTCCTTATCCAAAATTGAAACAATATAGCCTTTTCAACAACACCTTATAAAAAATGAAACAATATAGCCTAAGCTAGAGAACAACAATCAACAATTCCTTATGGAAATCAACATAAACTATATCATGTTAACTATTTCATTGTGTTGCAACCATAGCCACAAAATGGAAGCCATGAATCAAACAATATTGGTTTCAATAGTGACTCAAATGGAAAAACCCACAAAACACAAAATATCACAATAACAAACCTATGCAAAAATATAGTCTTTTCTCAACAGTTCCCTGGGCAAGTACATACATTCCCCACCATTGTGATCATTAGTAAAAAAAAATGTTCCTTATTGGACTTGATATAGAAACAATATGCACCACACACAAACCATAAATGAAACAATATTGACTTCAATAGTGTCGTAGACAATAGTGGAATTGACAGTACATTGCCACAAAACATGAACCATAAATGAAACAATATTGGTTTCAACAGTGACCCATATGGAAAAGCCACACAAAATAGAAGAGTTCATAGTAACTAACCCATGCACACGAATTTTTTTTTCCCCAATAGTACATTATCGATAATGAAACAAGATAGCCAAAACTAGAGAACAATAATCATCAATGCCTTATGGAAAACGAAAAAGACTGTATAACATTAACTATTTTATTGCATTGCAACCATCACCACAAAACAATAGATACATACATATATACATGTAGGGAATGATATGCTATATTTTAAATGTTATATGGAACATTGATGTAACCATTGATCATAGTGATGAAAAATGCCTTATTTTGTTATGTTTCACTTTATTTCCCCTATGTAAAGATATGTATGTATGTCATAGTAGATGCAAACAACATTGATACATACTGAGACATTCTTGGAATGATAAGTTGTATTTTAAGTGTTATATGGAACATTTATGCCACCATTGATCGTTGATGAGTATTGTTGCATTCCTCGTCATTTGATTATAAATGTCAATCCAGGACGGTGTCTAAAGAAATATGCAAGAGGGAGAAGAAATCATTTGCATGACATGCTTTTTCTACAAATGAAATTGAAAGGCAATGCATGAAAGAAATTTCTGGAATCAAATCTAATCTAAGGGATTGTAAATGAAATGCTTGAATTAAATCTTTCCTAAGAAACTTGTAAAAGGAAATACTAGAGATGTAAAGAGTTGGAAATGCAATGACTACTAAGAAATGAAACTACAAAATAACTACTGCTACTAAAAATTGAATTCTATTATTTTATAAAACTCTTCCCCATTTGATTCCTTGATTAAAATGAATTTATAGAATTCTTGTCTTGAACTAATCTGAAAAATGAGCTTTAATTATTGTACAATAGCTTGCTAGAAGATAAGAACATGTGTTGAGGGAAAAATATAAGTCTTCCCTTCATTTTACTGAGTCAATCTTCTTTGGTCATCCAAAATAAATATGCCTATTTTTTAGCCTATAAAAAGGCTCCAAAAAGACATTTGAATGCTGAAAAATTCATGTCTTTCCCTTGTGTATCATTAAAGCTCATAAAATAGCTCCTAGATGCTTACGAAAAGGTTCAAACTACCCAAAATTGTCTACTAGACATGCTCCATTTGTTTGCATAACCCAACAACCTGCCTTAATGCTTTGAAGTGCCCTCTAGATTATATCAACTATTGGCCCTTAGCTGGTCATAGAAGCCCAAATTTCTCAACCTCTTCATAAATGATCCTTCACTTAGTTTCAAAAATTCAGGAGCATAGAAGCAAACAAATGAACAAATTCTTGAAATTTCGGAGCATGGAAGCAAATTTCTAAAGCATCAGAATGGTGAAGCTTTCTCTCAAACCACAAACTAAGTTTTCATGAAATTTAATGGGTTTTTTTTCCTTCTTGTCTTCGAAGTTTTGTCCAAAAATCTCAAGAATCCATATCATAGTTTTTAGGATATAATGAAATCTTTAACTATTGCAACTGCAAATCTCTTACTTTCCTCATCATACTTAGTCCTGATAAACTCCATAATTAAGAAAAATATATACTTTTATTTGGCTAATAGATGATACATTTTTTTGTCTCATCATCTCCTCCACACCTAAAATTTTCTAGGTCCTCCTGCAACTTATAGTAAGCTTTTGGAGCCAATCTCTTCACTTTTATTGCAATTGCTCTGGGGATTTGTTGGGAGGTCCACTAGAGATGCTTCTAAAGATATTCTAGGTATTTTATTATTATTTTACAAAAATAAACCTACTATATCTTGCTCTACTCATTGATGTAGAGATAGGTTACATAAAATCATTAACTGGTTGTGGAAAATAACATCCTTTTCTCAAATGATGGATCCATACATTTAAATTTATGAAAGAAGAGGAAAACCATGAGAAGAAGATGGCTAAATATTTGAAATTTTATGCTTCTCCTCCCTTTGAAATGCTAGCCTTCTCCATAATTTCTAATTCTAGTAGATGCATGGGATGATTAGAAAGATTTTGTAATCCTTCCTCACATTTTTTTGCATGTATGACTAGATGCAACTCCTTGTCCTTCAAATATCTAATTAGATATCCCTCCTTGGACTTTGAAGGTGTCCAAATAATAATATTTTTTCTATTGGGGATTGAATTCATGGTCCTCTGGTTGAGGATATTTCACAAGAGTTGTCACCTTTGCATGCAAAAACCTTTTCCTTTGGATTTGTTGTTTCTGGGGGGGTTTCTAAAATAATAAAATAGGGAATTTCTAAAATAATAAACCTAAAAAGCTTTCCAAATTAATTTTTCTTTTGACCTATTGTCTCTAGATCATCATCAACTCCCTAATGACACCTTTCCCTAGAAATTTCAGCAAAAAATATGAGTGTCATTGCATTCCTCATCATTTGAAATGAAATTACAAAACAACTACTACTACTAAAAAACTGAATTCTATTATTTTATAAGACTCTTCCCCATTTGTTTCCTTGATTGTGATGAATTTATACAATTATTGTCTTCAACTAATCTAAAATACGAGCTTTAATTCTTGTGCAATAGCTTGCTAGAAGATAGGAACATGTGTTGAGAGAAAAATATAAGTCTTCACTTTATCTTGCTAAGTCAATCTTCTTTGGTCATCCAAAAAAAATATGCCTATTTTGCAGCCCCTAAACAAGCTCCACAAAGATATTTGAATGATAAAAAATTCATGTCTTTCCATTATGTATCATTAAAGCTCATTAAACAACTCCTAGATGCTTGCAAAAAGGTTCAAACTACCAAAAAATGTCTCCTCGATATGCTCCACTTGTTTTAACAACCCAATAACCTTCCTGAATGCTTAGAAATACCCCCTAGATTCTCTCAACTATTGGCCCTTAATTGCTCAATAGAAGCCCTAATTGTTCAACCTCTTCATAAATAATCATTAACTTAGTTTCAAAAATTTTAGAGCAAAGAAGAAAATGAATGAACAAATTCTAAAAATTAGGGAGCATGGAAGCTGATGGAGCTTCCCAAAGTTTGCAATTTTTGAGTAGCCCATGAACCTTGTCTGCCTTTTAAACCCTTGTCCCCATGTGTGAATAGGGATTTACCTATGAAACCCTTCAAGTATTCTAATGTCACGTTGACCTACCCTGCTGGTTTTCAATTCCTTAAGTCATTTATTGAGCCATCATGTATGTTTGACTACCGACCCCTTTGGTCTAGAGTGCCAGTCACCCAATCGATCATCGATTTTAATTGTGTCATAAATTTGGGTGTTAAATTTCTCCCCAAAATGACTTAGGCTTAAGTCATCTATTTGTGAGGGTCAAATCAACATCGAGCTAATATTGGCCCCTTATTTAATGCTAATCTTGGTGTGTATGCAGGTTTAGTGATTCAAGGCCATGGGAAGTGATCCTGACTACACCTCGCTAGCTCATAGATGAAAAATTCTGGTTGGTTATGTAGTTCGAGAACATTGAGATGAAGACACGTGTCCTCATATGGACATGGGGCCTATTCTCCATTATCTAGCTCATTTCCCATTGTTCTGAATCGACGACCAAGATTGAATGTTGGGAATGATCACCACCATTTCCTACTCACTCACAAGGAAAAGATGAAAGCTCATTAAATCCCATGAGAACAGTGAGATCTCGACACGTGGACCAATCCACCTAGTTCTTGAGATAGATGAATCTTGCTAATGGATGAATTGCCATTTGAGGTGGGTTAACACCATTGGCTAAAGAGAATTCAACAAAGCACTACTGGATTTCAAACCTGGTTAGCCTAAAGTGAGTCATTTGATCTGTCATTTATCATCAGATCAACAACCAACATTCAAAGTTGATAAATTGACACATGATAGTCATTTCATTCTACAACCATAGGGCATTAATGATCTAGAACTCTCTACAAGTGTGATCAAATTGATCTTCATGTGTGTGGAAACTTAATTGGCAGAAATCATGAAGTATGATATGCAAATTTCCATGCATTCCAAAAAACTATCTAGTTTGTGTGTTTGTTCTTGATTGAGCATTGATGATTGATATCATCACATTGTTCAATAAATAGAAGTGCTGAAATGTTATTTTCACCATAGACATTAGTTGTTAAGTCTTCGAGTTTATGCAGAGAGCCGAGGTCACAAGTGTATATTTTCTAGTGGCAGGATGAGCAAGCATAGTGCTTCATCAGTTCTAGTGTAGAGGTCTTCTCGACTCAATTCAAAAGGGTCCCATGATGAAGATCTAGTACGAAGACAATGCAATCATGAGGATACCCGGGGCAAGGAATTTGTACCTATTTCAACCAGATGTAGCTATTGTCTAAAAGGATAGGACAAGAGCCAAGGGACAACAAGAGTAAAAGGAGATGAATCTGTTGGGACCTCTAGTAGAGTTCAATGGAAACTTTGATATGGTCATGGTTCCTTTGGACGACAAAACTCACCCATTGACATCATGGGAAGCTCGTTGGAAATCGAAATAGAGATAGATTCTAGCTACCGTCAATACCTCAAGACTTTGGGCTGAGCTCCATCCCATGGAGCTAAGGTTCTATCTATTCAGCCCTTAGGAATGAGGACTTTCAGCGGGTGAGATGGTGCTATGCTAAAATGAGATAGGGGTGAGGAAGGAATTGAGGTTTCATCCCCAACCCTTACTATCACACGAAGTGGGTGCGTACCATGGTGTGTGTGCTAGTGGTGGGTCTTCTAGTTGATGAAAAAGGTGGTGGGGAAGTGAAATATTTTGTGATGTTTGATCATTTCTATAGCAGTTTCTTTCTCTGTACGTGTGTGGTTTCTTTTTGAGGTGTTGGTTGTTGACTGAGTTCCCTTGTGGTAGTATGATCATTGAATTTTCTACTTACATGATGGTTGAGGAAATTTTTGTGGTGCTTTATTTCTTCTCATGGTGGTTGTTACAAGTATGGTTTCCTCATTTCAGTAGAATCATCATGTGGGGAATTTTGAAATGCAGTTGAAATTTGATGTGAAATGAAATTTTGTAATAGTAATTGTTTTTCAAGCTAGAAGGTTGGTTTCTCCCTTGTTCTATAAAAGGGAATTTAGGGATTGTTTTCAGGGGTTCTAACTTTCAGAGTCTTTAGGTCTAATAGGTGAAAGGGTAAAAAATAGAAGAATACAAGAAATTAGGGTAGTGGAATTGTCTTGGTTTTTAATTCTGCATATTAAAATTATCTTAATGAGTTTTGTAGAAATTATTGACATCGAAGACAATTTCATACATAATCCATCTACTCTTCTTTGTAAACCATTTTTCAAGTTTTGAATATAATATCAAGTGGATTTTGTTCATCTTCGAATGTTTCATTTGAATGCATGCCTTCATCTCTTCTTTGGTTCAATGAACCAACATAATGTTTAAATGAGGCCATGAACTTGTTATGATTTACTAAGAATTTGGTAAGAATTTCAATGTATTATGTGTAGAGAGATTTTGTAATGCAAATCCCTATAGAAATAGTCCACCATTATAATATTTAAAGAATTTCTACATGACAAGTTGTAAGATGAATGACTCCATTGCCCAATTGATGAAGACACTAGTCTATTTGTCGTGGTATTTTCCTTTTGAGTTATAATAACATATTGGACTATCAATTCAGGGTTAGAATACAAATCTCTTAAAATTCATCTACAATGAGGCATGTGTATGAGATATTTTCCCTATTCTTGGTAAATTGATGGATATTTTCTTGAAGATGAGCCAACGTTTGAGTGAATTATGTTGTTTAGCCCTTATAGTAATTGATCTATGATTTTCTATGGTAGTTATTGTGATAGTCAAATCAAATGTTAAAAGGAACACCCTCCTAGGTCCCATAGAGCCTATAGTGTAGAAGATCACATTCTTCGACTGGATCTTATTAGTTGGCCATTCACTTTAAGGGTCTTGAATATAGGAGTTGGCTACTCTTTAGAGATTCCTTAGGTGTACTAGGAAAAACACCAATAGAATGGAAACTCTACTAGGGAAATTCTCATTCTCCAAAGGTAGATACAAAATGCAGAGTCAAAGGGTGAAGCGAACCTGAACATCTTGATTAGATAATGACAAATTCTTGTACATGGTAAATATGTTGAGTACAATGAATATTGAAGGATCCAGATGTGACTTTGTTGTGGAAGATAGCCTAGAATGTGTTTTATTTGTAAGGAAACTTCATCTCACTTGAAGTTCAGTCCTTTACAATGAGGTGGTGACTCTGACTCAAAGAACCTATTAAAGCATACATCAATTGATTGGATCTGCAATTTTAAAGGTAGAGGATAGCCACCCTCTACAAATTACTAGGTATTTTAATAGAATTTGAAGAAATAGGAGACTATTATTCATAAATAAAGATAAATTTCCCATGCTTGAGATGTAAATGATTCCATAATGAGTGAATTAGCACTAGATGAGGGAATGGTAGTAATATTTTAGCATGCTTTTGTGTACAAGTTAAATTCCCACATCATGATAAAAGGAGCATGTGAAACTGTTAGATCTTAGGTAGCATTTGTAATAAATACATATGTTGAAGGCTTAGGATCATATTTCATGAAAGGAATTGGGATAATATTGTATGTTTTCCTCGTATATTCTAAATTTATTTTCAAGAATTGAGGACGGGTTATCAATTCGCATCATCTGGCATAAATATGGAAAAAAGCATGCAAGGTGAAAAGTCATTGTCTCACAAAGTAAATTTCAGTATTGATAGGTACAAGGCTATTAGCTTTGACAATATTTTTGGTTACCCAAATATGGTACCACCCAAGGTTAGGGACAAAATACCAAGATTTAGTAGTGAAAATTCAGAATCAGCAAGTAGGCATGTGCAAGAATTTGTTGATGTGATGGGTGATTATGAAATAGACCCTGAAGATGTGGTTATGAAGTTATTTGTTCAATCCCTAAAAGGAGATGCAAGAGGCTAGTTCTCTTTTCTACCTACTTCTTCTATACATTCTTGGGATGAACTTAACACAGCCTTCATGGACCAATTTGGTGAAAGGATAAACCCAAGTGTTGCAAGAAAGAATTTCATGGAGATTTCTAAGGATAAGGAGGAATTAGTCCCTGCTTTCAACCTTACATTTGCTAGGGTCATAAGGGAAATCCATAAGCACATGAGACCAAATTATGTAGAGTGCTTAGTTGTGTATTTGGGAGCATTTGATAGTAAGATGAGCTTCTTGTTGAGAGACAAAGAACCTACCACCTTACAACAAGCTTACCAAGAGGCTATGAACATCGAGAACAATTTGAAATACTCAATCATGAGAGGACCTGAAATTTTTTAGTAGTAGCTCTAATAGTATTCATGCTATTGAACCAAATAGATTAGGAAGTAGGAATTTTTTCAAGAAAAAGGATCCCATAGATGTTACATCTGCAATACTCCCAAGAGATGCAGATCATTAGGGAGCATAAAAATCACCTCCACCAAGGATGGGAAGGGCTGACTTGATTTTATCTATTAAAAAATTGTATGAAATGAATAGACATGTAAATGAGTCACCATATGACTTTTTTTCAAGATTCTTGGATATTCTGATGGAGATACCCAAGAGTTTTAGGCCTAGTGATTTAATATGCATTAATTTGTTTTGTGAGGCCTACATATTAGGATCAAGCTAGTGGTCTGAGAATTGAAAGCCTCATAACCTTGAGCAAGTAGTGGATTGGATAACTATGGAAGATGTTAGCTCTCAAAAACATAGGAAAAATGCCTCAAGAGGGTGCCAATCTCTTGGTACGCTTTAGGGTAATAGACAAAGTGAAACAATTTAAGCTTTCTACTCTTTAGGTGCTGCTAGACCTAGGCATGTATACTTATATGATTGAAGCAAACTTAATGTACTTATCTCTCTTGAAATATTTTTCCCACAATGGAAGATGGGAATGGACAAATGAAATCAAATTTGGTATAGATTGTATAGCAATATTCAAAACTAAATCCTACTATGCTCGGTTAAAAGATATAAAGAAAATGAATGAATCTAAATGGTGAGGAATGAAGAGACTAGTGCCTTATTGGGTATGCAGAGTCAAATGAAATAGCAATGGGCAACCTCTTTTCTGGAAAACACTCAAATTGTTGGCATATGTTTTGTTTATAACTTGTATAAACATGCAAGACTGTGATTGCTAAGTTCTTATTAATAATCTAGATGAATTTCCCTATTTACTGTGATCAACCAAAAGGATTTAATCTTTTCTTGAAATGACCAATCAATTTAACCATACGGATACAACAAATGTGCACTAATAAATTGAATATAAACTTGTTATACGAATTTAAACAACTAGAAAGCATCAATCTTGGAGACAACTTAGTAATACTTTCAACAAATTTAACAGCCAATTGACACCAGAAATGAGTTGCGACATCAACTGATTCTCATTAAAATATCCATTTTGAAATCGTACATTATAGTCCCTATTTTGTGGAAATTTTATCCCTATCCTCCTACCTAATCTATCTCTAATGTTGAATGTCTCTTTTTACAATTGAGAATGAATATTTATACATCTGCATCTGAAGAGACACAACACTTTGTATTCCAATGTCGGCAAGCAACAGTATTCAGGCCTTTGTTAATATTCACTAAAGACTTACCAAGACATTTTGTAGTCATACTGATCCTCAACGTTTCACCAAAATTCATCCTATGCATCGTTGTGAAGTCATGTCATCTTATCGACACTTTGAGTCTCACTGACAAATGTCCATTCATCACATGTGCTTCGCTGTGACCTCTGTTGTCGAGGAGATGCCCCAAAGATGATACTTTGTCATACCAAAACTTGTCCCTCCATCTTGTGTGTTGCTGAGACAATTCATAGTCGGGGAGATGTCCCACAGATCACCTATGTCTCACCGAGATGTGCTCTTTTGTTATGTTTGATTCGTCATGACCCTTTAAAGTCAGGGAGATGTCTCATAGATCATACTGTGTCTTACTAAGATGCACCCCGTGGTAACTTTTTGGTCACTGAAACATAACCACCTTTTCACCGATGAAACCATATCTCGGCATGACCCACAAGTTTCTCACCGATGAAATTGATCTTACCAATGAAATAAATTTCATCGGCAAGACTATGAATCTTCAAAAAGACTCATACTGATGCCAAATGTCTTGTCAAACCCATTCCTCTAGATTACTCTATTTGGTGTAACTTTGAATTTTTGGAAGAACTTACGCCGAAGATTTCTTCTCTTGCCGATGCAAATCTCTATTGGTGTGACTTTTGAGTCAGCAAGACTACATAGCTTCTTCCCGATAACCCTTTGCTAGAGCACATTCACAATGTTGGTGAGACCTGAGCCACTCGCCAAGACATCTCTCTGATGCAAAAGTTTCTCACCGAGATGTATATCCCTATCGACGGTCGACAAGACACATCAAACTCGCAAAGACCACACACCGAAGACACAACTCTTGCCAAAGTGTTTGCTCATTCCATGATAGTCAGTGAGACATGAAGAGTTTTCCAAGACTTCACCCCAAAGAAAATCTCTTGCCGATATGTATATCCTTCTACTGTTAGTCAGTGAGACATAAAGATCTCGCTAAGACCTTACCCCAAAGAATCTTTTCTTGCTGATAGGGAAACCCTTAGTCACCAAAACAATAAAAGTGTCATGCCGAAAGGTAGTTGCATGTGAATTCCAATTGTTGTGACATCCCTGAGGTCTTGTCGATAATCTACAACAAATGTATATTAGCAAAAAATGCAATGTGGATCAGGGAGACCTTGATTTTTTCATGTCGATAGGAATTATAATATGGAATATTTAGACCTAGATGGACTCATGGGATTTCATGGATAGATATAGGAAAAATGTTATGAAGAGAGGACCTTGTACTTATGATGAAAACTTGTTTGGAAACTCAAGGGCATAAAAAACTTACTGTAAGATATTCAAAATTTTATAATTCTAATAGTGGCTTTGTTTGGGGATGAACGATAGTGAGATCATTGCAAGGATCCAGATTTCTGGGTGAGCGAAGTAGACACAAGATGATGGATTAGGTGAGCAAGATGGAATGAATGGAAATGAAAGTGACCCTACACTATTGTACATGGAAAATTTATTTTGAAAGAAGGAAAATCAGGATTGTCCATGTACTGGCAAGTCATGTTCCTTTTATTTCCTAAACTACTGTGCATGTAAGATATAATTTTGAGAGGATTGTCAAGGATTGTCTATGCATTGGCAACCCTTAATCCTCTATATTGTTCGAGAGAGAAAAATCCTCAGAAATTTCCCATGTATAGGCAATTCCTGATCTTCACCAGCCATATTTTGTAGATAGTATGAATCTTCACCTTTCTTTCCAATAACCACAAAAGGTCCCAGCCACAAGGCTTCAAACTTCCCATGCTTTCCCTTCTCCTAGAACCTTGCATTCCACATCAATACCAAATCACTTTCTCCAAATTTTCTATCATTCAACTTTTTATCAAATAGATACTTCATCTATGTCTATAACTTCATGTTTTGGTTTTGGGCAACTCTCCTTATTTCATCAAGTTCAGCCAGTTGCTCCATTCTTTCCTCCATAGGTTCTGGAATATCCAAATCTTCCTGAAGGAAAAAATTGTAGACTGGTAACAAATTTTGCAAAGGCATCCTGGCCTGTGTTCCATACACCAATTCGAATGGGGATTTTCAATTTCCTTTTTAACAATGATTATGTCAGTCCAAACAACCAATTTTAATTTTGAATCCTAAGACTTCTTGTTCTGACCTAGCATCCTTCTTATAATCTTCAGAAGACATTTATTGCTAGAATCTGCTTGACCGTTAGCTTGTGGATGGTAAGGGGCTGCATAAGAAATGGTAATTCCATATGTGCTACAAAAATCTCTAAACTCATCTGATCTGAAACACATCCCATTGTCAGTGATCAATCTTATTGGTGTACCAAATCTAGTAATTATGTTGTCCATTAGAAAATTTGTCACAACTCTACTTGTAACCTATTTAGTTGGGATTGCTTCAACCCATTTGGTAAAATAATCAGTGGCCACCAGTATCCACCTATGTCCACCACTTGATTTTTCTTGTACCTCTCTAATGAAATCAATTCCCCATTAATGAAAAGGGGCATCGGCCTGCAAGGGTCGAAGTGGCAAAGCTCCATGATACTTCAATTTTCCAAAGAATTTATGACAGGCCTCACACTTTCTTACATATGTAAAAGAGTCATTAAAAACCTTTGGCCAGTAATAACCTGCCTTGAGAATATTATGTGCAGTTGTCTTTGATGAGTAATCTCCTCCACACACCGCTTCATGCATTTCACTTAAGACATGCCTAGCTTGTGATTCATCCAAACATAACAATAGTATACCATCCCTATTCTTCCAAAATAGATCTCCATTCATGAAAAAATACTTAGACGCTTGCAACTTCAGAGTTCTTTTCTTGTTGTCACTCAATTCCTCTAGACACTTCATGTATTTAAGATAATGCATGATATTTGTATACCATGGAGTATGCTCAATGCTCGCAATTGCAGTCTCTTCTTCTACACTGCAAATTTGATTTGCTTCAATATTCACCTCTGCCATTAACTTAGCCAAGCCCCAACCTCTTACCAATTTAGTAATTTGTATCTCCATATCGAATTATTGGATTTTGTTAATCCATCTACATCTTTTTCCTATTACTTCAGACTATGTCAGAATATCTTTGATAGTTACATGAGGGACGTAAGCAACCACATTTGCTCCAACAAGATATGGCCTGAAAGCTTTTATAGCTTTTACTAATGTAAATGCCTATTTTTCCATTATATCATATTTTAATTCAGACCCCTACAATGATTTACTGAAGAAAGAAACAGGTTGTTCATAACCATTCTCATTCTTTTGTAACATAACATCTGCAATAGTGTGCATTGAGGTGAAAGAAAATATCTGAAAAGGTTTTGCAAAATCTGGAGATTTGAGGACAGGAGCCTCCTTGGTGGCCCGTTTTATGGATATAAAAGCTTCCAAGGCTTCTGCATTCCACTCTATCTTTTGTCCCTTCTTCAACATTTTTGATATGGGTTTAATGATCTCGGCAAAGTTAGAAACAAATCTCCTAACAAAATTAATTTGTCCAAAGAATGACTGTATAGCCTTAACAGTTTTAGGAACAAGAATTTTATCAATGGCCTCAACCATCTCATGATCTATCTTAATCCCTTCTTTTGAAACAATATGTCCCAAGAGCTTACCTTCTGTGACCGCAAATTCAAGCTGATACCATACTCTAAGGCTTTAATAAATACCTTCTCTAAATGTTGAACATGATCTTCAACCTTCTTTGAATAAGCAGTCAGGTCATCCTGATACACCACCATGATAACATTGATCAAATCTACAAATGCCACATCCATAGCTCTTTGGAAGGTTTCTCCTGCGTTTGTAAGACCAAATGACATTCTCATGTAAACATATGTCCCCCAAGGAGTTGTAAATGTCATCTTATATTGGTCAGATTCCTTGACCTTGACCTGGTTATACCCTAAAAATCCATCCATCATAGACAAAATTTTGTACCTTATTACCTTATGAAATATAGCCTCCATATTGGGTAGAGGATAATTATCTTTGAGGGATGCTATGTTTAGATTTCTAAAATCTACACATAACCTGATATCTCCATTTTTCTTTCTCACAGGGACCAAGTTTGAGACCCACGTTGAATGCATGATTGGTTTAATGATTCCCCCATCTTTGAGCTTTGCCAATTCTTCCTGAATTTTAGGCTCCAATGTTGGATTTATTGGTCTTTGCTTTTGTCTGAATGGCTTAGCATCTGGCTTCAATGGTATTTCATGCTGAAACAAATCTTCCCTGTATGCTTTTAGATCTTCTTAAGACCAAGCAAACACATGTTTATATTTTCTCAGCAACTCTATCAACATTCTTCTAATTGTAGGGCTTATCTTCTTCCCTATGTACACCTTTCTTGGTGTCATCTTAGTCCCCAAGTTAATCTCTTCAATATTCCCCCTATTTACTGGTGCTTGCTTTATGAGGGATCGATCAATTCCATCATACACCATCTCCAATTCCACTAAGCCCTTAGGAAGCTTATTTGTTTTAAGTTGTAAGATATCCTTTCCAAATACTATTTTCTTCCCATCCACTTCCTCAACAAAGGCATTAAAATCAATTTCTTGGGCCTCATATTGGTCTATACAGTGGAGAAATTTCAAAAGGTCAGTATCATCATTAAAGACCTGCCAACTACATATGTTATCAAGGACTGTAGGCCTTGTCTTGAACTCAATTTTTGATATTCTATCCAATGTAATGTCATCTCTTTTTAGTGCCACATTTACTAAAAAATATGCCATTATGTTCTTTGAACTCTAACTCCACTCAATTGAGAGTGCATCAAACAACTCAATTGTGTCCCATACAACATTCCTATATTGTTTCAATCTTTTATATTTTGCTGCATATTTGGAACTAACTTGTGAAACAACCAACTCAGAATCCCCTAGAATAGTCAACAACTTGATTTTATGTTTCACAGCTATATTCAAACATATTATTAAAGATTCATATTCTGCCACATTGTTTGTACCTTCAAATGTTAACAAGTTGAATACTTTAATGTAATGCCTTTAGGCAAAACAAACACAATCCCAGCTCCATTACCTTCTTGGCTACATGCCCATCAAAATACATTTTTCAAACTTCATTGCAATTTTGTGCCGCATGCTTTTCAATTGGATCGCTATTGGTTAATTCTGGCTGGGCTGGTTCTATCGTAAAACTCCAAAAATTGACATCACAAAAACAATTGATTTGATCTTGTGGTACACAGTCAACAACCTAGCTCATCCTTGGCTCTTTGTACAACTTCACTTCCTGACCATTTACTAGAATTGTTGCATAAAATAGATCAAACTGGACATTTCCACCAACCGCTTTTGTCCATTGTCCTGATAAAAGCATCCCAAATTGAGGAGCGGTGTCAATTATTGTTATATCAATATTATATGCCACCTGAGGATAAGTAGCTAGTTTAACTTCAACATCCTTTATTATACCCAACACAGGAATAGGTCTGTTATCCATTGCATAGCATTTCCCTCTAGTAGTATCCACCCACATGCCTAGCTGTTTCATTACTCCTACTGGCATAATATTCATGGTAGCGCCAAAGTCTATCATGGAATTACTCAACAATTGGTTATTTATTAGTAATGTAGTGAAAAAAAGATCAACTGGTAGAGGATTTAACTCTGAATTACTAAAGCACACTTCTGGGATATTTAGTTTCTATTGCTTATTTTTAGCAACCTTCTTACTTTCAAAATTTATATTTTTTTCATTTCCATTTGTTATTAATTGAATAGCATTGTCTCTGTATTCCTTAATTTTCATCATCTCAAGTAGTGGAATAGATATCTTTACCTGAGATAAAGCCTGAGTAAAGTCAAAAGAAGAACCCTCAGCCTTAATCATTTTCTTTTGTTCTAATGTTTCTCCTTTGTTCTCTTTTTTTTCCTTTTTACTTGGCTGGTTAGTCTTTTGTATTTCTTAATGTAATTCCTTTACTTCCTCCTTTTGGATAGGCTTATGTTCACTTTTATCATTTTGTTTGTTTTCTATTTTCTTCGAAGCTCCTTGTGTCACTTTTTGATCCTTAGTAAGGATTCCCCTAGGGACACCTTCCTTCTCATTCACTGTCCTATTTCTCAACTAGTACTTACTCTTTGCTTCTTCAACTACAACAACAATTAATCTCTCTATCTCCTCTTCAGTGAGTTTCCTCATGCTACCCTGAGTAGGCATCTCATCATAATGTGGTTCTGCATAATCATCCTCAGAGTCAGAAAGAACCTACTATTTGGCCATGTGGACATTGTACCTTTTATTTGAAACATCGTACTCATATCCATCTTCCTCTGAAGATGAGTACCTCTCCTCAACACGGTGAAAATTATTTGAAGTTAGATATATTGTGTGATATTCTCCATTGTTTCCCATCAACATTCCTTCTTCTTGCATTCTTTGGGCTACGACACAATAATCTGGTGCATGTGGCTTATCAAAAACTTCACAAAAATAATTGTTACTCACCATAAAAGTTCCCTTTTTCCTTAATGGATCAAGAGTCTCTTTGTTTCTAGGCCTTTCTATTATAGGTTTCCAATCTTTCCAGTTTGTGTTATAGGACATGTCATGTAACCTAGGCCTTTCATTTCTGTATGTGTTCTCTTGTTTGTATTGATAATTAATTGTTTGTTGAGGAGCCCTAGGGTTGTCTCTTTTATTGATTATCCCAGCAGCCTTCTTGTTGTTTTCAATTGTTAATGCTATCTTTTAAGCTTTAGTCAAATCTCTTGGGAACCTATTTCTTAGTTTGTATCCTATTTTAGGATTGAAGGCATTCAGGTAAACACTCAATGCTACAAATTTTGGCAACTTTGATCCATGAGGTATTCTATTCTGCGGTTTATTGAATTTCTAGTTCAAATCAAAATTGAATCATTCTGACTTTTTTTAATTCACATCAATTCATGAAGAGAAGCATCTGGTGCACTTAGATTCCCATATTGCTCAAGGAATCAATCCTGAAATATTTGGAGATAATCAATAGAGGTTGTTGTTAGGTTGTTGAACCAATCCCTAGCTTCTCCAATAAGCGACATCATGAATAGCCTCATATGTAAATATTCATAAGGTACATCCAAATCTTGAATGAAGGCATTGAAACTCATTAAATGGTCTTCATCAAAAATTGCACTACTCACTGTAAATTTAGGCACCAGACTTCTCCAACTACCATCAATAGGGTAAGGGTATAAATGAAACCCTGCTAAATCAAACTGTCTCATCATTGTTGTGTACTGATGAGGAGTAGAGTTAGGTGGGTACTGATAAATTGGCTTATTATATTATGTATTATGATGTGGCATACAATGCTGACCATGATGTGGTTGAACATTTTTATATTGTGTGGGAATATGGGGTGGATAATTTTCCTGTCTGTATTGATTCCCTACTTGATGGTGAGAGGCCCTTGGTGGATCAGAAAGCCATGCACCATGATTACCCTACTTATGAGGTGGTACATACTTTGGGGAGAAACCAACTACCTGAGTAATGTTCTAAGCTTTCTATAATTTGAATTCTCTTATTTCTTGTATCATCTAGGATTTCTCCTGTTCTTCTCTTTCCTTCCTTTGAGATTCAAACCGTGCTTTCACTTCTTCATAAGTTAAAGATTCATAATCTTCTTAAGGAGTTTCATGATCAGTGGGTCCATTCTGATTACCTTCCATTTTTTGGTCATATTCATGCTGAATTCTGAGTCATTCAACTTCAAATTTAGCATGCCACTCTACGTGTTTCTGAGGATTGTGAAAAGGATTTCTTTGATCTTATGGGGTACGAAGTTCTGCACTTGAATTATCTCTCAAAACGGTCATATATTCAGCATGTGGTATTGATGATTTGTCTTTGTTCGTCATGCACATGTCCTCACTTATCCTTTTACCCTTATCAACCCTATCATCTTTGTGTGTCCACTTACTGTTGCTAGCAGGAGCCCCAGTATGACCTCCCCTATAATGAGATCTTCTTCCATTAATGTTGCAATGTTTTATTAGAGTCACCACTCACTTTCTTGAAAGTGAGAAATTTTTTGTTACTTATTATTCCTAGCGGAGTCTATATATAGGATTTCTGACTCTATGATTAAGGCACAAATTCTTAGTTATCCCCAACAGAGTCGCCAATTTGTTAGCTCTCAAAAATGTAGGCGAAATGCCTCAAGAGGCTTCCAATCTCTTGGTACGCTTTAGGGTAACAGACAAAGCCAAACTATTTAAGCTTTCTACTCTTTAGGTGCTACTAGACCTAGGTGGGTATACCTATATGATTGAAGCAGACTTAATGTACTTATCTCTCTTGAAATATTTTTCCCACAATGGTAGATGGGAATGGACAAATGAAATCAAATTTGGTATATATTGTATAGCAATATTCAAAACTAAATCCTAATATGCTCAGTTAACAAATGTAAAGAAAATGAATGAATCTAATGGTGAGGAATGAAGAGACTAGTGCCTTATTGGGTATGCGGAGTCAAATGAAATAGCAATGGGCAACCTCTTTTCTGGAAAACACTCAAATTGTTGGCATATGTTTTGTTTATAACTTGTATAAACATGAAAGACTGTGATTGGTAAGCTCTTCTTAATAATTCAGATGAATTTCCTTGTTTGCTGTGATCAACCAAAAGGATTTAATCTTTTCTTGAAAGAACCAATCAATTTAACCACACATATACATCAAATGTGCACTGATAAATTGAATATAAACTTGTTATACCAATTTAAACAACCAGAAAGCCTCAATCTTTGAGAAAACTTAGTAATACTTTCAATAAATTTAACAGACAATTGACACTAGAAATGAGCTACGACATCAACTGATTCTCATTAAAATCTCCATTTTGAAATCATACATCATAGTCCCTATTCTGTGGAAATTTTATCCCTATCATCCTACCTAATCTATCTCTAATCTTGAATGTCTCTTTTTACAATTGAGAATGAATATTTATACATATGCATCTGAAGAGACACAACGCTTTGTATTCCAATGTCGGCAAGCAACAGTATTTAGGCCTTTGTTAATCCTCACTGAAGACTCACCGAGACATTCTATAGTCATACCGATCCTTAACATTTCACCGACAGTCATCATGTGCATCACTGTGAAGTCATGTCATCTTATCAACACTTTGAGTCTCACCGACGAATGTCCATTCATCCTATGTGCTTTGCTATGACCACTATTGTTGGGGATATGTTCCACAAATGATACTTCATCATACCAAAAGTTGTCCCTCCATCTTATGCATCGCTGAGACAATTCATAGTCATGGGGATGTCCCACAGATCACCTATGTCTCACCGAGATGTGCACTTTTATTATGTTTGATTCGTCGTGACCCTTCAGAGTTAGGGAGATGTCTCATAGATCACACTATGTCTTATTGAGATGCACCCCATGGTAAATTTTTGGTCGCTGAAATGTAACCACCTTTTCGCCGATGAAACCATATCTAAGTGTGACTCACAAGTTTCTCACCAATGAAATTTATCTTATCGATGAAATAAATTCCATCAGCAAGACTATGAATCTTTGAAAAGACTCATACCGATGCCAAATGTCTCGCCGAACCCGTTCCTCCAAATTACTCTATTCAGTGCGACTCTCCTCAAGGTATTCTATCGGTGTAACTTTCAATTTTCGATGGAACTTATGTCAAAGATTTCTTCTCTTGCCGATGCAAATCTCTATCAGTGTGACTTTTGAGTTGGCAAGGCTACATAGCTTCTTCCTGATAACCCTTTGGTAGAGCACATTCACATTGTTGGTGAGACCAGAGCCACTCACCAAGACATCTCTCGGTTGCAAAAGTTTCTCATCGAGATGTATATCCCTATCGGTAGTCGGCAAGACACATCAAACTTGCCAAGACCACACATCGAAGACACGACTCTTGCCAAAGTGCTTGCTCGTTCCACAATAGTCGGTGAGACATGAAGAGTTTTCCGAGACTTCACCCCGTAGAAAACCTCTTGCCGATATGCATTTCCTTCTACTTCCTTTCGGTGAGACATAAAGATCTCGCTAAGACCTTACCCCGAAGAATCTTTTCTTGCTGATAGGGAAACCCTTAGTCACTGAAACAATGAAAGTGTCTTGCAGAAAGGTACCTGCATGTGAATTCCAATCACTGTGACATCCCTAAGGTCTTGCTGATAATTTGCAACAAATGTATATTAGCAGAAAATACAATATGGATTAGGGAGACCTTGATTTCTTCATGCTGATAGGAATTATAATATGGAATATTAAGACCTAGATGGACTCATGGGATATCATGGCTGGATATGGGAAAAAATTTATGAAGAGAGGACCTTGTGCTTATGATGAAAACTCATTTGGAAACTCAGGGGTATAAAAAATTGACTGTAAAATATTCAAAATTTTATAGTTCTAACAGAAGATATTGAGCATGGTCATATGCCACTAGTTGTTTCCTAGAATATGGGAAATAATTTCCATAGTGAGGAGGATCAAAGACTAAGATTGATAGATCAAAGAGAAGCATTAGAGTATGAGCAACTAACTGTTGAATGTTGTTATTTTACAAGCAACATAGAATCAAGTGCATGTAGTAGTGATGTAGATGAAGAGATAGCATGTGAGAACAAGGAAGCAGTACCTAATTATCTTCCTTGGGATGTCATAAGCTATGAGAAAACACAAGAAGTATATGGTCAAACCTCAAAAATTGATTCAGCTAGGACATATCATGCACCAATCATTGATGGGAATACACCTAGCTTCAATGATATGGCAAAAATGAGGAATCAAAGGGATGAGTTTGAGTTTAAACAACCTTATATTGAATATGATTATTCTTATGAAGTGGAGATGGAATCCCTTACTTCTACTAGGGGATATGTTGATAGCCTTGAGGGTGTGTGTTTCCAAGGCAATGCACAATTCTCATCATGTAAAGAGTTCTCTGAATGTGGTTCAATTACTGTGAGTGCAAATGATGAGGAAGATGTTGAGAATATTTCTCTCTATTCTTCAAATGATTACACTAATTTTGAATGCACTGATGATCAAAATTGTTGGAATCCTGAAACTAAGGAAGATGAGGTACACCCAAATATCATAAAGGCATGGAAAAATCCTTTACTTGATGATCCTGCATTGAATAGTGAGGTTATAAATGACAATTCCTATTGGTGTAGAAGAAATATTCTTTTCAAAGATAACCTTGATAAGTACTTAGCAAGTAATGCCTTGAATATTTCATGGATGGTTCAAACAAGAATCAAGGTGATATTAAGGTTTGAAACTTTTCCTTTGAAAATGTTCCCCTAACTTGGTAGCCCCCCAACTAAATGGAGGATGAAAAGACAGAAACATTAATGAATCAGTTTACCAACATGCCATTGAGAAAATTGTATTTAATAAATATCAAGAAAATGCCTCAGATTTGTTGACATCTAAATGTGATAATAGTTCACATGATAAAGAAGTTCAAGACTATAATGGTAGCTTTGGATGTAGCATGGATGTCAAAGGGATGTACATGATTGTTTTGATTTTCCTATGGTGACCAACCATGTACTTGAAAAAGTAATTGAAATGTCAACTATTCAGGCTCCACATGATGATATTTTCCTGGGTATAAAAGAAATTTCACTCTTAAGAGACCAAGAGGTGAATCAGGATAAAGGCATGGATACTCAAGCAACATTATTTTATGTCGAGGAGAAGGAACTATTTGATGATTCTGTAGAATATGTTAGTATGGGAGGATTATTTCATCCATCTGAGTAGTCCAAAGGAATAGATAACTAGGTGAATGATATAAGTCAATATGAAGCTACAATGGAGTTCTTTGCAGATTCTCCCTACCTTATGGACCTTATCATGGAACTTATTTCATCTCATGAAGACAACAATTGTGGAAAATAGACTGAAGATATGCCTGATCAAGTTTTGATTTTCCCTGATCCTGTAAAAGATTGGCCAAGTGTGAGCCAAAGTGTCTACGATGTTTTAAAATTTGATGAGCAAGTGGAATGTGATTTTACACTTCATGATAGTGTGGAGTATGAGGGTTTCGTCTTCCCAATTCAGTTTGATGAACCTATCATGGAGAGGGATAATTATGGTAATGTTACATAAAATTTCATAGGTATTGTTGATTGTGATAGTGCTAGTAGCTTGGAATTACATAATGTTCATGTGGACCCATTTCTAGTAAAATAGGCCAAAGTGTTTGAAAGAGGAAAAAATTGTCCTTGAATTTTGGGGGGCTAGGGGACTCCATTTTATGGATTGAAGCAAAATGTTATAAGGTTGCTTCTCATGGAAGTGAATAGCAATGTATATTTTATAAATGGTGTACATAGGTTGGTTTGGTGTTTTTTATTTTTGATGTGTCTGCTTTCCTTGTCCGAGTAAGCTGCTGGGTTTTGGTCTTCTACCCTAGTTTGCTTCAACTTGAGATTTGGATTCTTACTATACCCGCTGGGGGTATATGTCCTTGAGCATGATCCACTGATGGAGCTTCCCAAAGTTTGCAATTTTTTAGCATCCCATGGACCTTGTCTACATTTTAAACCCTTGTCCCCATGTGTGAATAGGGTTTTTCCTATGAAAGCCTTCAAGTATTCTAATGTCATGTTAACCTGCCTTACCAATTTCCAGTTCATTAAGTCATTACTTGAGCCATCATGTACATTTGACTACCATCCCCCTTGGTTTAGAGCATCGGTTACCCAGTCGGTCATCAATTTTAATTGTGTCCTAAATTCAGGTGTTAAATTTTTCCCAAATATGACTTAGGCTTAAGTCATCTATCTACAAGGGTCAAATCACCATCGACCTAATATTGTCCCCTTATTTAATGCTAATATTGTCATGTATGCAGGTTTAGTGATTTGAGATTGTGGGAAGTGATCCTAATTGTACCTCGCTATGTTCCAAATGAAAAATTCTGACTAGTTATGTAGTGCAAGAATAATGAGATGAAGACACATGTACTCATATAGAATGAAGCCCATCCTCAATTATCTGGCTCATTGCCCATGGTTTTGAACCGACGCCTAAGATTGAATGTTGGGAATAATATCCACCATTCCCTACTGGGTTGCGAGGAAAAGATGAAATATCATTAAAGGCCACAAGATTAGTGAGATCTCGACACGTGGATCAATCCACCTAGTTCCTAAGATAGATGAAGCTTGCTAACAGATGCAATTCCATATGAGGTGGGCTAGCACCATTTACCGAAGATAATTCAATGAAGCATTATTGGATTTCAAACCTGGTCAACCCAAAGTGAGTGATTTGATCTACCATCTTATAATGAGATCAATGACCGATATTCAAAGTTGATAAATTGGCACATGATAGCTATTTCATTTTACAACCATTGGGCATTAATGATATACTCTCTGCAAGTGCAATCAAATTGATTTTAATGCATGTGGAAACTTAATTTTCAATAATCATGAAGTATGATTTGTAGATCTCCATGCATTTTGGAATTAAACGGTGACAATATGCATTCCAATGAATTGTCTAGTTTGTGTGTGTGTTCTTCATTGAGCATTGATGATTTCTATCATCACATTGTTCAGTAAATAGAAGTGATGAGTTGCTATTTTCACCATAGCAATTAGTTGTCATGTCTTTGAGTTTTTGTAGAGAGCCAAGGTTACAAGTGTAGATTTTCTAGTGGCAGGATGAGCAAGCCTAGTGCTTCATCAATTCCGGTGTAGAGGTATTCTTTAATCAATTCACAAAGGTCCCATGATGAAGACCTGAAGTGAAGACAATGCACTCATGAGGATAACTAGGGAACTTGTAGCTACCAAATGCAGCTATCATCTAAAAGGCCAGGCCAAGAGCTCAGGGGTAGGGTGAGTAAAAGGGGAAGAATCTATTGGGCCCTCCAGTAGAGTTCAATGGAAACTTTGATATGGTCATGGCTCCTTTGGATGAGAAAACTTGCCAATTGACATCACATGAAGCTCATCGAAAAATGAAATAGAGATAAACCAGCTACCATTAGTACCTTGAGACTTTGGGCCAAGCTCGATCCCTTAGAGATGAGGTGTTGTTCATTCTACCTTTAACAGTCAAAACTATGAGCGGTGAGATAGTGCTATGCTAAAAAAAATGGAGATGAGGAAGGAGTTGAGGTTTCCTCTCCAACCCTTGCTATGACACAAATTGGGTGTGTGTACCATGGTGTGTGTGTTTGTGGTGGAAAGTCTTCTAGTTGATGAAAAAGGTGGTGGGAAAATGATTTTTTTTGTGATGTTTGATAATTTATCTAGTGGTTGCTTTCTCTCTATGTGTGTGGCTGATTTTTGAGGTGTTTGTTGGATAATGAGTTACCTCATGGTAGTATGATCATTGCATTTTCTACTAGTTGCTTTCTCTCAATGTGTGTGGCTTATTTTTGAGGTGTTGGTTGGATACTAAGTTACCTAATGGTAGTATATGCTCGTTGCATTTTCTACTTTGGTGCAGGAGCACCCAAGGCCTTCAAGGAGATCTTCAAGGGTTAGAAGTGTACAGGGGTCAGGAGGACCTTTCCATCAAATCAAAACATCAATTATAATTTTTTGAAGCCTATGATGGCTTTTGAAATGGGAAAGAACTTGAAAGGAGTCAATTGCCCTAAGGATGCTGATAAGGACCCTAGGATCAAAATGCTATGTAAATGGAATTGTCATCTTCTAGGGGTTTAATTAGTAATATAATGCTTTAAGTAGGTCAAATAAGGTTGGATATTGAAGATCCAATAGTTTATAGGTGGTAGAATTTAATAAATTTCAAGTTTGTAAATTCAAATATTTGAATTCCACTTTAGGCGGGTAAATGGGTTTTAGGAGATTTAGTCACTTTAATGAAATAAAATCAATGAAAAATGGTTGGATCAGCTGGGGAATGGTTCTATAACGCAAAAATGATCATTTTCATGGAGGTTGGACGTTTGGAGCAAGGACTGTATGGACTGCTACAAGAAATAGTGAAAGAAATACAGTTTTCCTGCAATTTCTTTGAGTTTTTTTATGAGTTCTTGATTTCCATTGAAGTTATGATCATTTTTATTGTTTAGGAACTTGAACTTACATGTTTTGGAACCCTTATAGGTTCTGAGAGCAATAATAAATAAATTTTATGTACAATACATCTGACTATCCTCTAGAAAATTTAGATTTTGCACTCATTTTGTGAGTTTTCATGGATAAATGATCCATTTCATGGAAAGTGGTGACTATAATCTATGAAATGGATCATGTATAACATTTATAATACCAATCTAACAATATAATGTGCAGGAGAGATGAATACTATGGTGTACACCAAGATTTGATAGTGAAAAGTGCTTGAAGATGAAGGCTAGGGTATAGCACCAAAATATCTACCTTAATGAGGGGTGTGTTTTTGAGTTGGGATAGACTAAATATGTTTTCCTTATGGTGTAGAGTCAATGAAAAAATTTTGGAAGTGATTGGAAGGTTAGTTTTCAAGAAGCCCTAGTTTTGAGGCAAGTTAAGGAGGGTTTTGTGTTTGAGCATGTTAGGGGTGTCATAGAAGCCTAAAAACTTGGAATCCTTGGTTTTGAGTCATTTTAATGGACTTTTGAAAGTTTCATGGTCAGGGGTTGAGTTTAAAGATGGGTTGCTTTGGAAAAGAGGGCTAATTAGGCCTAGTTTTTGAAGAGATAACAGATTTTGGAAGGGTTTGTCTGAAGCAAGTGATATCAAGGTTTGGATATGTTGTTTTTCATCACAAACCACATCTAAAACAGTCATTATATTGGAGGTTCCTTTGGAAAGTTTCACTGCAAAGTAAAAAATCCTTCGCTAGAGGCCTAGTTGGGCTAGAAGCCTAGTTAAGGTGAAAAATTGGTTTTGTGTTTAAGACAAAGTTTTGGGCTTTGAAATCATTCAAGACAAGTTTGTTTGAGTCTTTTAAGAGTATTCCTATGGTTTGGGTCCATAAGGAAGGAAAGAAAGTCATTTGGTGCATTATTGAGGTTTGTCTCCACTAGGGTGCCTAAAGAAGGGTTGAGATTGCATCATTAAGTTCCTTGAAATCTTTGTGTTTGTTTCAAAGTCCTAGACCCTCTGCATCAGAGTGGTATCAGAGTAGTGAGTAGGTCCTTTAGGGATTGAAGAAACAACAATGGCACCAAAAAATTGATTGGCAAGAGAGTTGGAAGAGTTGAAGGAAATTTTGGAAAGGGAGAGAAGAGAAAGAAGGGAACAAGAAGCAGCAAGAGAGCAGGCCAGAGCAAGGGAAGAAAGGAAATGGAGAAGGGAGAGAGAGACCATGCAAGCAAGGATAAATAACCTTGAGAGGATTAGGAGGAGAGAAGACCAAGAAGACCAAGAAGACAATGATGAAGATGAGGAGCATGTGAGGGTAAATTAGGAACAACCAGCAGATGAGATAGAAGACCCTGAGGAAAGGAGGCTACTGAGATTGATGAAAGCAGTACAAGGTCATGGAGGGAAGAGTCACATAAACTTTCCTATCTATCAAGGGAAGATGGATAGTGAAGAGGTGTTGGGATGGCTTGATGCCTTAGAAAACTATTTTGAGTTTGAAGAGATGGATGAAGAGAGGAAGGTTAAGCTTTCCAAAACCAAGTTGAGAGGCACAGCATTGACATGGTGGACTAGTTTTTAGAATGATAGGATGGCTAGAGGATTGAAAAAAGTCTCTACATGGGCTAGGATGAAGAGTTTGGTCAAAGAGCAATTCCTACCATCTGATTATACCATTCATGTGAAAAGGATGAGGCAAAATTTAAAGAAAAAGGACTTGGATGTTATGTCCTATAGTGAGCAATTTCACAAGCTTAGTATCAAAGAAGGTTATGAAGAAGAGGATGAGAAAGTAGCCGGGTATATCAATGGCTTGAGGTACAATCTACAAGATGAGATTGGTTTGCAATTGCCAAGGACATTAGGAGAATGTTTTCAATTGGCCATTAGAGCTAAGGAAAAGGTGAAAAGGAAGCAAGAAAGATCAAACAATGGTGGAAGAGGAGGTAGTTCAAACAGGGGCAGAGGTAATAAATAACAAGGACAAGGCAACAATGAAAAGAGCAGCAATGACAAAGGTAAAGAGATATTTTCTGATCCAAGAGGAGGATACACTCCTAGAGGAGGAGGTAGATTTGGACAAGGTAGAGGACCATTCACAGGTAGGTGCTTCAATTGCAATGAACCAAGGCATCCTTCCTTCAAGTTTCCTAAATGGGAACAAGCTGATAAGGGCAGAGATAGGAGAGCTAACTTGGTACAAGAAGAAGAGGACAAAAAGGAAGAATCAAAAACATTCATGGTAGACCCTGTGACTGATAGTGAGTTTCTTATGGTCAAGCAAGGAGAAAGACTTCATCAAGAGCCAAAGGTAACTATCTTTAAGACTAATTGTCTCAGTCATGGTAAAATATGCAAATTACTCATAGATTCAGGGTCACATAGCAATTTAGTTTCAGTTGATATGGTAACCAAGTTAGGGATTGAAACTTTTGATCACCCTACTCCCTACAAGGCCACTTGGGTAACTCAAATGCAGCATGTGGAGATTGGTAAGAGAGCTTTTGTGGATTTTTCCATTGGATCTTATCATGACAGTGTGCTTTGTGATGTCATTCCAATGACTTGTGGTCATATCATCTTGGGGAGACCATGGCAGTATACTAGGCAGGCATTGCATGATGGTTTTCACAATACATATTTGGTGCATAAAGATGATGTTAGATACAAATTAGTGCCTTTTCCTTTGGAGCAGTCAAATGAAAATTTTATGATCTATTTTGAGAAGAGTTTGTAGGTGAATAAGCAGGGTAAGATAGGTAAGATAGGGGAAGACATTTGTAGGTTGAAAAAAGACAAGTTGCAGTAGGGTTGTGAAGGATCTAGTCCTAAAAACTAGAATTTGTGGGACTTGGATAGTATTAAGGTGGGGAATATTGAATGCCCTATAGTTGAGGGTGATAGAGGTGGTGTCATTTCATAAGGGTTTCAGTGGAAAGAAGGCAAAATCAGGGCTCAAATACAGACTGATCAAACAACAAAGAGGACACACTAATCCATGTTTTGATTCTGTCAAAAGTGCAGATTGGAAAAAGAGGAAGACAGTCACCTTGGGAGACTACATGCCCTGTCATTTGAAGGTGCAAACATCTGGGAGCAAGGAGTCTTGTGGTGGCAACACATGGGATACTTCTTGGGACAAGAAATTTTTCCTTCTTGGGGAGAATGGTGCAGGAGCACCCAAGGCCTTCAAGGAGCTCTTCAAGGGTCAGAAGTGTGCAAGGGTCAAGAGGACCTTTCCATCAAATGAAAACATCAATTATAATCTTTTGAAGCCTATAATGGCTTTTAAAATGGGAAAGAACTTGAAAGGAGTCAATTGTTCTAAGGGTCCTAATAAGGACCCTAGGACCAAAATGCTATGTAAATGGAATTTTCATGTTCTAGGGGTTTAATTAGTAATCTAATGCTTTAAGTAGGTCAAATAAGGTTGGATATTGAAGATCCAATAGTTTTTAGGCGGTAGAATTTAATAAATTTCAAGTTTGTAAATTCAAATTTTTGAATTCCACTTTAAGCAAGTAAATGGGTTTTAGGAGATTTAGTCACTTTAATGAAAGAAAATCAATGAAAAATGGTTGGATCAGTTGGGGAATGGTTATATAACCCAAAAATGATCATTTGTACTGAGGTTGGGCATTTGGAGCAAGGACTGTATGGACTGCTATAGGAAATAGTGAAAGAAATACAGTTTTCTTGCAATTTCTTTGAGTTTTTTTATGAATTATTGATTTCCATTAAAGTTATGATCATTTTTATTCTTTAGGAACTTGAAATTACATGTTATGAAACCCTTATAGGTTCTGAGAGCAATAATAAATAAATTTTCTATACAATACATCTGACTGTCCTCTAGAAAATTCAGATTTTGCACTCATTTTGTGAGTTTTCATGGATAAATGATCCATTTCATGGAAAAAGGTGACTATAATCTATGAAATGGATCATTTCTAACATTTATAATACCAATCTAACAATATAATGTGCAGGAGAGATGAATACTATGGTGTACACCAAGATTTGATAGTGAAAAGTGCTTGAAGATGAAGGCTAGGGTATAGCAGCAGAAGATCTACCTTAATGAGGGGTGTGTTTTTGAGTTGGGATAGAATAAATATGTTTTCCTAATGGTGTAGAGTCAATGAACAAGTTCTGGAAGTGACTGGAAGGTTAGTTTTCAAGAAGCCCTGGTTTTGGCGCAAGTTAAGGAGGGTTTTGTGTTTGAGCATGTTAGGGGTGTCATAGGAGCCTAAAAACATGGAATCCTTGGTTTTGAGTCATTTTAATGGATTGTTGAAAGTTTCATGGTCAGGGGTTGAGTTTAAAGAGGGGTTGCTTTGGAAAAGAGGGCTAATTAGGCCTAGTTTTTGAGGAGACAATAGATTTTGGAAGGGTTTGTCTGAAGCAAGTGATATCAAGGTTTGGACATGTTGTTTTTCATCACAAACCACATCTGAAATAGTAATTATATTGTAGGTTTCTTTGGAAAGTTTCAGTGCAAAGTCAAAAATCCTTCGCTAGAGGCCTAGTTGGGCTAGAACACTAGTTAAGGTGAAAATTTGGTTTTGTGTCTAAGACAAAGGGTTGGGCTTTGAAATCATTCAAGACAAGTTTTTTTGAGTCTTTTAAGAGTATTCCTAGGGTTTGGGTCCATAAGGAAGGAAAATAAGTCATTTGGTGCATTATTGAGGTTTGTCTCCACCAGGGTGCCTAAAGAAGGGTTGAGATTGCATCATTAAGTTCCTTGAAATCTTTATGTTTGTTTCAAAGTCCCAGATCCTCTACATCATACTTACATGGCAGTCAAGGAAATTTTGGCAGTACTTTATTTCTCCTCATGGTGGCTATTACAAGTATAGTTTCCACGTTTCAACATAATCATCGTGTGGGGAATTTTGAAATGTAGTTGAAAGTTGATGCAAAATAAAATTTTGTAATTTCATTTCAAGCCGAAAGCTTGTTTTCTCCATTCTTCTATAAAAGGGAATTTAGGGCTTGTTTGTAGGGGTTATAACTTTTAGAGTCTTTAGGTCTAGTAGGTGAAAGGGTAGAAAATAGAAGAATACCAAAAAATAGGGTAGTGGAATTGTCTTGGTTTTTAATTCTTCATATGAAAATCTTAATGAGTTTTGTAGAAATTACTGATATCGAAGCCAATTTGTTCATAATTCATGTACTCTTGTTTGTAAACCATTTACAAGTTTTGAATATAATATCAAGTGTATTTTTTTTATCTTTGAATGTTTCATTTGAATGCATGCCTTCATTTCTTCTTTGGTTAAATGAACTAACTAAATGTTTAAATGAGGCCATGAACTTGCTATGATTTGTTGAGAATTTGGTAAAAACTAATGTATTATGTACAAAGAGTTTTCATAATGCAAGTCCCTATGGAAATAGTCCACCAATATAAGATTTAAAGAATTTCTACATGACAGGTTGTAAGATGCATGACTCCATTTCCCAATTGATGAAGACACTATTCTATTTGTGGTGGTATTTTCCTTTTGAGTGATAATAACATTTTGGACTGTTAATTCAGGGTTAGAATACAAATCTCTTAAAATTCATGTACAATGAGGCACATGTTTGAGATATTTTCCTTGTTCCTGGTAAATTGATGGATATTTTCTTGAAGATGAGCCAACCTTTGAGTGAATTATGTTGTTTACCCCTTATAGGAAATGATCTATGATTTTCTATGGCGGTTATTGAGATAGTCAAAAGAAATGTTAAAAGGAACACCCTCATAGGTCCCACAGAGCCTAAAGTGTAGAAGATCGTAGTCTTTGACATGATCTTGTCAGTTGACCATTTAATTTTAGGTTCTTGAATATAGGACTTGGCTAATTTTTAGAAATTCCTCAGGTGTACATGGAAAAACACCAAGAGAAGAAAATTTCTAGAGCATTAGACTGGTGAAATTTTCTTTCAAACCATGAACTGGGTTTTTGTGAAATTTTATTTGTTTTTTTTCCTTCTTGTCTTCGAATTTCTATCCAAAAATATCAACAACATAGATTGTAATTTTCAAGATATGATGAAATCTTTGACTACTGCAACTTAAAATCTCTTACTTTCCTCATCATGTTTAGTCTTGATAAACTCCATAATTAAGTAAAATATATGTTTTTATTTGGCAAATAGATGAGATATTTTTTTGTCTCATTAATTGCATTGATGGAAAATGTATTTCCCCTATGTGCAGATATGTATGTATGTCATAGTAGATACAAAAAAAATTGATACATATTGATCCCTATGTTTATTTTGTTGGGACAATCTTGGAATGATAAGCTATATTTTAAGTGTTATATTGAACATTGATGCCACCATTGATCACAGTGATGGACAATGTATGTTCTTGGTTGGTTGCTTTACAAGAACATAGACTATTTTCAAAATGATCTACGAAGGGTTTTCCAAATGTGCCTTTTTTATATTATTTTTTTTTGCTCATATTGTTAATGACTATAAAGAAATTTTGAAACATAGAAAATTTGAAATAAAAAATTTGGAATAGAGTTTGTTAGTGTTTGTTGATTTAATTGAACCTTTGGCCCTTGTGTTGTTGTGGCATAGAGCTTGTAGTCATCAACCAACATTGCAGCTCTTAGATTTTTAAAGAGAAGCCCTAGCAATGTCAGTGGACTCTAGCTCTCCCTAGGTTACTGGACAACCCTCAGGTACCAATCCAATAAGTCTGTTCCTTTTTTCCTTTTTTCCACTAAGAATTGTATTGGATCTTTGTCATGTGCATAAAGAAAACTATAAAAATTATTTTTTTCAATTAGCGGTCATTATAATATATAATCTAACTTATTTATATTTAAGCTATTTATGTGTCCTTCACCTTTTTATTTGCTATCCATTTGGGAGTAGGCTATGCATTAGGAAAAAATGGTTACAATTTTGAGATGTGTCTATATTGCCAAATTCTTCCTTATTTATATTTAGCAAAAGTCTAATTTTGTTTTCTTCTTTCTTGACTTTTCCCTCCTTTCATATTCATCTATTATATGCACTTTTGAAGTCAGTGTGATCTTGCAACCATGTATAGTTTTTTATGTGTCTTGATGCAGGAGCATCCAGTGGTGTAAGGGAAATCGTACATCACCCAAAAATATGTTTTACTTTATGTTTCCTTTTTGTCAACTTTTTGTAAATGTTTTTGCATTTTTGGATAATCTTTTCATCAAATAAGAATTCCCAACTTTTAGAACTACTTTTCTTGTTTTTCTACTCAACTATTATTTTTAGTAGTTTTGAATTTGAAGGCGTGAGGAGGAAACAATATAAGGGAAGCTTCTTGATAGAAAAATAAGCACTTTGGCAAAATAAGCAGGTCAAGATAATTCTCAATTTGAAATTTATTCAAGTTTTAGTTTATGCCCTTTTTGCTAAAAAATATTTTGAGTCTAGTTTGAGGCACTAAATGGTCCTGTATGGGCCGAAAATTCATAAGAACTAATAGGGAAAGTTCTTCACTCTGAGACCTTTCCAATATTTCAAATAGTTTGTCAAATAGAGTCCCGAATAAAAAGTTATGGCTCCTTGAATTTGGTACATTTTCAAAAATGTGCTAATTTTTGAAAGTGATTTTAAAATTTGAATTTCAAATTGTAATTTTTACTACCAAACCACTAAAAGTCATAATTAATTTTTTTTTTTTGGCTCCAAACCAAAAAGGAGATATTTATGGGTTATTTTTTAATTTTTGGGTAGCTTTTTGGGGGGAAAGAGTGTATACTGAGAAAAGGGAACTTTTGTAATTTTTTGTAAGGGAATGTATTTTAGAACTTGAGGATTTGGGATCATCTACATGTAAGCATTTCATTATTCTAAGTACAAAATATTTTCTAGTTTTTGTGTGTGATATTTTGTGTCTCGGGTTAGCACCCTCATCAGGTGGTATCAAAGCCGGTTGTTCCTAAGCATGTGGACAGATCACCAATTGTGAGGCAATTCCTAATATGACTTGTTCTTGTGGATCGAGATCAAGATGCCTCCAAGAGTGATGCGTGGTAGGCATGGTGGAACCAGAATTGTTATTGGGAGAAATGCTTGCGTAGATGAGGGTTTAAAATCCCTCTAAAGACAAATCAATGCATTATAGGAAGAGTTGAGAAGAATTAACCTGATAAGAGGGGAAGAGAGTGAGGATGAAGAAGAGGTTGAAGATCCAACTGAGGATGATTGAGAAGAAGAAGAAGATCAAAATCAAGATAGGATATTAAGGCATATTTCCAAGATAGGAAAGAGACCTAGAATTGAAGTTCCCATTTATTCCAAAAATATGAACATGGAAGAGTTCATCAATTGCATTAACAAGACGGAGGAATATTTTGAGTATGAAGAGATAGAGGATCTAGATCGGGTCAAGTTTGTAAAAACAAAACTGAAGGGCCATGCCAATATCTAGTTGAAAGAGGTCCAGCTAGAAAGAAATAAGAGAGGAAAAGGAAAGATCACTAGGTGGGATCACATGGTTGATAAGTTGAAGATGCAATTCATTCCACTAGACTATGAATTGGATTTGTTGAAGATGTTGCAAGGGTTTAAGCGAAGCAAGTTTGTGGAGGAGTATACAAAATATTTTCACAAAATGATTATCAAAATAAGCCATGCAGAAGCCAACGAAGAGAAGGTATCCCGTTACCTTAATGGGTTAAGGCCAAGTATTTAGGAGGAGATAAGCCTAGTCAAAGTGACCACCATTAATGCAGTGTACCATTTTTCTTTGAAGGTTGAAGAGAAGTTGAACAAGAGATTTGACAACAAGTAAAAAGGATGAAAAGGTCAAAGTAGAAGGGGTAGTGGAAGATTTTTTTTGAAGCTGAAATGAGGATGAGAAGGAAAATGAAGATGTGGGTACCAACCAAAGCTAGAATAATGATAACTTCTATCACCCTCATGATCAAAACATTTGTGATCAAAGAAGTAGAGGACAAGGAATATTTGGACAAGGACCTAGAAGAGGTGGTTTTAGGGGAACTTGTTTCCAATGTGGTGAAGAAGGGAAGACAAAAGGCCAGAAGGTCATGCAAGGATTTCACATGCAAATGAGGAGGCTCAATCTGAGCATCTAGATGATGTTGAAAGGGGAGAAGTCCTACTGGTTTGAAGAGCCTTGGTGACTAAAGAGAATGAGCTAAAATAGAGGAAGAATCTATTTTGTACACGGTGTAAGTGTGAAGACAAATGTTGTGATTTCATTATTAACAATGGGACCACCAATAATCTAGTGTAAGAAGAAATGGTTACAAAGTTGAAGCTGAAGAAGGAAAGGTATCTACATTCGTATTAGAATTCCTAGTTGCAGAAAGACCACAAATTTTTGGTAAATGAGTAGTTCCTAGTGAATTTCAAGATCGGAAGCTATCATGATGAGGTACTTTGTGATATCATCCCCATGGATGCATGTCATATGTTGTTTGGGGAGGCAGTGGGACTATGAAAAATGAGTATACATGATGGAAATGCTAACACTAATTGCTTGACAAAGGATGGAGTCTGCCATAAATTAAAATCCTTAAAGGAGGTGGAAGAAAATGTATGCAGTAGTGCTAGAATTTGTTTTGTCGATGGAAGAAATATTTTGGAAGGCATGAAACATGAATGCATGTGTTTTTATTTAATTCCTAGAATGGATAGAGAAGGAAATGAAGAGATGCCAATATAATTTTCAAGTTTTTTGAATGAGTTTCAAAAAATTGTGTCTGATAATGTGCCTAAGGGTTTACCACCAGTAAGAAAGACCAATCATCATATTGACTTGATCCCTGGAGCTAGTTTTCCAAATAAGGTAGCTCATAGAATGACTCTTGCAAAGAATGAAGAGTTGAATAGACAAGTTTAGGAGTTGTTGAGAAAGGGTTTTATTTGAGAGAGTTTGAGTCCATGTGTAGTACCTACAATACTAGCACTAAAGAAGGATGGGGAGTGGAGGATGGTACAGAATCCCAAGCCATAAACAAGATAACAATCAAGTACAGATTTCCCCTTGCAAGGATGGATGACCTGATGGACTATTTGAGTGGAGCTCAGTACTTCACAAAGATAGATCTGAAGAGTGGTTATCACCAGATCTAGATTCAAGAGTGATATGGATGAAAGACCACCTTCAAGACCAAAGAGGGCTTGTACAAGTGGTTAGTCATGCCTTTTGGGCTAACCAATGCATCGAGCACATTCATGCGGCTCATGAACAAGGTACTGAAAGAGTTTCTGGGAAGTTTTGTTATTGTGTATTTAGATGATATTATAATTTTTAGTAAGACCTTGGATGAGCATTTAATTCATATTTATAGTGTTTTTGATAAGTTGAGAAAGGAAAAACTATTGATAAATCTGAAAAAGTGTAGTTTTGTTAAAAATGAGTTAGTGTACTTGGGGCTTGTTGTCTTAGTAGAGGGCCTAAAAATGGACCTAAGAAGGTGAAGGATATTATAGAATGGCCTATCCCAAGAGCTGCCATTGACGTGAGGTCGTCCCATGGTTTGGCTAATTTTTACATAAAGCTCATTAAGAACTTTAGTAGTATTTGTGCACCCCTGACAAAAGTAGTGATAGGGGATACAAAAGTGTTCAAGTGGAGCATAAGAGCAACAAATAATTTTGACTTGTTCAAGCAGAAGGTGATTGAAAAACCTATTTTATCACTCCTAGATTTCAATAAAGTATTTCAAGTGGATTGTAATTCCAATAGTTGTGCCATTAGAGTAATGTTAAGCCAAGAAGAGAAGCCCATTTCCTATTTAAGTGAAAAGTTAAATTATGCAAAGAGAAGTAATTTGTATATGATCAAGAATTTTATGTAATAGTTCAAGCATTAAAGAAATGGAGGAATTATCTATTTCCAAAGGAATTTGTTCTTTATACTGATCATCAAGCATTACAATGCCTAAATAGTAAGGGAAAATTAAATCAGAGGCATATGAAATGGGAAGATTTAATTGTAGAGTTATACCTTTGTTTTAAAGCATATGAGCCGGAGGTTCATTAGGGTTGCAAATACCATAAGTAGGAGGTAGACATTGTTGATGGAGATGTATATTGAAGTGGTTGGGTTCAATGAATTCAAGACATTGTATCCTAAAGATCCTAATTTTGCAAAGGTTTGGAAAGCTTGCAAGGAGCCTATTACAGTTGATAGGACAAAGTGGCTAGATTTCATAATCAAACATGGCATGTTGTTTAAGGGAAGGCAATTGTGTATTCTGAGGAGTTCCATGAGGGAGAACCTAATAAAGGAGAAGAACAGTGGAGGAATGGCAGGACATTTTGGTCAGGATAAGACCATTACCATTATCAGTGAGCATTATTATTGGCCTCAGTTATTAGGGTATGTGCAGGATCATGATGGGCCAAAAACTGACACTATGATGGGTATGTGATTGACAACCTTTTTTTACTGAAAATTGATGAAACGAAAAGGCTTTTTAAAGCAGATTCTTAGTTTTCCACCAATATAAATTAAATACTTTAATTTGAATTTAATAAGGAATTATTATTCATTTTCTATTCAAATTATGACTAAATTTTTGATTGATAGGATGATTGAAAAACATCTATAGCTTTCAAATAGTATCACATTTTTTTAATCCAAAACATGTGTCACATTTTATGCTTCACATACTATAGGATTACAAAAATAAAAAATGAATTTCATGAAGTTTTGACCAAGTTAAGGTGGTCAAACATACAAGTTTTTATATTTTCTAAAAGTTGTAATAAAAAAACCATAATTAATTATTTACTTGGAAAAAACCTATAAAAAAATATGCATCACATCGGGATATGAGTGCTCTACTTATATCTAAAATCTTATAAAAAAATATTATAATTTTATTGTGGTTAGGGTGGTCAGACAGACACCTACTTATTTTTTCCCTGAAATTTAAGTACTATGTCATGGTATATGAGGATCATGATGGGCCAAGAAGTGGCAATATGATGGGTAATGTGGTGACATTTTTTTACCCAAATTTGATGAAATGAAAAAGGATTTTAAAGGAGATTCTCAGCTTTCCACCAATATAAATTATGTTTTAGTTTGAATTTAATAAGTAATTATTATTCATTTTCTATTTGAATTATTGAAGTCCCATTGATAGGGATTGAAAAAAAATCTATAACTTTCAAATAGTATCACATTTTTTTAATCCAAAATATGGATGGGTATGTGCAAGATCATCATGGAAAAATAGGCCCTTAAGTGGCAAAAAATTTAGAAAAATCGAGTTAGGCAACTTGATGTAAAATTTTAAATAAGTTATTTATATTATTTCAAAAATATGTAAGAATAGAATCGATAGAAAATTGAATTTAGTTTCTAAACTACTAGGTTTATTTGAAAAATAAAGAAATCTATTTGGTAAAAAAATGAAATTTCAACGTTGTAGTACTGAAATTTCAGGTGAAAAATAAGTAGGTGTCTGTCTGACCACCCTAACCACAATAAAATAATAATATTTTTTTATAATATTTTAGATATAAGTAGAGAACTCATGTCTCAATGTGATGCATATTTTTTTGTAATTTGTTTCCAAGTAAATAATTAATTTTGATTTTTTTGTCACAAATTTTATAAATTATAAAAAACTTGTATGTTTGACCACCTTAACTTGGTCAAAACTTCATGAAATTCAACTTTTCCTTTTTTAATCCTATACTATGTGAAGCATAGAATGTGACACATGTTTTGGATTAAAAAAATGTGATACTTTTTGAAAGCTATAGATGTTTTTCAATTAGCTTATCAATCAGGACTTTAGTCACAATTCAAATAGAAAATGAATACTGATTACTTATTAAATTCAAAGTAAAGAATAATTTATATTGGTGGAAAGTTGAGAATATCCTTTAAAAACACTTTTTGTTTCATCAATTTTAGGTTAAAAAAAGTCGTCAGCTACATACCCATCATATTGGCACTTTTTGGCCCATCATGATCTTGCACATACCCACATCACATTCTATGCTTTGTATACAATAGGATTAAAAAAAGGAAAATTGAATTTCATGAAGTTTTGACCAAGTTAAGGTGGTCAACCATACAATTTTTTCATATTTTTAAAAGTTGTAAATAAAAAAATCATAATTAATTATTTACTTGGAAAAAATTTACAAAAAAATATGCATCACATTGGGACATGAGTTCTCTACTTATCTAAAATATTATAAAAAATATTATTATTTTATTATGGTTAGGTTGGTCAGATAGATAACTAGTTCTTATTTTTTCCCTAAAATTTAAGTACTACTCTGCATTAAAATTTCATAATTTGACCAAATAGATTTATTTTTTAAACAAACCTAGTAGTTTAGAAACTACTTTCAATTTGCTATAGATTCTATTCTTACATATTTTTGAAATAATATAGATAACTTATTCAATTTTTTATGTCAAGTTGCCCAACTCTAATTTTTCTTATTTTTTTGCCACTTAAGGGCTTGTTTTTTCCATGATGATCCTGCACATACCCTGCATTAATATTTCAAATTTTCACCAAATCAATTTTTTTTCTTTTTAAACAAACCTAGTTGTTTAGAAACTACATTCAATTTTCTATAGATTATATTCTTACATATTTTTGAAATAATATAGATAACTTATTCAAATTTATACGTCAAGTTTCCTAACTCTGATTTTTATGAATTTTTTGCCACTTAAGGGCCTATTTTTTCCATGATGATCCTGCACATACCCATCATAGGATGTGAAAAATTTTATATAGAGTTATAGGGTATGTCAGATGGGTAAAGGAGTGAGCCAGAATACAGGGTTGTATCAACCCTTAGCTGTACTAGAGAGGTTGTGGGAGGATATAAGTATGGACTTTGTTCTTGGTTTTCCAAGGACATAAAGAGGGAATGATTTAGTATTTGTGGTAGTCAATAGGTTTTTGAAGATGGAACATTTCATCCCATGCTAGAAGACCCATGTTGAACTCCACATTGCTGAATTTTTCTCTAGAGAGGTGGTGAGGCTACATGGTCTACCAAAGTGTATAGTCTCAAATTGTGACACCAATTTTTTTTGATACTTTTGGAGGACCTTGTGGAAGAAGTTGAAAATGAAGTTGAATTTCAGTTTTGCACACCATCCACATATTGATGGGTAGACTGAGGTTGTAAATAGAAGTCTGGGTAACCTACTGAGATGCTTGGTAGGAGATAAACCCAAGGGATGGGACTTGATCTTACCCCAGGAAGAATTTTCTTACAACAATTTTGTCAATAGAAGCATTGGTAGATCACCATTCTAGATTGTGTATGGAGGTAGTCCCAAGACCACCCCAAAACTGAGAAAGATGGACAAAGAGAAGAAGACAAGTGCTCAAGCTGAAGACTTTGTAGAGAACACCAAGAAAATACATGAGAAGGTAATAGAACATATTAACAAGATGAATATGAAGTATAAGGCTAAGGCAGATCAGAAGAGGGGGAATAAGGAGTTTAAAATTGGTGATAAAGTGATGGTCCACTTGAGGAAAGAAAGGTTTCTAGTGGGAACCTATAACAAATTGAAGATGAAGAAATTAAGCCCCTGTAATATTTTGAAGAGGCATAATTCAAGGAATGCATATGACGTAGAGTTGTTGAATGGAGTCAACATTTCTCCTATGTTCAAAATTTTGGATTTGATAGAGTATCATGAAGGTGGCATAAAGGGAGTACCAACAATCGAACAATGTGGCATTGCAACACCTACTTCAGAGGAGGAGATTGAAGCAATTCTAGAAAGTCATGTGGGAAGGAGTACCTGAAATAGGCAGTATGAAGAATATCTGGTGAGGTGGAGAGGAAGGCCTGTGGAAGACTCATCCTGGCTATTTAAGGCGGAGGTTGACCATTTGGGTTTTCCTCAACCATCTAAGATGTGACAGGGTCACTTCTCAAATTACCTTAGGTGTCTGATGTAGGGGCATCTAGTGGTGTAAAGGAAATCCTGCATCACCCAAAATTATATTTTCCTTTAGTTTCCTTTTTATTAGCTTTTTGTAGATGGTTTTTCATTTCTATATACCCTTTTCATCGAATAAGAATTCCCAAATTTTAGAACTCTTTTTTGGTTTTTTATTTTTTTGCTCAACTGTTGTTTTTAATAGTTTTGAATTTGAAGGTGTGAGGAGGGATAAATTTAATGGAAGCTTCAAGATAGAAAAATAAGCACTTAGGAAAAAGAATTAGGTCAAGATCATTCCCAGTTTGAAAGTTATTCAAGTTTCAGTTTTTGCTTTTTTCCCTGAAAAATCTTCCAAGTCCAATTTGAGGCACTAAATGGTCTCAAAAGGGCCCATAAATCATCGAAACTATAGGGTGGGTTCTAAACATGTTCTTCACTCTGATACCTTTCCAATGGTCTAAATGATTCATCAAACAAAGTCCCAGATTAAAAGTTATGGCTCTTAGAAGTTGGTGCATTTTCAAAAATGTGCTAATTTTCAAATGTGGTTTTAAAATTTGAATTTCAAATTGTAATTTTTGGTGCCAAACCACTAAAAATAATAATTTGAATGTTGTTTTTTGCTCCAAACCAAAAAGGAGTTATTTATGTGCTAGTTTCTAATTTTTGGGTAGCTTTTTGGGGGGATAGAGTGCATACTGAGAAAAGGGAACTTTTGTAATTTTTTGTAAGGGCATGTATTATAGAACTCAAGGATTTGGGATCCTCTACATGTAAGTATTTCATTATTCTGAATACAAAATATTCTCTAGTTTTTGTGTGTTATATTATGTGTCTCGTGTTAGCACCCTCCTCATGTCTACATATTGAATGCCAATAATTGGTACGTGTTTTGCTGCCTCTTTCCATCACTTTTGCTTCTAGAGCCATGTTGTCCTTCTAGAGTTGTGTCACTGTCTTCAACATCTCATTGCTTTGGCTTAGCTGAGAAAAACTTCCAATGAAAACAAAGAATTTTAGGTGACACCGTTGATAACATATTGAGCATTCATTGCACCAAAAGACTCATATTGCAACATACGAAGCTATTTTGTTTACATCTACAATAAGCTTGTTGCACTCTCATCAAAAGTAGTAGCCCAAATCTTATCCATATCGACTTCCATCTTTAATTGCAACAAATACCATAAGTTATAATCAACCATGTTTGTCTAGCATTTGGGGCAGTACCATATATTTTTTGTAGGGTCTTCACACTTTATCTTGCATTGTCTGCCATTGGCCTGCAAGGGACATGCAACATAATAAAATGTATAACTTTAAATATATTTTAGTATTTCCTTGATAGTAGTTTTTTTAGTGCATACAACATCTTGATATAAATCTATGTAGATATATGTGTCTATAATGCATTTGTATGTGTATGTGCATGGAAATTTTATAATTTATATGTATGTGCCAGTGTGTGTGTGTGTATGCATTTTCCACATGTATCTATGAGGTCATGTGTTTATCTATATATAAATATGTTTAGTTTTAAATATCCGTATAGTTGTTTTCTTCTTGTCTATTATGATTTCCACATACTTTTATCTCTCCACAATTGTTGTTGGCTATAATTTTGGCATTTGAAAGTTGCACATGGTTAAAATACAAAATGTAATAACAATTTTGTTATCTTGTTTCTTCGGTTTTAATCTTCTTGTATTGGTTGACTGTAGAATATGTTGATATATGTGCTTTATAATCTTCTCACATTGGTTAAATACGGTTCTACCTTTGCATTCATAAGCCATCTCACATATGGTTATATTTCATTTTATTAGAGTTGCATAAAACTTAATTTTTGTTATAATATTTCCTATGTGATGTTCAACCATGGTTGTGGTCTACCTACTATACAATACTTTTGTGATTTAGCTTTTTTCTACTTACACACATATATATCTACATTTATACTTGTTCATACATGTAGTTACATTTAAACTTATACATACATACATACATACATATATATATATATATATATATATATATATATATATATATATATATATATATATATACATGCATTAACAAGTATAGGTGTGGATAACTATGTATGTTGTGCAGCTCAAGGTACAACTCAGCACTAAACAATGTTTTATTGAAAATAACATAAATTGCTCAATTACTATGCTATGTTTTGAATGCAGCCTATTATTGCAACCATCGCCAATATATGCAACCCATACATGAAGTAATGTTTCTGTCAAAAGCTATACAAAGTGATGTTTATTTACTCTATTTGGGCAACAAACATATATATCTAGATTTAAACTTATCTATATTTGTTCTTGCATCTATTGAGAAGTTTAGATGTGGATATCTATGTGTGTTGTTTACAAAACCACTTGTAATAGTGGTGGCTCACAATCTTCATAGCACCTGAAGCTACAAAATAGCAATGAACAATGCCTTATTGAAAATAGCATAAACTGTTTAATTGCTTTGGTAACTTTAGACTGCTAAATATTATTGTGGTCATATATGTGGATTGTTTTATTGCTTATTGTGCATGTACATGTGGATTGTTTTATTTCTTTGCAACTATCGCCACTACATGGAAACCATAAATCATATAATACTTTTCAACCTATTCAACAACAATCAACAATGCGTATATATGTGCATCTAACTCCATATATACATAGTTTTTTTTGCAGCTACATATATATGTATTGCATGCATTGGATACATATGTAGGAGTCTGTTGCTTGGAAATATATAAACACAAAAAGTATGTGTTTCTTTTCTTGTGTTTCATTTCTCTTTCACTGTGTTTAGATATGTATGTATGTGAAATTAGATGTAGACAACATTCATATATATTGCTCTCCATGTTTATTGTTTGGGGAATATGAAGTTAAATGCACCTTTTTAGTTATTATTTTGTTTAGCCTCAAAAAAGGAGCTGTTAGAATGATAGGTTGTATAGTAAGTGTAATAAGGAGCATTGATTTAACCATTGATTAGAGTAGTGGATGATGTATGTTCTTGCTCGTGGGTTTGGTGAGAGTCGATGAGGATCCATGACCCAATATGGTAGGGTGGAGAGATGGCCTCATTTTGTTGTGTTCCATTTTATATTTCCTATGTGTAGATTTGTGTATTTCTGACATTAGATGCAGACAACATTCATATGTTTGAAGTCCTTTGTAAGTGTATATGTAGAATCTTTTATTGCTTTCCACCCATTGCCACTACATGATAATAATAAATGAAATAATATTTTTGGAGCTATTAAGCAACAATCAATAATGGGTATATATGCACAGTTAACTTCAGATACATATATATCGATGTAGATTTTGTTTTGCAGCTACCAATATATGTATTGCATGTGTTGGACCGTACATATGTATGAATCAGTTGCTTGAACATATATACACATATGTATGTATGTGAAATTAGATGTAGACAACATTCATATATACTCCTCCCCATGTTTATTGTTTTGGGAAGATAGTTGTTATTTGTTTCATCCTCAAAGAGGCATCCTTACAATAATAGGCTTTATATTAAGAATAATAAAAAAGATTAGTTTCACCATTCATCATAGTGGTGGAAAATTTATTTTCTTTTTCAGAGGTTTTGTGAGAGCCTATGAGACTCCATGACCCAATAAGGTAGGGTGGAGAGTAGGCCTTCTTTTATTGTTGTTCATTTTACTTTCCCTATGTGTAGATATGTATGTTTGTGAAATTAGAGACAGACAACATTAATCCCTATGTGTAGATATGTATGTATGTGAAATTAGATGTAGACAACATTCATATATACTCCTTCCTATGTTTATTCTTTTTGTAAGATAATCACTATTATTTTTGTAGACCTATACTTAAAGTTCTCCACAAAAATTCATTGTTGCTTGTCATGGCTTGGCCTTGTCTCCATTCAACCAAAATTGTTGCAACAATTGACAAAATAATATGTATATATGTTTCGATTGATGGTTGTAGTCTCCCTATTCAAGAGCAACATAGTGTATTTATTGAACTTGTTCTTTTTTGTTGAAGTAATAAAATAGTTTATGCTATTCTTGAAAAAGACATTGTTAATTATTGTTCCATGGCCTTGAATAAATTATTTTATCTATGATTTTTGTGCAGTGGGAATGGTTGCAAAGTAATAAAATAGTTCATGTTCTTCTCGATAAGATGTTAGTTATTTTTGTATGGCTTCAAGGATAATTATTATTTTTTTAGGCCTCATTAAGGATTTCACCAATGTTTCATCTAACATTTAATATAAAGCCTCTCATTGTAACAAATCCTTATTGAGGTCGAGACAAATAACAACTATCTTTCAAGAAGAACATGGACTATTTAATTACTTTGTAAAAATTGTCACCACAGAGAAACCATACAACAATTAATGTTGATGCCAACCAACATTTAATTTCTCTAGCCATCTCTATCAACACACCAAACACTTTTACTTAAAAAAAAAAAAATCCACCTTCTTCTCGACTAGAATCCAGGTGCAGGAAGGGTTAAAAACTGGGAAGGCTAACAAAAATTCTAGCCAAAGTTCACACAATAGGGGAAAACCACACAAATGGAGGTTTCCATAATTTTTTCATTTGATTTATGTAGTTTTAATCTTCTTGTGTTGGCTAAGTGTAGAGTATATTCCTGCTACATGTTAGTTCCTAAGGCTAGATCAATTGTGGCATCAATGTTCCATATAACACTTAAAATACATCTTATTATTCAAAGAATGTCCCAATAGAATAATCATAGGGATCATTATGTATCAATTTTTTTTCATCTACTATGACATACATACATATCTTCACATAGGGGAAATACATTATCCATCACTGCGATCAATGGTGGCATCAAATAAAGAATCACAATAACAAACCCATGCAAAAATATAGTCTTTTATCAATAGTACCTTATCAATAATGAAACAATATAGCATTTTCAACAATGCCTTATCAAAAATGAAATAGTATACCCTATGCTAGAGAAAAACAATCAAAAATGTCTTATGGAGTCAATGTTGTTTGCATATAGTATGACATACATACATATTTGCACATAGGGGACATAGATTTTCCATCACTTTGATCAATAGTTCCATTACCAATACTTTTGTAATGCTTTTGGAGTTATTGCTCCATGCAAAAAACACAAAATAACCTCCAACCACCTTCATAGAAACTTCACAATAGATGGTTAGACTTACACCTTCACAAAAGCTCACCCTCCTTGCATCAACATTAATTGTTGTATGTATTCCCTATAGTGGTGATGGTTGTAATAACACCGTCCATTTAAAATGTCAAAAGAGTTAGCGAAATTCTTCATAATTTTCAATAAGGCATTGTTGGGAATTCTTTTGTGGATTTACTTGGTGTCAAAGCTGTGAGCTAGGATTGTGACCTTCTTTGAAGGTTGAAGTTTGATTTCCATATTCCACACATGTATTAGTACAAATGTATATCTATGAGTTTCCATTCATCTATATATGTATATTATCTAAATCTAATGCCATGTACGTACATTTCTACATGTACTTTTTTAGTATGTATATTTCCATGCATTAAATTCCTACATATGCATCCAATGTATGATATCAGTCTATATTTTTTGGCATGTATTTTGGAGTATCGAGCAAAAGAGAAAGGTCGATGTATGCATATTGCTGTAGAACACAAATCAATTGAAGAACCCAATTCAATTGAAGAAATTGTTGTTACACCTTGTATACATACCAATGCAATTTCAGGGATAGGAACCCTATTCAAAACACATATAGGAAATATAAAACACCAATAAAATGACAACCATCAAGATACCTAGAATTCTATTGGTATCTAAATAGAGTGTAATAGAAATTTTTTCAGTTTAACTGGGTTCTCCAACAATATATATCTGTGCAATAGATTCCTACAAATGCATCTAGGGCATGCAATGCCTACATATGTTCTTGAAAAAAATAAAAATTCATTGATATATAGGTATTTGATGTTAAATGCAACATTTTAGTTATTATTTCTTTCAGCCTCAAAAAGGAGTTGTTAGAATCATAGGTTGTATATTAAGTGTAATAAAAAACATTGGTTTCACAATTGATCAAAGTGGCAGACAATGTATGTTCTTTCTTGGGGGTTTGGTGAGAGCCCATGGGGCTCCATGACTCAATATGGGGTGGAGAGTAGGCCTTCTTTTGTTATTTTTCATTTTATATTATATATATGCTCTTTAGCTACACTATTGCTCTTTAAGTTGGTATTTTCAAGCAATTTATTTTCCTCATTGCAATATATGCATATGGATATGAAATCAAAAAAGTGAAGTTCTTTTAGATTGAGGCTGGAATCAAGGAAGGATTGATGCATAAGCATAAGCAACAACAATGTTATGCTCTCCTTTAAAAACTGCATCATACCTTCCATTCATTACAGTCTACATTGAAAATGTATTGCATATGCATAGATACATTCATGTATAGATATTCATATATGTATGCTTTGGTTGTTCTCCATAAGGAACTATTGAAAAAATAATTTGTGTTTGTGGGTTTTTTATTTTTTATTTTTTTTTGCTAATGGTTTTATATTTCCAAGTAGGTCAAATTCACACATGCATCCAATGCATGATGTCGACTTCCAGGGCTTGGCTATTATTCCTTTCATCCTCAAAATGGAACTATTAGAATGATAGGCTTGTTGATGGTAAATGTAACACAACAACATTAAAACATAATATTTCTACTCTATTTCTCCTGAAAAACATAAATAACCTAAAGCTACCTATCTTCCAAGGTCTCTATAGTTGGTTCTCAACTGTCCTGATGTTGTTCAGTGGCCTATGCAACTATACTATTCAAGGGGTCTACTGGTAAAGGATACAAACTACATAGTACAAATTAATCTAACATTAGGGGGTATAAATAAACATCAAAAGGTAGAACAAATCTTAAGACACTAAAGCATAAATATAGATTTCTTTTAATTCAGACATATAAACTTCATAATGATCATTCTTTCCAAACAACTAAAACAATAAAATGATAAAATCCATATAATACTCTATACCATTGTATTCATTCATAGTGCAAATTCAAGACATACAATCATTCATCATCACTAAAATTGAAAATCAAACAAGAACACATCACCAGCTCATTACTAAAATTCATAGATCAATAAACACAAAGAAATATCATTCACAGATAACTCAATGAAATAGCCTTAGTTCTAGAATATTCTATTGATTTTCATCAAATAAGAGACATTTATGCACATCAAATTCATTGGCATATGAATGACTATTGTTCATCAACATTACCATTAAAACTAGTTCTAGATATAGCATAAATTGTACTGAAACTTGTAAAAATATATAAGTATCTTGCATAAAAACTGTAACAACTTATAATAATTATGAAAATTATCCTAAATTTCTCTTTAGGAAGCTAATCTTCACTTAAATTAGCTGAACTTTACAATATGGAGAGAAATTCTACATAGATACAAGTTTAACACTAATTTCTCTCATAAAAAATGAAGATCCACAAATCAAGGAGGAACTGGAGCTGAATGAGGAAAGTGCCTATTATGATCTTTAGTTAACAATTGATGAATCTTTATCAAAATATGGATGTAAAAGGAAAAGTTAAAACTACTGGGGATCCTCAGTTGAGCTTGTGTTATGATCCTAAAAAGTAGGAGAGAGTTGCCTTGCTTGCCATGCCACTTAATGCTTCATCCAAAAATAATATTCTATAGCCACTTTATTCCTCTATCTTCTATTCAAGTAGGTATTCATCATAACTTTCCAATACTTGTTTAAGTATATCCACATCTATCCCATCTACCCAATTGTCTTCAAATTTTATTCTTTTCAATTCAACAGAGGTGAGCTTATGCATATAATCAAACTTAGCAAGCTCCTTTCGAGCAATCTTCACTACCTTTTTTATATCCATAAACCTATCAATTAAAAAATCATCACCATAATCTCTTTTGTATTGTCTCTTGGAATCTATTATCCCTATTTTTCCTTAGTTAATTCACAATCATGGCTATAATTGCCTCCAGTTCCAAAATTTGATCTGCCAAATCTTTCCTAGCCTATTGCACCTCATTCCTATGTGTAAAAATGAATGAAGACTGGAATTTTATAATGTTAATATTTTTATCAATAAAATCCTCATTACCTTCTTCAAGGTTAGATTGTTCTAGAAGTGTTTGTTGAGGTATTTTATCAATTTCATTCATTTCCTCACATGCTCTCTATATTATTCCTCTTGTTTCCAGAGGGTCTCAACATATGTAGTCATGTCATTGATTGATTACCATGCACTTTCATGAGCCTTATGGATTTCAACGAGTAATTCCTCCACCTCTTGATTCAACTTATCAGTCCACTTGTCCAACATCTTTACCTTGCTTCTCATTTCAACAAGGTCAACAACTTCTTTCTTATTCAACAAAATTGGTGCCCCAAGAGTAGAAGATTGTAGAAAAATAGGAGAGGATAGGTCCTTTAAGAAACTAGTCAATTGATCCAATTGAGGTTTGAGCTCATCCTTCCCTTGTTTATCTTTTATCATCCTTGACTTAATGTCAGATGCTACAATATCAATGAGATTCATTTGTTGGTTCCTTGTATGTCTTCCTAAGTTTATAGTACCTAGTTGATAATCACTCAACTGCATCTATTGTTTGTCCTTTTCCACCATGGGAATGGCACATTCAAATACAAATTCTCTAACATCTTTCAACTTGGTGGAATGAAGAACTCAATCCTTTTAATTGGGCTTCTCCTTCTTAATTTCTTTCATCATATCATTTGAGTTTACGGGCTAGGGTTGGACTATTTGTTTCCTCTCCAAGTTTATCTTTAATCATGTTGGGGAAGGAGGAGGAGTAATCACTTGTGGTGAATATGAAGTGGTAGAAGAGAGGGGTTAAAAAAGTGATACCTTTGGTCGAGAATCAACCTCTTGTTGCTGCTCCTTTTCTTCCATCTCTTTAGCAAGCCTATTAGCTTCAACTTTCTCTCTTTCTTCTTCCATTCCCCTCTCTTCCAACATGTCATTCCTTTGTAATTCCAAATCCTTAACCCTGTCCCACATTTTGGCTACTCCTCATTCATGTTTGGATTGTTCTTCTACCTCTATTTTCTTTAGTAAGAGCCCTTCTTCATCTCTCTTTCTTTAGGCCTCCTCTATAGCGTTAGCTTTGGCTTCAAGGTCTTCCTTTTCTCTCCTCTACCAAGGCTTATCCTCTTGAAGGTCATGAATATTTTGTAAGAGGGCCAACTGCTCCCCCTCTATATTATCTTTCCATTCATTTTCATTTTGTTGCTGTAGGAAATCCTCCTTCTCCTTATGTTTCCTAGCTAGCTCTTCAGTCTTTGCTCTAGCTTCAACCTCTTGTTGCTTTGCAAGTGCATCAGCCTATGCCTTGGCATCAACCTCCTTCTTTGCATCTTCAAAGAGTTTCCCTTGGTCCTTTGGAGTTGGTACATGATTGGTTCTAACATCTTCAATATCCTTAGTAGATGTAGTCACCAGAGGCTCATGGTCTGATTGTTTGGCCTCTAAAACATTGTCTACATCATGAATCTCAACCTCCTTTTTCTTATCTTTTAAATATTTCTCATGGAGGCTACCTACAAGTAATTATCTAGTAGATTATCCTAGGAGAGAAGGTTGAGATGAGGCTCCTTCTCTAGCTATTGTATTTTCCACACCTTGTGACTCATGGGTTTCTTGACTAGGTACTCCTAGATCATCTCCTCCAGAGCTAGGAGGATAATACTCCAATTGTTCCTTAGGTTCCATCCTCCTCTTGGTTATCCTATAACCTTGGGTACCTCTTACTTTCCTCTTCTTTAACAATTGATCTTATGGATCCATTATCCTCATGACCACTTGGAAAATAGATATTTGGCACCTTAATCTTTTCTAGCACTTCAAGGGTTTTTCACCAAAAAGGAGAAAGAAGGGCCAAAATGCTTATGTTCTACATTCAAATTCAATTATATATGGATGGAAAAAGGATTCAATATAACTAGATGCAATGTTTGAATACAAAAAACTAACAAGATTGATTGATTGATGAAAGAAAACTAAAGGAAAACAACTTGTTTGAAAACATATTGTGTAATGCAAAAACACCTAGAAATGAATGCAAAACTAAACAAAAATGAACCAAACTAAAAGTATGCACTTGGAATGTCAATGAAGACTGAAAATGATATTTGAAATGCAATTGATGCTAATTTTCAGGCCTAGTGGGACTCATTCACCATTTTGGGCAAATTAGTCCCAGTTTTGCAAAACTATTTTACAACCCATTTCAGACAAAAGGGTGTCTAAAATTGCAGAAAACTCAAAATTGACCTAGAAGTGGGACTCATTCGCAACCCATGGGGAATTAATTCACTTTTTAACTTTTGATTGTTCAAAAGTGGAATCCAATGCTCTCGGTTTGCACTTTGATTCTCTACAGGTGTTCGCTTTCGAAACTCTTATTTTTGAACCTAAAAATGAGTTTTTGTTGCTATTTTTACTTTTTGAATGAAGAGAAGAATTGAGTAACTTTTCAAATTGATTCTTAATGATTTCCAAGCTGCAAAGAGTCCTAAATCTACAAACATGTAAGACAAGAGAGAGAGAAATGTTGAATGTTAAGACATGGGTGTTTGCCTTGGTCAAACCCCTTTTAGGTAATTAAACCAAAATGATGAAAGAATGGAATGAAACATGAAATAATGGAGTTGATTACCTTTCCAAGATGTTTGATCTTGAATCTCTGCAACAAAACATGAAGAATCTACCCTTGAATGTTTGAAAATTTATCTTGAATGGCTTGTAATGTTAAAACCCTAGGTTGCTTGACTTGAGATGGAAGAATGATGGATGAATGAATGATAAGAGATGTGAATTAGGGTTAAAAGATTTATATTTATAGAAATTTCACCTTATTCACCCATTAATTGGATCCCTAAGGCTGGCATGAAAGAATATTAAACTTAAATTTCTCTTTTTTCCCACTCAAAGGTAAAAATTGAGCCAAATGGGACTCATTTGCTAGCCATGGAAAATGGATCCCACCTAGATGGGACTAATTCACCATGGATGGAAAATGGGTCCGATAGAGGCCATTTTGATAGCTAAGATGCTAGGAGATAAGGAAATAAGCCTTAAATTACAGCTTTTTCAGGGATTTGATCAATTTAAGCCTTGAGATGCACAATATGGGTTAATAGAGGCCTATTTGTGATGATGTAAAGCGTAATTAGGGCTTGGGAAATATAATTCAATGTGAAAGTGTGATTAAATACACTTTACAACACTAAAATGAAGTCCACATAGCCTAGGAAAGAACAAGAACCAATGTGAATGTGCAAGACACATTACAACACTAGTTTAACTTTAAGATTAAGTTAAAAACATTCTAGAATGATGTGATAATGTTATTAAACAAATTTTATAATGTTGAATTAGGGAGGAATGGGTTCAATAAGTCTTAAAAAGCATGAAAGTCTTTTACAATAGCTTACAACACCTTTACAAGACATCGTTAAAAGAATGTTATTTAATTTGCAAGGGTCCAAGACCTAGTGTGGATACATAAAATTCCTCACAACACTTGAATCAAGGCCTCATTAAGTCCAATTTATCATGAATTATTCCCATTTCAAGGAAGTTCCCTTTTTTCTATGGTACATTTTTCCCCCACTTTAGTGAGAGGATGAACTTGCTTCAAACTCACACTAAAGTAGACATTCAAGAGAGATCCAAGTGTATCAATGTAGATGATAGAGAATGACAAAGATCAAGAAGGCAATAAAGCCCCCAAGATCAAAAATCTTAATTCAAACCATCAAGATACATAATCGTGCAATGGAAAGAAAGAAAATGAAAATGAAAAGGTGTGAATCAAGCTTCAATCATTTGTCCAGCTAGTTGTGGATTAGATGTAGGCTATTTGTTTAGGGAAAAAATGCATACTCACTCTGTGGTGACATAACTCTTGGTTTTCTTCTATGTGAGAAGTCCACAACATACTCACTCTGGGGTCACGAAACTTCTAATTGTTCATGGGGTGAGAAATCCCAAAGGTGAGAAACATACGATAGTTTGTATGCAATCAAGCACATAGGTGGCTATGGGGAAAGTCGTGCCTCAGAATGGGCTTCCCACTCAAACCATATCAAATTTATACCTCCTGATAACTTTAATAAGTTTCCACAATGAAAAATTATTTTTGAGCTCTATGAGGTAAGAAAAACTTCATATGCTTAACACTCATAGACATTCTAAGCATTGTAAGGAATGTTCAAAGGGATTTTTCTTTGTTCATGCAAGGTCTCATCTTAGGGGATATTGTGCTTAACATCTCCAAGAGAGGATGTGTCAAAAGAAGTATCGCACTCTTTGAGGGAATCAAGCCCAATGACTCCACCAAGTAAAGGACACATCACAAGAAGAAAAAAATCGTACAATGAAATCTGAGAAAGTCATGGGGTATGTGTAGGATCATGATGGGCCAAAAAGTGGCAATATGATGAGTATGTGGCTAATGACTATTTTCTTACCCAAAATTGATGAAACGAAAAAGGTTTTTAAAGGAGATTCTCAGCTTTCCACCGATATAACTTATGCTTTACTTTGAATTTAATAAGTAATTATTATTCATTTTTTATTCAAATTATGACTAAAGTCCTGATTGATAGTTTGATTGAAAAACATCTATAGCTTTCAAATAGTATCACATTTGTTGAATCCAAAAAATGTGTCACATTCTATGCTTCGTATACTATAGGATTAAAAAAAGTAAAACTGAATTTCATGAAGTTTTGACCAAGTTAAGGTGGTTAGAGATACAATTTTTTATATGTTTTAAAAATTTGTAATAAAACATTCATAATTAATTATTTACTTGGAAAATAATTACAAAAAATTATGTATCACATTGAGGCATGATTCCTCTAGTTATATCTGAAATCTTATAAAAAATATTATCATTTTATTATTGTTAGGGTGGTTAGATAGACACCTACTTCTTTTTTTTTCCCTGAAATTTAAGTACCGCTGCATTGAAATTTCAAATTTTCACCAAATAGATTTAAAAAAAAAAAACCTAGTAGTTTAGAAAATACATTCAATTTTCTATAGATTCTATTCTTACATATTTTTTAAATAATATAGATAACTTATTCAAATTTTTACATAAAGTTGCCCAACTCTGATTTTTTTGATTTTTTTGCCACTTAAGGGCCTATTTTTTCCATGATGATCTTGCACATACCCCATGCCTCAAAATGGGCTTCCCACTCAAACCATACCAAAGTTATACCTCATGATAACTTTAGTAAGTTGCCACAATGAAAAGTTATTTTCGAGCTCTATGAGGTAAGAAAAACTTCATATGCTTGACACTCATAGACATTGTAAGTGTTGTAAGGAATGCTCAAAGGTATTTTTCTTTGTTCATGTAAGGTCTCATCTTAGGGGACATTGTGCTTAATGCCTCCAAGAGAGGATGTGTCAAAAGAAGTTTCAGACTCTTGGAGGGAATCAAGCCCAATGACTCCACCAAGGAAAGGACACATCACAAGAAGAAATAAATCGTACAATGAAATCTAAGTGGTGATGCATGCCCCCAATTTAAAGTAGTTGCAAGCACAAGTACTATGAGAAATTGCTTTAAAGTAGAGGAAGAGGTCATGAGAGCTTACTCAGAAAGCCCTATGCCAAGTCATATGTTTCTGATAAGCTACATCATGAAAAGGGGAGTATGCCATAAGCGAGCCAACTTAAGGTATGTCGTCCACATCCCAAGCTTTCTCTTATGTAATTATGAAAGGTTAATGACTAGCCAAAGAAGGAAACCACAAGTGGCATATGAGGATGAGGCTACATTACCCCTTTCTCCCACTAAGTGCAAGATAAAGGTGAATCGAAATGATTGAAGAAATGCATAATAGAGTGAAAATCAGTATCAATTAAAGGAATTAGGTGCCCCCACAGAGGGAAGCATACCAAACTCCTCAATTTTTTGGATTTTATGACTCAAGGATTTACATTCATTAGTGGAGTGACCATTAACTCTATGATATGCACAGAATGAAGTCTTGTAATAATATTTCTTTGAAGTTCTTGGAAGGAGAGAGATCAAGTGATCTTGGAGGAGTTTCAACAAGATTACCTTTTGATCAAGAGGAGAAGGAGGTCTTGTAATTTGTTTCAAAGATACATCGTGCTTAGGATTGTATGTCATACTTACACATGTTTCTCTAGATGGTGAGATTGTATTCTCCCCATTATGGGAGGGTATAAAATCTAACAAATTCAAATCATGAGTGTTTTGTGAGATGAAATTGACATTAAGAAAAGGTGTAGTTGTTTGTGTCATATTTTGTAAAGGATGATTTGCAAGAACACCATTGTTGATGAGTTAAGGATGGATGGTGGTTAAGTTTGATTTAGTAGTATGTTGTGTGAGATTATTGATGTTGAGTGAAGGTTTGTTCATCTAGGACAAAGGAAAATAACCAATACCATGAGTTGTGTGTTAGGCTCTATAGGGTTGTGGATATGTTGTTCTTGAGAACCACATCCTTTTTCATTATAGCCAAGTTGTTTTGTGAGCTCATAAACATTTCCATAAAACATTTTCATTACTTTTGAATTGGGTGGTTTTTCGTTATTGTATTCGTCAAAGGTTGTTGTGTGGTTTGCTTCTTTTTCTAAAGTGGTGGAGGTGGATTCTTTCGAAGGGTCATATACTATTTCATTTCCCCTATTTAAATCTTTGTGTATGATCTTGTACTCACCCATGAAGTCATGTTCAAAATCCAAGAAACCCCAATCATCATATGTAATGTGTTGTTTGTTGTTTTTTTTTGTGTGGGTTCCACTTGTCTGGTTGGTGTTAATGTGTTCAAGGGGTTCTCTTTAGTTTTTTGAAGTTGCAAGACACTATAAGGCCCATGATCAACATCGAGTGTGTACACTTTGTTGTTGTGGATATATTTCATTTGAAAATGAAGAGTGGAAGGCACACAATTCATTGGATGAATCCATAGCCTACCTAGAAGAAGGTTATATGAAAGATCATTAGGCATAACATGGATTGGTGCTTCTAATGTGGCCACTCCAACTGTAAGAGGTAAAGTGATCACACCAAGCGATTTTTTGCTTAGATTTTCAAATACCCTAATGGATAAAGAATTGGATTGGATTTTTTATCTATCGACACCAACTCAATCGAGAAGGTTCAGTCCACATACATATGTTAGGATTTATTCCTTGGATTATGGTTACGATGTTAGTTGGTTGTGCATTAGAAGGGACATGAACTTGTATGATGCGATTAGGCAAAGTTAAGTTTGTTGGGTTTGGTTGGTGCGGTGGTTGTAGATAATTTGAGTGTTATATGTATGAGAAATGATATTATAACTAGGTTGTTGTGACACATTAGTTTGAGGTGGGTAGAGGGTGAATTCAGGTTTATGTTGAGTTTGTTTGTGTGAAAGGGGATAAAGGATGAGTTGAGGTTGAATAATGTTAACATCTCTTAAAAGTGAGAGTATTCATTGTCTTTGAAGGGAATAATATCATTAGTGCCTATGTTATCTTTTTCTTGGGTCATAATATCCTCCCTAGAAGTTGAGTTCTTAGGAGAACAATAAACCATATGCTCATGACATTTAAGGTTTGGTTCATCCAAAATAACTTCATCACAACTAAGGGAGTTATTAATGGTTGAATAAATTTGATTATGGATAATAGGGAGATTAGGGGAAGACTTTATGTGATTGTTTGTTGTTTGTAATGTCTCGTTCTCTTGTTCTATATTATCTACCCTACTAGGAAAGCTTGTAATATGTTCATCTAAGGTTGAAATTTGCAAAGTACCTTCATCACAAGTGGGAGAGGCATCAAGAGAAGAATCATTATGATTTTCATGTAGATATTCCCATAAAATAGGGACATTAGGGAAGGTAGGGGAATTTTTCTCATGATCTTGAATAGTTATATCTTCTAATACCAACCTATACTATTTACATCACGGATGGATATTAGGAGAAGAACAAGTTTGATTATCATGATTATGGAGACTATGTAAGGTAATGTCTAGAAATGTGTCTATGATCTCATATTCATGTTGTGTTGTGTGATCATCATGATTACTTGGTGTGATGTCCTCTTCTTTAGTAATGGTATGTATAATAGAAGAGATAATAGGAGAGAAACAACTCATATTTTCAAAAATCTCATCAATTGGTTCTTCTAGCACTAAAATATCTATTTCACAAGTGTGAGAGATAATAGGAGAAGAAAAAATGTAAGTGTTATGGTTATCCAAGGTTTCTTTCACTAAAATAACCTCATCCACAAAAGGGGAACTAGGAGAGGGATCTATGATGAACAAAAAGAGAGGGGAAAGGACCTCATATTCATATGCTTTTAATAAAACTCTCGTACAACATACAATAAGATCTAAAAAGACAACATGCAAGATGATAACTATAGAACTTTGTAATGAAAAAATGATGGAATGATTATTTTAAAAACTTGAAATGTAACAATTCTAGAGAAAATATGCAAAAGAGGAATGCATTTTTTTAGATTTTAAAGATGACAATTCATTGACTATGATATGTAACAAGATGTAAATGCAAACTTGAAATTGAAACCATGGATGAAATAAGATAATTTAGGCTAGATGTAATGTAAAGTATGTTACAAAAATGTAGCCAACTAATACAGCTAGGAAATGGCACCAAACAAAAGCCTAAAAACAATATTTTTAGCCCTATAAAATGCAGTTTCAAGGGTTAAAAGGGATTGATTCGCCCAAGGTGGCGAATGAGTCCCTGTATGGACTTTTTTCAAAATATTTAGAAATTTTTGATGGATTTTGATGTTTTCTAAGTGCTATGATTCATAACTAATTGAAAAATGCATAATTTGAGAAAATTTACATGAAGTTAAATGCCAAAAATGCACCCTAAATGCACTTTTTATGAATGGAAAATTTGAATCCTAGCATGCAAATTATTCATGCAAACCCTAATGCAAGATCAATACAAGAAAGATGTATGATGAAGGACTCCAAATCAGACAAGAAGGTATTCAAAAAAGGAAGTTCACCAAAATAAAACATATATTTTTGGCACCCTAATCTTTTTTAGCACTTCTAGGGTTCTTCACCTAAAAGGAAAAAAAAGGCTCAAAATGCTTATGTTCTACATTCAAATTCAATGCAATTCATGGATGGAAAAAGGATGCAATATACCTATATGCAATTTTTTAATGCAAAAAACTAACAAGATTGATTGATTAATGGATAGAAACTAAAGGAAAACAACTTGTTTGAAAACACATTTTGTAATGCAAAAACACCTAAAATTGTATGCAAAACTAAATAGAAATGAACCAAACATAAAGTGTGCACATGGAATGTGGATGAAGGTTGGAAATGACATTTAAAATGCCACTAATTCTAATTTTTAGGCCTGGTGGTACTCATTCCCCATTCTGGGTGAATTAGCTAGTCCCAATTCTATTAAAACTCTTTCGGAACCCATTTCAGACAAAAGGGTATCTAAAATTGTAGAAAAATCAAAATTGACCTAGAAGTGGGACTCATTCACCACCCATGGTCAACGATTCCACTTTTAAATTTTTTATTATTCAAAAGTGTTATCTAGAGCTCTCTGTCTGCACTTTGATTCTCTATAGGAGTCTACTTCCAAAACTTTGATTTTCCAACCCGAAAATGAGTTTTTGTTGATATTTTGACTTGTTGAATTAAGAGAAGACTTGAGTAACTTTTCAACTTGATGCTTAATAATTTTACAAGCTTCCAAGAGCCCTAAATCTTCGAACATATAAGACAAGATAGAGAGATTTTGAATGTTAGGACATGAGGCTTTGCCTTGGTCAAACCCCTTTTAGGTAATTAAACCAAAATGATTAAAGAATGGAATGAAACATACAATAAAGGAGTTGATTACCTTTCCATGATGTTTGTTCTTGAATTTCTATAGAAAATCATGAAGAATATTCCCTTGAATGTTTGAAAATTGATCTTGAATGGCTTGTAATGTTAAACCCCTAGGTTGCTTGACTTGAGATGGAAGAATGATGGATGAATGAATGATGAGAGATGAGAATTAGGGTTAAAAGACATATATTTTGGTGTAGGATAACCCATCTTCTCTTTTTTTATATGATGTATTTGATAGGAAGTGTGTTATGAGGTAATTTGTTGAGTCTTTGGGTCCAAATAAGGTCCTACGTGACCATTCTCATTTAATAAATCACTTTTGATAGGCTTTGTATTCATCTTGTAAGAAGTGGCTAGTTAAGTGTAAGGTTTGTCAAAGTTGATAAGGTGGTTTCTAGGTTGGTAGTATGATGTTTTCTTGAATAAGATGTGGTCCTTGGGTAAATAAGGTCTTATTAGACCACTTGTAATAGGCTAGGTTTTTATAAAGGTCAATGAATTATAAACATTGCCATGTATGGAAGAATGTTGTTAACAAACATGTAAAGGTTGTGTTTATGACCTCCAATGGTCATTAAGGATTCAAAAATAAGTTTTAAAGTTGATTGGTCCTTTGTTGATTCTGAATAAGCCTTTAAATGGATTGAATTCATTGATTTTAATGTTGGTGGTTCAAGGAGAGGACTCTTAAATAAGAATTATTTTCTTTTCATATATTTTTCTGCATTTTCTCACATTGTTTAGAACTATACGGGCACATACTGTCAAATTGTGATATGAAATCATCTCCATATTTTGAATAATGGTATTAGCTTCTTTATGTCAATTTTGAAGGTATTAATGGTGATCTGTGTTAGAAAACTCTATTTTCCTATAACAGGCCAGAATACCCTATTTTGAGGGTTTGTGATCACAAGAGTGTTTTAAAGGGCCCTTACACCTTATGTGGAAACTATAACTCATGTAAGGGGCACTATAGGGTGTTATTTAAGTGTAGGATGCATGAACTGAGTGTTAGGAAAGAAATAAGGGAAAACAAACTTGTTGTTCCTGAGAGTTTTGTGAGGAAAATGCATGTAAAGGAAGGGTTTTGGCCAAGGGTTTGATAAAATCTATATGGGGGGTCTTTTTTTTTAACTTTTAAGCATGTAAAGGGATAATGGATAGTGTTCAAGTTGGTTTTAGGGCTTGGGATATTCTGGAATTGTCATATCCAATAAACCCTCTCCAATTGTGCATGAAACAAGGGTTTTCAGGTTTGGCTTGAAGTTGACCATACCAGAGGAGTCTAGTTGTGGTTTTGGAGGTTTGGGAAAATGATAAATGCTTCCCCAAGGTTTCATGGTCATGTGATAATTTTGAAGGCATGTTGCTTTGTAAATTAGGCCTAATAAGCCTAATGAGGTTAGCCTAGAAATGGTGTTTTTGGGAAATTGGTCTAATGGACTTGTACCTGAATTTGTGATATGTGTTGGAAAATTGTAATGGGTATCTAAATCGATCAATAATTTTTTTATTGTTTTGGAGAAAATTTGATTTATTGGGAAAAAAACTAAGTTTCCACTACTACTAGGGTTCATGGGGTGATAGTGGGAAACCTAATTTCTGATGATTGTCAAGCTTTGATGGTTGTTTAGATTGTTCAAATAGGTCATCTTAATATTGTTAGATTCCTCTTAAAGGCAGGTGGTTATATTGATTGAGTTGAGCCTCCTAGGTCTACATCAAAGTGGTATCAGAGCTTCATGGAAATGATTCCTTGTTGGTAATTTGATTTGTTTTTGAAAGTTTTGATTGGAGAAGGGTGCTGCCACAAGAATGGGTTACACTTTTTGGGACATCCTGATTTTTTCCTGAAATCACATATTTCTAGAAAATACAATGATTTAAGACTTTAAAGGTTCCATTTAAATTATTTTAATTAAAGAGGGATTGATCAAACCCCTTTAGATCAAACCCCCTTGGATAGAACCTTGTTATATTTAAACCATACCTATAATCAAGTCTCCTCTACACCTATCAAAATGTTGATAAAAAACCAATTTTGATTTACCTTTTGGGTGATCAAATGAATTCATTTAAAATCTATGTTTAGTAAGCATGTAGCCCTTATTATAAGATTCCCAAAATGTATAATTTTAAATATGTTTAATTTGATTATTATATTTATTTTTTATTTCTTGTGAATGTAGGAGTTTCAATGAACATCAAGTTCTTTGTTTCACACATACGAAAAAATAGAAAAATAGAAAAAAAAATTCTAGAAAATACATACGCACTAGGTATTAATGTCCTTATTCCAACAAAAAAAGATTAAGTTGATTCAAATGAATACAAAAAATCTTATGTGGGCCAAAGTATAGCTCTGTCCAAATTATAATTACTCAGACTTGGAAAATTAATTAAAAAAAAAATTATGCAACAAAAAATTATGAAAAAATTTCCATGCACTAGATATTGGTGTGAAAAATTTTTATTTTAAAAATTAGAATTGTATCCTATCTATAAAAAAAAGTTATGCAATCCAAAGTAAACATCACTTCTTAAAAATGATAATTAGTAGAAAGAATAAGTAATTAAAAATTACATAAAATGATTCACAATTTATTTTTTTAATTTTTTTAAAAAAATATAATTAGAATCTACACAAAAGATCTAACAAATAACTAGTTTGATTCATCTTCCAATTCTTAATGGTTTAGCTACTATAGGTGTAAGAAAGTGAATATTTGGTGAAAAATCCTTATTTTAATGTCAATTTTGGCCAAAAACTATAACCCATTATTGTGGGATCACCTAGAAGATTCCTCCTAAGAACATTGGGGCTGCTAGGGAGTTGCAAGATCTGAAGGAGAAGCATGCTAAGGTTCTAGAATCTCACAATGTAGTGTTGGCAATGCTTGCAGCCTTAGAGACAAAGAAAAGAAGAGATGTTGAGGAAGAGAGTGAAATAGAAGAAGATGAAGATGACTATGAAGATTCTAATGAAGACCTAGATCCTAAAGATCAAAGGATGGTAAAGCTTCTCAAGGTAGTAAAATGTGGTACTCACAAGGTAAAATTTGATCTTCCTATTTATGGTGGTAATATTAATGAAGAGGAATTACTTGATTGGATAGCTTATATGGATAACTATTTTGAAAGTGAGGATGTTCCAGAAGAACAAATGATGAAGGTTGCAAAAAAAAGCTAAAAGGACATGCTCTTCTTTGGTAGGATTATGAACAAGCAGAGAGGAGAAGACAGGGAAAATCAAGAATCATGAGGTTTAGTTGTATAAAAAATTGCAAGGTATGAAACAAAAAGAACTAGATGTTAAGTCCTACACTGATAAATTTTACAAATTAAGTATAAGATCTAGGAAGGTTGAGGAAGAGGTTGAGAAGGTAGCTAGATATCTAGGAGGTTTAAGGTTTAATATTCAAGATGAACTTGTAGTTGTTAACCCCAAACCTATGGAAGAATGTTTTCAACTAGAAATTAGGGTGGAGGAGAAACTTAAAAGGAGACAAGATAAGGCAGCAAGAGGTAGAGGTGGTATATCTAGGGGCAAAGGCACCTTTTCAACATAAAGCAAATACAAAGAGAGTCAGGAGGATGTTGGGAAAGGCAAAGAACAAGGGACTGAGATTAGAGGTGGATGGAGAGGTGGAAGAGAAAATCATAGAGGAAAAGATTCAAATGAATTTTTAGGAAGATTCTATAGATGTGGTGAGTTTGGTCACCCTGCCTTCAATTTTTTCTGATAATTTTAGTACTACAGGAAGTGGAAGTTAAAGAAAGGGTGATAAGAGAGTTCAATATGTGCAAGGGGATGAAGAAGAGAGTGTGATTTCATCAAGTAGACCTGTGAATCCAAAGGTATGAGAGGAACTCATGATGAGAAGGACCTTGTTGAAAGCACAAAAATAGGAAGCTTTGAGTGAAAGAAGAAGCCTATTTAAAACCTCATGCAAATGAAAAGGTAAAGTGTGTCAAGTTGTAATTGATTCTGGTTCTCAATATAATATGGTTTCTAGGGAGATGGTAGATAAATTGAGTCTAGAAAAGATTCCACATGTTGCACCCTACAAATTTTCTTGGGTGAATGATAGTCAAACCTTAGTGGTAAATGGACAAGACCATGTGGATTTTTAGATTAGGGAGTACAAGTATAGAGTCCTATGTGATACATTGCCAATGGATTGTTGAAATCTACTCTTGGGAAGGCCATGGAAATTTTATAGGAAGACTATGTATGATGGTTGGTCAAACACGTACACCATTTGGAAGGATAATCAATGTTTCAAGCTAACTCCTTCGCAAGAAAAAGAGAAGGACAAGGGAAAAGCGACGGTGGTGATCTTTGGAAAAAAGGAACCTATAAACCTTGAGGATGCTAAGAGTAACTTGTTTTTATTTTGGAGTAGAGTTATGATGTTAGAATAGAAAAAAAAAGACACCTATAAATGATTCTAGGAAAATGGAAACTCATGGTGTTACACCTATTGAGAAGATGATTCAAAGGTCTAAGAAGCTTGATGTTCAATTGGGAAATCAAAATGATGTGAAGCCCATGGAGAAGACTAATACATTGATGAGAAGAAATTTGGGGGAAAATTGGAGTAAGAATGTGTTGGTATGAACAATCATCTATCCTTTAGTGCCAAGTACACTTGTCAATTATGGAGATTTTGTAGATACCAAGGTGTAAAGATTTGACAGTACAATTAGTACCATACATTTTACTCATAAGAAAATGGTGGTAGGTGCTAATAAAATAGAGTCTCTGACAATAGAAGAAAAGAGATAGAATATACAAAATAATGGACATGGAGGTAAGCCAAAGGGAAGAAAGATCAAAAGGACACTAGTACTTGTTTCTTTTTGGGTGTTTGTGCAGGAATACAATCTAGTTTTGATCAAAGAATAGGGAAAGACCACTTTCAAGTCTGAATGCTAAGTTGAATCCAACTACCATGGAAACCACAATCAAATATGTTCAATGTGAAAAGAAGATTGAACCCAATTCAATAGACATATACCAGGGAAAAGTATTTGTGGACCCATGGAGCATGTGGGAAGCTTGGAGACAATGGAGACATGAGTCTTTTTATGGTGGTGTGTATGGTGTAGGAGCACCCATCTTCTCTTTGTTTCTATGAAATTTTTGATAGGAAGTGTGTTATGAGGTCATGTGTTGAGTCTTTTGGTCTAAATAAGGTCCTAAGTGACCATTCTTATGTAATAAATCACTTTTGATAGGCTTTGTATTCATCTTGTAAGAAGTGGCTAGTCATGTGCAAGGTTTGTCAAAGTTGACAAGGTGGTGTCTAGGTTGGTAGTATGATTTTTTCTTGAATAAGATGTGGTCCTTGGGTGAATAAGGTATTATTAGACCACTAGTAATAGGCTAGGTGTTTATAAAGGTTAAATAATTATAAGCATTTGCATGTATGGAAGAATGTTGTTAACAAACATGTAAAGGTTGTGTTTATGACCTCCAACGGTCATTAAGGATTCAAAAATTAGTTGTAAATTTGGTTGGTCATTGGTTGAGTCTAAATAATCCTTTAAATGGATTGAAGTCATTGATTTTAATGTTGGTGGTTGAAGGAGAGGATTGTCAAATAAGAATTCTCTGCTTTTCATATATTTTTTCTTTGTTTTCTCACAATGTTCAGAATTGTATGGGCATGTAAAGTCAAATTGTGATATGAAATCATCTAAATGTTGTTAATATTTGTATTATCTTCATTTTGTGTCAATTTTGAAGGTATTATTGGTGATTTGTGTTAGAAAACTTTGTTTTCATGTAATAGGTTAGAAAACTTTGTTTTCATGTAATAGGTTGGAATACCCTATTTTGAGGGTTTGTGATCACAAGAATGTTTTAATGGGCCCTTACACCTTCTGTGGAAACTATAACTCATGAAAGGGGCCCTTTGGAGTGTGATTTAAGTGTAGGATGCATGAATTCAGTGTTAGTAAAGAAACAAGGGGAGACAAACTTGTTGTTCCTTAGAGTTTTTTGAGGAAAATGCATGTAAAGGAGGGGTTTTGGCCTAGGGTTTGATAGAATTTGCATGGGATGTATTGTTTTTTGAACTTTTAAGCATGTAAAGGACTAATGGATAGTGTTCAAGTTGGTTTTAGGGCTTGGGAGATTGTGGAAGTTTCATATCTAGTAAACCCTCTTGAATTGTGCATGAAATAAGGGTTTTCAGGTTTGGATAGAAGTTAACCCTACCAGAGTAGTCTAGTTGTGGTTTTGGAGGTTTAGAAACATGAAAAATTCCACCCCAAGGTTTCATGGGCCTGTGATAAGTTTGAAGGCATGTTACTTTGTAAATTAGGCCTAATTAGCCTAATGAGGTTAGCCTAGAAAGGGTGTTTTTGGGAAATTGGTCCAAATTACTTTAACCTAACTTTGTGATATGTTTTGTAACACTATAATGGGTGTCTAAATACATCAATATTTTGTTTTTTGTTTTGCAGAAGATTTGAGTTATTGGGAAAAAACTGAGTTTCCACTACTACTAGGGTTAAAGGGGTGAAAGTGGGAAACCTAATTTCTGATGATTGTCAAGCTTTGAGGGTTTTTTCGATTGTTCAAATAGGTCATCTTAATCTTGTTAGATGCATCTTAAAGGAATGTTGTTAGATTGATTGAGTTGAGCCTCCCAGGTCCACATCATATTTATAGGCATTTCACCTTATTCACCCATTAATTGGATCCCTAAGACTGACATGAAAGAATATTAAACATAAATTTCACTTTTTTCCCGCTAAAAGGTCAAAATTGAGCCCAATGGGACTCATTTTCCACCCATGTTAAATGGGTCCCACTTGGATGGTACTAATTTTCCATGGATGGAAAATGGGTCCCACAAGGGCCATTTTGATAGCTAAAATACTGGGAGATAAGGAAATAAGGTTTAAATTGCAACTTTGTCAAGTATTTCATCAATCTAAGCCTCAAGATGCATAAAATGGGTTAATAGGGGCGTATTAGTGATGATGTAAGAGTAATTAGGTCTTGGAACATAGATTTCAATGTGAAAGTGTGATTAAATATAGTTTACAACACTAAAATGAGGTCCGCAACCTAGGAAAGCACAAGAAACAATGTGAATATGCAAGACACATTACAACACTAGTTTAACTTTAAATTTAAGTTAAAAATCTTCTAGATTGATATCATAATGTTATTAAAAGCATTTTATAACTTTGAATTATGGAGAAATGAGTTCAATAAGTCTAGAAAAGTGTGAAAGCCTTTTACAATAGTTTACAACACCTTTACAAGACATCGTTCAAAGCATGTTATTCAATTTTTGAGGGTCCAAGGCCTAGTGTGTATGCATAAAATGTCTCACAAAAATTGAATAAAGGCCTCATTATGTCCAATTTATCATGAATTATTCCCATGTCAAGCAAGTTCCCTTTTTGTATGGTACACCACCCATTGGATGCTTCTATCCATTACTGTCCTAGAAATTTGTTTAATGCCAATAAACTCCTCTTCATCCCAATTTATTGGATCTAATTTATTGGTACCTATATTTTCTGCTTCATACCTAGGGTCCAAAACTACATCATCATCTATTAGTTTTTTAAGAATGTCCTCCTTTACCTCATATTCAGTCATTAGTAGAATGGTAAACCTCTCATAATTTATTTTCCTTACATCATAATCATCCTACAAATCTATCCAAAAATCCTCTAACAAGTTATAATATTTATCAAAAATGGTGGGAGCTAAACCATTCATCTTATGTTTTGGGTCAAAGTGTTTCCTAGCTATATGCAATCCCAACTTTCAGTAACTTAATTCTTCACACACTACCTTTGCAGCCAAATTCTGAACACAACAATATTCTCCCAACTTCATGGGAAATTTGTGGCATCTTGGTTTGTGTTTATTCAGAAAATTTCTATTGACTCCCATAGCTTGATATATAAACTCCACAAGAACAATCTTGTCATTGCAAAATATTTGCAGTCAATGAGGACATCCATCAAAACTTACCAACCTAAAGTAAGAGAACTTGGGGTACTAGATATACCAATGTCCCCATTCAGCAATGACAGCGATAGCCTCCCTACTCATCCTATATCCAACATCTCTTGTCTACTATTTTAAAATGACATAGAGGAATGCATCATTAACCCTTCTATAATGTAGCTCTAGGGTTTGTATGATCAATTGATCATAGTTCTCCCATGCCTTCATTTTGTAGGAGCTTCCCCTAATATGCCTACTACATTCAATCTAGGGAATATGCCCATCCTTGTAGATAAATATATAACATTGGAGGCCATGAAGAAGTTCTTCATTTCCCCCACCTTGAGCATATGATTGTGCAAGTTATCTGACAAAATCATGCCCCAATCAATTTTTTTCCTACCATCCATAATTGTTTCAATGAATGGAAACATTAATTCCTTAAAATATGTAGTATTTATTTCCAAACACCCTGGAAAGAATCATGATTAGGTCATCGATTTCCTTATTGAATTCTCCCCTCTTGGGTTGTTCAAGAACCTTGGTTAAGGACTTCTTTTTAGTTATCAATCACCTCTTATTCATGTGGGACCTATTAGCTTCCTTGTCCCTATTGAATAATTGCAATGCCTCTGCTTCAATCAAGTGCTTGGGGTTCTTGCGAGTAGGTGCATTGAACAAGAACCTCATCATTTGCAGAGATAGATCAATGATCACATTCCCCTAGAGGTCCATACAGTATCTTGATGAATGATTGTAAGCCCCTATTTCTATGAGTATAAGCTCTAGGAATTGGATTGATAGAGGGAAGAGAGTGACATGTGCTAGTCTGGATTGGGCTATTCTTTCAGTCCTGCCAATCACATCCTCTAAGAAAGTATCTAAAATCAACTCCTCACTATTGAATGGACCTATATTAGTGTTTGTGATGCCTGCCCATTCTAAATCTAACTTGCTAGCTATAAGAGTGGCATCTTGTTCTTTATATCTCAAGGTGTAAGGCAATTGATCCACCTTTATCTTCTTTGGTTTCATTTCCTTTGAGATTTCTATAGCTTTCCCTTCCTTTTGTGAAACCTCTTTTGATACTCCTAAAATTGTTTACTCCTACAAGAAAACCTTGGATTAGAACAACAAAAGGTATAGGAATCAACATTGAAAATGTTACCTTTCATACTTCTCTATTCTTCCCTAGGTGACCCTCCATACTTATTGAAATTTTAAACCTATCAGGAGTAGGACCAGGAGAAGATCAAGAACTGGAGAGCTAAAATAAATAATGCAATTAGAATTAGAACTAGGACCAAATTAGAAAATGGAACTTTTAAAAGTTCCAATATTTTGTATAATTCAATGATCTAGTTTCGCCAAGGCTAGAGGAATCAAAATCATAATTGGAACCAAAACCTACTAGGAGTGGGATCATTTCTGGGACCAAAATCAAAGGTGAAAGTTCATTGGATGAGTTCATTTCCGGCTCTAGTTTGGCTATAGATTACGAAGAATTAGCGGAATCTCCCTACACACCCACATCATTTTGGACTTAGGTTAGAAAGAAGGCACAAGGAGGTAGAATTTAAACTCAACTCTGCCTGAACAAACAAGACTAGGATCAAGTGAGGTAAGGTAACTATGCAAAAAGGGTGTGACACACCAACCCTAATTCATATGACTTGTCAACTTAAATTCAAACTATGACATCAAAACCCTATGATCAAACCCATAAAAGAAACATAGGCATAAAACAAAAGGGTCAAGAGAAATATTTTAAAATAGTTTTAAAGACTAGAGCCCTTCAAAGAAAAGCCCTAATAACAACTAAGGCATGATGGAACAAAACCACCACTGAGAATGGAGAAAATGATATCAAAGCAACAAAAAAAATGAACGAAAGGAAAAGAAAAATGGAAAAATGGGATAAAAATGCAAAAAAAACCAAAAACAAAATTGAAACACATAGGGACGCAAGCGGAGATCCATGGGAAAAGTCCTACAAACGCGTGAAGAACAAACAAAGCAAGAAAATAGAAAAACAAAAGGGAATGGAAGAAATCCCACCTACCTCAAAACACAACCAAAAAATGTTGAAAATCGATAGGGATCTACTCATGAATGCTTGACCGCAACCAAATCATACTCCTCTTCGAGTTGTCTGGGCTCTTTCTTATTAAAACACTTTGGATAATAGTAATGATCCAAATAACCTTGATTAAGGTTTTAAAAACCATTTCATGAGTGTGATGAGGCTACAATTAATTCAATTAATATAGTTGTTCTAGGACAAAATCAGAGGGAAGGTGAGTATATAACCACCATGTACATCAAAGGTAAAATGAGAGTGGATGCAAAGTCGAGATAGAACCAAGAACTTTGTCAAAGTTCCACATTTCATTCTAGATCTAGCTCTGGTCCCATGGTAGCGAAAGGACAATAAAGGAATGGGAGTGGGATTAGAGGCAAATCCAGATCAACAACTTGGCAAAGTTCCAGGTTTGGATTTGACTTCGATTTCACTTCTGACAAAGAGAAAGAACAACAAAGGAAAAATAAAAGAATAAAGGAAAGTGGGATCAGGGTGAATCCCATCCCAAAACATGACACAAAAGGAAAGAAAAACACAAGGTAGACCGATGGGAGCACAATCATTACCAAACCTAAATTCCAAACTTTTGCAAAGTTTTGGGTCTGGTTTCTGTTTTGGTTTTGCTTCTATAAAAAAGGAAAAGAAAAAAAGAGGAAGAAAACAAAAGAGAAACCCAACGGATAAAGAAAACCCAAGATCACAAGACAAGTAAAATAATGAATAAGCCAACAAGGCAAGAAATGGAGTTGGGATCAGAACTAGACCAGAAACCTTGTCAAAGTTCTAAGACTAGTTTTGGCCCACATCCTGAACCCACAAACAAAGAAGAAACAAAGACTTAGGAGGAAAAATAACAACTCCTAGGACCCAAACAAGAACACCAAGGAAAAAAAAACACAAGGGGGACCCATTTTTACCAAAGAAAAATGGGGTGGTTATGAAAGGCATAAGAAGTCTCTATGTTGGGTGTAATAAGCAACATTGGTTTCACCATTGATCAGAGTGGTGGAAAATGTATGTTATTACTCGTGGATTTGGTGAGAGCCCATGAGCCTCCATGACCCAATATGGTAGGATGGAGAGAAGGCCATCTTTCAATGTGTTTCAAATTATTTTTTGTATGTGCAATTATGTATGTTTATGAGATTAGATGCATATAACACTCATATGTATGATAGGCTATATATGAAGTGTAATATTAAACATTGATGTTTGTGTTTATTAGAGTGGTAGACAATATTCTATACTTTGTAAGTAATTCCACATACACACATTCCCAGACATTATTTTTGTGTGTATATATATATCTATACAATAGATACCTAAAAATGTATCTAGGGGATGGAATGCCTACATATGTTCTTGCAAAACAAAATCTACACCGATATATAGGTATTTGAAGTTAGATGCACCTTTTTAGTAATTGTTTCTTTAAACCTCAAAAAGGAGTTGTTAGAATGATAGGCTGTATATTAAGTGTAATAAGAAACATTTGTTTCACCATTGATAGAAGTAGTGGACAATGGATGTTCTTGCTTGGGGGTTTGGTGAGAGCCCATTGGGCTCCATGACCCAATATGGTAGGGTGGAGAGTAGGCCTTATTTTTGTGTGCTTCATTTTATATTTCCTATCTACTCTTTAGCTACATTGTTTCTCTTTAAGTTGATGTTTGTAAGAACTTTATCATCCTCATCGTAATATATGCATATGCATATGTATATGTATATATGCATATGCATACGTATATGTATATATGCATATGCAATAAAAAAAGTGAAGTTCTTTTTGATGGAGAGTGGAATGAAGGAATGATGCATAAGCATAAACAGTAGCGACATTACACTCTCCTTTTGAAAATGCATCGTACCTTCCCTTCATTACACTCTCCATCAAAATTTCATTGCATATGCATAGATAAATTTACATATACATATGCATATATGTATGCTTTGGTTTTTCTCCGTAAGGCATTGTTGAAAAAAATGAATTTGTGCACATGTGGGGTTTTTCTTGTGCATGGTTTTGTTACTGTGGATTCTTCTATTTTGTTCTTTTTCCATCTTGGGCATTGTTGAAATGAGTATTGTTTCATTTACGGCTTCCATTTTGTGTCAATGGTTGTAGTGGAGTAAAATAATTAATGTTATAGAGTTTATGTTGTTTTCCAGAGGGCATTGTTGAGTGTTGTTCTTTGGCTTTTACTATTTTGTTTCATATTTGATTCGCTTGACCTCTTTAGTTATGCCATTGTTCTTTAAGTTGATGTTTACAAAATTTTTACTATTTTCCTCATATTATGGTTATAGGCTCCTAAGCCTTGTTCAAGTTCCATCCCTACATCAAGTGTTGAATAGAAAAAGGTAACAAAACACCAAAGAAACCAACTCTATTATGTGCAGCATAGAGACCAAATTTGTGGAAGTCATTGAGTCAAATACTTACAACAAAGAGCAGTTGTAGTTCATCCTTGCTTGCCCCCACCTGACCAAGTAAACACAACACAATTTCTACCAACCCCATTGGAAGAACATGCTCACTTCTATAGTCCTGCACCCCCCATCCATTGCTAGCCTCCGTACAACCTTCCTAGTGAAGGTGCCTCAACTATAAGTGGTTTTAGACCTCAAAAAACCATTGTTGGGTATGGATTACCAACTGTATTGTCATCCCCCCACCACTTTAGTAGCATGTTTGGAGATTCTTTTCACATTATAATGTAGTCCTTTTGTTGGCACATTGATGCTTTTTCTGATTTAAAAGTTTGTAGGGTTTGCAAGGAAAGCTACACCAACATGAAAGTGCAAGCATTTAATGCAGAAATCATTTTTCTACATTGTGCTTCTAAAAAGGGCACCCATATATTCAGTTTAGTGAACAAGATGGATCTAGTACCAAATCCTTCTATCCTTGCAAAGCTTACTTGGGTTAAGGAAATTCTTATAGCTAGATTTGCTCGAGTTTGGCAAGTGACCCATGCTAAAGGAGGCCATTACAAATATAGTGGCCATAGTATAAGCTTTGCTCAATACATCATGGCCATTAGAACTTTGTTACCACATCACCTACATGATGGTGAAGTGGTGATTGTTCAAAGAACTAGAATTTAGGGGATGAACTATGATTGCTATGTTGACAAACATAATGTCATGGTTGTATTAATATACAAAATTGAGAATGATCCATACTATAGTGATGTTACAATTGATTGTGATGCTTTAATTTGTTTCCTGCCACAAGTACTGACATATTTGATCTTTTGCACACAGTGAAAGAACCAATACATAACATAGTTGAACTAGGGGTAACTCTGAAAAGTGTTGTTGATGAGGTAGTCGAGCTTGAGGACTCATTTTCATTTGTTCCATTGATGCCCAACCCTCCTTGAGAATTGTAGGAAATTGGAGATGCCTTGCAGATTGAAGACATTAGTCAAGACTTTACCTTGGCTTGAGATAAATTCTAACCCTATCAATGAATACAATATAGAAGGGTTATTAAGTATAGACTTTACAATATTGTTCCCCACTGGAACAACGATGCCCCTACAATCGAGAAGCATACAGATTTACTTACATGAATATGCATTGCACTTGATGAGATACTATGATAATAGATTTGGGAGGAATCTTATATTTATATACTACCTTTATAATTTGATAATTATACATCAAAGCAAATAGTCAGCTTCCACTTTATTGAAAACAAACTTAGAAGAAAGGATTTAAAAGTCTATTGTTGCTTTGCAACAATTGATTTGAGATGCACCAGACACCCAAATAGTAGACCAACTTATTTTCTTTGGTGCATCTTTGCGAGGGATGCACTCATATTAGGGCAAGTGTTGGTAAGAGCTCGCAACAACGATCCACCAACTTGGCACAATGACTCTCTTCTTCACTTTGAGCTCTCCAGACATAAAATGGTTTGATTTGGACAGGGTAATTGATCCTCATTCCTATCCACATATTCCATACTCCTGAAGATGCTTCATAGACAATGTCATCCATAACCTGCACATAACAACCTTGTACATGCACTTGCGGTTCACCATTTTCTATCAAGAGGTTATTAAGGCGCTTTTCCATACAAAGGATTACTGGTATAGGTATGAGTGGAAACATCATGGATTAGCACATGACCATAGTTTATTGTCGCTTCCAATGCCTCGAATATGGACATGCTTGATTGGACCAACCCACATGAGCTTTAGCAGGAAAGAAACTCTTTTGATCACTATGTTTCAGCATGGAATCCTTATTCCTTAGAACAACTAATATCAAGAGTCCACCACTCTTCTTTGGAAGACTTGTGTTTGCTTAATAGTCTACAAATTTCTTGCATGGATCCAATGGTGGATTATGAACAATTGCTAAGCATGGTACATAGGCATACCAAATGTACTTAGTAAACTTTCCTTAGGAAAAAGGTCCACCAATTACAATGTTGCTACAAAGCTCTATGGAATGCACAATGATCATCGACATTGGTTATTGATAGTGAATTGAAAAAATCCTATAAGCCAACAAGAACTTATGAGCATGTTAATAGCTACAACCTTAAGATGCTTGCAATCTAGCAAGAAAATGTTGATTGCTAGCCAATCTTGTCAAGATAAATTATGCTACACTACATTTCCAAATATGCATCAAAGTGGGAAATTTTTTTTGAAAGCTATATTGATATCTTGTAGAGACTTGCAAATAAAAATTCATTTTGAGATAAAGTGTTAATTTCCTATTAAAAATTCATGATGAACTTGGTTGCAAATTGTGACATTGGTGCATAAGAAACATGCCATATACTACAAAAGTTGCCCCTTGTCATCTCAAGTTGGCATTTCCTATCTTTGAGCATGAGTAGGTAGACATTCCACCATTTGAAAATAACTGATAATTGTGAAAAGCTTGCAAGTGGTTATATTCATAGCTACATGCAAAGACCAGTTGAAATGGAGACTATATCGCTTATTCAATCTACACAATTATATACATATCAAAAAAATCACAAAGGTGGGGGTTGGAATTTGCAACCACACCCTACTATCATCATTGTTTACCCGCTATTCAAGTCTAACCCGTAGAGCATAGTTATACCTTTGAAACATTTGGTTGGTTGGAATTGCTAGTATACAAGCCTTTTTGAAATGTTGAAGTAGAAATAGGCCTCACTAGAGATAGTATAACACAAAACTGGAGGCTATTTCATGTTCCTAGCTATCACCCTTGGCATGCCAATAGAGTTATTGCTCCACCCACCAATGAAGAGGAAGGTAATAGTGATACCGACAACACCTAGTCTCTACCTCCCATAGATGAATATGAATAAGAGTTGCTTTCTCACCTTGGTGCTACAAACAATGTTTGCTTTGACTAGCTGCAATTATTGGGTAGATGGTACTTCAATTTAATTCACATGTGGGGTGCACACCATGTTCCTAAGAATCTGCATAATGTTGTTGTAGATTTCATCTCAACAAGTAAATTGCATACAGCTGAAGATACTCTTTGCCCACTGGTTGCACCCACACCTTCTCACCAGCTATCTCCTAAGAAAAAGCTTGCTCTAAATACCATTGAACACCATCTTGGCCCATCTTTATCATCATCATTTCATATGATTATCAAGATACTACTAGTACAGGTAAATTATTTCGTATAGACAACATCTGAAGAACACTAAATACATCACTGAATTAGAGAATAAATCATTTGCTTTCTTTGGCACCAACGAGGGTGGCTGCCTGCAATATACATGCCTCTACAATGCATAAAACTCTCTAGATACCAATTAGGTCATGAATCCATTAAAATGACAACAATTGATTATATTTCAAGATGACTTCAAACATATTACGTATATATTAATTGATTAAATGAGATTCTTGGGGCCCAAGTTGTTACTCAAAATAGATAGTCGATTGCGGCAAGCGTTTCTTGTTATACATATGAATCCATTTGGTGGTGCCTCTGTTATACTTGTAGGTGACATAGGAAAATTTCCACCTATTTTGGAAAGGCCTATCTATGCGTCTTGCTCCATAGCCTTGTCTCTTTGGCTCACTTTTAATGTTGTTGTCACACTCGACATAGTCTTCTGCCAGCATGGACAATCTGATACACAACAACTATTCTATAGACTCCTTTTAAATATTAGAAATTTTTAGGCATCTCAAGTTTATTGGAAAAATATTATTAATTGAATAAATTCCATCCTTTGAACTAAGAAAAACCAAGAGTTTGATGCAATTGTTCACTTATTCCCAACAAATAGGTTGGTTGCCTTGCACAATAGAAAACTGCTTTAGTAGTTAAATGTTCCCGTTGCAATTAGTGCTACTAAAACTAATTATCAAAAAATGATTGATTATGGTGATTATGAGAAACTTTAAGTAAATATCTTACTTTCAATTGGAAAACAAGTAATGTTAACAAAAAATCTTTGGGTGGTAGCTAGATTGGTTAATGGATCATTGGGTTTTGTGAAGTCTATCATATATTTTAGGGATGCTAAACCATCTCAACTTCCTGAATATGTTGTTTTCCACTTCCCAAAATACATTGTCCCAACATGGGATCGAGACAACCCAAAATCCATCCCCATTCCCCTCATCACATGGGGCAGCCAAAGATAGCTCCCCTTGACAATTTCTTGGGAAATAACAATACATAAATCTCAAGGCTTGATACTGGAGAGAGCTACAATAGATATTAAAACTAAAGAAACACAAGGACTAACGTTCATAGCTCTTTCTCATTTAAAATCAGTAATAGGAATACATATATATTTTCCTTTTTCTTTTGACAGATACTCCAGACTACATTCTAACAAATATAGTGCATTACGAATAAAAGAAGAGGATCACTTCCAACAATTGTGTCCATTGCCATCATGATGAAATGTTTATATTATTTATGGTAACTATACCACTTCTCCTTTCCCTCTTCATTTCAATGCATTTAGAATTCCCACCAGTTCTAATTTTTCTTCCTTTTCATTCCCTCCATAGTGCAATTGCAATCATTATTGCTAAGCTAGACAGAGTTTTGCTTCTATGGTGATTACTAAGAGAAGTTGCTATTCAATTCTTGCATTATGATTCTCATCTCCTCTAATGACAAACCTATATTCCTTCCTCTTCTTTGGTTGACGAAATAAAATTTATATTTAATTTTTCTCTAAATACCTTCCTCTTCTTTGTTCAATGATGTTGCTTCCAGTGCTCTTGCCTTCAAACCATTTGTATCTAGCTATATTAGTTTCTAACCAATTTAGATTGCAAACATTCTCAGCTATAACTATAGATCTTGACAGTGCTTAATAGATCCATTTATATATAAGTTAATGCTATATCTCCTTTATTCCATCTCTTATTTCAAAACTACATCTCAAATTCCTTGTCACAAATGATACAACTGTATATGTTTTTAAAAATGAATAACCGTAATTTCAACTGAACAAAATTCTCAGGTGCCAAGGAAAAATATATGGGAGTTATAATTGTAATCATACTGTGTCTCATTCTCTCCACAAGGTATAACTACATCTTGTTTATGTGATCTCTTCTATTGCAGATGAATTACATAAATTATTTCTTATAAACTATAGAACTAATTATATTTCCTAATTTAGATATTGTCTACCAATGAGACATGTTCGCCACACTAAAATTCTCATTTGCTTGTGTCTAACTATATTTGATTGAAACCATTTTAGATTGCAAACATTCTCAACTGTAATTACACATCTCCACAATACTAAATAGCTTTGTGATCACATGTTTGGCATGGTGTACAAGCTGCAACTACATTTTATTTATATGGAAGGTAAGGCTATATGTCCTTTATTCCATCTCTTATTTCACAACTACATGTAAAATTATTTGTCATAAATGATACAACAACATATAATTTTAAAAATGTATAACACTAATTTCAACTAAAGACAATTATCAGGTGCCAAAACATCGGTTTCACCATTGATCATAGTGGTGGGAAATGTATGTTCTTGCTCGAGGGTTTGGTGACAACCCATGAGGCTGCATGACCCAATATGGTAGGATGGAGAGCACATATTCTTTTCTTCTATTCATACCACATCCCATAGGACCCATAAGATATGCCTACATCTTATGTATTTAATCCCTTTTATTGCGCATGCATTGCATATTATTTGTTATAAATTATAGAACTCTTTATATTTCCTAATTTACATATTGTCTACCAATGACACATGTTCATTGCACTAAACTTCACATTTTCCTTTTTTTTTTTTAGAACATACTCAAGAAAAAAAATCATGTTTCACATAAGATAGTAATGTCTTTGTCAGTGATCTTTCATCTCAGCTTATATTCATGAGTACTATGGATCCTTTCACGACATTAGATCTTCTATGAAGTCAGCCTTGCCACAAGGCTTCCATCTAGGCTCTATCAACTACTCTTATTTTTAGTTTTCAGGAGTCCCAGCATGGATAATGCTTTGACTTTCTATTATGATCCTAAAATTGTTAAGTTCTCAAATCATATAATGGGGATTATGAGAAAGTACTATCCTATAAATGACCTTTGAGAATAATTAGTGACTGCAAAATCAGTCAGAATCATTAGAAATAAAATTAAAAAAAACAATTTAAAATTTTTGTATCAATCTTCAATAGAATTATATGAATGCAATTATCTCTTTATTCTTAAGGTTGTGTATGACTTATGTAAATACACTTATTTGAAATTTTAATTATATTCTAGGCTTTCACATAATTGTATTATCCTTTGGAGATAATGTATATCTATCTCAACCTCATCCATTCTCTATTGTCTTAGCATAATGGTATAATAAAAGGGTTATTAATGATACCATGAGGATTTTTACATGTGGTCACTTGATCTCTCTCAGGAATTACTATGCTTGGATATTATAAACCTTCTTGTGCTTGGTTGTAGATTGAATTTGATAAGATTACAGTCTATGTTCTTGCAAAACAACCAAACAAGAACATACATTGTCCATTGTTACAATTAATGGTAGCATCAATGTTCCATATAACACTTAAAATACAATTTTTGCATAGGTTTGTTATTGTGATTTTTTTTGTTTTGTGGGTTTTTCCATCTATGTCATTGTTGAAACCAATATTGTTTGATTTATGACTTCCATTTTGTGGCTATGGTTGCAAAACAATAAAATAGTTAATGTTATATAGTTTATGTTGAATTTCATGAGATATTGTTCATTCCTATTCTCTAGCTTAGGCTATACTGTTTCATTTTCGATATGGTGTTGTTGAAAAGGCTATATTGTTCCTATTTTCATTAACGTGTTGTTGAAAAAAGACTATATTTTTTCATAGGTTTGTTATTGCGATTTTTTGTGTTTCGTGGGTTTTCCATCTGGGCCTCTATTGAAACCAATATTTTTTGATTTATGGCTTCCATTTGTGGCTATGCTTGCAATGCAATAAAATAGTTAATGTTATACAGTTTATGTTGATTTCCATAAGGCATTGTGGATTGTTGATTTCTAGCTTGGGCTATATTGTTTCATTTTTTATAATGTGTTATTGAAAATGCTATATTGTTTCAATCTTCGATAAGGTATTTTTTAGAAAATACTATATTGTTTGTTAAAACCAATATTGCTACATTTATGGTTTTCATTTTGTGGTAATGGTTTTGCATGGGTTTGTTACTATGAATTTTTGTGTTTTGTGGGTTTTTCCATCTCGATTAATGGTTGCATAAATATTCTATATGACACAAAGGGATCAATATGTATCAATCATGTGTTGTATCTACTATGGCATACATACATTTCTACACATAGGAGAGATACATTATCCATCACTATGAACAATGGTGGCATCAATGTTCCATTTAACACTCAGAATATGACTTATCATTCCAAGATGTGTCAATGTGTATCAATGTTGTTTTCATCTACTATGACATACATCAAAATGTACACATGGAATTATTAGTCATTGCAATCAATGGTGACATCAATGTTGCATGTAACACTTAAAATACAACTTATCATTCCCTGTGTGCAGATATGTATGTATCCTATTCTTAATTCCTTCTATGTGCATGCACATCCTTGCCATTTGGACTTCCCCTCCACCTATTAGCTCATCATTGCATGTTGCTACATGCAGCTACTAGTTTATTGAATATCCTAAATTCAGGGCGCTAGAAGAAGTTGGGTCCCCTAAATGTTCAAATAGTGGAAGCCTTTTTATTGATTTTCAAAAAAATTCACAGTTGGACTTAAAATTTGAAGCACTTACACATTGAATCTTAAAAGAGTTTAATAATATGAAATTTAGTATTTTGAGTCTATTTTTAAAATATGAAATCTATTCTAATACCTAGATGATACAAAATAATTTTTAATACCCATGTATAAAAACCACTTTTTAAAAGTCATGTTTTTAGGACCATACCGTGCACGTGTACGGACACCATACTTTGACATAAATAAAAGTAAATTTATAATTCCTTTTCGGGAAAGATATATATTACAGTGTTCCATGGGGTTTCAGGGACGGGGACGGGGGGACAGGGGGGACGCGTTTCAGAGACGCGGGAACGGGGGCTCTGAGTTTGGGGACGGCAGGGGGACGGCGGTGGGGGGGCGACAGGGTACTCAAATACATATCGTACTTGAAAAAATAGTTATAAAAAGATATGTAAGTATAAGAATTATAGATCTTGGAGACAACTAGGAGTCCCCTAGATGTCTTGAGGACACCCCAGCATCCTCAAAGTCCTAGTGGCGTCTTGGGGATGGTGGCGGGATGGTGGCGCTGGTGGTGGGCTGGTAGGGGGACGTCCCCCCCAAGTCTCTGAGATGTCCCCCTCTAGGAAACGCGAGTTTTTTTGGGGGGAGACGCGTGCCCGTGGAACACTGATATATTATAATGAAGATTTATTAAGATATTTTTTTATAAATTTTTTCATGATAATATTTTATTTATTAATTTTTTATTGGCCCTATTTTTTTATTTTTCGAACCCTTGTGTATGGACACCATAACTTGACCTAAGCTTATTAATTTTCCAATTTTATTTTTTTCATTGTGTAAATTTTTTTTTATAGATTGATGCCAAATAATTTTTTTAACAAAAAAATTATCAAATTAAAAATTGTTAAAAAAGATGAAAAAACTGACATTTTGAGTTCATGGACCTATTTCCTCATAAATTAATTGAAAAATAGAAAAAATAAATAAATAAACAATTAAAAAACTTACACATTTGAAAACTAGACATTGTCATATATAATGGGTTTTCATTTCATAAAATAATTAAAAAAAAATCCTTACTAGGTATAATGCCAAAGTTTCTCTCTTGAAATTGCCATGACCTTGTACTTGCAGGTCTAAGCCTTTAGTGTTGGGTTACCATTCCTTTTTTGAGCCTAAATTCAAATGAAAAAACATGTCTTGTGAGTTTCAAACCTTTTGGAACAAGTACCCACTTCAAAATGGGTACCTATTTTAAAAAATGAGTGGGTATTTGTTTTAAAGCTGAAAATTGACACTTCCCCTGAATGTGGACCCAACTTCTTGCACTTACCCATTCCTCTAATTTACATAATTGAAGATTTGTTTAATTATTAAATTATTAATTAAATCTAATCCTACCACTTGCAAGGGATTATTCGTTGAGAATATTCCTCCTTTGCACATTCCTCGAAAAGGAAATATTCTCATGAAATATTCCTTCCCCTTTACACATTAAATTTGGTTTTAATTAACTAAAGGATAATTTTCCTCCAAAAAGGAATATTCCCATGGAATATTCTTTCCCTCTTCACTCATTTGAAAAATCTTCCTTTTAACAAACATTCAACAAATTTGGTAACATCAACTTGCACTCTCAATGCTTGATGGGATTCCATGATCAATGCCTCCATTTTCCTTCCATCCTAACCATTGATTGACTCTTTTTGTCTTGACCATCAATTTCATTTTTCCTATTCTATAAATAGATCTTGCATCTATTGAATAGGGATCCACCTTTTTAGAGTAAACTTATGTTGTTGAAAGTCAAATCCATTTCCACTCACATTTTATGTTTTAAAGGAATTTTAGTTTATTTTACATACATTTTAGCTCAACTTCCATTAATGACTTCCATGGTATCCTAGGTGCATCCATTTATCATATTTTTAAATTAGGGTTTTAATCTTTCAAATATTTCATACATTTATAATAGCCTTGTATACACTCACATAAATCATCATAGCATTTATCATGTTAAAATAGCTTTCATTATGTTTTACAACATATCTTTCATCGGTTTCATCAATTTTCCTCAATAAAATTGACTAGAACAAGCTCATTATCCAAGGTATTGCAAAAATGTCTCCATTATACATCAATGTGAAACAACTCCCCCAATAAGATAAGTTTCATTGTCTTAGAGTAGATGTTTATCAAGATTTCATACTTTAGAATAATAGTTTTAATGGCTTTTTCATTTTTTTTACATTGAATGATTTTATTGAATTAATGATTAGTGTATTAAATACACTTTGAGTCCTTATGGATCAAGTTTAGTTAACCCATACTATGCCATTGATCATAGGTAGTAATGTGACACATGAAGCCATTCTGGCAATAAATACAAATAAAGAAAATGTGGGTATCCCTAGCCTAGAAGCAAGAAAACGCAAGTAGCTCATAGAAACAAAAATGATAATTGAGATAAAGGAAAATATGTGAAGAATTTGAAAGAGAAGTGAAAAATTTATAGAAAATTGTGAGAAACCTATGGTACATAGTTGCTTGGATTGAAGTTTTGGAAACTGCAAGTTGTGCTGGCAACAAGACAATTTTCTCCAGAGAGAAATGTTAAATATAATTAATTCTCATAGAATTGGTGGCCATTACTTTGAAGTCAAAATTAATGGTAGTAATTTCATTATATTTGATTGAGTCATATTAATCATGAAGGTGTCCATGTGTGCAATGTAGGAAGGAGAATCAAACCAGTAAGGTGGCACACATCAACATCTAGAAAGTAAAGGAAATAATACATGCATGTTAAGGAATGAAAATTAAATGCAGAGTATTATGTTTAGAATTAAGTGTAATTATGAAAACTATGATTTATTAATGTGGTGCAGTGCCATCAAGTCAAAATTTCTAGCTACATATTTCAATGATTGCCATAAAAATTAAAATGGAAGGGTGGTAACTAGTAGCTCTAAATTAGATTTAATTTGGCGATTGGATTACTTGCTGCTAAATTTTAACTTATGCATATTTCTTAATAGATAGTGAATTAGAATTAGCTAGGATTTGGCATAAGGGTGGTAAAATTGAGCTTGAAAGTCACACCTGCAGTGAATAATTAAATGAGTTTTGGGAATTGGTGAAATGATGAAGGGATTTGCATTGAATGAAAAATCAAAAGGTAACCTTCGCTACAACTATGATTCCCAACCTAATAGCGGGCTCATTTCTTGCAAGTTGAAGCAAATGAGCTTACAATGAAATATCAAATAAAAAAGAAAAAGAAAAAATGGATATCAACGAAATGTCAAAAGACAAAAATTCAAGTCTTTAGGCTATCCAAATATCTCTACCATGGCTATGGATGCATGAATAGTAATAGAGCTATAGTTGGGGGAATTATAGAGATAATCTTGTCAGGGCTATGGATGCTTCACTAATCGCAAGGTTCTATCCATCGTTGGCTTTGGAGGATTACCAAATTATGTAGTTCAATGTCAATGAACTAATTTTTTCACTGAGTTTTGAAAACTAGAATTAATCAAACACAATACTACTTTTTGGAGAAATTTTACTGTCTTTACATCAAAATCTAGTAAAGGTAAGGATTTTTTGTTTGGAAATATGTATAATTTATAATTTTTAGTGGGTGATTTGATCTCGAGTTTCTTTTAAATTTAGTTTTATTGGTTTCAAGTTGTTTTGTGGTCTCACAATGTGCACCAAGACTATAAAACTTGGGGACCCAGTTCAAAACTAATGCTTATGCTAGGTGTTGGATAGTTGAAGAATTAAGTAGAAGCTAAAGTCAAAGGAAATTTTTGGAGTACTTCATGATTCAAGTGAACCATGTACCAGATATTAGGTACAAGAGGGGCATAAATGTAAAAATGGTCATGCAAAGTTTTGGGTGAAGTCTTCTAATATGATAGAAAGGGTTTGGGAAAATGTGGAGGTTTTGGTGGAATCCAGGGTCCAGGAAAAACTTTTGGTAAAAGTTGAGGTATCAGGTACTAGGTAACATTGCTAAGTTTAAATTTAAATTTTATGTTCTCCTGAGGGTTCGAAGGTACGATAACCTAACTAGAAGGGGATAATTATGCATGAATATGATTTTAAAAGCATGATATTTATGATGTGTTTAAAACGATGATCTATTAATGATGGTTTTTTTTTCATGGGTGTTTAATGAATGTTTTAAAGGTATTTAATGTGTGGAATTTGTACTTGTAGGAGGAATAGATTGTGATGCAACATTTAGGTATGGACAGTCAGGTGAATTTGGATCACAAATAGAATCATATGCATATTGGGTAACACATTCCAAGAGTCTATGTGAAGGAGGAGTTTGAGTTGTCAAAATGTGAGGAATCCTAGTATTACACATGTGGTGAAAGAATATACCAACCTTTGACATGACTCATTCCTGGAGTATTAAACCTGAGGCAGAACTAGAGTGTAGGAACAAAATATTCAATTTATCATTTTGAATATATGGGAAGTTCTTACATCCTATTCAGATTCAAGTTATTATACTGGTAATAATATGAAGATGAAGATCATGACAGGTAATAATGTGCTGAGGAAGGTTGACATCTATAGACTTTGTCAATAATTCCCTTGCTAGTTTTCATATTCCACATGCCTTGTTGTCATTCATCACTTGGATTCCCTCATGTAAATTTTTCCAACCTCCCTTGTGTCTTGTTCTTATAAAAGTTTGGGAAATGTCTCACTTTAAGTTAAGTTCACAATTTATGGATTTTAGAGAATCAATACTTCTTTAATTTTTGTTCTTTATCCTATTTTTTGTTCCATTCTAGATTAAAACATTATATGCACATAAAAGCTAATCAATATCAAAGCTAATTTGAAAGGTAATGCATAGTATGAAATTCTATGTAGACGGTTATTTATTCAACTAGACAAGACTATGGGTATGTGCAGAATCATTATGGAAAAAATAGGCCCTTAAGTGGCAAAAAATTCAAAAAAAATAGAGTTAGGAAACCTGACGTAAAAATTTGAATAAGTTATCTATATTATTTCAAAAATATCTAACAATAGAATCTGTAGCAAATTGAATGTAGTTTCTAAACTACTAGGTTTTTTTTAAATCTATTTGGTGGAAATTTGAAATTTCAATGCAGTAGTAATTAAATTTTAGGGAAAAATTAAGAAGTAGGTTTCTATCTGACCACCCTAACTAGAATAAAATGATAATATAAGTAGAGCACTCATGTCCAGATGTGATGCATATTTTTTTGTATTTTTTTCCAAGTAAATAATTAATTATGAATTTTTTATTACAACTTTTAAAAAATATAAAGACTTGTATGTCTAACCACCTTAACTTTGTGAAAACTTCATGAAATTGAATTTTTCTTTTTTAAATCCTATAGTATTCAAAGCATAGAATGTGATGCATGTTTTGGATTCAAAAACTGTGATACCATTTGAAAGATATAGTTGCTTTTCAATCAACCTATCAATCAAGACTTTAGTCGTAATTCAAATAGAGAATGAATAATAATTATTTATTAAATTCAAATTAAAGCATAATTTATATTGGTGGAAAGCTGAGAATCTCCTTTAAAAACCCTTTTTATTTCATCAATTTTGGGTTAAAAAAAAGTCGTTCGCCACATACCTTACAAATACCCAGCATATCACCACTTTCTGGCCCACCATGATCCTGTACATACCCCTATATGATGTATGTGTCATTTAAGAGTGCATATAGAACTTACTTTGTGTCCAAATAAAGCCCCCTTTCTTTAAAATATCACATAATTCTATGCCTAGTTGTGAAGCCATCTGGTGAAGTATAGAGTGGTTTGCTTTGATTTGCTTAATTCTTGGGGCATATATGGATAATACCTTAGAGAAATTTTACTTTTCAATTTTTTTCTGTTTTATTTTAGAATAAATGTTTAAATTTATGAAAATGTTTCAAAAAACATACAAATGAATGGAAATTTTATTGCAAATCTTTTGATTCCATAATATTGTTGAATGATTAAAGCTAAATTTACTTAAGTGATTGATAGTAAAGTTATTTGAAATTGATTAAATGTTATTACAAATCTACTAATTTCTTGAAATTGTCTGATGACCGGACTAAGAATATCCTTAAATTATCCTTATGGTTCCTTTGAGAACTAGAAATAACCCTTTACCCCTTGTGATTAACATTATTATCACCAAAAATCCAAATGAAAACCTAGTGTGGTTAAGACCTAACATAAATGAGCCTTGGAATTGAACCATAGATTTTTAAAAAAGTTTATAGGCTACTCTTGCACTCTTAGTGTTTTTCACCTAAAATGAGAGAGATAAACCCTTAAAATCAAGGTGGTTCATTCAATATAATGTATGTATGATGTGATTAAGGATAAATGAGATGATATAAATGAAACTAAATGAACTAATTAACTAATTATGAATGCAAAGCCTAAGAAATGTGCAATGTTTGAAACCACAATATGATATGTAGAAAATGCACTAAAGAAGTAAACTAATGCAAATAGAATTAAACAAGGCTGAATAGAGTGCACCTAGGAATTTGTTGACAAATTTGGAGTGTCCTGAATGGTAACATAAATCAATGAAGATCACTAGTGGGACCTGTGAAGTGTTTTTCTCTTAGTCATTTTCATTTTCGGCTTGTGTAAAGGTTTTCAGTTTTTGGTGCACCCATGCTCATGGAAAATTGTTAGAAAGGTGCACAAAGAACCAGATGGTGGTTGTGTGGCTTTTGTCTCTTGTCTTCCTTTTGGTAGAAAATTCAAGACACGTGTTAACTCATCAAGAATTTTCTTGGGAGCTATATTCATGAGCTTGGAGGTTTCCACCTAGTTGACATGTCACCTCTTTGTTGTAGGTAGTTTGCATCCCCTACAGAGTAATATGATTAAGGAGATTTTAGAGCTTGTTGGCCTTTCTTTTCTTGATTTTTGGCAATGGAAGGTTTGAGTTGGTGCCTCAGGATGATGTGATCATTCAACTAGGCCTCTTGCAAGGCTATTATTTCTAGGATTTGATCGTCTATGAGCCCTTTATCTTTGCTAGATATCTAAAGGAAATTAATGTAGTAGTTGAGAATTAATGAGCAAAGATCTTTGTGGCCTAACCAAGGATCTAGGAATAGATTGCAAGCTATCAAGTAGCAAAATTTGGTAGTAATTACTTATGTGCTGAGGCGGTGCTTTCTTTTCTTTGTGGCTATTTAAGGAGATCAATGAAACAATGAGGGGTTGGATTCCAAGTTATAGTTTCTTTGCTAAGAAAATTTTCTTTAGTTTCCTTAAGGTTTTTAGAATTATTTTTAGAAGCAAGCTGTAAAAATACTTTACTTTGGCATGTTATATCTATTAAGGTTTAAACTATTGTCAGATTGGCATCCGACCTCTATTTCAAAGTTCACTTGATATTTAAAAGAATGGAATATTTTGGAGAATTTGATGAGACTGTGCATGTATCCAACCTTTTTCAAGCTTTCTTTCTTTATATTATTGTTCTAAATGAAATAATATGTCTTGCAAGCTAGATATACATAGTTGAAGTAGCAGATTTCTATATTGTATTCTTGTATGTTAGAGTAGTAGCTTAGGAAAACTGGATTATGTCTTTGGAATTCTCTATTTTTCTAAAAGTTGTTATTTTATTGTACTATGTTGTATTAGGAGGAAGACTTCATGTGATTTCTAAGATATTTTTTTGTTAATCATAAGAAATCTTTATGTTTTGATCGGACCTTAATGAACACTACCTATGGAAAGAATTGAAAGTCTACACTATGCTTGAATTTACCCTCTGCTATTCGTTCTCTTTACAACAATGAAGGGTTGTGGAATTTTATGTCTACTTATATCACTCATATGAATGATTTTGGTTTGAAATTTTGTAAAAGATTTGGTGCATCACCTTATATGTTTTATTTTTACATTTCCTTCTCCCCTTATCTCAAAACCTCAAAGAAGAGTCGTCTTTTTATAAAAATCTCAGAAGTATTCAGTGAGATGCAATTTGTTCCCCACTTGCTAAATTTACCATAAGACTATTGGAGAGGTCCAAGCTTTGATGATAAATAGTTATTTTTCTATCATGCTCAATGAGACCAAAGTTTTCCAAATGCTTGATTAGAAGTTAGAAATATTTCTTGAATCAGGCTAAGGAAACTTGAAGTTTCATGCATAGATTCCAAACAAGAATATATCCAAGAGGTTACTTCCAGTACTCTCAGTTACCTACCTCGATCCCTAGGAGGAGAAGACATACAAGTTTTGTATCACCTATAAGGAGCAATAGAGTAAGAAGTAAGAGCCTAGTATCTAGAGCTTTATCTACTCCACTCAGAGGATTAAATTTCAAAATTAGAATACCTATATATTTGATTCATAGGAATCTTTTCTCTATGGCTCGCGTCCCTCCCCCTACTCCTAGGAACTTCATAACATGGGATAGTGGTAGTTCGCTACAACCACCACACCCCTAGATGTATGTCCTACCATACCCACTAATGCCCTCAAGGCTATTCCAAGATGCTCTGAAGATTATTCAAAACCCCTTCCCTAACACCTCAAAGGAGAACATCACGTTGAGACTACTAGCTACCTATTTTAAGGGAAAATCCCAAGATTGATATTGATCTTTGGCTTCAAGCTCTATCCTCCCCTAAGACCAACTTGGAGAATGCCTATTTGAACCTTTCTTAGAGAAAGGATATCGCTCCTCATTGCTGCAACAATTGATTACCATCAAGAGAGCTCCAAATGAGGTAATGAGTGACTTTAACACCATATTCCATAAGATCTAGCAAAGGATCCTCATGAATACTTGACCTTAGATCGCCATGGCATTCAAGTTCTATCAGAATGCCTTCAACCCAAATATCGCAGTCATGATAACCTCTTTGGAAGGGGATGTCTTTCTCGATACATACGAGGTGGTGGTTCATGTGGAAAACAGTCTGATCGATGTTGGAAAGCTTCTGCCATGACCCTCAATGCTAGTTTTTATATAAATCTCCAATGGGCCAAAGGGAGAAGCCACTTCATGCACTCCCATGGCACAATTAACATTGGTCGCCCCACAATCTATGAACATAGATCCCACCACTCAAGAAAGCATGTTAGGATTTTCCTCAATGGTGGTAGATATCAGTGACATGAAGGATCTAATGTAGACTTTCACTAATGAGTTGGTCATTATCAAATGACAACAAGCAGTGCCCCCAAATTTGACCACACAAACCTATGGTGGAGGAAAACCCTCCTATCAATAGAATCCATATCAAGGATTCTCCAAAGGAGGAAGTCAATAGATGACATCTATGAAAAAGATAATTTAGGTCACTAGGCCATTATAAACAATCAAGGATAGCTCAAATAAAGATCTAGTCCCAAGCTAGAACAATTTGGTAGAAGACGAGAATGTTTGGTGCTTCCTGTGCAGCAATAGTCATATGCCCCAAAATTTCCCAAGGGGGAAGATGCAGCAGAGGGTAGTAGAACAAACAAGAAAGGGAATGCTCCTAATTGTGGATGAGTACGAATCATTTGAAATGGAAAATGTGCATTTTATAGCACAAACACAATGGATGTCCCCAGATCAAGAGGTAGACATAATGCCTAAAGAAGCTTTATTCTCATGGCTAGAGGAGGAAGAGGCCATGTTCACAATTGAAACTCTGATGATTGGTGTTCCAAAAGTGCAGTTACTTTACAACATAAGATAAAAAATAAGGCTCATGGGAGAGTATGTACAACAAGATTTTCCACATCCTCCGCCACGTCAACCATTGCCCCAAGAAAAGTTGGCTTCATCGCCCATCATTTAGAATTTTCTATAGCTATAAAACACATCATTAGCTAAGGCTGAGATGACTAAAACACCAAGCCCGATCATGACAAAATGATTTCTACCGAAATTGAGAGAAATACCACCATTTAAGCCCAAGACCCAAACAGTAGGGATGCTTAATGTGGTGGAGTAATTAAAAAAGGAACCAACCCATGTATCATTATGGGACATCATATCAATTCCCAAAAAAAAAACACTACTTCATGAAGTGTTAAAAGAAGAAGAACAAATCCCACGGGAGGATCCAAATCAATCAGACAATCAAAGAGGAGATAATAGATCTATGCTACCCCCTCATGCTCTAAAAGAAACATCTTATGTGAATGATTTAGGTGACACAAAAGAGAAAGAGGTAAGTAGAACAAAGCCCACACCTTTCTTTTTACCACTTATAGTAAGATATAAACTACTGCATAATAATATGATTGATTAGGGGGCTATAACCACTGTTATGCCAAAACAATTGGCAGATTCTTTGAAGCTTAAGTATGAGCCTCTTGAAAAATGAATCATGAAATTGGATGGGAAGAAGATTTTGACAATTGGTCAGATGAAGGACTTGTCTCTAACTCTTTTCTCCTACCCAAGCCAAATAGTCATGCAAGAAGTAGTAGTGATAGATATTCCACCAGTCTTCAGAATATGTCTATCAAGAGATTTCACTACTAAACTTGGTAGATACCTAGCACTTGACTAGTCCCACCTAATATTGAGAACCAAGCATGGGGAAAAGATGAAGATCATGTCTGAATCCTTGCATCTCAAAAATATTGTCGATGATGCAAACCTATGCTTTGGGGATGCATATACCTCTATCCCCAAGAAAGAGAGATATTGTGTGGAAATTCTAGAAGAAGTGGAAGGTACAAGTGGGCAGATTCTTGAAGAAGAGGTGATGCTCAACCAATTCACTGATTTTGATCCATTTGGTAACTTCCATGCTTAGGGTTGGGAACCTATGTAATTTTTCATGGTGATCAATTTTTTTTTAAACTAATCAAGGATCAAGATGAATTTGATGACACAAAAGATTATCATTTATGGACCTTATATTTTGATGGTGGCAAAGGAAAAACCAGTTCTAGAGCGGGTGTCTGGTTAGTATCTCCAATAGGATCAGAGACTAGAAAGTCTTACCATTTTCAATTCTTATGCTCCAACAACGAGGCCAATTATGAAGCTTTGGCTCATGGGTTGATTCTAGTGTAGTAGGTAGGCGAGAGTAGGATACAAGCTTTCAGGGATTTAGAACTAGTGATAAGTCAGATCCATGGACAAGCGACTACAAAGAATACAAGGATGGAATCTTACACACATAGGATATGGAATCTCATTGAGAGCTTCAAAGCTTTCAACATATAAGTAATTCCCCAATTAGAAAATAGGATTGTTGATTAGATGGTTCCTAATAGTCCACAATTTGAACTAGTTTCTGACCTGAAGAAGCAGAGCATGGCGAAAATAATTTTCCATCCCTCAATTCTCGATGATGATCAAAATTGGAAAATTTTGGGTGATGACATTCAAATAGCTTTCGACTATCTACAATTAGAGATGGATTTTCCCAAAGACACAAGGAATGGAAAAAAAATATTTTCTAAAGATTTAGGGGGATATAAAGAACATGAAGTTGGAAGCAATGGAAAAATAAAGGATGGAATGGGAGAACCTTCCAAAGAAAAGAAAAGGTTGAAGGATCTATGCTTCAGATATGATCTCAAAAGATAAGGCCCATGCATATTTCAGTGTACTGGTGATTTGGAGAAAGCATCCAAACCCGCCCCACAAAAACAAAGGTTAGTTGACCCAAAGGTTGAATCCTCAATGGCATAGGAGCTTGCCAGGTGGGTCAAATCCAAGACCATATGTGATTTTCCATTGATGGAGAGTATTTTAAGGACTATGACCAAATCAGGAATGTTCTCCATATTAGATAATTCCTCAAGAAGCAATCATCTCTATGTGAATGAGTCCAACAAATGTAGGATAATGTTTACCACTAAGTGGGGAATGTTTTCATATTAAAAGATGTCATTGGAACTCTCTAATGCTAATAAATATTTTCAATAGGTAGTAAGCATTGTGTTACAAGGGTTGATTAGTCAAACTATCCTCATAGATTTAGGTGACTTAACAGTATTTTCTAGATCAAGAAATGATTATTTCAACCACCTAGAAAAGGTTTTCCATAAATACAAACAGTTCGAGAATTCTTTAAATCTAGAAAAATGTGTCTTCAAATCATCTCAAAGAAAGCTTCTTGACTTTTTATTATCAAAGGAGGGAATAGCCATAAAGCTCGAAAAGGTTTGAGCACCAAAAGGGGTGTGATCTTTTCTAGGGAAGATTAATTTTGTTAGTAGATTCATATTAGATGTCGTGAGCATTGCATGATTGGTCACCCCAATGTTTAAAGAAAACCTACTTTTTGAGTGAAATTTCCAAGGCATAGTAGCTTTCAATGAACTAAAGACGACCCTCTCCAAAGCCTCAGTGTTGGTTAATCCAATTTTTTTTAAATTCTTTCTAATCTATGAGAAAAGTGGCTAAGATAATATAGTTCTTGTGCTTACTCAGAAGAACAAGTGATACCATGCAGAGCATCCTATTGTATACCATTCAAGGACCCTAAAAGGTTTTGAAGCCATTGTGCGGGGATACATCACATTTGGAAAAATTGTCAATTTCCTTACAGAGCTAATAGCTAGGTTTGTTCGACTCAAAATTGTTATGTTCAACAATGCCCTAGTTGTTGTGGAATCATCACCGTTAGATTTTTCTATCAGATGTAGGATTATCCTGAAGGGTTCATCAAGTTATTACCCACAAGGGAACGGGTTAGCAAGATCAACCAACAAAAACCTAATTAGGTTAAACAAGTGTATTAGGTCAAAACAACAAAAGGATTGGCATAAATATCTATGAAATACTTTATGCGTAGACTGAACTACCCCCAATCATATTTTAAAGATCTCCCCTTATAACTTGGTGTATGAAAAAGAGGTACTGATACCAATTTCCATGGAAATTCCTACTGTACAACTACTGAAAGCCCTGAAGATGGAAAAGAATTGTGGAATGGAGGTATAGTTAGAAGAATCCCTAAAATTGGAGGAAGACAGAGAAAGTGCTCATGGAGCCATGATCAATTTCTAGAAAATAGCCTAGCAAGGGTTTGACAAAAGGACTTCTAACCCAAAATTCAAAGGAGGGAGATTAGTTCCAAAGTATGAGGAACGTACTAAAAAACTAGGGCAACATATGAAATTTGAAACACTATGGAAAGGACCTTTCTGAATCAGTGCATGCAAAGAAAAGAATGTGTACAAAACATGAAGATATGAAAGGAAATGATTTAGATATATCGGTGAACAATATTTATCTAAAAAAATTCCATTAAAAGGCATAGTTCTTTCAAAATTTTAACAGTTATGTACCATATGTAAAAAAAATTGTAAATATTTCAAAATTTTAAGAATAAAATAGCCAGTAGAACACTAAAGGAATGAAAAATTCCATGTTATATTATATTCATTGAATTTACATATGATATACAGCCCGAGGCTCAAGATTGCACATGAAGCTCTCTCGAGAAAAACCTAAAAGGAGTAATGAGTGAAAAGAAGAAAAATTGAAGCAATGAGTAAAAAATAGTAAAATTAAGCCCCTAGCCATTATAGTCAAAGGAAAGGGCTTTCCATCAGGTTATTTTTCTTCTTCTTTTTCTTTCTCTTGTTCGGTGTTGTTATCTGTCAAGATGCAAAAAGAGGGTGAACACATGACACACACGTGCCACACAATGCAGGCCTAGGGTCTAATATCCATGAATCTACACTAGAAAGTCAAAGTGCTTCATCTAGGCGATCCTCGTAACTCACTTCACACCATACTCTCACAAAATAAAAGTGGTCACTAGCTAGGAAGAGCAGCGGTGCATCGCGACGACCATGGTGCAAAATTTAGTTAGGAAAGGCAGCCAAGGTACGTCTATTCCATAGTCCACATGACTATGGAGGTCCATAACACCCATAATACCAATGTCAGGGATGGCCACTCGCACTATCTCACCAGGTCCCTCTATCAGTGAAGTGTCGAACAGCTTCTGGCACAACTCAATTATCATAAGCTTGGTCAAATTCAGGTCTAGCAGTGAGGTCACAAATTCAGAAAGCACATTATAGTTGCTTTGAAGCCAGTTTCTGTCAATAATGAATTCTGCACCAACTACCCACTAGAAGGCTACCATGACAATGGGGTCACATTTCTTCACCAAGCACTTGATTCAATCACTAAGGATCTCTCCCACAAAGTAGTGTTGCAGTCTCCATGGAAGGAGATGAATAGGGGTACCAACGCCAACAAACATTCTGATAAAGTAGTGAATTATGGTAGAATGGGAATAAGTGGAAGGCTAGCTAACTTAAGGGACTATATGTCTAAATGAATGTTGCAAAAGGTGGCACAACTATATATAGAAAAGTTGAACGAAAAATCCCAACCAACAAAATGTCTATTTCTGGCTGGACGACAACAAGAAGTTTTCAAATATAATGGAGCAAGGTAGATAAATAATACAGAGGATCAGATGGAATGCTTTGAGAAATAAATTTGGGTGTTGGGAGTAAATTCTCTCATACATTGATTGTTGACATGTGTCATTAACCATCATCAGCACTAGCCAACTTAGTAATGAGAAAAAAAATGGATTAATGCACTAAAAGTCTAACAAATTAATGGTCACATCTTTTCAGGGGTACATAACATCAACTTAGCACATTTCATATGATGAAAAGCATAGATTTCAATGCAATAAATTTATTTATGAAAGAGGTGGTGAGGAGAATGTACTAATTCCATTCTCGCGGTGTTCTGAACATTCCCAAGGGATACGAATCTTATGTTCACATGTATTGCTCTAGCGTCAAAATTTAATGGACCAACAGTAAAAACTTAGTCTTAACTACATGCATGAGTAACATAATTAATTACACTCAAAACTATTTTTTACTAAAGAAGTAAAAGGGAAGTGGCCGAGAAAAGCTCCATTCAACTTTCTTGTACAATCATGGCAGAAGCATCTACCTCTGATAGGCAAGCTATGGTTTCAAATAGAAAGCTTGGTTACACTAATTTATTTGGGAATTGCTCATTTGCTAATGCCCCAGCACTAGAGGAATGGCCATTTGAGCATTGCAAAAAGGTCCAACCTACTAAGCACATTTAACGAGAGGTGGTGCAAGACATCACTGAAATTTTTTTCCACCCTTAGTTTTCCACCAACCCTAAAAATATTATTGAACGTTCCTTTCAGAGGATGCTAGAACATAAACCATTAGAGGATTTTTCATTTCAACTCTGGAATAATGGTCTACCATAGTTTATGCTACCTGTTGTGCACTGTTCCCAGAGTTAGTTGATGCATGTGCAAAAGGGTCTAAGAAAAATACAGAGACCATTGAGAGCCGTGGAATCAAGATTACCATTTCTTCCAAAACTATATGGGATATGTTATGCTTCCCTACAAGCTAGGGTGTCGAGCCTTTTGATGAGGAGAAGATGGATGCCCTAGGTGAAGACATGTTCAGGAAAATGAATTTCTACAAGGATGAAAGAAAGGGAAGGCCATAGAGAGGAAAAATTCACTAGCCCCTTTCATGCAAGAAATTAAAGAAGGATACATAGTATGTGTTCTCAATGTTGGCTTGGGTTTTTAGCCTAAAAAATGATGAGAAGTTCAACCCTTTCTAGTTTCCCCTAGGCCTTGCACTCAAAAGGGAAATCTTTCTAAGGTATTATGATTTTGTTCAGATAATATCTAGGAACATTAGAGAACAGTTGAATAATTACCATACCGATTTAAAATTCAGGTATTCTTTTGTTTTGGTTCATTTGCTTTTATATCAAAATTTTGAGTGGCTGGGAAGGAATGCACCAATATCTAGACTAGATGAAAGGGACTATCTCTAGCCAGTTTCTATATGGACCCCTGTGCTTTCAAAGACAAGAGATTATTATCGATTTGTGGATAATCTTATGAGGCTAGTACTCCAGGATTTATGCCTCGTACCATTGATCATTTCTCTCAAGGGGTTATACGGGTATGTGCAAGATCATCATGGAAAAAATAGGCCCTTAAGTGGCCATAAAATTTAGAAAACTCATAGTTAGGCAACTTGATGTAAAAATTTGAATAAGTTATCTATATTATTTTAAAAATATGTAAGAATAGAATATATAGCTAATTGAACGTAGTTTCTAAACTACTAGGTTTATTTAAAAAAGAAAAATCTATTTGGTGAAAATTTGAAATTTTAATGCAGTAGCACTGAAATTTCAAGGAAAAATAAGAAGTAGGTGTCTGTCTGACCACCCTAACCACAATAAAATGATAATATTTTTTTATAATATTTTAGATATAAGTAAATGACTCATGTCCTGCTATGATGCATATTTTTTTGCAATTTTTTTCCAAGTAAATAATTAATTATAAATTATTTATTACAAATTTTAAAAAATATTAAAATGTGTATGTCTCACCACCTTAACTTAGTCAAAACTTCATGAAATTCATTTTTTTTTAATCCTATAGTATATGAAGCATAGAGTGTGACACATGTTTTGGATTCAAAAAATGTGATACCGTTTGAAATCTATAGATGTTTTTCAATCACCTACCAATCAGGACTTTAATCATAATTTAAAAAGAAAATGAATAATAATTATTTATTAAATTAAAAGTAAAGCATAATTTATATTGGTAGAAAGCTAATAATATCCTTTAAAAACCTTTTTCATTTTATCAATTTTGGGTAAAAAAAAAGTCGTCAGCCACATACCCTACAAATACCCATCATATTGCAACTTTTTTGCCCATCATGATCTTGCACATACCCATAGGATGGATAGAGAATCCACCTATCCCATTGGATTATTTCTTGGGTGAAGATTTCACGTTTTTCAGGTTTCATGGTTTTCCTAAGGATTTTCTCTAACTCCCTAGATTTTTTCTGACTCCCTAGATTTGTAATTGATAGGGTCTTTCTGTTGGATGTATACCACCAAGTATCTGTCATTGATAGGGTTTATGGTGTCGGAAGGAACAAAACAAAGCTTTATGATCTTCCTCTCATGATTGTTGAGAACTAAGTAATACTAACTAAGTGGAAGGCTAAGGATGAGATCAGGAATTTATTGGTGGCTTTTGGTTTGGTCCTCATTTGCGACAAGTGGGATTATACCCTGAACGAGATTTTCAGTTTAAGACATGAGGTTAGTGAATATTTACAAAGAAGAAGGAACTTGGGTTGAGAAAGAAAAGAGGTATACTTTGACCTAGCTCACATTCCAGAGGAACGATCAAAATGGTTAAGTTTCTATAAGCCATTGGAAGAGTATCAAAGGAATTTTCTAATGGGAAAGTCTCTCAATACACAATTGAAGAAAAGAGGCTTGTCAGAAAGAAAGAAGTCTGACTTCTAGAGGTTCCAATAGGAGATGAGATGTCTAGGTTCCCCATTCGGTAACTTTTCACTCAATGATGAATTTAAGGATTTATATGATAAGGAGGTTGATTCTAACAACAACAATCCCAAGATAAGTCATGAAATCGATGAAGAAAGGGTTCCACCTTAGGATTCTAGACCATGGGAGTACCTCAACTAGAGAAATTCAAGGCAAGAAGGTTCAAAAGCTTTGTCTACCTCCGAAACTTGAAATAAAGGAAAGATGACCCAATAGTCTCCAAGGTAATCCACTATAGCTATTGAAAGTCAAGTTTTGAAAGACTCTACAGCCAGAGGATCGAAACGTACTAATTTTGGTCATACAAAATGAAGAAGGATCCAATATCCCTGTGCTCTTGATGTGTTGGTCCAACAAGAAGAAGTGCAATCCATCCTATGAAATGTTTCATCCACCATAGCTTAGGTAAGTTTTTCTCCCCCTCTTCTCCTTGTATCATCATCTCTAGTCAGCCCCTTACCTCCTCTTGTGGAAAGGAATCCTCCATCCTCGACCCTCAAACTGATAATTCCAAATGCGCCCCTTACCATTTTAGATGAATCTGTTGAGACCATCTCATGCAATGAAGGAGCATCATTTTTTGAAGAAGTTGTGTCATTGATCACCCTATTAAGGGCCCCTATTGGATCCACTAAAACTACCACTTTACCTGTTACTTATGGTCCATCCACTAAAGGGAAGGCATCTCTCCATCAACCTATTTCTATTTTTACCCCTACTAGTTTTTCCCCTACTCAATTTGGCGAAGACCCCTATGAGTTGCCAGAATTGTGAAGCATTTTTTCCTTAGTCATTTTCATTTTTGGCTTGTGTAAAGGTTTTTAGTTTTGAGTGCACTCATGCTTGAGGAGAATTGTTGGAAAGGTTCACAATGCACCACGTGGTGGTTGTGTGGCTTTCATCTCTCATCTTTCTTTTAGGAGAAAGTTTGGGACACATGTTGACTCATCAATCATTTTCATGGGAGCTTAGAGGTTTCCACCTATTTGACACATCACCTCTTCACCATAGGAAGTTTGTGCCCCCTATGGAGTAATATATTTCAAGAGTTTGTCGAAGCTTGTTGGCCTTTCTTTTCTTGATTTTTGTGAATGAAAGTTTTGAGTTGGTCCCTCAAGATGATGTGATCGGTCAACTAGACCTCTTGCCCCACTGTTATTTCTATGATTTGATTGTCTACGAGCCTCTATCTTTGGTAAATATCTAAAGGACATTAAAGTAGTAGCTGAGAATTAATGAGGAAAGATCTTTGTGGGGTAACCAAGGATTTATGATTAGATTGCAAGCTCTCAAGTATCAACATTTAGCAGTAATTACTTATGTGCTGAGGTGGTGCTTTCTTATTTTGGTAGCTATATAATGAGAATGATGACACAATGAGGGGTTGGATTCCAAGTTATAGTTTCTTTGATAAAAAAAATTTCTTTAGTTTTCTTAGGGTTTTTAGAATTATTTTCATAAGCAAGTTGCAAAACTACTTTACTTTGGCATGTTATATCTATTAAGGTTTAAACTATTCTCAAATTGGCATTTGACCTCTATTTGAAAGTTTATTTAATATTTAAAAGCATGAACTATTAAAGAGAATTTGTTGAGACTATTCATGTATGGCCTTTTTCAAGTTTTCTTTCTTTATATTATCATTCTGAATGAAACACTATCTTGCAAGCTAGATCTAGATAGTTTAAGTAGTGGATTTCTATGCTATATGCTTGTATGGTAGAGTAGTAGCTTAGGAAAACTCGACGGTCATTGGACTTCTCTATTTTTCTAAAATATGTTATTTTATTGTACTATCTTGTATTAGGAGGAAGAGTTTGTGTGATTTCTGAGATATATTTCTATTAATCGTAAGAAATCTTTATGTTTGATTGGACCTTCATGAATGATTTGGGTTTGAAATTTTGTAAAAGATTTGGTGCATCTACTTTTATGTTTTATGATTACATATCCTCCTCCCCTTATCCCAAAACCCCAAAGAAGAGCCAACTTTCTATAAATTTTTTGGAGGTATTAAATGAGATGCAATTTTTCCCCCACTCGCTGAATTTCCCATCAGACTGTTAGCAAGGCACAAGCTTTGATGATCAATAAGACTCATTCACCACTGATGGTGAATCAGTCCTCCTACTAACAAAAACCTCTAGAAATAAGTTTTTGACTATCATGATCCAAAATCTGACAAAATCTAGTTTTCTAGCCTTAAGGTGAGACTCATTTGCCACTAATGGTGAATTGATGCTCTCCCAAAATTTTGTTAAATCAAGGATCAATTCTATAGCACAATATCTCCACTTGTCTTCTCATCAGTTTGACAGAGTCAAATCTACAGAAAATGGGTTGTAGGTCATCTTCAATCTTAAAATAGGTTGTAGTTGACTTGAAACACTTTCCTAATTCTTGTCCACTTTTCAACACCTAATTTCTTGACAAATCTACATACATAAGTCACAACCCTATTGAAAAAATTTAAAGATATGTCAATGGATGCTCCAAGATACTTGATTGATGCTTGATTGAATTATGCAAAGTTTTTGAATGGATGATTGAATGCTTGAATGAATTATGAGATTAGGAGATGTAAAATGAGGAGAAAAACACTTATTTATACACACTTGTGCCTTAGTAACCATATAATACAAAATCATAGGGTGACATAAGGTAATTTTGAATAAAAACCCAAAGAAAATTTGAAATATTATGAAATGGGAACCAAGAGGGACTCATTCACCACCATGGTGAATGGGTCCCCCTTGGACTTGTAAGTGGGTATCAGGAATTAAGTCACATTTTATGTTATTTGTTGGGCTTACATTCAAAAATACACTTAATTAATCCTTATGAGTGCATAAATGGGTCAAATAAAGAATAAGAAAGGTGTAAATAGTGAAATTAAGCCTAGAAAAGCATGAAATCTAGTTACAAGGCTTTACAACACTTCAAAATAGGACTTGATAAGTGATGAAAAGGTGATTTTTAGGTGAATTGTAGTGAAAAGAGTCTAGAAAAGTGTGGGAAAGTGTTAGAACACTTTAGAACACCTTCACAAGACATCATAATTTGAATGTTTAGGACTTAATAAGAATGAAAAAGTCACATTACAACATTAAATCAAACCAAGACAAATCGAGCATCATGAGAGAAAGACATAAAAGACAATGGAAATGTTCAAGTGCCATTTTTCTATTGTACATCTAGCCCCCACTTTAGTAAGAGGATGAACTTTCCTTGAACTCACACTAACGTAGCCATGCACATCGAGAGGGATCCAAATGCACGTACACTAGTAGGATGGAATGATAATGAACAAGAGGGATAATCAAGCCCCCTAAATGAAGATCCCATGGAAAACTAAACATAAGAACAAAGGAACACGTATGAAATAGAAGAAGAAAAGGGAGAATCAGATTAAGCTCCAATCTTTTTTCCAACTAGTTGTGGATTAGATCTAGGTTGTTTGTGAGAAAAATAAAATGGATACTCACTCTAGGATGATGAAACTCATCGCGGTCTACTAGGTGAGAAATCCCAAAAGGTGATAAAGATACACTAGTTGGTATGCACTCAAAAAAACATATGTGGCTATGGGGAAAGTTATGCCACTAGATGGGCTTCCCGCTCAACCATATCAAAGTTATACCTCTTGATAACTTTAACAAGGTGCCACAAAGGAGAATGTTGATTCATGCCTCATGAGACAAGCAAATTTTTATATGCTTAGAACTCATGAACAAAGAGGATAGTACCACAAGAATGCAAGTTACATTATGCAAGGTGATAAAGATGTAAAATAGAAAATGCAAAAATGTAAAGTGTAAAAGATGTTCAAAGGAGTCTTGCTTAGTTCATGCAAGGTCTATCACTTAGGGAACATTGTGTCTAATGTCTCCAAGAGAGTAAAATTCAAATAATAGAATATTCACAACTTAGGGGATGTGGTCTATCACATAAAACCACCAAAAGGAATGTAATACGATATGATATATCACACTTATGAAGGAGATCACACCTAATGGCATCCACAAAGTGATAAACACATCGTATGAAGTAACAAGGTTGCATTAAGAACCAATAATGCAAATGAATTATTCTAATGTATGCCCCCCACTTTAAAGGAATTGCTAAAAACCATTTTGTGAGAAATTAATTTAAAGTAGTGAAGGAAATATGCAAAAAGAAAACAAGACATGAGAGCCAATTTGGAAAGCCCCTATGCCAAGTCATATATTTCTGAGTAAGGTTGCATCATGTAAACGAAAGAGAAAATAAAAGAAAGGGAGTTTCCCCCCAAAAAGGAACACACCAAACACATAAGGGATCTATGGATATGGGGTCAATATGTTTTTTGTTACAATGTTTTTATGAAAGAGCTAAAAAATTTCATCATTCCCCAAATACACATAGAACTAGAAGAATGGCACAAAGAGAGTGATAAAAAAAGGAAAAAAAAGTCTATTTTGGGTCAACATGGAAGAGACATTGTGGTTTCATTTCCTTCCATTGTACCCAAAAGAAAAAAACAAACGAAAAAGACATTTTTTTTTAGTCAACTTGAAGGAGACAATTGTGGCCTTGATGCCTTGCATCATCTTCAAAAGGAAAAATGCAAGAAATACAAAATAAAAAGGGACCATTTGGGTCAACATGGAAGAGACATAGGGCCTCTCAATGCTTTGCATCATCCCCAAAAGGATAAACACAAAACAAAAAGGAAAAAAGTAAAAGGACTCTTTGGGTCAAGATGGAGGAGACATAGGGTGTCTCTACGCTTTGCATCATCCCCAAAAGGAGAACACAAAATAAAAGGGAAAAAAGTAAAAGGACCTTTTGGGTCCACATGGGAGAGACATAAGGCATCTCTATGATTTGCATCATCCCCAAAATGAGAACACAAAACAGAAAGGAAAAAATCAAAGATAAATTACGACATAATGAAGAATAGAGGTACAAATAGAAGTGTACAAAGAGATAGAAAGAACATCAGACATACATTATAGGGGAACATGATAAACAGATACAAGTACAAAAGAAAGAGTAAATAAAAGAAAAATGCAAAAGACTAGTAGGGTGAATGCAAGTCAACCATTTAACAATTCATCTGCCTCCCAATCATGGTTAGTGTATTGTGAGGGTGGATGACTATCCAAAGGAAGAATTGCAAGTGTCGAGCTAGGATATCTACTAGGTTCTACACTTAGATGAGAAGATTTATCATTTAAGCTCATGGTAGATGAAAATAAATGTTTTAGATCATTACATGCACTCTTCATCTATTTTTGTGATTTCCTCATCATCATTATCATCAAGATTGATTACGATGGAAGGACGAAGGGTTATTTCCAAGGAAGGATTTATCAAAAGTTGTGGCGATTGGATCAAATCATTTTTTTGGTGAGGGTTGGATTGTATTATGTTGTGGCGGGTTTGGAGGAGGAGGGTGATCATCTATTGCTGCTATCAAAGGAAGAGGTTGATTTTCCTTGTTTTCCTCCATTCATGACTAACAAGAATGGAGGTGACGACGATGCCTATGTTCCCTAGCATCGTGGTTTTATTCAATTCTATTTTAAAGTTGTTGAGGCGTAAGAGCAGGTTGACTGACCATAGGTTCCTTTTCTTCCAAAGTGGGAAGAATGGAAGAAATCGAAGAAGATGGGTCAATAATTTTCTCTTTATCTTTATACACTTGTTTAATGTGAGGAGGTATAATGGGATTGGCTTTAGTATCTCTTGATTGCTTAGATGATGAAGGTGAAGTGTTTGTTGTTGGTTGTTTGGGAGGTTGCTTGGCTTGTTCCTATTTGGACTCAACCTAAAGGATAATCTCATCTATGATGGTAGGAGTGGAAGTGGAAGGGAACATTAGGAAAAGAGACAAGTTGGCTATTCATTCAGCTTTGAACTTTTGATAGGTTATGGAAAATAAATCTTTATGAGGGGTAATAGGCTCCATAGGTGTAGGCCAAAAGGATTCTAATGAGAAATTACCTTTAGAAGACAATGCATGAAAACAACTATGGTGTATGGTAAATATTTCATTGCCATGTGGACACTTCAAAAAATTGTGAACAAATAAAGGGACCACTTTCATCGAGCGAAGCCAAGGATGGCCTAGTCGCAGACGAAATTGATCCAATTGTGGAATAATAGAAAATGTTACATCCAAAGTTTTGGATCCTATTTGTAATGGGAGTATGATCAATCTAATCACAGGGCACACAAAACTAGTATGTGTTTTAATCCATGTAGTGTGCTTATCATAATTTTCTTGATAAAGCTCATGTAGTACTAAAAATTCTTCTTTGATCATATTCTCACCACCAGTGGGATCTATTAATATCCCATTGGTGGGCTTATCATAGATTCTACTAGCTATGTAAAGAGGATCATCAGGAATATTTTTAAGTATGTCATGAGAAGAAAAGGTAATATCAAGAGATTTGTTGGTTGGGCCCTTACAAGGAACGTCTGTCGTACCCACAAGTTCATGCATAGGATTAACTTGGGTAACAACTGGAGCAATATCATGTTGTTCATTAGTTGTACTAATGTTCATCACATGATTGTTTGAAGGTTCACTAGCCTTGATAAATGAAACATCCTACTTAGGCATAGTGTTGGTAAATATTTTTAAATTTTGATTAGAGGGTGGAACAAACTTATTGCCTTGATCATTGACACCCGTAATGGAGAAACGACCCAAATCAATGAGGTCTTGAACTAAGTGTTTGAGACTCTTATATTGTTTAGTGTCATTTGCATATTGGCAATGAAAATGACAATAAGCATTCAAATGGTTTAAGGTGGGTGGTGAAGGTTTGGTGCTATCAAGGGGTTTAGCAGTAGGAAAAGTGATCATTTGTTGTTGGAGAAATTGATTCATTGTGTTATGGAGAGTATCAGGTAAAGGGGAAAATGTCCCTTTGGGTCCCCATAGGTATAGGGCACCACTTCTTTAATAGTTTCCACTTGATTAGGTATGGGTTGAGTTTGTTTTGGTTATTTTGTTCAAACCTCTCAACTCAGTTAGAAGTGGACTTTGAATCATGACTAGAAATCGAGTTATGATAGTCACAAAGGGTTGTGCATAAATGCATGAACAAAGGAAATTTCATCATAGTCAACTTATCCTCAAGGTTTGTGTGCAAGCTTTTGATAAACATCTATAAATGTGAACTAGGAATCTTGAAATCAATTTGAGCATACAATGACTGATATTGTTAAATGAGATCAATGAATTTTTCATCCATGTTTTTATTACATTGCATTAGATCAGCTATTGTCTTTTTGGGAGTCATATGAACTTGGAATTGACTGATAAAAGGCATCCACAAGTTCATTGAATGATTATATTGAATGATTTGGTAAATTTGAAAACCACTCCAATGCAGTGCCTTTTAAGGTCCTAGAAAATTTTTTGGTTAACATCTTATTGTCAAGGACAAAATCATTACACAAGGTTGTATAAGCATTTACATGATTAGTAGGGTCTCCTTTACATCTATACTTCTCAAACCTAGGAATTTCAATCCCTTGTGGCATCGGGGTTCTTAAGATATCTAAAGATAAGGGGCTACTATGAACATGATATGTGGGTGGAGCATATTGACTTTGGCTAATGGTGGATATTTTTTGTTGAATGGATGAAATAGTGTTAAAGAGTTGTGTAATGATGGGATCAATGTAAGTGGTATGATGTGGAAGGTAAAATGGTGATGGAGTGTATTTAATGTTAGGAGAAGTGAAAGGGACACTAAGAGGGGTGAAGGTGGTAGATGGAACGTGTGATGCCACGAAAGAACTAGGAATGCTAGTTGGAAGAACAAAAGGAGCCACATGACTAGCCTATTGCATGGTTGTTGTAACTTGAGGAGTGGTATAAGTTGGAATGGATGTTATGGTTGAGGGGGGAGGAATGTGAGGTCCTTGGCTCACAACAATGTTTGTGGATTGGGATGTAGAAGGAACCTGTTTGTTATATATCTCAACAATTCCTTTCATAACTTGCAAGCCAACATCACTTTCAATCAAACGATGAAGGTTTTCTATGGCAGGTATGGTAGTGGTTGAAATGTTTCAAGTGATAAGTCTTGTTGTAAGTGTGAAAAATATTCATGAATACTAATGAATTTTTCTTGCGGAATGAGATTAGTTTGTGTGTCAACATGCATTGGATGGAAAGGTAAAGGAATAGTGGTGGTAGTATCCATGCCTAATGAACCATTGTCCATACTAGTAGTAGGATCTCTTGAGATCCCAAGGGCCACAACAAAAGTACTATCATGGGAAGCCATGATTATAGAACTTTGTATCACAAAAGTATTATCAATGGGACACCAAAAACTCATACAAGTACCAAAAAGGATGGGGTGAATGTAAATATAGTGCAATCTAGGAGTGCAAAATGTAAATAACAAAAATTCTACAAACTGAAATAGAGAAATAACAATAGAGAACAACAATGTAGTAAATTCCTAGAAAATTCCTAAAAGTGCTATCTAAAATGTGTAGGTGGAATGATTCGCTTAGAGTGGTGAATGAGTCTAGCTATGAGATTTTTTGTGTTTTTTAGAAAATTTAAAATGATATCAATGCTTTTTAGATGCTAATTAAGGATGGAAATGTAGATTTTCAGTTTTTGAATGATTAGACATGCAAAAATTAAATCTAAATGAGTCTTTCACTAATGCAATATGAGAAATCGTAGGATGCAAAAGCAAAAAAAAACGTAATTGAATGTTGATGCAAATGAAACCTAGGATGTAAGATGCAATTGGAATCAGAAAAATAAAGTGTTCAATATGCAGGTTCATAAAAATGAACCATAGATTTTGAAGGAAGTTTATAGGCTACTCTTTCACTCTTAGGGTTTTTCACCTAAAAGGAGAGAGATAAACCCTTAAAATCAAGGTGGTTCATTCACTATAATGTATGTATGATGTGATTAAGGCTAAATGAGATGATCTAAATGCAACTAAATGAACTAATTGACCAATTATGAATGCAAAACCTAAGAAATGTGTAATGTTTGAAAACACAATGTGATATGCAGAAAATGCAACTAAAAAGTAAACTAATGCAAAGAGAATTAAACAAGGCTGAACATAGTGCACCTAGGAATTTGACGATGAATCCAGAGTGCCCTGAATACTGAAAAAAATCAATGAAGATCACCAATGGGACTCATTTGCCACTGATGGAAAATTAATCTTGCTACTGGCAAAAACATTTGGGAATAGGTTTCTAACTATTGGGATTAAAAATATGAAAAAATCTATTTTTCTAGCCTTAAGGAGGGACTCATTCACCACTGATGGTGAATCAGTCCTCTCCCATAATTCTATGAAATCTGGGACCAATTCTATAGCACCAAATTTGCACTTGTCTTCTTGTTAGGTTAACAAAGCCAAATCTACAGAAAATAGACTGTAGGTTGTCTCCAAGCTTGAAGTAGGTTGTAGTTGAATTGAAACACTTTGTTTACTTCTTGTACAATTTCCAACACCTAATTTCTTGATAAATCTACATACACAAGTCACAACCTTGTTAGAGAAATATGAAGATATGCCAATGGTTGCTCCAAGATACTTGATTGATGCTTGATTGAATGGATGATTAAATTCTTGAATGAATTATGAAATTAGGGCATGTAAAATGAGGAGAAAAAAACTTATTTATACACACTTGTGTCTTAGTAACCTAATAATACATCACAGGAACACATAACATAATTTTCAATAAAAACCCAAAAGAAATTTTGAAATATTTTGAAATTGGAGCTAAGAGGGACTAATTCGCCACCCATGGAAAATGGGTTCCACCTTGGACTTGTAAGTGGGTGTTAGGAATTAAGTCACATTTAATGTTATTTGTCAGGCTTACATTCAAAAATACACTCAATTAAGCCTTATGAGTGCATAAAGGGGTCAAATAAAACATAAGAAAGGTGTATATAGTGAAAATAAGCCTAGAAAAGCATGAAATATTGTTACAAGACTTTACAACACTTCAAAATAGGACTTGATAAGTGATGAAAAGGTGATTTTTAGGTGAATTTCAATGAAAAGAGTCTAGTAAAGTGTGGGAATGTGTTACCACACTTCACAACACCTTCATAAGATGTCATAATTTGAATGTTTAGGACTTAATGTGAATGCATAAGTCACATTAAAACATTAAATCAAAGAAAAATAGATCAAGAATCATGAGAGAAAGACCTAAAAGACCATGGAAATGCTCAAGAGCCATTTTTCTATGGTACAGGAATTAAGTTGAGTCAGCCTAATAGTTAAGTTGTCCTAGTACTGTCTTTCAATTAAAGATAAGTTCCTGCAGTCTATCTGTGAGGATTTATTTACACTGTTGGTGTGAAACTAACATCATGATAAACAATTAGTATGTTGTAAAACTAGCTAGAGAAAAAAAATTTCATTCCAAATATAGATATAAATAAGTGGGTAAGTAATTGCTTCTTTTTGCAAAACATGATAAAGAAATTGGAAAGCAATAAGAAAGTCATGGCTATGGTGCTATACTTCATGATTTTGTAGATGAGGTGAGTATTTTTTGTAAATATTGGAAATCCTTTGTGACAGGTGGGAACTCCTTATGTTGAGAAATAGTGATTTTCCCCATCCATATCTTCTAGGCCAAGTGATTGTCATGAGAAACTTTAGTTCTTTCATCATACATCCTTGCCAATCTAATTGTTTGAAACAAGGCTAAGTCTACCACACTGAATTTTCTCAAAATTTTGGAATCAAAAGACTGGGACCTAAAGATCCCATTGATCATCCTCTTGAAGCTTTCCTTTAGGACCCTAATGTCTTCATCACTACCACCCCGCTAGAAACATTTTTTCAAACCAAGTGCAGTAAGATTCTTATGGACCTCCTCGATGCTTGTGTTGCTTTAAGTTAACATTTTATTAAATTCTTGCAATCCTTGTTTGGAAATTTGATGTTTTCATTCCACTCTCTTGTTCCAAATCATGCAACATCTTTTAGTAGTATCATTAATTATTTTCTAACTAGCCAATATATTCATTCCCATATTCAACATTACTTTGATTTAATTTATGTACTGATCCCATGTAATACTTCTTCTTTATCAAAAGTAGCAATATATTTCTCCATTTAAGTTTTTGAGGCCTATAATTTTAGATGAATCTTCAACAAGTCTAGAATGATCTGATTTCCTTAGTTTATTATGCTATTGCTCCAATATTCTATGGCCTTTCCAAATACCTTGAAATTTTTCATCTTGCTTACTACCTCCTTCCACATCATCAACTTGAAAGTTTGGATGAGGACGAAGATCAAAGACTAATTTTAAACATTCAATTAAAATCTTAATTTTGTTCTTTAATTAATTTTTACTCTTTTTGTATTTATTAGATCACTCAACCAACCTTGTTGTTCATAATTGGAAGTTGTGAACATCTCCATCTCTCATAGAGGGTCCTAATTTTATCTTAGTAATATCAAAGTCACTTGGAGTTCCTTGACTAACCTCTTTTAGTTGAGTAGGGTAAGAAAATCTTAGACACAAATTCCCTTTATTATCATCCTCCATCAATCTAGTGGTATTCTTTAATCTTTTGGACTTAGGATTCTTGTTAAGGAGTTGACCCACCATATCTTGTTTTGCAAGATCCAACTGAATTTCTTTCATTTTCTTTGACAATGTATCTTCCAACCAAACTAGAGTAGTAGGCACAATGATAGCCTTAGAACTAGATGAATTAAATAACGTCCTCTTTGTTGGAGGGGTGTTAGTTTTCACATCTAGTGATGAAGGTGGAGAAAACCCAGTTCTTAGAGGTTGATTCACTTCTCTAATAGGTGATGAGTGGCATGATGAAGAAGAGATACTAATTGCAATGTTACCCAAATCTTCTTAACCCTCAACAATCTCTTTATCTTTATCAAGTTGGGATAGATCAAGGATATCTTCTCCAAAATTCCATTTAAACAATTTCTTATCAATAGGCTCATCATCACCATGACCTTAAGATCTTGATGAAATTTGGTTGGAAGCTGACATAGAAGTCATCAAAATTACAAGTGGTTGGTTAATTACTCCTATAGGTTAAGTATCTTGTGACCTAGTCTAAGGGCGAGATGGCTCTATTTTATTTTTAGCAACCCATTCTTGTGTCCTCTATAGAACATAATTTATATTTGTTGCTTCAATTATCTAATCTCTTTATTAGTGAAATCAATAGCAGCAATGGGTCAATGAGATAGAAGATTTATAAATATTGGATCCAATAAATCCAATCCATCATCTTCAATACCCTAGACATACTAGTCTCAACCAAATGTGATTATTTTTCATAAAGACAACCTCATACAACTTCTCGTTCTCTCTTCAAATTGATCAAAACAGTCAGTCCAATAATCTTCTAGGTCAAGAAAATGAAAGAAACTAGGTCCTAGCTACAAGTTTCCTTTCAATTAATTTTTAATATCAAAGGGAATGTATTCATCATAAAATAATAGTGCATATTTAGATATTTACCTTTCAATGTTCAAAGCACCAGACATAGAATTTTAGATGAAAGGACCAAAACTCATAGGAAATTGAAAATTTACCCTTATGCACTATTGGCATCTCTTATTCACATTAAAAGGTTGTATAAATACTTCAATAATTACAACCTTATCCTTTAGGTACCTAGAATTTTTTTGTGGAAAGCCACCAAAACTGCTCATCCATATGTAGGAGAACCTCTAAAATTGAATAAAATGGCTCCCATATAAACCAACAATCTGCATAGCTCATGGAGTGAGTCTCATTTCAATTTTCCGCTATAACTCCAAGGTCATCCTCATAGTGAATGTGTCTGATAGCCTTCTATGGTGAAGGAATCTCTTATTCAACTACAACTTGTCATAATATCTAAAAATTTGTATCTTGTCATGGGGAAGGTTGCTTGGCTTCAAATTGGGCCAATGTCTAGTATTGGAAATGGCATAGATTAAATATGAAAACATATGAAAAGTTTTGTTAATTTTGTAAATAAGACTACTAAGTTATGTATCCTATCAGTGATAAGTTGTGCCCAATCTAAAAATTGATCCCCTACAAGAAAAATTTGGATGAAGTACATCCAATATTTGACCCCATGTGCATCTTCATTCCATCTAAGTTTGTGCAATAACATGATGATATCTGATATATACTGAACAAAATGATTCATGTACCAATTTCTTGGCAACTGGGATTTTCCTCTCCTCGGTTTTGGTAACCAATTATTTTCCATTTATTTACAATAGAGGTTGTTTGTAGCTAGAAATGCAATCTATAAATTGGTGAAATTTATGGCTAAGAAAATTTTCATTTAAGGGATTCTCAAACATGAGGCAAATGTGGTTCTTTATATTTTAACCACTAGTTTTTTATCTTCTATTTTATTTTATGGTTTGGGGAATAATAATCCTTGATGCATTCAATTACTAAGTCTAGGCCTTTAATTTCTATAGGTAATGCTTCTACTTCAATTAATCCACTAGAAAAACTTTGTCATGTGATGGGTGGTTTATTTGGTTTACTAAATTTCTCTCTAAATTCATCCAAATTCACCTACCCTAGTTTGGTATCCCCTATTTCAAGCACAATATAGGTTAACTCAAAAATGTATTCATAACCTTGATATTTGTGCATCATTGTAGCTAGGACCCTAGGGTTTTTATGTAATTGCAAAAGAGTAGATGATCATGCTAAAAAATTGTTTGAATCCAAACTATAATTAGAAAAAGGATACTATACAAAGTAGGGAGACAAATACCTTAAACAACTATGGGTTCCAAGAAAACCATGTCTGAGCCAGTATTCTCTCCCCTTTTTGTATTTCCTAGTCTTGAAGTTGAATTTTGCTAATTTTTACTAGCTTAAATTCACTTTTATCCCTCCCCATTAGATGTGTAAGTAGATTTGCATTTAATGGGTACCCCTTGTCATCTTGGCACATGTAGCCTTTCACATCATCACCTCAATATAACTACCTCTTAAAATTTTTAAAGAAAATGACTACCTTGTTGGTGAAAAAGGAAGTTCATATAACTTGGGAAGACACTTCCATGATTTCTATAACTAATGTAAAATATGACCCACACTTTAGTAGCTACTTTAGACATCTTAAAAATCTCCATTATATTTGTGGAAGTAAAAGAAAAATCTTTTCTAACTTAGCGGATCATTCCTCGAGTGTCTGACACAATGTGGAACATGCCTCAGTTGTTTTTTCAAAAACATTTACAAGTGGAACTCATTGTGACCTATGCAAACAAAAATATGCTCCCATAGGATAGTGAAACTTTATTGTCCACTAGGTGAGCCCCCAGGGGTGGAAAATGAGAGAATCTTTGCAGGCTCCCATACCATACCAAATTTATACCTTTGATAACTTTAATAAGGCACCACACCATACAAACTTTGAGATCCATACGACTTCGCAAGACTAATTATATTAAAAACTTATGAGAAAACAAGGCACCATAGGCAAGAAAAGTGTATTATGCTTGGTGGCCATCAAAAAGGGTTGTGAAGTGTATAAAATTGTACCCCTTTCTAGGAGAAAGTACAATTTCATACTTATTTGGACATATTTTCGTGACCTCTCCATTAGTTAATTTTAAAAATTCCATCAATAGGCCCCTAATGCGAAGACTAACTTTTCATGTAAACAAGTTTCATTTAGATCTAGGCCTATTGTCCATATACCCAATTATGATGTATCACAAGGCCTATTTAACTCAATTTTATTTAATTCCTGACACCACAACCTGCATTGATGGTGATCCCACAATACTGGTTTACAATTTCTGGGAGATCCTAATTTTTGTTGAAATCAAATATTTTTAGAAAATATAATGATTTAAGCCTTGAAAAGTTCCATTTAAAGGATTCCAATTGAATAGGGTTTGATAGAACTACATTTTATCAAACCCCCTTGGATAGAACCCCGCTATTTTTAAACCATACCTATAACAGAGTCTCCTTTAAACCTATCAAAATACTGATAAAAAACCACTTTTGATTTACCTTTTGGGGGATCAAATGAATTCATTTAAAATTTAATTTTTTTAAGTATGGAGCCCTTATTATAAACTTCATAAAAATTATAATTTTAAATAAATTTAATTTTATTATTATATTTATTTTTTATTTCTTGTGAATGTAGGTTTTTTCACTGAAAATCAAGTTCTCTATTTTGCACATCTAGAAAAATAGTAGATTATAAAAGAAAAATGAAAAATATGAGTGAACTAGATATTTAAGTCCTTGATCCAACAAAAAAAACAAAATTCTATTTCGATACATACAAAAAAATGTTATGCATTATACGGTCTACCTATGCCTAAATTATAATTCATTTGACTTCAAAACTTGATTAAGGAAAAAATATTTAATAAAACACTATGAAACCAATTGGAAGTACTAGATATCATAGTTACAAATGTAAATTCAAAAAAAAAAAAATATTATCCTTCATGGAAAAAATGTTATGCATTATACGGTGAGCGTCACTCCTTAAAAATGTTGTTTACTGAAAAAACTAGTTTTCAAAGGAGATGTAAAAAGAAGTGCAATATGATTCCAAAAATTTTGAAAATTATATATTTAGAATCTACAAACAAAATTTCACAAATTACTAGTTTGCATCATCTTCAAATTCCTCATGATTTAGCAGCTATAGGTGCCCAAAAGTGAAAATTTAGTTAGAAAAATTCAGTTTAGTGTTGAGTTTGACCGAAAATTATAAACCAGTATTGTGGGATCACCCTTGAATAAATGCTATAGATCAAATTAATGCCCCAACATTTTTGGTCCTGAAGTTTTAGGTCAAGACCCATTTTCCCATAGGCAAATGGGTCCTCATTAAGTGCCTTAAACTAAACTTTTGATATGTTCTTGGCATAATTTCAATCTCTCAAATTCAAATTTCATTGGTAGACTTTTGGGGTTTGATAATTGGAAAATTATATAGGAAGCCTATAAAACTCAGTCTCACATTCATTTTACACTAGAGAGCAAGAAAAGAAGAAAATAAGATAAATTCATATGAGATCAAGCATTCAAGAACAATGAAAAGAATTCAAAAGTGAAGTCTTGGACCAACATTTAATTTATTTTCTTAGTTCTTCAAGCTCCTTTTGTTATGAAGATCAAGCATTGCCAAAGGATTGATGATAGTTTCCTACAGAGGATCATGATGGATTCTAGGTTTTGGGATATGCACAAGACATTCAACAAAGCCTAATGAATTATTTCCTGATTGATTCCATCTTCTATTATGTTTCTAATTTTAGCCTGAGGAAGGTATAATCATATTTGACTTATTAAGGTGATTTATGATCTCCTAAAGTATGTCTTCATTATTGTGCATGTTCATTTAAGGCTCACATTCTAACACACTTGAGTAGGGTTTCTTTTCATTATTAGTCTTAATCATAGACAAACTTAAGGTTAGGATTGCACACTCATTTCATGTTTCAGATCTATGCTTTGCATCAAGGTTTAATTACCAAACATGGGGTTTGATAGAGGAAAACCCCCATCCACCAACAAACAACAATTTTTTTTTTGCAATTTTTTTCCAAATCTAGATCTAGGAGTGGAGATATTACGTTACAAGATGAAATTTTAGGTCCCAAGCTTCATTCTCTTATTCAAAGTTTTCAAGAAAAGCCTACTAGGACACAATCACCCTAGGGCAAATGAGTCCCTATTCTTCCTACAAAAACAACAACTTTTGAAAGGTTCACAACATTTATTCCTCTTAGTTTTTCCAAAAACTCTATTGGTTCTTTTATTTTTATGTCAAATCTACTATATCAACTCTTTAGAAGTCATTTTTGAGTTTTTTTTTTTTTAATTCTTTCTCCCTAAAGTGTTGTTTGGCCTAGACCCTAGTCCTTCTAAGAAAGGGAAATTTGTAGATTCGTACTTTGAATTGACTCACCTTTTTCTTGATAGTCATTTCATTGTTTAAATATCATTTCCTAATGAATTGAGGAAGAATATGACCCTTGTTATTGTCAGTTATGATAAGGGGGGGACTATCAATTGTGATAAAAATAATGCATTATCTAGATGATTACTTTGTATGAGTAACAATTTTTTTGTTTAAGGAATTATTAATATTGATAATAATAAAATAATATTCACGTGATATGTTTTAATAATAATAGAAATGATCAAGTTGTGACTAATATTAAAGATAAAATTAATAAAATGGAAATATTAAGAGCAATATTAATAAGAAAATTCACAAGTATTAGAGGAATTGATGTTGTCATAGCAACAAGTAATATTATCATATGATTCAATATTTGCACTAGTGGGGTTTCATAAGAAATGATAATACCCTTTAGTTATTGATTGGATTAATACTAATGTTATAATAAATATTAATATGCAAATAAGAGTAATTTAAATATTGATATTAGTATCATTTTATTTAAATATGAAAGTAGAAATTAATTGATTTAAACATGTATATATAAGTATAATTTTTAGCGAATAATGGTAATATTAATATGAAAGTGATAATTGAACAAATTGAATATTATATTATTATCATTTTAGCTAATGATATTACTATTTTTTATTAAGCAGGGATTGAAAGGGTCTTGATCCCTTTAGTAGCATAGGATCTAATGATATTACTGTTAATATGGAAGTAATACTTAATATTATTATCAGTAGAATTAATAATAACTATATTAATTCTAGAATATAGCTGATTATGGTGTAAATATTGTTATGCATGTAAGAACTTGCCCCATGGAGAGTTAATAATAACCAAAATTTTAATGTGGGGATCATTGTTATCATCTGTTTGGTGAGCAATAGTAATTTTTTACTAGCATGGGTATTAAGGTCAATGTTAATATTAAGAGTAACATCTTATTGATATTTTAACTTCAATTATACATAGGAATGTATTAGATTATAGTTATTTGTTAGTTTTTTAAGTATAAGTGGATCAATTTTATAATGGTATGGTTGTATATTGCTCGTTAGTGAGTATTGAAATCAAAAGATGTTACATTAACTCCTATATTTCAAATGTTTAGAGTGTTAATTAGCTAAATTGATGTATTAAAAAAATACGTTTTATTTTTTTCTAGCAAAAAATTTCAGCATTAAATTTTTCCATGTATATATTATGCAATATTTATATCTATGTATCTGATAATTCAGATTTATCAATTTTATATTTATTTATAGGAGTTTGTAATCTACGATCCTAATATTTAACATTATCACTTACACATTTTATAATATATATATATATATATAATTATATATATATATATGTATAAAATTTATTGTCTACCATGTTACTTACTAGGTCAAAACTTTTTAAAACTATTATAAGGCCAAATATTAATGAAAAAGTGTAGCATTTATTTAATCTCATGGGTTTTCCACGTAAGATGCTCTTTTCCATGGGGTAAAATTAAATGAAAGAATAGAAATATTATATAACTAAATTAGACGTGGGACTTACAAATGCATAAGAAAATTACCAATCACTTACTCCTAAAACTACAAGTTTATGAAAATATAGGAAAGTATATTAACTTATATTCTCACAATATTCATCTCAAAACAAATATTTTAACATGTCCACAAATATTGGATATTTTTAAATAGCTAAACTATGAAAAATCTGAGGTAATTTAATTAATGAGATATTAGTGTATATTGGATATTCGGAAGCATGTGTTGAAGGAGGTAGGATTTTCATAGAATTCATTTTCCAAATTTTATACAAATTATTTTGTATAGGTCCCCTAAAATAAATTTCATTTACTATGTGAGTCTCACGTTATTGAACAATGGTCAATTTTCTAGACAATATAGTATTATATTATATTAAAGCCTTGTGATCGTAGGCATATGTACATAATCCCAACACTATTATCATAAAAAATGGAGACACTAAAGCTTTCATATTTTTAATGTAATCCTATGCATGTCTCCTTGTGTTTTTTTATTGAACGTCTTTTAGAAATGAAACGACCCTACAAAAAAAGAATAACTTGTTATATCTAATGTCATTCTATTTCAATTTATACTAGCATTTATTTTCTAATTGAGATTTATTTTATTAGGTAGGTTTACTATGAGGACTGGTACATAAAGAGTTTCAGAGAAGAGATACATCTAGGTTATCTATAGGGTGAAATATGTTTTAGAAATAATATAACTTATTTTTATCAAGATAATATAATATCTGAAATGACAATAAAATTTTAATTTTAATTATATATAAATATGGATAATTTCCTAAATTAATAAAATAATAATAATAAGAAAATATAAAAGTATCAGAAAAATTATACATATAATACATACCGTTAAAAAAATATTTAAATTATACTAATTTATGCAAAATATATATGAAAATAGAAATATTAATCATAAAAATTAAATTTTACTTTTTCTTAGTACCTTAGAAATTCATGTGCTATATCGTTGGTTTATTATCTTAATCCCATATAAATGCATTACTATTAGAGAATGAAAACAAAAACATCCAATAATTCATATCTAAATTTTTTGCCTCGCACCTCCATGCGAGCAGAGGTTCCTAACAATTGGTATTCCTTTCCAGTTATTGAAGAACTCTTCTAAATATACCGCCCAAAAAAGATCTCATGAAAATTTTAGGTAACAAGTGTAATTGTGATGTCATTTGTAATTGTACATGTTAAAATAATAAATTGTATGACGGCATATTCATGTTCATCCAATGAAACAAAACTATTGTGCAAAGTTTGTAAATAACAATTTAAGTAGAAATAAGATTCCTCAACATTTGTACAATTATCACATATTTAAGTAACTTCATAGTATGGAAACATTAATAAACTCTTAAAAATTGTAAAAATTAATTGATTAAATTTTAATGCTTATTAAATGATTAATATCATTTATTTATAAAGAATGTAAGCAGGTCTAATCATTTTTTATTAATCGTATATCTTGATCTCATTGTATTGAATGTATTTCACGATTGGATAAATTAATTTTAAAAAACATTTATCTCATAAAAAGTTCACTAAATATGACTATAATATTAAGTAGGAACCATAAAAATTTTTAAAACTATTAATGAATCTCAAATCTACAATATAGTGAAAGTGATTATATATTAGAATTTTTCTCGTTTATACCAATTCTTTTAAGATGTAAAACGGTCTATGGTATGCATTATAAGTCATATATTATATATTTAATATGTAGTCATATAATTGTACATTCTCAATTTTTTTGAAAATATACAAATATAAATTTATTTATAAATTATTTTGAATATATTAAATTAATAATTGATTTAAATTACTCAGCATAAAATTTATTTTATATTATATTTAAATGTGACTTTAACTCATTACATTATATTTACTTATAAAAAATTCAAAATTATTTAAGCAATATTTCAATTAAGTTATTAAAAATTATTTTAATTATATATAAAACAATTTAAAGATTAAAATAGTTTACCATAAAAATATAATCTTAACTAAATTTTTATTATTTAAATTCTATCTTTTCATTTTTTGAACTATGTGATATGTGATGATGAAAGATAAATATCAACTAGAAACTACTAAGAAAAATATGATATTGTAATAAAGTCCTAACATTGAAGGTGATTATATCATATATTTCATTAAATATAATAAGACATAAAAAATCCTTAACATTTCCCCTTACAAAAGAGAAATACCAATATCTAAACTGTGACAAATACAACACTGTCAAGAATCCTTTGTTAAACTATTCTGAATAGATAAGTAGAAGGTATTTTTCCAAAGTGTGTCAAATTGCGATATTGCTATCAAGATTCTGAATAGTTCAAGAAATACTGAAAAATATTAATGATATTGAATATATACTATAATATTTTGATTTATATAATTAGAAATGATAGCACTCAACTACAAATAAATTCTTTTTTACCGCAACAATAAAATTCATTTATTTTTATTTTTATTTTTTAAATTCCAGAATGACAAGAAAATGTCAAAGCTGCTTGAATTAAAGAAAATAAAAAAAAGAAAAAGAAAAACCTGGCAGCCCATTTAATTTGAATCCTGAAGAAAATGTTTGTACTCAATGATAATCATGAAGTGTCTCGCATCAGAGGCAGAACACATACTGCGCCAAGAAATGAATTGCCCATAATATTTTTCATTCATAAAGATATTATGGACAAGTCATTCTTGGCTGAGTACTGAGTAACAAGCTCTGCCTGCTAATATAAAACACTCGCATGAATTTATCCCACCTTCCATGTATTATCAATTCAATACATCAAACCAGAGAAATGTCGAATGAAGATTGCTGCCCTCGCAACTGGTTCTTTAATAGTTTCTCAAAAGGCTGGAGGAGTAGTAGAAGGGAATATATTCAAAGATGAAAAGGATAATTTATGTTCCTGTCGGACGAATAAATAAGGTTGGATAGCAAGCGATATCATTTCGCCACAGAAAAAACAAGATTGGAAAAGGTTCACGAATCTGACGAATACTTATCCAGATGCTCTATGCTGTAGGAATTCCTATGTAGTACTAAAATACACGAGAATTACCTTGTTGATCTCTGCCTTACTTATTGACACCTGGCTTCAACAATTCAGGATAAAAATGAATTACTGGCCTTGTTCGAATATTTCGATTTCAATGGAGGAAGAATAAAATGGAAAATCGGAGCACTTTAGTAAAGGACCATATGGCTGCCAACACGTAGAAAGCTTTGTGACTGGCAATTTTGTGTGTGGAGACTGGCATAAGGAAAAGAAATGAAAGGTTTCCAAAAAGGTACGTTTTCATGTAATTCACAATATATGGGAATAAATTAAATGACAGCGAACAAGAAGATTCTAACAATTCTTATCATTAACTAAGGTGTAGCCTACCTTCGTTGAAATTTTTACTAACATTTAATTCTGATTTTTAATATTTTAAGTTTTTTTTCCGATTTTTAAATTAAATATAGGGAAAAGTCAACGAAAACAAGATTACGTCAAAAAGTTCTTTTGTGATATATTGACATTAATATGATAAAAAAAAATTATTTAATATTTATTAGTTGTGATTTAGTGTTGATAATCGAAAGGTATCAAGCTTTAGTTTTGACTTTTATAATATTAAAAAAAAATATCTTTTTAATGTGAATGATGATGTAAGATACAAAGTTTGAGTTCTTATTTTTATACTATTTAAAAAATTATCCTTTCAATATAAATGATGATGTATCTTGTTTTAGTTCTTGATGCTTGTTTTTGTTAGAGTGAATAATTTATTTATTCACTATACTTAAGTGTATTTAGGTTGATAAAATTAGACAACATCTTGTCTATCTAAATCTGCAACCTTTAAGCCTATTGAGGCTACCAAGTTGTTTGGTAAATCCCATGCACATACCTTTTTGAGGTTGGAAGAATTTTCATCTCATCTCAAAGGTCACTCAACACTTGGCACACAAGGTTGATGATTTGGTTATAGAGGTTGTTGAATTGTACATTGCAAGTGATCATAAGGTTGACACCTATAGGACCCTTGCCTACTCATTTGTGCCACATCTTGGGGCACTTGTAAATCCACCTCATTGGTGTATTGCCACTTCCTTGCCTATTTAGGTAAGCTCAAATTGTAATCAAATCAACTCTTTTATCAATATCATTTTGATAATGGAAGATTAGGTAATAGTGTTCACAAGTTTATCTTTGTACAAGTACATGGTTTTGGTTGTCCTGATCTTGGATGAAAATCCTAACATGGTATCAAAGCCATGCAATAAAAATCCTTCCCAAAAAGTTACATCAAGTCTAAGTAGAGTTCCATGCAATTTCATTTGCATGTAAAATTGATCTCTATTTGGGCATGATCTCAATCTACTTGGATGGATTTGGAGAGGAATTTGTGAGAATAATCTTGCTAGTGTCAATCTGCAAGTTCATGGTCTTAGTTTAAGAGAAATTGGAGGTGTTTTTTGAAAGCATCATCTTGCTTCATCTATCATGGTACTCTTTGTTTCACTTTATCTACTAATCAAATTCTTGTGAAGAGGTAGGAGAGGCTACATAGGAGGCCTTGAGAAGAATCATATTCCAAAGGTGTGCTCCATTCTCTAAATGCCTCCTGCAATCCTCACCAAATCGCTACTTATTGTAGTGTAGGAAAATGTATCCCTTTTAACACTTAATTTGGAAATTATTAATAAAATGAACTATATTATGCCTTAATTTAGTGTTACAATATGCATTTTACATATTCAAATTAAGTTTAGTTACCTATTAATTAAAATGGACTTAATTGTGGGGATGACCTTGCAACACGACGGTTAGCTATGAGCCTCTCACATGGGAGGTCTTGGGTTCAAGCCTGCTCGAGACCCATGTGCATGACATAATGGAGGGATGGAGAATGATGAAAATACAAAAAGATGAATGATCAAGAAAGGATGTTGGTGTCAGGGGTGGCTTTGGGGTCATCGGTAGAATTCTAGTGGCTGTGGCAATCAAAGTAGGGGACAAAAAGGGTGCTGACCAGATTGTAGAAAGAGGGAGGAGAACATATGAAATATTGGCGACAAAGGTAGGCTGAGAAGCAGTGTGGGGGGGGTGGAGTCGAAGGAGGTGAGAAGAGAGGAGAGGGAGGAGAGGTGGAAGTTCAATGGAGAGGTGGAATTGACAAGATTGTCTATAGAAGAGATGAGAGGAAGAAGGGAGGCATGAGGAGGAAGCAGAGAGACAAGAGGAAAGGGAGGAAGAGGAAGGAGGGATGATGGAGGAAGCAGAGAAATGGGAGGAAAGAATGAGGTAGGAAGGAAAGGGTGACAGAGGAAGGAAAGGAGGAAGAAGGAGGGGTGACAAAGGAAAAACAGAGAGATGGAGGAAGGAAGTAGGAAGGAGGGGTAACAGAGGAAGGGAGGCCTGAGGAAGAATTAGTAGAAAGACGGGATGAAAGGAAGGAAAAAGGAGACAACAACAAGAGGAAAATCAAGGAGGTGTTAATACCTCAGCATGTACTCGGGGATGGGGTCTCACATTGTGACACCACTGGTTCAAAGCTCTAGTCAAAAGTGATTCCAATAAAAAAATGGACTTAATTGTGCCTTATTTTTAGTGTTGTAGAGTGTACCATTTTACACTTTCACACTTATTCAGGTATTTTTTAATTAATTGAGGTTAATTTTTTTTAATTACACCCTTTAATGCAAATCCAAGTATAATTTATTGCAATTTCCAAAGAGGAAAACTTGGCATTTATTAACTCCTAAACATAACACTTATCATTGAGCAACGTGTATCCTAGGTGAGTGACCTAGGACCTATTCGCCCATGGGAAAATGGGTTCTCGCATATACCTATTCCACCTAAATTTAATTTATGTTTTTGGTAGCATTTTAGTGATTTCAAATCTATATTCACATGTTGTCTTGTGCTATTTGAATTTGAGGAAATTAATGTTACATACCTATAAATATAAGCTCGTTTCACTAAGTTTCATCTAAGAGTTTCTAGGAAATATAAGATTTTAAAGCAAGCTAAGGATATTCAAGTGAGCATTATCAAGAGAATTTCAAGAGTATTTCAAGGCATTAAAGAGAATATTTAGTGAAGAATTATTGCAGCAATCAATATCCAATTGGAATATCAAAGCCTTCTAGAATCATGCATTTTATTGGAGCTAATATGTTGATGTAGTGTTCAAAATCCATTTAAGCATTGAAGGCATCCTTTCAAATAAAGTTTCAAGATCAAGATTCACATCCATTGAAGCCATTTCATGCTAGTTTTAGATATACATTTCAAGGTTCATCCAAGGGTTTGGTGAGTTGTGATATTACAATGTTCATTCATCATTCATTCATGTTTCATTCCAAGGTCTAATTACCAAGATGAGGTTTGACCAAGGAAAACCTCCATTCACCAAAAAAAAAAGTACCACTATAGTTTTGTTTGTAGATTTAGGTAGAAGATATCTTGAATATATCTTAAAGAGTAAGGTTTTCAAAGTCACAAAAGTTTTCAAGAAAGTTGTCATCCCATGGAAACTCAATTACAAAATTTATTTTCAGTACATTGAACTTGAAGCCTATGCAAATTGAGAGATATAAGCATCTTGCAAAGGCTCCCAAAAGCTATAGAAAAACCCTAAACCATGACTTTTTCATCCTTGGGTGAATGAATCCTAGGTAAGCTTCAAAAAATCACCTTTTGTGGCTGGTACATACCTTCTTACCTCTCTGAAGTTTGTACTTTGATTTCTGGTTCCATTAGTATTGAGCTTAAATATTGAAGATCGAAGTTGTAGATTTCATTTTGGAGTTATTTTTCTATTTTTAATCTTTCTCCCCAATGTGTTGTTTAATTAGGACCACTGTCCTTGCAAAAGAAGGAAATCAACAAATTCACACTTTAACTTGACACACATTAAGGTTGATAGCATTTTCATTGTGTGGATACCATTTCCTAATGAATTGAGGAAGAATAGGTCTATAATTCAGTTGTCAATATCATTATGGTAACCCACCCTATTTTTCTTCATTTAATTTTGGTGAACCTAAGTTTGATCATTGCTAGTTTGTTTTATTTTTGGACTCCTTTTCAATCCTACATTTAGATCTTGCATTCGTTTTAATTTTATTTCATTTAATTGAGTCTCATTTAGGGTTATTTAGCTTGCATTAACTTTTCATTTCATTTAGGGGTTTTAGAATTGCATCTTTGCATTCTTGAAATCTAAAAAACTAGAAAAATAAGTCTTTTTGCAAATAATTTACATCGCATTACACCATTATTCATTTACAATTGAAAATTGAAAAAAATTTCACATCAAATAAGGTCTCCTAGTTTTCCATTTTTTCATATTTTGCATTTGCATTCAACCTTAATTTCACATAGAGCTCAAACTATAACTTATTGTTTTAAATCAAAATCCTAAAACCACTAGAATCAGCTAAAAAACTACAATTTTTTTTTTTTAAAACCATAACTTAGGACCCATTCACCTCTAGGTGAATAAGTCCCTAATCATGGTCATTTCACACTTTCTAGGGCATTAAAACATCTATTTTTGCATTCTATTTTGCTATTTTTCAGTTTTATGTTCTAGTTTGTAAAATTTATGTTAAGTGGAATTTATCATATTTACCTTCATTTGATAAATTTAGTGCACCATGTCATTTCAAATTCATTTATAAGACATCATTTTTATGTTTTCCAAATGTGTAATCAGAAAATTACCTTCTTTAGAATCTAAAAATTGCATGTACATATTTGCATTGCGCTTTACATCCTAGGTCACTACATTGCATTTCACCTTCTTTCAATTTTGGGTGTGTACTAAGTTTGTGAAACTTGTATGAGCTTTACAACTTTTTTTCCTATTAGCAATAATATTGTGAGACTAAGTTCAAAACTCATGTCATCCAGATACACCATTCGTTGTGGATCTTGGGTTCTCCAACTCTTTCAGTATTAGTGTTGATAATCAACCCTCCATGGATCATAGTCTTCATACCTCATTTCCAATTAATTCCCTACCTATAAAGAGTGTACATGATGTTTCTAATAGCCCATAAGAAAAAATAAGAGGGACGGATGAAGAAATAGAAAAATTATAAAACTTTGTGAATTTTGAAAACATTGATAGTAGTGCCATTCCTACTTTAGATGATGTGAGAAAAATGCTTGAAATTGAACATGGAATAGAAATTTTATGTTTCCTTTCTTACATCCTTAACAAGAACTTTAAAAATAAAGAGAATGATATTATATATACCATGGTCAACTTCATTGATGCTAAACCTCATAAGGGCCTAACTAAGATGTGGCTTGATATTACTTTCTCATAACAAGATTGGAATCATGGAAAATGAGGGAATGATATGAACTAGCACTTGCACCTCAACAAGGTGTAATGGTTATGCCGATAGTAGGATATACTATGAATTTATATTGAAGGATAGGGGAAAAAAGCGCAAACACAAAGTGTTTAAAAATAATATATTTTTATTAATTATTTATGTAGAAACCAAATTCTCTTTATCATAATGGATGCAATTAATGTTTCTTTTCAAGTATGTCACTCAAGCTTAATCTTTATCGCAACATATTTGGTAAGATATGGGATGCTAGTTGAGTTATTTGTACACACACAATCACAAAGATGTTCAAAGATGGGTAAACAATCAAATCTAAGTGACTAATGGCTGCATAAAGACATACATAGATGAATGATATAAAAATAAAGCAAATACATAAAAGTGTTTCCATATAAATAAGAACTAAACTCATATAAATAAATACATATAAGAATAAATACAATACAAAAATAAAAAACCCACCTTCATTTCAAATTATACCATTTAATAATACAAGCATTTATTAAAAGGTTTCTTTCAAACATAGAAACAAATTTCAGCATTAAAAAATAATATTACCTTTAACCTATTTCATTATTTTATCTGTGCAACTAGCACCATTTTTGATTGACTGTCAAAATCAATTTGTCCACACCTTTCAACATGACAATCAACAACTCTGCTCGTGAAAAGCGTTCCTTAACTAATGTTGTTCCTCTGGAGAAATGATGAGGAACCACCTACATATATCTAAGATTAACTCCTCCACAACACAAATTAGTGGCAATTAAGCCACTGGCCAGACAACCATTTGGACAAAATTAGTTTTTTTATTAATAAAAAGGTCAAGAATTAAATGTGTAAATTTGTTTTTCTATCGACGTATCCAATCACACTCCCGATTCACTGTCCAAATGACAAGAATTTACACAGTTAATTCCAAATGTATTTTTTCTCATCTTAGTGGGACTCTAGAAGGAAAAAGAGTATTAAGGAAGCAAAGTTGCATTTCCTGAAACACTTCAACTCAAATTTGAAGGCACCTGGCTCTGTGATATTTGTTGACATTTTTAATAAAGAAAGCAAGTTAAAAACAAAGCTTATTAAAGACACAGTAAAAAGAAAAATTATTTAAGGCAAAAAAATGTTTAAGAAAGAGTAAACAGACCATGTTTATTAAAGCATGTAAAGCCAATATAGTTTCTTTCAGTTGAAAGAACCAAAACATACCATATGTTCAAACCATAGTAAGATACCATCCATCTCAAGACCATTGGTAGATACCATCTATCTCGAGACCATATCTTCCTGATAAGGGTCAGCCATCCATGAGACCTATATTGTCATAACAGAGGTTAGCTTTTCATGGGAAAGTAAATAAACGCATTGTACTATCATATATTTATAGGACACAACATCTGCTTTGCACCTTGCAACAATTTATTCAAAAAGGTCATCATCGTAGATTACAAAGAGGCAGTGAAGCACATGGTTGAATGCATGGCTTTAATGCTATTGCTCTGGATAACTACAATGATATACATCCTCCTACCAGGTGGTAGAGCTTGCAAAAAGGCCCCTCTTTCATAATATATACTCTACTAAAATGCCCTGTTGAACTAAGATTCTCCCAGCCTTTGTATCTACAAAAGTACAGACATAAGTTTACAGAGGCTTCTACGCAAGGAAAAAAATGAGTTATCAAACAAATAAGAAATGGATTAAGGAATTTTCCAAAAAAAATTTTGTAGATGTTGACAAATCAACTCTCTTTAGGTAGAGACTGCCCCATCGTCAGATTTGAGTTGCAGACACCATCAAATCTTCATTCACCTACCGATAATGCCCATGCACTATTCCCTATATAAATGTATGGGGAAAAATGCTCGACACAAAAATATTACCATATCAAAAAACAATGCTTTCATGCAAGGACTCGAGATGCATTTCCCCTCGATAGCTATTCCAAGACTGAAATTTTGTCAGGACTCAGATGAGCACGCCATTTAAATAAAACCCCCACAGCCCAATAAAAATATCATAAAAAATACATGAACATTTATTTTAAAAACTATACATGATCTGCACAAGATTTACAAGTTTGATTTAATCATAAAATGTTAGTGTTAGCTGTTGGGAGAAAGCCCTAGTAAGTCCATTCGTTAGGAAAAATAATATCAGAGCCAGGTAGTTGGGCTTTTACTAAATTTCCAGACACATTAACGGTAAATAAAAAATCAAAAACAAAAAAGGCCGCCATGAACACATAATTAAAATTTTGAGAAGGAATTTATTAGAAGAAACCCTTACCATTGGTCAAAGCACAAGTTAATCCAATAGAAAAGCTTATGCCAAGCGTAAACAGGGCTAGGAGAAAAATATTTTTCAGATGACTATGTGAGTAATAGTATAGAGGAAACACCACTGCAACAAAGAATTCACAAAAATATGAGAATTTGAGAGAAATATTGGCTTATACAGTGGATTATAAAGAAATAGCCGACTTACCGATGAAGGAGAAAATGATCAGGAATATGTATAATCCAAGATCGGCTGGAGGGGAGACAAAGAAGTGAGCATCAGGGTGAACAAAGACAATTATAGTGGCCACGGAAATGGTGATCAACAACTGTAGGCTCAGAATTTTGTAAATTTTTCTTATGAAGCCCAAGAAGGAGCATTCAATCAGCGTGCCTCCCTCTTTTTCTGCTTTTTTCGCTTTTGGATTGGCATGCGTATTAAATGTATGTCTATCAATGTTGTGGTTAATAAGCATGGCACCCCCCGCTCACCCCATACTTCCATTCACCTTCCCACATGAATGAAGTATCTTTAATTTTTTGGCAGTAGAAAACTTAAACCGGTAGCGAAAAATTGGACATCAGATGAATCCGATAGGTTTTCCCACCTAGAATGCCTATCAGCTAATGAATGATGTATTCACACCCACATTTAAAGAGGTTCCATTGAAGGATAACCCTAGAGATCTCAATGCAAAGGAGATTGAAATCTAGTGATATGAATATCTTAAGGATTGAATGATAGCTAATGCAGGATTCACCACCAAGTGTAAACCTGGAAAAGACAATGAGTTGGAAAACATAGTGTGATATTTAAAAAAATGCTAAATGACCTAAATTGATGAACAAACTATAATGAAAAGATATGAAACTGAAAGTGTGCACCCATAAGACTGGAGGTTTGACTCGCTAAAAAATATGTTGTTGATGCTTGTTGGGACTCATACATTAGGTTGGGTGAATCAGTCCAACTTTCAGGAAAATGCACTAGAGTATGTTTTAGCAAAAAGGGTATCCAAATCTAGAAAAATATTGATTAGGCTTGTACAATGAGACTCATTTTCCAATAGTGATGAATCAGTCCACTTATAGTTTTCCATAAAGTTTGAAGTGGATTCTATTCCTCTTAGGCTACTTTGCTCTTTTTGACTGGTTTCTAGATCCAAAATTGTAAAATGCCACTTGTAGATTTTCTCCAAGCTTCTCCAAGGCATGATGAAAACTTTAGGTATTTTGAGGACAAGACAACCTTTCTCAAACTTTACTTCTTGAAAAATATGCTACCTAACCCTACAAATCACAAATAAGAAGAGCGAAAAATGTTGTGGGGGCTAGGGAATAGGGGTTTTCCTTGGTCAAACCCCTTGTTGGTAATTAAACCTTGAAATGAAAGAAAATATGGAAAGAGAATTATGAATGAACAAAAGATAATGTTGCAACTAACCAAGCCCTTACAATAAGGTGCTACAATCATGTAAGAAATGGCTACAATGGATGTGGTTTTTGACTCTTGCTTGTTGTTGATAGATCTTGAATGAAGGCCTTGCTTGAATGACAAACCCTAAAACATAATTTTTAGCTCTAAAACAACATGATGCAAGCAATATTTGACATGATGAATGAAACTTGAAGAAAGCTCTAATAATGCTTGATAATTTTCCCTTGAAATTCCTTGAATGCTCTTGTGAATGCTCAAATTCTCTTGTGAAGTCTTCAATGCTAGGTGTTGAATGCTTGAATGCTTAGGATGAAAATGAGTGAAAGAACCTTGTATTTATACTTAATTATGCAAGGATTCCCAAAAATACAACACAACAAGCTAATATCATATCTAAGAGAATAAAATTCCACTAGAAATTTGATTTAAATTTTAATTTTGGTCAAACAGGACTCATTCGCCCAAGGTGGCGAATGAGTCCCATCACGTATAATGTATGGGTCCCAAAATGAAAAATGTCTAGAAATGTGTGAAACCTGTATCAAGGCTAAAAAGGCCTAGGTGGGACTCATTCGCCCAAGGTGGTGAATGATTCCTAGACACTAAATCTAGGCCACACAAGCTAGGAACACCTGAATTATGATTGGTTACTTATTGGTGTTAGGATTATCCTTGAAAAGATGTAATAAATAAGGATTATGGATGTAAAATGGGGCCAATTAAAGAATACAAAATCCCAATTATTAGTAATAATCCTAGAGGAATGTGAAAGTGTGTTACAACACTTTACAACATTCCAAATAAGCAAGATTAAAGTTTATTTGATTAAAACTATATTTATTATGCTTAATTGATAAAACCCTAGAAAAGTGTGAAAGTGTGTTACAACACTTCACAACACTTTTGCAAGTCACCATTAAAATCCCATTAGTTCATAGAGGCCCATGACCTAATGTGAATGTGTTATCCACATTGCAACACTAAATCAAGGAAACATTAAGTCAAAATCACAAGGAGGGCCCAAAAAAGTCAAAAAAAGTAGAAGGGTTACATTTTTAGTGACTCCAAAGACATACTCCTGACAAAAATTCACAAGAGTAGGAGCTTTGGAAAAAAAGGTGCATTATTGTTTCCTCAGCCTCATTACATAGGTAGCACTTACTATCCATAAAAAAAACCGTTCTTGAAATTATCAATGGTTAATATTTTGTCATGCACCACTATGCACCAGAAACAATTGACTTTTGGGACTAAGTTCTTATTCCAAACCATTTTAGAATTGAAATTTTTCTTTGGAATCAGTGGGATTTCTAAGACTTCATAAACAAATTTGACATAAAATTTCCCTGAAGAGCTTCTGGTCTATATCCACTCATCTTCACTATCTTTCGAGAAGAGATCATCTTCCCCAATCTGCTAAAGAATAATGCATAGGGGGGCAGCCCACTTTTACTATATTACATCACAAGAAACAACAATATATATATATATATAATTTTGAAAAGTAATCCATTAAGGTTTCCATTTGTCCTAGTTAAAATAAATTGTGAACCTTTTTCCAATAGTTCTCACCAAATTTTGTTTAATTTGTGATAGATGATTATTAGAAGAAAGTGGAGCACCACTAATCTAAGCTTCATCCCAAAAATAAGTCCTTTTTCTATTTCCTATTCTCTTTTTCATTCCTAGCATCAAGGTACCTCTGATACAATTGAGCAAGTTATTCCAAAAGACAAAACCATAAGGAAGATCTTATTCCCAAAGGAAACAACTCTAATTCATATTTCTCAAGTACTTTTCTCTAATAATCGAAACCCAACCTTTAGCTCCTTCCGAAAGGAGCCATCCCATTTTAGCCACTAAGGCTTTATTAAAGAGATTTAATCTTTGAATACCCAATCCCACTTCCTTTTTAGGAGCATAGACTTTATCCCAACCAAGAAGATCTATCCTTTTTCTATCTTCCATTTTAGTACACAAAAATATTCTTTGTATCATTTCTTTTTTTTTAGCAATAAAGGTTTGGATGTTAAAGAGGGATAGGTAATAGACCAAGATATTCTATAAAGAGGATTTCACAAGTTGTAATTTCCTTGCTTGGCTTAATAACCTCCCTTTCCATCCATCAAGTTTCCTTTGGATATTTTCAAGGATGTAATTCTTGTGGACATGGAAATTGTACTCCTTTGTAGGAAGTACAATCTATGGCCTAATTTGGTCCTATTTTAGACACCCTTGCATCAATCACCTCTTAAAAACTATATTTATAGGCCCCTAATGTTCATTATTTTTTATCCAAAGGCCCATTTCACTCAAAAATATACAAATCCCGACAAATAAAGCTTAAAACATTCATATCTCAAAAACCCACCTCGAAAAACCTCATGTGGGACCCATTCGCCACCTTGGGTAAATAAGTCCCCTCTTGTGGGACCCATTCACCAAGTGTGTAGAATGAGTCCCTTTTGGGGGGATTTTCAACTTTAAATGGGAAACTCACTAACTTAATTCAAATTTTTAGTGGATGTCGGCCTCTTAGGTCTTAATAACAAGAAATTAGGTATTGATGCCTATAAATATGTGTTTTTAGTTCATTTTTCACATCTCGTAGTCATTTTTATAAAGAAAAATCAAAAGTCAAGTGTTGAAAATCTTCCACAAGAAGATTTCTTAGTCTTTCTACAACAAAGTTGAAGCTTTTGGACAGATAGATAGGGTTTTTGCAGGTCTTCAAGCTCACTCCTCATTCAAGATCCAACATTGCAAAGAGTTGATAATGGATGCCTATGTAGAATCATGGAGAAATCTAGATTGAGGAGATGCAATTAGCCATCAAATCACACGTTAAGACCTTTTTTCAAAGTGATTCCATCTTCCATTTTCTCCCTATCTTTAGATTTAAGGTTTGCATGTCATTTATACTTATTTTTAATTTTGTAGGGTTTCTTATATTGACGTCTTACATCATGCACACTCCATTTAATCATCTTATTTAGGCACATTAGAATAGTGTTTTGTCTTACTTCAAATTTTCCTAGTCTTAGACACACTTAGGGCTAGAGTTTTATGCATATTTCATCCATTCAAGGTTTAATTACAAAATCATTGGTTTGACCAAGGAAAATCTCCCATTAGAAAATAAATTTTAAGCTATTTTGTAGGTGTTTTCAAAGACTCGGATCTAAGATTTTGTTAGGAAGTGTTCTGTAGGTGAGAAAGTGCAGATCTAAAATTGTATTTTTTGGAAAATGGAAAAAAGACTAATTCACCATGGATAGTGAATGAGTCCCACTAGAGGTGTCTGTTAGAGTAAAGTGTAGATACCAGTATTTTTTTGGCAGAAACAAATTTCTAAGTAGAAAACCTAGCTTGGGACTAATTTTCCTAGGGTGGTGAATGAGTCCCAGTTAGTAAAAAAAGGTCAACATTTCTCATTTTTTAGTCATTTCCCGAGTCCATTAGGTTTACAAGTGAACAAATTTAGTCTTGAAACTTCCTTTTTAGTTATTTTCACATTTTTATTCATCTTTCTAGGTCTTTTGCATATAACACTCTGTTTTCAAACACTTCATATCTCTTAGTTTGCATTTAATTAGTGATCTATTTTATCAGTTCCTTGCATTTTATTTCATCTAAGCATATTTTACCCACATCACATCAATCTTTGAATGTAAAATTACATTCTGGCCCCAAATCTTTACCCATTTATGTGGAAAACCCTAGAAGGATAACAAGCATTTAGGTTTGCCAAAATATTTGGTTACATTTTGGTGAACCCATCTTTAGAAATTTTTTACTTATGATTTAAAGTGTATTTGCATTCTATATTTAGTTTCCATCAACATTGCATTAGGTGTTGCATTGTTTTGCATCCTAGGGTTTTCAAACATTGCATTAGTGAAAGCATCATATAGACTTCATTATTGCATTTACAATCATTCACACTATTGAAGTTTTGTATCTCCACTTTAACTTAGCATTGTACAGACCTGAAAATATAGCAAAGAGTAAAACAAAATAGAATTTTTTTCAAAACAGGCCTACTGGGACTCATTCACCACCTTGGGTGAATTAGTCCTAGTACACATTCTGCATCATTATTTTTAAAATTTAATTTCTAGTTTTTCACTTTCTATTTGTTAAAATTACTTTTGTGTTTTTGTCTGGTTATTTTCTGTTATATTCAATTCATTAGCATTAGCATCATTTACTTTAATGGAATTAATGGATAGCATTATATTTTTATAATTTTCATTTTCATCATTAATTCCTTCTTCATTTAAATTAACTTCATCAAAAAACATGAACAAAAGCATTACCAAAACCAAAAAAATAATCAAAGCCATGATTCAGTTTAGGAAAACTATATCATCCAAACCTCTTAATAGTGATGAATTGGATAGGTTAGATGAATCCTTGCAGGTTTTCCTATCACTAATTTCATCCACTAAGGCTTGTGATGATAAACCTAAACCAACTAATTATAACTTATCTCACAAAAAATTTAGTAGTGATGAGTTTGATATGTTAGATGAAGCCCTTGAGGACTTCATCTCACAAAATCCATCCACTACAATTTTTTGTGATCAACCTAAAACATAAGATGTCAATGTAATTTAACCTGAACTTGTCATTTACCTTCCTTCACATAAACCTCAACCTTTACCTAAACCCAAGTTTACCCTTTACCCACCTCAGCATGATGCTATTGCACATCCACATTACACTATAAAATAACCCACAACCATCGCAACCAACCCCAACCTCCTTACCTTTTCCCAATACCACACTACCTAGTGCTCCTTGATTAAGAGAATGTGATCTTATTGAGCAACTTAAGAGTACTCCCGCCAAAATTTCCTTTTCGTACCCTCTTCAAAATTCATCAAGCTATAATTTTATTCTCCAAACAATATCACAACAAATAGTGGTTCCTACTTGTAAAAACAAAACTAATGTGGCAGCTCTTATACAAGGAATCAATACAGTTAATGTAGACATTACCTTTCATCAAAATGAGCTCCATCCATTAGAATTAAGAAACCAAAATGAAACCTTTATGATAATTTCTCAATATAATACAACAGGAATAAAAAGAGCCCTTGTTGACAATGGCTCTACCCTTAATGTGTGTCATGTAAATATCCTAGATCGATTACGTGTAGATAAATAGCATATCAAACCTAATTACTTATCTATTAGGGGATTCAACAATACTACAAAGCAACCGCTCAGTGTAATCACTTTACCTAGCCTAGTCAAAGTAGTTACCTTGCAAACTCCTATTCATGTCATGCTATATGATCTTCCATACAATCTTCTTTTGGGAAGGTCATGGATTCATGAGACGCATTTAGTACCTTTGACCCTTCATTTAGTCATGAAATATATCTATAACAACAAAGTTTATCAAGTTGCAATATACCCTGAGCCTGAAAGTTGCTTATAACTTGAAAAAGGAACAACAAGTCCTCTAAAAACTTTAATTTTAACATCTCACATTGAACCTCTTCAGACCAATAAACAAGAAGAAGAACGAGTCTCTAAATTATTAGGTGACAATTGAGGTACATTAGAATTCACACCTTCATTTATGGATGAATACATAATCACATGAAAAGAGGATGACAAATAAGAATAATCAATAGTTATGAAAACTCAGAACTCAAAAAAATCCTCCCCAACATCTACCTCATCTACTTCAGAAGAAAATACAACCTACACAATGAATTTTGATGAGATGTATTATCAACAACCACCCAGTCCACAAGAAATGGAAAGAATTTATGGATGAGGCTATGAACTTGTGAAACAATTGGGATATAATGGTAAAGGATGTGGAAAGAATGAACATGGCATTTGTGTCCCTATGAAACCTAATAAACAAGAGACAAAGACTGGTTTGGGGTATTCTTTTTCTAAGATAACAAAAGTAACTCAATGCCCATCACTCAACATAAACACCATCACATGTAAACCAAAATTCAATCTTACATTGGAACATATTCAATTCCTCGATATGGATTCCCCACTATCTTGGGAGTACATTGAAACTGATGAAGCCTTGAAACAACTTTAAGGAGCTTCAGATAAGTTGTCTTCTTCCAAGAGGAAAGTTACCTATTCTATTATTAGTACCAAGCAAAAGGATGTTTATACTAATGAGAAAAAAAAAGCATGGAACCATATGATCTTAAAATTCCTAAGTCTAATGTGCTTCCCTTAGGAGATATAATTGACATACTAATGGACATAGATGACAATGAAAAAGTTATTAAGATTGGGAAGTTCCTTAATAATGAAGAACAAGAGGATACTACAACTTTTCTTCATGATTTTCCTAAAAAATTTACTTGAAAATGTTCCAATATGCTAGGAATAGACTCGAAGATAGTCACACATAAGATTGTTCTTGCTGAAAATGCTAAGCCTGTTCAATAAAAGATACACAAAATGAACCCTAAAGATAGCCTTGCATGTTAAAGGAGAACATGAAAATATCCTTAACGCAGGTTTTATTTGACCTATTGATTATTCTCCTTGGATCTCAAACATTGTTGTAGTCGCAAAACTTGATAATCGTATTAGGATATGTTTAGACTTTCATGATTTGAATAAAGCATCCATAAAAGATGATTTTCCTCTTCTTAGTATAGACATGATCATGGATTGAACTATTGGACATGCTTTTTTGTCATTCATGTATGGATTTTTTGGTTATAATCAAATCTTCATCAACCCACAAGATCAATGCAAGACAACATTCACAACTATTTGGGAATATTTTGTTGGGTTATTATGCCTTTTCGATTAAAGAATGTAGGAATAACTTATCAAAGAGAAATGAAATTGATATTCCATGATTACATACATAAAATATTGTAATATTATGTTGATGACATTCTTTCCAAATTGTTAACAAGATAAGATAATGTGAATTTACTTTGACAAATCTTTGAACAAATGAGTAAATACAACATCAGAATCCAAAAAAGTGTGTATGTGGAGTAGATAGAGCCAAAATTTTAGGGTTTATCATATCTCATAGAGGCATTGAGGTGGACACAAAGAAAATTGATTCTATAATAAACATGCCACCTCCTTGGAACATTTTTCAATTGCATATGTTACAAGGAAGAATTCAATCCACTCATCATTTTGTTGCTTCCTTAGTTAATCAAATGTTACCTATCATGAATCTCTTCAAGAAGGATATATTTTAATTGGAATGATGATTGTAAAAAATCCTTTGAGAGTCTTAAGGAATGCCTTGCAACTCCACCCATTTTAGAACCTTCTATGCCAAGTAAACTATTCATCCTTTACATAGCCGCATTAGCCCATGCTCTTGCAGCATTGTTAGCTCAACAAGATGATAATGGAAAAACAATATCCCATTTATTACATTATTCAAACTTTAATCGATTATGAAATGTGTTACACACCAATTGAAAAAAAAAATTGGCTCTTGTATTTTCTACTAGTAAGTTGTGAAATTATTTACTAAATCTTGAAATACAAGTCATGAAAAAATTTGATCCTCTCAAACATCTTTTCAATAAAACAAACTTATGAGGACATCTCACTAAATGGGTAATGTTGTTGACTGAGTTTGAACTTAAGTTTTTTTCACAAAAAGAAATCAAACACCAAGCCTTGATCGACCACTTAGTTGACGCTCCTTCCCCTCTAGCATTACCTAGCAATGATTCTTTTCTTGATGATAGTGTGTTGACAATGGACGCTAAAACATGGGAACTATATTTTGATGGGTCTAAGTGTAGAAAAGGCTTTGGTGCTAGGGTTATATTGATCCCACCTATAGGAAAGCATATTCCTTGTCATATCGATTAAACTTCCTAAGTACAAATAACACATCTAAATATGAGTTGTTAATTGTTGGGTTACATGCTGATTTAATCATGGGTGTCAAAGATATTAAGATCTTTGGAGATTCACAATTAGTAATTAAATAAATCAATGGAGAATATCAATCTAAACATGACAAATTATCCAAATAAAAAGATCTTATTCTGCACTTGTTAGGGATGGTTTAGACATTTACCATTGACAACATTCCATGAAAAGATAATTGGCTTGTAGATGCAATGGAAAGTGTGGCCTATCTTATATCCCCTTAGGATCCTTCAAAAAAATTCACATTCACTATTCACCCTATCATGAAACCTTTGATTGATGAAAAAATGGAAGAGGTTTTAACAACAAATGAGGAAAACTTGAGTTAATGGTATGATGCCATATTCAATTATTTAAAATGTGGTACCTTTCCCAATCCAACAACCAAAAAGCTCTATGCTTGTATACAAAATCTTCCATCTAAATAAGTCATCCTTGTCGATGTGCTATATCAAAGTTAGTTCAATGGTCTCTTACTTTGATGCTTAAATAAATCTGAGATACCTCTAGCACTTCACCAAGCTCACGAAGGTGCTTGTGTCAACATTGTGGAGGAAAAAAATTGGTTCAAAAACTTATGCGTATTGGGTATTATTGGTGCAACATGGAAAGTTATTGCTTTGATTATGTTCGCAAATGTCATAAATGTCAAAAACATAGAAATTTGCATCATGCTCCTACTAGTGAAATTCAAACTCAACTTCCAATATGGCCCTTTACAGTTCAGGGATTGGACATTATAGGAAAAATTTCACCTACTTCTTCGTCTGGATATACCTTTATCATTGCTAGAACTGATTATTTCACAAAAAGGGTAGAGGCCATTCCCCTTCGATCTACAACAACTAAGGTAATATGTCATTTCATCTAAGAACACATTATTGCTCACTTTGGACTCCCTTCTACATTAGTTTCTGATAATGATACACCATTTAATAATAGTGAAGTGAAGAAATTTTTTGAGACCTTTAATATCCAACATCATTTTTTGATGCCTTATTACCCACAATATAATGGTCAAGCTCATTCAACTAAGAAATTTCTTGAAGAAATCTTGAAGAAAATTGTCAACAAAAATCATAAGGATTGGCACACATAATTGCACTGTGTGCTTTGGGCTTATCATACAAGTGTTTGATCTTCCATAGGGACCACACCTTATAATTTGGTCTATGGTACTGAAGCAATAATGACCTTAGAGTTAGAAATTCCTACATTAAGAATTTCTCTTCAAGGAGTTGTTGATGAACACATTATAAAAAATAATGATTAGATCAACTTGAGATGCTCAATGAACAACGAATTAACACTCTCAAATATCTTCAAGCTTATTAAAAAGGGAAGAATAATCATTATAACCTTAATGTTATCTTGAAATCATTCCAAAAGACTGATTTAGTTTTTTGTGATAATCAGTGCAACATCAACGTCGACCAAAATGAACGTGATAAATTCAGTTCTAACTAGTTAGGACCTTACATTGTTGACAATTTTTTTGGGTCTGGTGCATACATGTTAATTGAACTAAATGGCACACCCCTTAAAGAACATATCAATGCCACACATTTTTGTTGGTATTATGTCTAATCTATTTGAAAAGTATGAATAATAAATTAGTCCTATTAGAGCTATTGGATCAGATCCTTTATGTTTTCACATTGCTTCATTCTTGAAAAATCAATCATGCATATGTATTAAGCACTAAAGTGATTATTTAATTCATCTTTATCATTACTTTAGGTTTTGTACTATTCAAACTTCCTCTTGTGTGTTATGATAAGTAAGATCATTAAACATATTTAATTTAGCATAACATACTTAATCATCATGTTATATCTAAAGGAAGTTGCAATAGGTTTTACTTAGATCATGTAAGCTTTGTTAAATCATGAAGACATTAATTGAGTAATCTTACCAAGGTTATTTAATTAATCACATTTCCATTTAACATTCAACCACATTAAGAAAAATCATGAAACATCAAATTCTCATATATATATATATATATATATAAAGTTTTATGTACATCTCATCACAACATACAATATCACCAAGGTTTGTGAGAACTAGACCCCTTAGGCTTTGGTGCTCGTGATCCGATAGCAGGACATCAAGAGATGGTCATATGTGATCATCACTAAGATCCACCAAACCTGAGTGCAAACTATATGCCTTGTATCCATCCAAGGTCCACCTGATGCTCATATGCCATCTGCTCCCTCTCTAGTTGTAGCTATGATACCTCTACCTGTACTCTCTCCACCTCTGCTAGAGTCTTGGATGACTGTCTTGTAGTCTCATCTCGATGGATTCATCTCCTCACACTCTCATATACTGCATGTAGCCTTTTGAATGGTCTCAGGGACTCTAGATCCTCCTCCATGATTGCTAGGGGTACATAATTTGAGTCCATATTCTCCTCATTCATGGATGTAGGAATTATCTCTATAGCTGCCTAATGGTAGAACTCTTTCCAATCTCTCATCACTCTTGCAAAGTATAAACAATCCACAATCAATACACATCAACTTGATATATATATAAAGAATAATAAGCACTAAAATACATGCATAAAATAAAATATTATCACCTAGATCTCTGGTAGGCTAAAGAATCTCCACATCATCCTATGCAAGGGGCATGGAGGACATGCTAGCCTCTCCATGACTCCGATTATTGGTGCCTGCTATAGCCAAAGCTAGTGATCTCATCATATAGATGGGAGAGGGATCTCCCTACTTGTGTCAATATCTAGTTGCTACCTCATCACTCTCACTTAGGGGTGGCTCCTCCTCCTCCTCCTCCTCATCCTCATCCTAATCTCCTCCATCCTGGGAATTAAAGTCAAGATTTTCATCCTCATCATACACATAATCTATAACATCAGTGAATATGTCTACAACCCAGTACTATACCTCCTTGACCCTATCCTCTACCTCATCTCCCTCATCTAGCGCTTGTCTTGCATGACCTATAGGGATATCCATCAAAAATATAGGAGTTGGTTGTGTCATTGGCCACTAGTCCTAATGCTCATTTTTGCTACTGATGTCATCAATATTGGAGACTAGCATCTAATCATGATATGAGAAATTAAAGTCACTTTGGACTACATGGTCTATAGTGAGCCGTATGGTATAACCTTTTCTTTGTGCTTTGCACACTGATCTCCTAATAAAGCGGTATGCCCTAGGTGATGTATGAACATGTCCAAACTATCATATGACTTGACCATAATAGAAATGATGTACTACATAGTCATGCCAACCAATGAAAAATCTATCTAATTGCATCATCCTTAATTGTCTCTTGACATTCGACCACTATAGTGTCAGTTGATAAGGTCTCCAAAGGACCTTGTCCTCCTCTAGTCGGTGAAACCCAACTCTCCAAAAATGCAAGTCTCCATACTACCATAAGCACCATAGAGGATAGCTAAAGGTTCAAGGATACCACACAACTATAGCACATGGGAAACATATAGGATTGGTGTTTGTAATATGCTCAAGGGACCACACCTATAGAAGTGTGCAGTGCACCATAATGTCTATCTCCTGGAAAATAAATCAACCTAGATCATAGTGCAGATGTGTTAGGATACCATGTCCCCAAGCATAAACCATCCTATACTTTTCAATCCCACGAATCAAGTGAATCAATCATCTATCAAGGTGTTTCACTCATCCATCTAGATTAGGTACTAGTGCCACCATGTGCTTCATGATTCATCTCACCACTAGGAATCATGAATATAGTAGCATTAGTAGCTCGATTCATGCCCTCACATGCTCATCATGAACTGGTCCATCAAGGCAGTACTGCATGTCATCCTTTTGCTCGTGAAATGACCGATCTCCTAGGAAGCACACCCATTATCCTTGAATAGGAACTCAGAGAATATGGTGTACATCCTTGAAGGTAATCGTCATCTCCCTAGTAGGGAGGTGAAATGTACATGTATCAGTGTCCCAACACTTGCACAAAGCCATCAACATGGCATCGTGGTACCTCATGGGAGACATAAGGTATGCCCAATAGATGCCTACATCCTGAAGGTGCGTTGTCTTCTCTATTGAAAATGATGGGTCTAGTTCTATCAAAAATCTCAACTGTCTCCCCCCTAGCCACTGGCATGACCGGGTGGGTACCTATCAAAATCAAAACAATATGCTTTAAAAAATCATCTAATATCTTTAATTTTTACATTATTCATCATGCAAGTGTACTAAAGTTCTTCTAGTGTGCTTTCCTAAAGGCCCTAGACACTTTAGAACCCCTTTGGGACACTTCACAAAGAAATAAGACACTTTGCTAAGAAATAGGAGACTTTGTGAAGAAACGAGACACTTTACAAACAAAAGGGACACTTTATAAAAAAATGGGACACTTTGCAAAGAAAGGGGACACTTTATGAACTTTTTTTCCAAGATCCTAAATTAACCTCTAAATACATTACAAATCATTAAATCCTTGCAAAAACACTAAGTGAAGGTCACAAAATTGACTTACCTCATGATAATGCTCACCATGTCCCACTTGCACTCGAAGCACATCCAATCATGAAGTCCTTTAATTCCATCTACTTGACATCTTTTCGTCTCACTTGTCACTCTCACGCTACAAGAAGGTAAAATACAATAGTAAGTGACAAACTACTTTAATTTCATCTCTTTTAACACTTCATTCTTTTTACTCTTATGCATTAAAATAGGGTTATTTTTGATCTTGCGAGTTAATAAAGTACTTTTTCTTCAAAACACCATAATGAGTGCTAGGGAACTCTATTTTCAACATTGTTTGATGCATTGGAATCATTATTTCGTACCAAAATTATACTCCTTTGTAGAAATTACAATCTGTGACCTAATTTGGTCCTATTTTAGATAGCCTTGCATCGACCGGCTATTAAACATACATTTATAGGCCCCTAATTTTCATTATTTTTGATCTAGAGGCCCATTTCACTCAAAAATCATATGAATCCTGATAAATAATGCTTAAAACATTATATCCCAAAAACCAACGTCCAAAAACCTCATGTGGGACCCATTCATCACCTTAGGAAAATGAGTTCCCTCTACTGGGACCCATTCGCCAAGGGTGGCGAATGAGTCCCTTTTGGGGGAATTCTCAATTTTAAGTGGGAAACTCACTAACTTAATTCAAATTTTTAGTGGATGTTGGTCTCTTAGGTCTCAATAATGAGAAATTAGGTATTGATGCCTATAAATATGTATTTTTAGGTCATTTTCACATCTCCTATTCATGTTTACAAAGAAAAATCAAAATTCAAGTGTTGAAAATCTTCCATAAGAAGATTTATTAGTCTTTCTACAACAAAGTTGAAGCTTTTGGATGATAAGATAGGGTTTTTGTAGGTCTTCAAACTTACTTCTCATTCAAGATCCAACATTGCAAAGAGTTGATAATGGATGCCTATGGAGAATCATGGAGAAATCTGGGTTGAGGAGATGCAACTAGCCATCAAATCACACCTTAAGGCTCCTTTTCAAAGTGATTCCATCTTTCATTTTCTCTCTATCTTTAGATTTAAGGTTTTCATGTCATTTATATTCATTTGTAATGTTGTATGGTTTCTTGTATTGAAGTCTTACACTATTTAATCTCCATTTAATCATCTTATTCTAGCACATTAGAATAGAGTTTTGTGTTACTTCATATTTTCCTAGTCTTAGACACACTTAGGGCTAGGGTTTTGTGCATATTTCATCCATTAAATGTTTGATTACAAAATTATGGGTTTGACCAAGGAAAACCCCCCATTATAAAATAAATTTTAAGTTCTTTTTCATGTGTTTTTGAAGACTCAGATCCAAGATTCTGTTAGGAAGTGTTGTGTGGGTGACAAAGTGTAGATCTGAAAATATAATTTTTGAAAAATGGAAGAAGGACTAATTTTCCATGGATGGAAAATGAGTCCCACTAGAGGTGTCTATTATAATAGAGTGTAGATTCTAGTACCCTTTTTGTAGAAAAAGAGTTCTCAGAAGAAACCCTGGCCTGGGACTAGTTCACCCAGGTGGTGAATGAGTCCCAATCAATCAAAAATTCAACATTTATAGCTTTTTAGAGTCATCTCTAGTCTCCATCAGGTTTACATGTGCACACATTCACTCTTGAAACTTTTTGTTTGGTTATTTTTGTATTTTTATTCATCTTTCTAGGTCTCTTGCATGTAACATTGTGTTTTCAAACACTTCATATTTCTTAGTTTGCATTTTATTAGTGATCTATTTTATCAGTTCTTTGCATTTATTTTATTTCATCTAAGCATATTTCACCTACACCAAATCAATATTTGAATGTAACATTTCATTTTAGCCCCAAATCTTTACCCTTTTAGGTGAAAAATCCTAGAAGGGTAACAAGCATTTAGGTTTGGCAAAATCGTTGGTTACAATTCAAATTTTTTTGCGATTTTTTTAGAAATGAGCAAGAGTCCCAAGTAAGTGGCCAAGATAATAGCTTCCTAACAACCAATAATGTTTAAAACTCTCTCTTTTATAATTTTAACTATATTAAAGAAGTAAATAATACTTTTGGGATAACTAATGTATTGTTCCAAAACATTAACATATTTATTAAGAGTATCCTTCCATAGTCTAGCTTCTAAAACTAAGGCTTCTCCTAAGAGAATGGTGTCATCTACAAATTGTTGGTGTGAAGCTCGAGGTAGTGAGGAAGAAACTTTGAACCCTTTTAGTTGTTTGGTATCAAGCATTTTTTGAATGTTTCTCCCCAAGACATCTAACACAAAGAAAAACAGGTATGGTGAGATAGGATCACCTTGTCCTAGGTTTTTCTTACACTTAATTAAGCTTTCTTAAGATAATAAAGTGAGTTTATTACTAGGAGATAAGTATGTAGTGTCGCCTTCCTTAAAAGGTGTAACACATTCCATTCTTGGTGTTTTTCTCCACTTTTGGTGGTCCATAAATTCCACCTTTTATGGGAATCTCCACTTTTGGTGATCCATCTCCACTTTTTGTAGTTTATTCCTATTGTTGGATTTGCTACCTACCTCCTCTCCTAAGTTCTATATAAACTTACTACCTAGATTGTATTTGCAGACTCTTGCAATAATCTTCCATCCATTCATATATATTTGCATTGTATCTTTTCAACTTCAAAGCTCTTAATGCATTTTTTCATATTGACATTACATAATCTCTCAAAGTTTTGGTGTGCATTATTTATGCTTTTCTATTTCATGTAGCTTTGATTTTCTCTTCAAATTTCTTTGGGTTTGAGTGATTAGGATCATTAGGGTGGGTTGATTACACTTGATCCATGATGGATCAAAGCACAATTTATCCACTAAACCTCAATCTACCAAGCATGATCATTCAAATTCAAAAGTTAAACTAACCATTTATTGAAACTGAAAATTGTAAACTATGAAAATAGATAAATTCCTACTCTAATCCATTTTAAAATTATCCTATTTTGGAATTGGTGTCATTTTGATGTGGATGCATGGAAGCTATCAATGTATGCTTTAAGCTATTAATGGATGCATGGAAGCTATCAATGTATGCTTTAAGCTATTATGCAATTAGAAATAAACTAAAACAAGCTAAAAGTGAGTAAATTATGAGTGTGGATGCAAGCGAATTCAACAACATAAGTTTTCAATTGAAAGATGGATCCATTTGTCTCCAAATAGTGCTTTAATTATAGGATAGAAAATGAGAAATGGATGGTTGAGATCAAAAATATCAATCAACAGTCAAAAATGAAAGGAAGAACATGCATGGATCATGGATTCTCATCAAAGGATAAGAATGCATGATGGGATTTAATCAAGGGCTCACATTTTCTTCAGATAAACACACTTTTGACCTACTCACACAAGTCAAAGGTGAATTGTTCAAAAGGTTAAAGGTTCAAACTTGCATTAGAAGCTAAGTGAAAATATCCCATTTTCAAATGATGGAGGAATAATAATATTCCTTGCAATATTCATTTGGCTGAGGATAAAAGGAATTATGCAAATTAAAAGAATTCTTAGGTGTGCAAAAAGGGAATAAGGAATATTCCATGGGAATATTCCCTTTTTAGAAGAAAATTAGTTTAATTGCTAATTAAACAAGGTTTAATCATGCAATTAGGGGATTTGGAGCAATTAAAGTGATATTTATTAAATTAAATAATTTAATAAATTCGGGGAGAGATGAAATTATATTAAATTAAATAACTTACGGTTATTTAATTAAATATGATGACTTAGGGAATTAAGTTAAATGTTTTGAGTTATTTAATTTAATGAGATGAAACATTAGCATGAAGGGGGGATGAATTAGCCTCAATTGATGAATTAGGTTAATGGATGAAAATGATGTCATTAATTAAATTAGCAAGGTTAGTTTAATTAATTAAGCAAAAAGAGGATGGGTTTAAAGAGGAAATGACGTTAGTAAAAATGTTTCAAGTGTATGATATTGTTTAGGATATTTTCCATTGTCTATAGGATTATTCAATCTACTTCTGATTTCAAACATGGTATCAAATCTTTTGTTATGAGAATTCTAAGTTCATAGATTCCTAATTGAGAGATTGATTTTCTTGTAAAGATATTGTAAATTTATCTATGCTCTTCTCTTGCATTTTAGAAGATCCAAAAAATCAAAAAGGATTTGCAATGATCTAATAAAATCTTTATATCACATATATGTTTTGTGAGATTTGGGTGATTACAATATTTTTGGTTATACTGGAAGTATTTTTGAATGTTCCAATGTGTCCAGATAGCTCAAGAAATTTAGATTTGTCTTTTTTTCATCCAAATTCAAGATCATTTGACAAAGTTGCAAACAGGGGTTTGAAGCTGAGATCTGTGAAGAACTTTTTATTTGATCATTTTCAGCCCAAATAGACCTTGCCATTGTGCTCAAAAGGCCTAGAAACCCTTATTCTCATATTAAAATTTTCCATTTTTGATGAATTTTATTTTTGGAAAATTTTTCTTTTGCTAGGGGGTCGTCACTACAGGAAAAATTCAACCTATTTTTTTCAAAAAATTCATAACTTTTCACCACAGTGTCTATTTTCTACAAATTAGATATCATTGGAAAGATGGAGACAAGCACTTTCCATATACAAATGTTTTGAAGAAAAAAATGATTTATTACCAAATATTGTAGGTTGAATTTGTTTTTGCTTTTTTTCTTTAGGAGAACATAACTTTCACCTCAGACCTCCAATTTTTAGAAACGAATAGGCATTGGAAATGTATTGAAGAAAACTACACAACTACAAAGCTAATTTTTCTATATTTTATCTCATATTAATTTTGTATAATAAGTTATAATCTTGGTCATCAGGGGCCTATTGAGCATTGTATGTTAGAAAAGGCTAGTGGAAAGGGGGGGTGTCTCTTGATGTCTCTTTTTCATTCACTTAAATTTGTTGTCTTGTATAAACCTTGGAGGAATTTTATGAAAAAATTGTAATAAAAAACTAAGATAAAGTTCCATTTATGGGGGCATTAAGCATGTCTCTTGAAAGTTATTTCCATCCTCCCACTGTCAAGTTAACTTTAGAGAACTATTTTTCCTAGAGACAAGGGATAGAGGGTCATTTCCTTGAGTAAGATCTACTGCCCTATCTCCTTAGAATAATTCCTAAGCCAAGTGATTATGATTAGAAGAATGCATGGTTTAAAAATAAAGACATGGTCTATGGACTAATATGTCTTACTATTTTTGAGGATATTCTACATTATGTAGAGCACACTGAGTGCCCTTTCACTACTTGGATCTTCATATGAAAGTGATGTTTCCTTGGAGAACTAGGCTATTGTGGATTATATTAAGACTTTTGTTTCCCCTTCTTGTGTGGATGATCAATTCATTGATACCCAATCACCATCTACTATTGCTACTTCAGATTCTAGTGTTGTTTCTTTGAAATTTTCTAGTGATTCTTTGTAGTAGGACATACATTGTCTTTCAAATAGGGATGACCTCTTGATAGGTATTTTAGATTTGTTTATGGAGACACATATTGGAGATTTGGAATACACTATTGTGTATATTCATCTTCTCTTTGATGAAGAGGTATGTGCAAGATCATGATGGGCCAAAAAGTGTTGATATGATGGGTATATGTTGGGTATGTGGCTGACGATTTTTTTACCCAAAATTGATCAAATAAAAAGGGATTTTAAAGGAGATTCTTAGCATTCCACCAAAATAAATTATGCTTTACTTTGAATATAATAAATAATTATTATTCATTTTCTATTTGAATTACGACTAAAGTCATGATTGATAGGCTAATTGAAAAACACCTATACCTTTCAAATGGTTTCACATTTTTTGAAACTAAAACATGTCTCTCATTCTATGCTTTGTATAATATAGGATTAAAAAGAAAATAATTTCATGAATTTTTGACCAAGTTAAGGTGGTCGAACATACATGTTTTTTATATTTTTTTTAGTTGTAATAAAAAATTCATAATTAAATATTTACTTAAAAATAATTATGAAAAAATATGCATCACATTGGAACATGAGTCCTCTACTTATATCTAAAATATTACTAAAAAATATTATCATTTTATTGTGGTTAAGGTGGTCAGACAGACACATGCTTCTTATTTTTTCCCTCGAATTTAAGTACTGCTGCATTGAAATTTCAAATTTTCACCAGATATATATATATTTTAAATAAACCTAGTATTTTAGAAACTAAATTCAATTTTATACAGATTCTTTTCTTACATATTTTGGAAATAATATAGGTAACCTATTCAAATTTTTACATCAAGTTGCCTAACTCTAATTTTTCTAAATTTTTCACCACTTAAGGGCCTATGTTTTCCATGATGATCCTACACATACCTGAAGATTATTTTTCTTTTGTTGTTGTAAGGGGACACTTTAACACTCTTGTTCATTCTCTATATGATCATTCCTTTCAGTTTCACATGAGTGTGGATACTTTGGATCATCATTTGGAGAAGACATCTCCAAAGGAGATACTTGAGTCTTTGGCTTATGCTCTACATCAAACTGTAGGAGATTCTAGTTTATCATTTTCAACAATGTGGCCTAGAATGCTTGACTTGATTATGACAACTTTCAACATCGACATGGGGATACTTGAGCCGACTTGAAATACTTCTTACATTCTACACTTTCTTCCTATATATTCCTTTCAAGAGTGGGAAGATAGATCACATACACCTTTAGTTTTTTTTCTTCGTAAGGAGAGGAATATTTTTTGATGATTATGGACCATCTTCTACATCTAGTTTCAAGTATCTACCATTGGATCTCTTTGGGGGGCTTTCTTTTTCTTCCACCTCATTTCTCTCTATTATGGGGAGTGTACTTCCTTTTCTGGGATGAGGTTTCTTCTTCCTTAGAAGGAACTTTATATGTACATGGGTACCTAACATGGCCTCATTTTTTAGGACCCATCATCTTTTACATCCTCCTAAGTTGCATATAAACAGGGGTGTTGGTATAGGCTTTTATTTTCCTACTGGGTTAATTTATTTTCCCTTAGTCCTAGGTTTTCCTACACTTAATTAAGCTTTCTTAGGGTAATAAAGTGAGTTTATTACTAGGAGATAAGTATGTTGTGTCACCTTCCTTAAAGGTTGGAACACATTCCACTCTTGGTGCCATCATCCACTTTGGGTAGTCCATACTTTCCACTTTTGATGAGCATCTCCACTTTTGGTGGTCCATATCCACTTTTTGTGGTTTATTCCTATTGTTGGACTTTCCAACTACCTCCTCTCCTATGTTCTATATAAAATAACTACCTACCTTGTATTTGCATACTTTTGTAATACTCTTGCATCCATTCCTACATATTTAAATTGTATCTTTTCAACTTGGAAGATATTAATGCATTCTATCATATGACATTACATAATCTCTAAGAATTCTGATGTGCATTCTTTATGATTTTCCATTTTATGTAGCTTTTATTTTCTCTTAAAAATTCCCTTAGGTTATTCAATCTATTTTATATTTCTAACAACATTGAGGGTAAGTGCAAGATCATGGGGGCCCAAACTAGGCCCCTAGTGGCTACAAAAATTCAAAGAAAAAAAGTTACACAACTTGACATAAAAATTTGAATAGGCTATTAACATAATTGGAAAAATTTGTAAAAGCTAAATTTGTAGAAAATTGAATGTAGTTTATAAGCTAATAGTCCTTATTTTTAAAAAGGACATCTATTTGACAAAAATTTAAAATTTTAATGCAATATTAATAAATTTTCAAGAAAAAAATAAAAGGAAGGTGTTTGTCTGACCACCCTAATGGAGAGAAAAAATAAATATTTTATTCTAAATATTTCAATATAAGTAGAGGACACATTCTTGGATGTGACACATTTTTTTGTAATTTATTTGCAAGTAATATTTAGTTATGAATTTTCTAGTTGAGATTTTTAAAATATTAAAAAACCATTTGTTTGGCCAACCTAACTTGGTTAAAAAAGTATGATTTTTTTTTAAAAAACTATAGTTTGTGAAGTGTAGTCTGTGATGCATATTTTAGATTCAAAAAAATTCTAACCATTTAAAATTTATAGATGCTTTTCAATCAACCTACAAATCAAGACATTAGTAAAAATATATGTAGAAAGCCAATAATAATTATCTATTTAACTCCAAATAAGGTATATCTTATTATTTTGGAAAGATAGAAATTTTCTCTATAAACCCTTTTAGTTTCATCAAATATGGATAAGAAAATTCATCAGCCGCTTTTATGTCATATCATGACTACTTGGCCCCACATGATCCTATACTGACGCTCAAGCTAATTTAAAAATTTCCCTAATCTATAGAAATCCCTAGAAACTTTATAAGCACCAAACAAGAAGATCACTTGCTTAACTTCTTGCAGAGTCATCACTCTGGATAAATCTTTTAAATCTCGCTCATTAATAATTGTAATGTCACAAAATTGCACCTAGGGGAAATTTCGCATTTTAAGCACCTTTCCTAGCATTTATGACACCTAAACACATTTATCGCAAGTCTCATGGGTCAAAATTTCATTATTCCAACTCCATGTGGTGAAATGGTTAAGTGATAATAGTTTGCTGACCTATTTCCTAAAAGCTATCATTTTAGACATGTGCACGATGTGTAGACATCTATGTCGTGGACTAGCATCTTAGCAATTTTCTAAGTTTGAAATGGGGAATCCCAAATCCTAGCTCTTGAAATGTGTCTTTATAGTCAGCCTTTCGGGTATAATGGCTCTTTTTTCCTTTGCATGTAAAAAAACTCACTTTTGGCTCTCATTTTGGGGGGTTCTCTCTCTGATTGAAGGATCTCTTCTCAACTTCACTTCACTTCTCATCTTCCTCCAATATTTGCAATAATACTTCTACAAGTGAAGCTCTATCAAACTGAGGTCCCTCCAACATCCAACACTCTCTAGCAAGCATTCAACAGTGCATCTATGTGTTCAAGAGGGGGTTGAGACCTATTGGTAACACTCTCTTTCTCTTATATATTTATGAATCGATTATATCTCTTTTTTCATTTACTACTTAGTGGTGTGAGTTCTCCTCCTAAAGTGGGTATTGCTTTCACCACTTCCTTTTGTCTATTTCAATTACTCTATCTCTATCTATCTAGTTTTTCATGGAGGTGGGGACAACAAAATGGGGGTTTTACTCCAGCAAGCCTTGAAACAAACACAACATTTTTCCCCATCCATCTTGTGTGAAGGTTATCAAGCTAGATCTTGGAGGAAGGATTCAAAAAATTGGCTGCTTGTAGGTCCTCTTTTAGTTCTCTTTGTGCTTTGTCTTGCTTTTTGTTTCCTATATTATTGTTTTGTTAAGAAAACCTTAGATTCTATGTTAAGCAGTTAATTTTTAATCTTTCTATTGAAGTCTTGAGTTCTCTACTGGTAAGTATGCCAATGCATCCTTGAGACTCTAGCATGTCATGATAGTTTCTTGATTCCACATTATAGTCCTTTGGTTGAGAGCTCTTCCTTTAGAGGAAAAAATCTAGAAACTTTTCTCTTTTAGACCTTGAAGTAGTCTGGTATAATAATTAGACCATTGTATAGTATCTCTGCAATTTCTTCATTCAGCTAGTCTTTAGGTGGTTAAGGGAAGTTCACTCCCTAAGATTCACTTGAGAATGAAGAGACTGGCAAGTAGAAAATCCCCCTTATCTCACATTTTTGTGAACCTGACGTGAAACATGTCAGAGCTTTTTCTTCAATGATAATTAATTTATATGATAATTCATTTTCTATGGAATATTTTGATATGTTGGATGATTCTCAAGACTATTTCTTTGAAGCATGTTCCTTTATCTATAGATCTTTCAAAAAATCCTCTTCTTTAGAAGCTAAAGAGTTAGTGAATGTTGTTATAGTCTGCAAAGCTTCTCCAAGTCCTATAAGAAACTATTACCTAACTCTAGCTAGCCCCTCTCCTAAAAGGATTCATTCTATTTTTGGAATTCCAAATCATAATGACTCACCGTACTTATACTCAAGGTTTATAAAAGATACAGACTCTACTTATAATGTTTTTTGGCACACATATAATACAAGAAGAAATAAGTATCTAACTTGGATCAGCAATGTTCTATCTCTAAAACTCAACCTACTCAAATTCCTACTTCTTTACCACCTTCTCAACAAAGTCTTCCTTTAGCACCTAAACATGTGACTAAATCATGTGAGGATTGTGATCTTATTGAGCAACTTCATGTTACTATAGCTAATATCTCACTAGTAATGTATTTGTGTTACTTTGTGCTACCCCGTTCTCAAGGGGGATACTAATAAATTCTTCATGGATCCTAAGTCTCCCAAAAGGGTGATTAAAATTGGAAAGTACCCTTCTTAAAAGGAAGCTAAGGAGCACTCTGACCTTTTACATTCTCATCCTGATATCTTTGCTTGGACATATGATGACATGACTGGTATTGATGATTCTATAGTCGTTCACAATATTATTTTATGTCTTGATGGCAAGCCTATTATGCAAAAATCCTAAAAGATCAATCCCAAGGTCACATTGTTAGTTAGGACCAAGAGAAAGAAGTTGTTAATAGCCGGCTTTATCCATCCAATTGACTACTCACCTTGGATCTTGAATATTGTTGTTGTTAGTAAACCCGATGGTTCTATTCATATATACATTAACTTTTGTGATCTTAATAAGGCCTCTCTTAAGGATGATTTTATGTTACTTAATATTGATATGATTGTATATTTGACTACGAGACATACCTTGTTGTCCTTCATGGATGGATTTTCAAGCTACTATCAAATCTATATTAATCTAAAATACCGGTATAAGACATCCTTCAGTACCCCTTGGGGTACCTTTTATTATGTGGTCATTCCATTTCGGTTAAAAGATGCAGGAATAATTTACTAATGGGAAATGACCATAATCTTTCATGACTTCATTATAAGATTCTAGAAGACTATGTTGATGATATCTTGGAAAAATCCCTAATCTTTCAAGATCATATAGGGAACTTTCATCTTATTTTTGAAAGGATTTGACTCTATAAGATGAAGCTCAATCCTCTAAAGTGTGTCTTCAATGTAGACATAGGTAAACTTTTGGGATTCATAGTTTCTCATTGTGGAATTAAAGTCGACATGAATAAGATTGATGCAATTGTTATCATGCCCCCACCTAGGAACTTTACTGAGCTATAGAGTTTACAAAGGAAAATTCAAATGATTCATAGATTAATATCTCAATTGGTTGATCATACCCTTCCATTCCCTTGTTTTTAAAAAAAGGACTTTCACTTTATATGGGATTGCGACTACTAGGAAGCTTTGAAAATAATAAAAAATTATTTGGATAATCCTCCTATATTAATGTTGACAATGTAGGATACACCCTTTTTGCATTACCTCGCCATATCACCATATGCCTTGGCAGCTTTATTGGCTCAATATGATGATGATGGGAAAGAAAGAGTGGTCTACTACATTAATCATTTGTTGGTTAATTATGAAACTTTTTATTCTCCCATGGATAAGCAATGTATTACTCTCATCATTGCAACATAGAAGTTAAGACACTATCTTCTTCATGCTGAAACACATGTTGTTGCAAAAAGTGATCTTGTAAAGTATCTCTTCTCTAGTTCCCACCTTTCTAGGAGGCTAGCAAAGTGGGTAATGTTGATTTTTGAGTTTGAAATAAAGTTTGTTACTCAGAAATCGATAAAAGGTAAAGTGATTGTTGATCAATTGGTAGATGCTCCTTCACCTTGCTCATTCCCTAGTTCAAACTTATTCCCTTATGATAATATTTTTGTAATCAATCATGACCTTGTATGGAATATGTATTTTGATGGATTGAGATATCATACTGGCTCCAAAGTGAGAAGATTTTTAATTTGGCCTCAGTCCCTCTCTCCTTTATATTAGACTTCCCTTGTACCAACAATATTGTTGAGTACAAAGCCCCTTTTTTTTGGCTTTCATTCCACGATCATGCTAAAGATAAAACATCTTTGTATACATGGTGACTTTGAGCTTATTCTAAATCAGATTATGGAAACCTATCAACCTGAGCAAAATAAGTTCTCTAAATATCGAGTCCTTGCTTTTTCTTTGCTTAATAGATTATCCTCTTTCACAATAGATAGTGTCCCTAGGAGAGAAAAATGATATGTGGATTCTATGGTGAGTGCCACCTCCTTGGCACCTTTAGATAAGGATATGAAAGAATACCAATTCATGGTTCACGTTCTTCGGTCTCCCACTTTTTCTTATCAACCTAAATCATGCTCTTGTGTGTGTTCACATGGACTCTAGAGAATGGTATTCTAACATGTACAACTATCTGAAGAATGTAAATTTCACTAATGATGCAACAAAAAATGATCGCACTTGTATACAGAAGCTTTTAGTCCATTATGTTGTCTTATTGGATGTTCTTTGGGTATGTGCAGGATCATGATGGGACAACAAGTGGTGATATGATGTGTATGTGGTTGACAACTTTCTTTTACCCAAAATTGATGAAATGAAAATGGTGTTTAAAGGATATTCTCAGCTTTCCACGAATATAAATTATGCTTTACTTTGAATTTAATAAATAATAATTATTCATTTTCTATTTTAATTACAACTAAAGTCTCGAATGATAGGCTAATTGAAAAAACATCTGGGTATGTGCAGGATCATCATGGAAAAAAAAGGCCCTTAAGTGGCAAACTTTTTAGAAAAATCAGAGTTAGGCAACTTGACGTAAAAATTTGAATAAGTTATCTATATTATTTCAAAAATATGTAATAATAGAATCTATAGAAAATTGAATGTAGTTTCTAAACTACTAGGCTTGTTTAAAAAAAAAATCTATTTGGTGAAAATTTGAAATTTCAATGCAGTAGTACTTAAATTTTAGGGAAAAACAAGAAGTAGGTGTCTGTCTAACCACCCTAACCACAATAAAATGATAATATTTTATATATAAATAGAGGACTCACATCCCAATGTGATGCATATTTTTTTGTAATTTTTTTCCAAGTAAATAATTAATTATGAATTTTTATTACAAATTTAAAAAAATATAAAAAACTCGTATGCCTAACCACCTTAACTTGGTCAAAACTTTATGAAATTCAAATATTCTTTTTTAATCCTATAGTATGTTAAGCATAGAATGTGATGCATGTTTTGGATTCAAAAAATGTGATACTGTTTGAAAACTATAGATGTTTTTTCAATCAGCCTACCAATTAGGACTTTAGTCATAATTTGAATAGAAAATGAATAATAATTACTATTAAATTCAAAGTAAAACATTATTTATATTGCTGGAAAGCTGAGAATATCCTTTAAAAACCTTTTTCGTTTCACCAATTTTGGGTAAAAAAAAAGTTGTTAGCCAGATACCCATCATATTGCCACTTTCCCATCATGATCTTGCACATACCCATCTATAGCTTTCAAATAGTATAACATTTTTTGAATCTGAAAAATGTGTCACATTTTATGCTTCACATACTATAGTATTAAAAAAAAAAAAAAAATTGTATTTCATGAAGTTTTGACCAAGTTAAAATGGTTAGACATACGAGTTTTTATAATTTTAAAAAAGTTGTAATAAAAAATTCATAATTAATTATTTATTTAGAAAAAAATTATAAAAAAATATGCATAACATCGGGAAATAAGTCCTCTACTTAAATATGAAATATTATAAAAAAATATTATCATTTTATTGTGGTTAGGGTGTTCAGATAGACACCTTATTTTTTCCCTAAAATTTAAGTACTACTGTATTGAAATTTCAAATTTTCACTAGATAGATTTTTTCTTTTTTTAAATAAACCTAGTATTTTATAAACTAAATTCAATTTGCTACATATTTTTGAAATAATATAGATAACTTATTCAAAAAAAATCATTAAGTTTCCTAACTCTAATTTTTTTGATTTTTTCACCACTTAAGGGCCTATTTTTTCCATGATGATCCCGTACATACCCCTTTATCATAAATAATAAAATGGATTTCTTCTCTGATGTCTCACTAAAGAAAAAATACCCATATCCCTTAAAGAAGCCCACTCAGGTTCTGAGGGTGGAGACTCTGGTGATAAATCCCTGGTGTGAAAAATTGATTCGCATGGGGTACCTATGGAAAACGATGGAACAAGACACTTTTGATGTTGTTAAGAAGTTCCTACAATGTCAAAAAATAGTGATCTCATTCACACTCCTACACAAGAGTTACAAAACCAAACCTATCCTTGGCATTTTGTGAAATGGGTGTTGGATATTATCGAAAAGATATCACCTCTTTCTTTTGAAGGAGACACATTTATTATCACCACCATAGATGACTTCACGAAGTGGGTTGAAGCTATCCCGATTCAATCTACAAACACTGAAGCTATTTGTAGCTTCCTTTTGAATAACATCATTTCTATCTTTGGATTTCCTTCTACACTTGTCTTTGACAATGGCACACCATTCAAGAACAAGGAAGTAAATAAATTCCTAGAGAAGTTCCACATTCAACATAGATTTTCTACACCATATTATCCACAATCTAATGCCCAAGTGGAAGAATCTAATAAGACTCTTGAGCTCATTCTTCATAAAATAGTAAAAAAACATTGTAAGGATCAACATTTTCAATTAACATATGCTTTGTGGGCCTATTGCACAATTGTTTGTACGATGACAAGAACAACACCCTACAACCTTGTGAATGGTGCCAAAACCATCATGCCTTTAGAGTTGGAAATTCCATCATTGTGGGTTTCTTGTAAAGGATTAATTAATGACAATACTTACCAATCTAATCATTTGCATTATCTTGAGATGTTTGATGAGCATCACGTGCAATCCCTCGACAATCTTAAAGTTTATCAATGATTGTTATCGAGACAATATAATCAAAATGTACTCCCTAGGACTTTCAAGGTAGGTGATCTATCTTTCTATGAGAACTAGAGAAATGTAAATGTGTCGCCTGATCAAGGAGGAAAGTTTAGTCCTAATTGGCGAAGTCCTTACATTATAATCTTCATGTATGCTTCAAGTGCTTATGGGTTATCATCCATGGATGGGATGCCTCTAAAATAACCTATTAATTAAATGAATCTTCATCGATACTATGTGTAGTATTTATGTGTCACATGTGCAATTCTTACTCTTTAAGGGTTGTAATGTTGCATATTTTGACATTCCTTCATTAACATATTGTGAAATTTTTTGTTGTAATGCAACCACATGTGTGTGAGAGAGACATACATACGTGTGTTTTACTATGTTGTGTACCTATACATTACATTACATATTTTTAGGCAATTAGATCATCATTGTATTTAATTAACATACATCGATGTGTGTTTATTAAATCATGATAGCATCTAATCTAGACATACGTTCATATATAAAAAATTGATAGCATAAACATACATGAAAGTAAGGGACATACACATCACATAAAGAATGCCATAATTTTAGAATCAGCATCTCATGTGTATATATATATATAAATATCAATTTCATGTACATGTATCATGCCACTATCATTAAAAATGAGTGGCTATTGTATATGTTTATCAGTGTCTATACATAAAAAATAATCTACAAAATATATGTCATGATTACAAAATGATGTACAAAAAAGGCTCTCTAAGCCCTAGGCATGTGGCTCCCGGAGCCCTATGGCTCTAGCTATGGTTGTATTTGGGGTCAATATTGCATAATGGAGATCAATTGAGTGCAATGTGAGCATGAGATGGAAATGGACACATGCATCCCCCTCATCTCTCCCTCAATGGAGGCTATATGAACATGGGATTGGATGAGATCCTCCTGCAATTTCTAATCACCTACTAGGATCACTATTGTTGGTTGCCCCATGAGGTCATCAATGGATTTGTAGGGCATCATGTGCCTACTCAGCACCATTAGCCCTTGTCATGGCTACATCTTGCTTAGCTAGTTCTATCATTAGCTCCCTCCATATATAATCTTATTGTCCTAATAGAGTAGTGTCATTTGTGGTCCTCTACATAATCTCCACTTGCGCCTCCTCATAGGCAGTCCTCAAGTGGGATACCAAATCAAAAATATGGGCATGACACCTCATTGAAACTAGCTGATAAGAGTCTAGGGCTGCCCCTTGATAGGCATAGCAGGGGCCACTTCTTATATGCACTAGAAAAAAAATATAGTCCATACCTGTGTATCCACTGCAACCACAAAGAGATGAAGAATATTACTATCATGAGATGTTTAGATACAAAACTAAAAAGCACAAAATATATATACATGAGATGAAAATTGATAGTACTAAAATGAAATTACATATTGTGACTGCTATACCTAGATCCCCTCATTTCTAGTATGGACTAGGAGGAGGAGGGGTGCTAGGCCTCACATCACCAACATCATGAGTTTCCCTGGGTGTTGTCAAGGATTACATTGGGATTAGGAGTTGTAGTGGGGCAACTGACGAAACTAGGATAGCCACTATAGGAGAGGACATCCTTTGCTACTACCTTTGTGTTGGTGATGCCGTTCTAACCTCCTCATCCTAGTCCTATTTCTCCTATTGAGGCTCCTCCTACTATTGTTACTCTTTCCCTACCTCACCACTTTGAGCCCTCCATCTCTTCCCTAGTGGTTCTAGTTGCGCATCCCCTTGTAGGATGGAATTCCCCATTAAGGCATCCATCAGAAATACTAGTGTTGGAGAGTATGCTACCCACCATGCTATAAATTCCCTCTCAACCCCTACATTATCTACCATAACCATTGTAGATAGATCTTGATCATCAACAATGTCATCCAAAAGTATGGCATTTGTAATTGTGGGACATAAATATTCCCCTACTTATACAACACTTTGAACAACTCGGTCTATGTGTGGACTGTTGAGGGAATGGTTTAAATGTGACCATGTTGCTACATAATTTAGCTCTAGTAGTATGGCATAATCACAAAATCTGTGTGACCTAAAATAAAATGTTCACGCTATAGGTTTTGAAGGAATCTGTGATCATCAACCCACCATAATAGCCCATGGGGTCTCTATCTAATTTGATCTATTGTAAATGTATCAAAATATAATGGCCAAAACTATATATCTCCATGGTGCTACTACCACACAAGCTCATACATCTGATCCATGGGCATTGTATAATCCCACACTCAAGGATAGCCCTTCTTCCTTGTGCAAGTGATGTGTGTGAAATCCCACACCTCTAGTAGTGTGCATGTGGTGAGGGTTTGGTATTTGTAATGGATGTAGCTCCTTAGCTTCTGATAGAGATGCACAAGCATGTTGCACTCCCATGCAAACACCATTTGATCCTCCACCATCTCACAAATGGTATGTTTGAGGCCCCCTTACAGGTGATAGCTTTGCCCATCTATGGTGACTTCTATAGCCACAATGACCACCATGGCCCAGTGTAATAGGGGTGTAGTTGTATGGGATTTCCCAAACCATTGGGTGTAAATCTACCTAGTCCAATCCCTATTTTCCATCTGGTTGGAGCAGTAGCAAACATCCTCTGATTTCTCTCATGTTGAACACATATTATCAAGCTCCACCCTCTAACAATGGATGGGAAGGCCAAGGATGTTGTAGACATCCTACAGTGTCATAGTCATCTCTCTAGTTGGTAACTAGAAGCTCAATGTGGTGGCATCCCACTTTTCCATGATGACAATTAGCATCCTGTTGTGGTATAACATCTCTGGCATAGTGTACACATGCCAGAGACCAACATGTTGTAGGTGTGTAACCTTGTCATCTAATAGATAGTCCCTCTTCCTTCTAAGTAGGTGAAGCAACCACCCACCAAGATGATTATTGATCTCAAGTTAGTCCTACATAAAAGGAAAAATTTTATGTCAAAACATAGCTTGCTAAGAATACTCAAAAAAATTAAGATATTAGGTGAAAGATGCATGTTGCATAGACATCTATGCACTCCGCCAATGTCTCTATCTGCCATTGAAGGTGTTAGGATGACAATGTTTCTTGGGGATGACAACATGCATTTTGGATCCTACTGCACACAAAGGAAGCATGTGCACATCCAATATGCCAAAGCTACTCTACATCTGAAAACTAGCTAAAATCATTAAAAATACACAAATGAAGAGGTTTTGAGGCCTACCTAGTTCACCTCAAGACCCTTAGCTATGTGGGATTGTAACTAATCAAATTTGGGTGCCTCATACTATCATTTGCTTAGCCTTTTTCTAATTTTTCTCTCAATAAATTCAACAAAATACTCATAATGAATAGTGAAAATGACCCTTCTAGGTGCCTACCTTGGTATATATAGGCCCCACAGGGCCTATTTTTTCTTGAGTTTTTAGCTCCCTAATTTCTCCTAATTTTACCCCGCATAGCTAAGGGAAAACATAGGAGGGGGAAAATAATCATTCTTCTCATCATTATAGCTTCTTTTGATGTTTAGGAATGAACATTTTGCAGAACAAAAAATTATGTGATTTTTCATGACACATGCATTTTTTTGCTAAGTTTGATCAGTGGGGGCATGTTTAGTATCAACTGGCTTGACCTCTGTAGTACCTTTTTTGGCATCCAAATCCATAAAACTTCTAATTTTTGGTGGAATTTTCTCTTTTCTACTTTAGTGTGTCCGAATTTTCCAAAATCGAGCCCACTTAAGTGGGGGAAAAAATGTAATGTCACAAAATTGCACCTAGGGACAATTTAACATTTTAACCACTTTTCCTAGCATTTATGACACCTAAACACATTTATGGCAGAAGCCTCATGGGTAAAATTTTTATGATTCCAACTCCATGTGGTCCAATGCTAAAACGGTAGTAGTTTGTCGACCCATTTATCAAAAACTAGAATTTTGGATGCCTACAAGGTGCATGGACATCTGTGAAGTGCACTAGTGTCCTGATGGTTTTCTAAGTTTGAAACGAGGAATCTCAAATCCCAGCTCTTGACATGTGCCTTTGCAGTTAGGCTTTCAGATGTAACACCTCTTTCCACCTTTGCATGGAATAAAACTCCCTTTTGGCTATCATTTTGGGGGGTTCTCTCTCATTGAAGGATCTCTTCTCAACTTCACTTCACTTCTCAGCTTCTTCCACTCTTTGCAATAGAACTTCTACAACTAAAACTTTTTTTGATTTAGGTCGCTCCAATAGCCAACACTCTCTAGAAATAATTCAATGATGCATCTATGTGTTCAAGAGGGGGTCAAGGCCTATTGGTAATGCTCTCTTTCTCTTATCTATTTTCCAATAGATTATATCTCTTTATTCATTTACTACATAGTGGTGTGGGTTCTTCTTGGGTATGTGCAGGATCATCATAGAAAAAATAGGCCCTTAAGGCAAATTTTTTAGAAAAATCAGAGTTAGGAAACTTGACATAAAAATTTGAATAAGTTATCTATATTGAAATTTTAATGTAGTGGTACTTAAATTTTAGGGAAAAAATAAGAAGTAGGTGTCTATCTGACCACCCTAACCACAATAAAATGATAATATATTTTATAAGAATTTAGATATTACTAGAGGACTCATGCCCCAATGTGATGCATATTTTTGGTATTTTTTTCCAAGTAAATAATTAATGAATTTTTTATTACAAATTTTAAAAAAAATATTAAAACTCTTATGTCTGACCACCTTTACCAATGGTCAAAATTCATGAAATTAATTTTTTCTTTTTTTAATCCTATAGTATGCAAAGCATTGAATGCGACGCATGTTTTCGATTCAAAAAATGTGATACTGTTTAAAAGCTATAGATTTTTTTCTATCAGCCTATCAATTAGGACTTTAGTCATAATTTGAATAGAAAATGAATAATAATTACTTATTAAATTCAAAGTAAATCATAATTTATATATGTGGAAAGCTAAGAATACCCTTTAAAAAACCTTTTCATTTTATCAATTTTGGTTAAAAAAATAGTTGTTAGCCACATACCCATCATATTGCAACTTTTTAGCCCATCATGATCTCACACATACCTTCTCCTAAAGCAGGGATTGTTTTCACCACTTCCTTTTATCTATTTTGATTACTTCCTCTATCTATTTAGTTTTTTGTGGAGGTGGGAAAACTAGAATAGGGGTTTTATTGTAGCAAGCACCAAAATAGCCCCAACATTTTTCCTCATTTCTCTTGTGTGCAGGTTGTCAAGGAAAATCTTGGAGGAAGGATTCAAAAAACTAGATACTTGTAAGTCTTCTTTTAACTCTTTTTGTGCTTACTCTTTCTTTTTGTTTCCTATCTTATTGTTCTATTAAACAAACCTCAAATTTTATGTTAAGAAATGAAGTTCTAGTCTTTCTATCCAAGTCTTGAGTTCTCTATTGCTCGAGACACCAATAGGTCCTCCGAACTCTAGTGTGTCATACTTCCATCCTAATTCTGCATTGCAATTGTTTGGTCAAGACCCCTTCCTTTGGAGGAAAAACTCTAGAAACCTTGCTCTTTCAAACCCTATAGCAGTCTTGTATAATAATTAGTCCATTTATAGTTTCTCTGCAATTTCTTCATTCAACTAGTATTGAGGTGGGGAAGGGCAGTTTGCTCACTAGTATTCTCTTAAGAATGAAGAGACTCAAGATTAAAAAATTCCCCTTATATCACAACAACTTCTCAAATTACCTACAAGAGGTCTTCAATGTAAATTCAATCTACCTTTGGCATAACATGAAGATTTGAAAAGAAAGAGATTGCTTCATTGGCAATTTCCTCTTCTTCGTGCAAAATTTTTCCATCAAATGCTTTTAAAAATCTTATCCTACTTCTACTTCCATGTTTAAGGGTTGACTGATGGAAAGATTTAGTATTCCTATCTCCTTCCGATAGCCATTGTATCGTAGATTTATGTTTCCAAAAAACTTCTTCCTTCTTTTTTATTTTAAACCATTGTATTCTTAGCTCCCTTTCTTCATTGCAAATAGTTTCATCAATTTCTCCATGCTCCATCTTCTCTTGGATTTCCTTTAACTTGAGATTCAAGGAATTCTTACTATGGAAAATATTTCCAAAAGAGAATTTACTCCATATTTTTCATAGTATTTGACTTTTTTTAGTTTACTCACTAGAAAAAACATAGGGGTACTAGTACATGGCTCATTCTACCAACAATCCACCAGTGTTTTGAAATCTAGATGTAGTGTCCACATTATCTCATATATAAAAGGGAAAGGTCCTTTCACAACTTTTTCATCCCAAATTAGGAGGAGAGTGCTATGACTTGAGCCTATTCTCGAGAGAGAACTAAGAGAGAGGTCTTGAAAAATACTCCATTTCAAGAAATAATAAATTGGTCTATTTTAACTTGAATAAGGTAGTTACTGAATCACCTATTCAACTAGGTGAACAATGTACCAGTGAGAGGAATATCCATAAGGCCCATAGAGTTAATGAATCCCGCCAAATCTAACATGCTTTCTAAGAAATCATTCAATCCTCCTTGCTTCTTTGAGGGATACAATGGAGAGTTAAGGTGCCTTCCTAACATCTATAATTCATCCTTACTATTATTAATTTTGATTTCTAACATCTGCCAAAGAAAAATTCTATCTAGGTTCATATTAAGACCATTGATATTTATTAAATTCCATTAAAACATAAGTAGCCTTATCTTCAAAGGATACCATCAATTAATTTTTACATCTAAAACCAAAGGAACCAAAAATTCTAGTAGGGTTTGAGCAAGTAGTAATCACACTCGATGCCTCATGAAAATCACTAACAGAAAAAATAACATTATGCCAAAAACATCTGATAGCTTTATCAAAAGTATCCTCCTTCATTTTAGTTTCCTCTATTAAGAGGATATCAGGTTTCAGATCTATTAAGCATATTTTTAAAATATGTTTATAGGGGCTATTTAAACCCCTTATATTTTGAGAAATCAACTTCATTACAAACTAAGGTAAAGTAGTATCACCTTGATACCAATTACCAAAGGGTCAACCCCCCTTAAGTTATTTCTTTGTTTGAGACTTGTCCCCAAAAAGGGAGTCAAGAGTTTTATGTTTTCTTCAAGCAACATCTCATGTTGTGTCTTTGTTCCTTAACTCCTTTAGAGGTGGCCTACCTACTTTGTTTCCTCCAACATTTGACTTATTTGTCTATTTTTATTTGGTTAGGATTTGGCTGCAATCTTCCTCCCCAAGGTCATCCTTGAGGAATGGGTAAGAAATCTAGTTTCTAAAAACCAAGATAAGACTATTCACTGATTTTAAGTTAACAACCAAAGCAAGGAAATAAACATGTAGTTTTTTCTTTGCAAAATAAATAGGGAAAGAAGAGGGTGACCGTTGATCTAATTGGGTAACTAACTCTGCTTTCTTAGAGGGAAAAATGTTTTCCATATGGGGGGACTAAAAATTACCATATTTTTATAAATATCGCTTTGATTCAAAACTCTCAACTTGTAGGGCACCATTTAAATCAAAATGGGAGACCACTAGCACACATAAATTTTCATGGAATAAGGATTCCATATCCTCTTTGTTAACAAAGTTATCCACAAGGAAATCTTGAGTGAGCCCATTGTCCTCACTAAAAGTAGGTAAGGAAAGAGAAACATTTGGAGGAATAAAAAAATCCAGTTCCCCATGAAATGAAGAAAATATGAGTTATGTTTGGGTTTTTGGAAGGTTCTATCCTATTTCCTTAGAGTTTCACTCATGGAAGGGTATGTGCAGGATCATCATGGAAAAAACAAGCCCTTAAGTAGCAAAAAATTCAGAAAAATCAGAGTTAGGTAACTTGACATAAAAATTTGAATAAGTTAACTATATTATTTTAAAAATATGTAAAAATATAATTTGTATAAAATTGAATGTAGTTTCTAAACTAATAGGTTTGTTTAAAAATTAAAAAAATCTATTTGGTGAAAATTTAAAATTTCAATGCAGTGGTATTTAAATTTCAAGGAAAAAAATAAGAAGTAGGTGTCTGTCTGACCACCCTAACCACAATAAAATGATAATATTTTTTTATAAGATTTTAGATATAAGTAGAGGACTCATGCCCCAATGTGATGCATAGTTTTTTGTAATTTTTTCCAAGTACATAATTAATTATGATTTTTTATTACAACTTTTTCAAAAATATAAAAAGTCATATGTCTGACTACCTTAACTTGGTCAAAACTTAATGAAATTCAATTTTTTTTTTTAATCCTATAGTATACAAAGCATAGAATGTGACACATGTTTTCTATTCAAAAAATGTGATACCATTTGAAGGTTATAGATGTTTTTCAATTAGCCTATCAATTAGGACTTTAGTAGTAATTTGAATAGAAAATGAATAATAATTACTTATTAAATTCAAAGTAAAACATAATTTATATTAGTGAAAAGCTAAGAATATCCTTTAAAAACCCTTTTCGTTTCATCAATTTTGGGTAAGAAAGTAGTCAGCAGCCACATACCCATCATATTGCCACTTTTTGGCCCATCATGAACCTACACATACCCGGAAACTGTAGAGATCTCAATCCAAGGATAGAATGAGAGAAATAGATTTGCTAAAGATTTTCCTAGGGTATGTTTAGAAACTAAAGAGGGTTTGACCACCAAGCTATGGATTGGAAAGACAAGTAACATGTAAAACCTAATGATTCAATTTGATGTTGTGTAGAACTCAAACAAATGACCTAGAAATGAATGTAAATCAAAACAAAAAATTCAAAAGACACAGAGGTGCGCCTGGAAAACTATAGTAGCTAGCATGAAAGCCTGAAATGTTAAAAATGCTAAATTTAATGCACATTGGTACTCATATGCTAGGATGGGTGATTTAGTCCTAGATTAGGGTTTCTAGGTAGGAATAGAAATCTAGTAGTGACAAGTCTAGAAATCTTGAAATATGGAAAATGGACTATACTGGGACTCACACACTAGAAGTGGCATATCAATATTGCATGGATTTTTTGGATCAAGATCTAAATCTAGTCTTCAATCTCTACACTTTCCTCCAATCCTAATTTTTGGGTCTAAAATGCTAAATTTTGCTCTATAGATGTCTTTTAGTGATCTTGTGAACAAGGTGAAAACTTTGGCAACTTGAAAACTTCTCTGAATCTTGGTCTTCAAGTATCTTCAACTTAGGTCTACAAATCACAAATTAAAGAGAGGGGAAAATGTTGTTTTCTTAGTGGTAGGTATTTTCCTTGGCCAAATTTAATTTTGGTAATAAAACCTTGAAATGAAATGAAATAGAAAAGAAGAATGATGAATGAACAAATATGTAATGTTGTAACTCACCAAACTATTGAATAAGATGATGCAAAAATGTATGAAATTTATATAATGAATGCCAATCTTGAATCTTGCTTCAATGTAGTAGATATTGACTTGAATGCTTGCTTGAATCATAAAACACTAGATCACAAATTTTAGCTCAAAAATCATAAACATGATGTATGATGACTTTGACATGATGCTTGGTACTTGAATAATGCTCCAAAACACTTGATAATCAATTCCTGAAGGCTCTTGAATGCTATTGTAGAATCTTGAATTCTCTTGTGAACTCAAATTTTTTGTAATGCATGAATACTCAAGTTTATAGGAGAAAACATGTGAAATAACCTTGTATTAATACATGTTTATGCCAAATTTCCCAAAATTACAACACTATAAGCCGAAATTAGATCTAGGAGAATAAAATCCCTCAAATAATTTGAATTTAATTTAGGTATAAGCTAAGCGAGACTCATACACAAATTCTGGCATATGAGTCCCATTAGGCTAATCTTGAGACACATTTTTCAAGAAAGGCTTAGATTAATGTGAAATCCAGATCAAGGCCTCAAAACCTAGGTGGCACCCATATGTCCAAGGTTGCATATGAGTCCCAAATCACTATATTTGGGTCATACAATCCAAAAAAACATAAATTATGATTGGATGTTGGTTTATGTCAATATTATCCTTGGAAAGATGCATTAATTAAGGCTCATGAATGTAAAATAAAGCCAAATAAGGCATAAAAAAGCCAAATTAATTAATAAAAAAACTAGATCACTATGAAAATGCAAGAAAAAAATTAACAACACCCTAAATAAGGTACAATTATGTTCATTTAGTTCACAAGGGCCCAAATAAGTGTGAAAATGTAATGGGATACATTTTTCTACACTACATTTAGCCCCCACTTTAGTGAGAGTAGAAACTTGCTTTAAACTCACACTGAAGTAGCTAAAGTCACATCAAGATGGATTCAAATGAACCAATGCTATTGATATAGGATGAAAATGATCGAGAGGGTTGCACAAGCCCCCAAGATCAAGATCCTATCACAAACTAGCATAGACACAAAAGAAGACACATGAAGAACAATGTAAGAAGAAATAACAAGGCAGAAGCATACACTAGCAAAGACAAAGAGAAAGGAAAAAAAAACAAAAAGAGGTGGGTCAAGCTTCAAAAATTTATCCCACATGTTGTGGATCAGATCTAATTTTTTTGTTTGAAAAGAAAATGTATGTGCACTTTGAGGCAACAAAACTTCAGGTTGTCTATTGGCAAAGCATCCAAAAGGGTGAGAAACATACACATGTAGATGATATGCAGTCACATAGACAAACAAGTGGCTATGGGAAATTCATGCCTAAGTTTGGCTTCTCATTCAAGTAGACCAAAGCTATCCCTCCTGATAACTTTGATAAGGCACCACACATAAATGAATTTTGAGCTTCATGAGGAAAGAAAATCTTTGTATGCTTGAAACTCATGAACAAAAAAGATGGCTCCACTATAAAGCAAAGTGTGTTATGCAAGGTGGCCATGTAATAAAAAAATTTAAAACTGTAAGGCATATTCAAAGGAGTCTTGCTTAGTTCATGTAAGGTCTGAACTTAGGGAACATTAAACATAATGTCTCAAGAGAGGACCAATCAAAGAATAAAATATTCACAACTTAGGGAATGTACTGCATTTCATCAAGCCACTAAGAGGAATGTAATATGCTAAGATAGATCATGATCTTGAGGGACATCATGCATAATTTCACCACAAAGTGAAATACACATCACATCAAGTAAGAAGACTATACAATGAAACGTGAAATGCAAAAGAATAATGACAATGTATGGCCCCACTTGAAAGATATTACTAAAAATAGTGTGTGAGAAATTACTTTAAAATATAAAATGATAAATGCTAATAATAAAAGGGACATGAGAGCTTAGTTGGAGAGCCCTATGCCATTGCATATGTTTCCAAACAAAGTTGCACAATGACAAAGAGAAGAGGGTTTTCCCCTAAAATAAAATTCCAAGCACATGAGGGATCCATGGGTTCAAGGTCAATATGTTCTTAATACAATATTTTTAGGAGAGCTCGGAACTATCATCATTCCCCAAATACTCATGGAATAGTAAGAATGACACAAAGAGAGTGAAAACAAAGAAAAACATTTTAGGTGAACATGGAAGAGACATTAATATCTTAACACCTTGCATTATCATCAAAAGGAAAACACAAGAAAAATGAAAAAGAAAAAGAAAAATACTTTGGGTCAACATGGAAGAGACATGAATGTCCCAATGCCTTGTGTCATCCCCAAAAGGAAAAAACAAGAAAATGTTTATAAAATATAGAACAATGTAGATACAAATAGATAAATGTCACAAAGAGAGAGAGAGATACAACAAACATAATAGTATGGGGGATTATATTACACACATGCAACAACACACAAAACATGAAAGGAAAATAGTGCAAAATACTAGTAGGGCACATGTAATTCAACCTATTAGCAGGTCATCAATATCCCAATTGTGTTCATCAAATATAGAAGTTGGAAAAATAGCCAAGGGGACAATAGTAGGTGTCAAACTAGGGTTATCACCAAGTTCAACACTCTTCCTATAGGAATTATTGTTTAAGCTCATAGAAGAAGAAAATAATGTATTCATTTCATTGTACTCTTCTTCATCAATTTTAACAACCTCATCCTTATCATCCAATTTTATCACAATGGGAGGTTGAATGATAATGTCTAAAGAAGGATTAGCTTCTGTTGTGGTATAGGATCTTTTTTTTGTAGTGAAGAGGGAGACTCATCGTGTATTCCTTCAATCAAGTTTGGATTTTAATTTGCTCTATTGTTTTCTTCATTTAACCTTCAAGAAAGAGCACTATGTTTAAGCCTATGCTCTCTAGAATTTATGTTTCTTTTATTAATATTTTCAAGTTGTGTTTGTGTAGGAGTAGGTTTATCAACAATAGGTTTCTTTTCTTCCCTAAGGGGAGGAAAAAAAGGAACCATGGAAGTTTGTTCAACCACTTTCTCTTTATATTTCTAAACATTCTTTAGCAGGAAGCATGACAAGATTGTTTTCTTTGTCTCTTGGTCTTTTGTAGGAAATAAGAAAAGGATCTATCTTAGGTTGGTCTTAGTTTTTTGGAATGCCTTTAGTTTTAATCATGGTTTCATCAAGGATGGTAGGATCAATCATAGGTTGAGGCATGTTTGTAATGCATAGTTTTTCTATAAATTTTACCTTAAAATTTTGATAGGATTTGAAAAAAAAGAATTCTCAAGGTTTAATAGGTTTCATAGGTTCAGAGAAAAGGAAATCTAATGAAAATTTTCCATGTGAAGAAAAAGGGTTAAAACCACTATGGTGTATAGTGAAAATTTCATTGTCAAAGGGATAAGAATTTATGCACAATCAATGGGATGGCTTCCATTTGATCCCATTGTAGCAAAAGCAAAACCATTTTGTGTCTTTATCCATGCTTTCAATTTATCATATGTTTCTCAATAGATTTCATGCACAAGTAAGAATTCCTCGGTGATCACATTATCTCCACATATGGGATCAATTAATATCCCATTAGTGGGATTATCATTGATTTGATTGGCTATGTAAAGATGACCATTAGGTGTATTTCTAATTCTATCTTTAAATGAGAAATAAATGTCAAGAGGCTTCTTAGTTATGCTCTTAAAAGGTTGATATTTGATCAACACAATTAAACCATTTTTAATAGTATCCATATTCATAGGACTAGTATCCATAAGATCTTCTTCAGTAGTATCCATGTTTTCATCATCCGTGTCAACATTCATCACATCATTCTTTGTAGTTTTTGAAGCTTTTTCAAATGAAATATTATGTTTTGGCATAGGTTTGGTAAATATTTGCATGTTTTGGTTGAAAAGGCAAAAAAATATTTCCTTGACCAGTAACCTACCTCCAATTGAAATTTGACTAGAATTAATCAAATCTTGTACAAGATGTTTAAGATGCTTACAATGTTCTATGTCATGTAAAATTTTTGGTGATAATGGCAATAAGAATTTGATTTAAAGTTTGGAGGTAAAGGCTTATTAAGATTAGGAGTTTTAATAGGAGGCAAGGTGATCATTTTTTGTTCTAAAAGTTGTGAAATTATGTTATGGAGGGTATTGGATAAGGGAGTGAATTTCCTAGTTAGATCCGCAAATGCAAAAGGCATCTTCCCTATATCGGCTACTTGGGTATCAACATGTTGATTTATTTTTTGAGGGGGATTTAGTTGAATAAAGACTTTATTATGTTTTTGAAAAGCTTGATAATTTTTTGGTATGTGGATTTGAATTTCTTAGGATGGCTAGAGGTGGATTTTTTGTCAAGAATACTAACTAAGTTTTGATAATCATGAAGGGAAGTACACAAGTGTATGAAGGATGAGAACTTTATCATGGTAATCTTATCTTGTATCTTGGTTTTCAAGTTCTCAATGAACATCCTTTGAAGATGAGAGTCAAGAATCTTTACATTGATTTGGGAATAAAGTGATTGGTAGCATAAAATAAAGTCAATAATCTTTTCATCATCTTTTTTCTTACACCTCATCAAATTTTCTAATGTCATCTCAGGAGTCATGTGCACTTGGAAATTGTTTATAAATGCCTCAACAAGTTCATTGAATGAATTAATTGTGTTATTTGGTAATGAGGAAAACCATTCTAAGGTAATATCCTTCAAGGATCTAGCGAAAATATTAGCTAGGATCTTATCCTGAAGAATAAAGTCACTACATAAGGAAATATAAGCAAAAACATGGTTAGAAGGATCTCCTTTCCCCCCATATTTCTCAAATATAGGCACCTTTATACCTTGTGGCATCAACGTTCTCAATATCTCCAAGGATAAGGGATTGTTTTTGACATAGTACGTAGGTTTCCCATTTTGATTTTGGTTTATAGTGGAAACTTGATTTTGAAGGGATAATTTTTTTTGCACAAGTTCATTTATGAGGGTGTCATTGGTTTTGTTTTGAGACAAAGGTGAATATGGTGCAGGTTTATATGTGATTGAGGGAGTAGTGAATATAATTATTATGGGAGGGAAGGTGGTAGGAGACATTATGTGCCATGCCACAAAGGTACTAGGAACGCTAGCAAAAATAACCAAGGAAGAATGACATTAGTAGTAGGTTGTATTGTTATTGTAACTTGAGCATTGGTATAGGTAGGAATAGAGGAAATGGTTGTGGGAGGAGGAATTTGAATTCCTCCTTGGCTTTGGACATTGTTCAAAGGTAAAGCACAACTAGTGGTTGAGGTAAGACATTTCCAAAAAATCTAAACTATGTTGCACACAAGATCAACTCTATCTTCAGTTTCAATAATGATATGTATGTTATCTATGATAGGGATAACTATGGTTGAAATGTTTTTAGTACTTATTTTATTTTTTAGGTTTGATAAGTCTTTATGAATTTGGATTATTTTTTCTTGTGGAATACTACCAATCATTATTTCAACATTTGTCACACTACTTGAAGGTAAATAATTATCAAAGGTATGATCCATATGTAATGAACTAGTGTCAACACTAGTAGTAAAAGAGCTAGATAATCCAAGATACACGACAATTGTGCTATTGTGGGATTACATGAGTCTCAAAATTGATCTCACAATAGTATTAGCAATATGAAACCGAGATGAAAAGCTCATGCTAGGGACAATGAACTAAATGAAAGATGCAATGAACACAACATAAAAACTATGCTCTAATTCTAATTCAAATGAAATTAAGCAATGAAATGAAGGAAACAAAAAATATACAAAATGAAACACGTAACTAACAACAACAAATAGAAACATAGAAACAAAGTTTTTAATGCTGGAAAAAGCAGTTTAAGATTTGAAACGAGAATAAATTTCCTAGAGGGGCACATGAGTCCCAATCGGGGATTTTTTAGGGATTTAAATGTTGAAAAAAATCACCATAGAATACTTAGAAACTAGAAAAGACAACCTGTACTAGGACTAAATCACCTAGAGGGGTGTATGAGTCCCATATTAGGGTTTTTGCATAAATTTCAAAAAATTCTAAGTGATTGTTATGTTTTTTGGTTTAAATGATGTCTAGGGTAAGTGCAATTGTGAATTTTAGATGAAATTCAATGATGCAAAAGACAAAAATGAAATATATAAGCACTTTCACTAATGCAAGATTTAGGAACAGGTATGTCTAGCATCATCATGGAAAAAATAGGCCCTTAAGTGGCGAAAAATTCAAAAAAATTAGAGTAAGGAAACATGATGTAAATTTTTTAATAAGTTATCTATATTATTTTAAAAATATGTAAGAATAGAATCTATATAAAATTGAATGTAGCTTCTAAACTACTAGGTTTATTTTTAAAAAAAATCTATTTGGTGAAAATTTTAAATTTTAATGCAGTAGTACTTAAATTTTAGGGAAAAAATAAGTAGGTTTTTGTCTAACCACCCTAACCACAATAAAATGATAATATTTTATATATAAGTAGAGAACTCATGTCTTAATGTGATGCATATTTTTTTGTAATTTTTTTCCAAGTAAATAATTAATTATGATTTTTGTATTTAATTTTTTTAAAAATATAAAAACTTGTATGTCTGACCATCTTAACTTGGTCAAAACTTCATGATTTTATTTTATTTTAACTTGGATTCAAAAAATGTGATACTGTTTGAAAGATATAGATGTTTTTCAATTAGCCTATAAATTAGGACTTTAGTCATAATTCAAATAGAAAATGAATAATAATTATTTATTAAATTCAAAGTAAAGCATAATTTATATGGATGAAAGTTGAGAATCTCCTTTAAAAACCCTTTTTGTTTTATCAATTTTGGCTAAAAAAAAGTCTTCAGCCACATACCCATCATATTATCACCTTTTGGCCCATAATGATACTGCACATACCTGAACCCTTGATGCCAGTTAACTAAGTTTAAAACCTAATGCAATGTTAATGCATACAAGATTTATGATTATGATGCACTCCAAATCAAAAAAATCAAGTGTTCTAAATATAGGTTCACCAAAATCAAATAAAGAAAATACGGTTTGTTTTTGGGTTGTTGGACGGTTTTATCCTATTTCCTCCAAGTTTCACTGAAGTAAACCTTAGAGATCTCAATCCAAGGATATAATGAGGGAAAGAGATCTGCTAAAGGTTGTTCTAAGGTGTGTTTAGAAACTAGAGAGGGGCTCACCAGTAAGCTAGGGAAAGGAATGAAAGATAACATGCAAAAGCTAATGATGCAATTTAATGCTATGTAGAACTCAAATGAATGACCTATAAATGAATGAAAATCAGAAAATAAAAATTGAGAAGACACAAAGGTGTACCTAGAAACCTATAGCACTTGAATGAACACCTAAAATGATGAAAATTTTGAATTTAATGCACACTGGGACTCATACGCTAGGTTGGGTGATTTAGTCCTAGATTAGGGTTTCTGGGAAGGAACAAAAATCTGGCAATGACAAGTCTGGAACTCTTCAAATCTAGATAATTCACTGTAATGGGACTCATACACCATAAGTGGCATATTAGTCCTGATTAGCTTTTCAGAGGATCAATATTTGAATCTGCTATCCAATCTTCGCACTTTCTTCCAATCTTGATTTTCATGTCTGAAATGATAAAGTCCTCTTTATAGATATCTTTTAGTGATCTTGTAAATAAGGTGACAACTTAGATAGTTTGAAAATTTCTCCCAATCCTAGTCTTGAATGTATCTTGATCCTAGGTTTGCAAATCATACTCTAAAGAGAGGGAAATATGTTATTAGTGGATAGGGGTTTCCTTTGTCAAACCCTATTTTGGTAATCAAACCTTGAAATGAAATGAAATAGAAAGGAGGAATGATGAATAAAAAAATATCTAATGTTACAACTCACCAAACCCTTAAATAGGATTCTAAAAATGTGTATCAAATGGCTAGCATGAATGTGGATCTTGACTTGAATGCTTGTCTTAATCATAAAACCTTACATCAGAAATGTTGGCTCAAAAACAGGCATGATGCATGATGACTTTGACATGATGCTTGGTACTTGAATAATGCTCCAAAATACCTTATAATCAACTCTTGAAAGATATTAAATGCTCTTGTGAACTCATATTTTCTATAATGCATGAATCCTCAAGTTTCTAGTTGAAAATATTTGAAATACCCTTGTATTTACACTTGTTTATGCCAAATTTCTCAAAATTACAACACTACAAGTCAACATCAAATCTAGGAGAATAAAATCTCACCAACAATTTTAATTTAATTTAGGTATAAGCTAAGTGGGACTCATATGCCATTTGTGGTGCATGAGTCCCATTAAGCTAAATTTGGGGCACATTTTTCAAGAAAGTCTTAAATTAATGTGAAATCCAAATCAAGGATTTGAAATCTAGCTAGGACCCATGTTCCCAAGGTGGTGTATGTGTCCTAGATCACTAAATATGGGTTATACAATCCAAAAACACATGAATTATAATTGGATACTAATTTATGTCAAGATTATCCTTAGAAAGATGCATTCATTTAGGATTGTGGATGCATTATAAGGCCAAATAAGGCGTAAAGGAGCCCAATTAATTAATAAAAACCCTAGATTAGTGTGAAAGTGCAAGAAAACACTTTACAACACCCTGAATAAGGTATAATTATGTCCATTTACTTCACAAGGTCCCAAACAAGTGTGAAAATGTAAAGGGATACATTTTTCTACACTACACCCTCTAGAAGTGGGTAAGGAAAGAGAAACATTCAGAGGATTAAGAGAATTAGGTTCCAAGTTAATGGAAGAACCATTATTAGAAGCATAAACAATCTCTTTATCCTTTAAGTGGGACTTTGAATCCACAATATTCTTATTGCAAATATCTTGTAAATGAACAAACTTATTACACATCTAGCAATAAACTTTGGCATTTTTAAATTTGATGGGTTGGACCCATGTACCAAACATTGACTTAAGAGTAATAGTATTTTGAAGAATAGAGTTGATAGCAACATTAAAACAAAATATGGCATAAATTAGCCTATATTTGAGTTGGGTAACTTTTTCAACACAAGAGAGTACCAAAATACTTAGTAATTCCCTTAAATATATATTGGTGCCATAATTCCAAAGGAAATCCTGAGTGCCAAACCTAGGTAGGAGCTATTATGCCTTGCATAACCACCCCATTTTGAACTTGTTTAAAATAGGTCCCACTTGTTTTTCTTTATTTTCCTTCAGTCTTTTGTTTTGTGCCTTAGGATTTTTCTTTCTTCCTTAGGCCATTTTGTTCCTTTGTTCTGGTGGACATGGGGCCGGACCCAAACCTAACTTTGGAACTTCTCCAAGTTCCAGTTTCTTTTCTACCTTAGGCATTTTCCTTGTTGTTCCGGAAGACGTGGGACACAAACTGAAACCAAACTTTAGCACTTTTCTAAGTTCCAGGTTTTAGTTTTGATTCAGTTCCAGTTTTTCCATTTTCCTTTGTTCTTTTTTTACTCCTTTGTTTTGGCGGAAGAGGAATCAGGATCAAAACCGAACTCTGGAACTTTTTTGAAGTTCTAGGTTCTGGTTCCGATCTAGTTCTGATTCTGGTGAACTCATTTGTTTTTTTTTTTCCTTCATTTGGTCATGAGATGTTCTCTTCCCTTTCTTTTTTTATTTTTTGTCCTTTTTCATCATTTATTTATGTGTTGTTAGAGGTGGAGCCAGGATGCAAAGTGAACCTAGAATTTGGAGAAAGTTCAGGGTTAGGTTTTCATTCCACCTTCGCCCCCGTTGTGATTCACCCAGGATCGGTTTTTCCTCCGATCTGGTTTTGTGTTTGTCTTCATGTTTTGTTCTTGTGTTTGGTCTCTTTTGTGGGGCCAGGTTCGTGAAACACTTGGGATATGGATTTATTACTAAATTCAGTTTCCTCACCCTATTCTGACTCTAACCCCGCCCTGCTCTGGTACCAGTTCTGATTTCATTTTTGTTTCCATCCCACTAGTTTCAAAGGTAAGTATGTTTTTGGTTTAGACTTGGTTCCGCCTCTGCCAGAGTTAAGACTCTTCTTGCTAAGTATGATTAAATAAAAGATATATGAAGGGAAAGATGAATAATGATGATTTCTATGCTTTAGAGAACTAATGAAGACATTGTTTCATAAGATTAAAGCTTGTTGGGAACATCTGATGCTACTTCACAAGAAGGTCAGCCTGCAGAAAGGATCTTCAGACAGTCAAAATTCATTCAAGAATAATCGCATGTCAGTGAGACACTAGCCATGTATCCCTGATGCTATAATGCTCCATTGAAGCTATCAACATAACTTACAACTATCAGGAAGAGGTCATAAGGAGCTGCAAGAGTCATACTGATCTCCAAGGCCATCGCCCAGATAATCGCTATCGGCAAGATCGGTGAGACCTCTAACCAATGTCAATACACCTGTCGGTGAGACCAACAGTCATCAGCAAGATTAGCGAGACCTCTCAGCAATGTCAATACACCTATCGGCGAGACCAACAATCATCAGCAAGAGATCATAGCAAAAACACCTAACAGTAGATATCACTTTGACCAGGCTATCGACAAGAGCCTTCAGATCACACAAAAATTTCCTACTGTTGACAAGAGATCCTTTATCGCTAAGAGTCTTCAAAGGTCACACCTCTCCCTAATGCTACCTATTGCCAAAAGTCTCACTGAAGATATCCTTGTGAATAATTGTTAGTGAGACATACACTATCAGGATTAGTCATTTCGAAAGTTCACATTTCTGCCCAACCCCACTCATCACCAAGAGATCTCCCCGGCTGAAGAGAGGTAGGAAAGCTCGCAATGACAAAAAATTCTCAACGATAACTCTAGTCGGTAAGACAACAACAAGGTTTTGGCGAGCTGAGCATTCTGCAAAGTTACACAACTGCGAGTCGGCCAGACATAAAGAATGTGACACTGACTTTGCTTTTTCAGAGGTTCCACGTCAATAAGTCTGAGGCACATTTTCCAACAACGTTCGCTGGCAAAAGTAGCTGGGTATGAATGGAGATACCCCTGGAACATTCAAAGAAACTATGAAGGAGTAAGTTTCTTAGGGCAAAGTGCATGAAGTCTTAATGGTGGACTCGAAGGCTGCGAATTGATGATGGTGGTTGTAACAGATCTGGAAACCATGCCTGAGAGAGATCTTTTTTGCTGACGTGAGTAGAGTGCATGCATTTAATGCATCCTTGACTTTGTTCCAAAACCCATCGTCGCTAAATCTTCTACAAACTGACTCATTTTTTGTAAACCCTAAAAATAGGGGCCGACACATTTTTGACGAACGTGTATATATGGCATTTTTGCCTCTTTATAAAATAGAATTGGAGATTAGGAGGACATCTTTTCTTTCTTTGTAATAGAGATCTTTTTGCTTTATAATCGCAATTTTCTTTTGTTAAGAATTAGCAAGTTAGGGTTTTACATGAAGTTAGGAATTTTTAAGTTCAATAGGAAGAGAAAGTGGTTTATCTTCTAGATTTTCTTAGTTCAGATGGAGATAATTCAAAGACATGGGTTTTCTATACATTGGTGATCTTGCTAGATTTGTAAATGATGTTAATCTGTTTCACCAACAATAGAAGCAGCCATATTTAAATCTACTTCATATGGTGCTCTAGAATGGTATTTATCTTGGGTTAATTATTTAATTTGGAAAGCTTTCAAGGAATGGAATTTTATCTTATGTTTTGTTTAAATGATGATTTGCAATCTACTGTTAAAGTTTGCACTGTGAATGAATGAAACTTTGTATTAAGTACAAGTTAACTTTATTCTGCTATTTCAGTTTAGGAATTTCTTGGAAGGTAACAAGTCTAATTAGTTGGATAAATCAACATTCTCTTTAGTTTAAAAGCTTTGATCTATCTTTTTCTGTTTCTTTAAAACCACTAGTTAAAGTAGGTTTAAATATATGTTTGATCTTATAACAATCCAGAAGCTCAAAACTAGTAGGCCCCTTGAACATTACAGCCATATTGACCCCTTCCTGAAATAGCAACATTGTGAACCAACATCAAAGACCTTGGGAGGTGATCAATTTGATTGTTGATTATCTTTTTTAGGAGAGGTGAGATATTTCACATTTATCTTACCTACATGTTGTGGGACAACTTGGCACCATCAACAAATCTGGTGCTAGAAGGAGGGCCTAGAAGAGGAAACTAGATAATATTGGGTTTTCTCACCAGAAAGGTCCCATAGAGTTCTTTGATCAACTAAAAACCCACCACCTTTGGTAGAACTCAATTCCCCAATAAGACATAAGATTCACAAAACTAGGGCAACCATTATATCACCCTTATCAGTTCCACTCACTCCACATGTATTTTCACCAATACCCTGGTGGATACCTATCAATTCACCACTGAATCCATCTCAAGTGCCATTATAGCTAGTTCAGCCCATCGAACAGCTAGATCAACTCCCACCACCACCACCAATGGCATTTTTTATGAATAGTCCCTCTCCATTGGGGACTATTCCTAAAGGATTTCATGATATTCCTAAGAATCCTGAGAGATTATGTCCCAAATACATTCATGGAAAATCAAGGAGTGCTGAATAGCACATACAAGCTTTTAAGGACACTTGTACTAGAGCCTAGATAGTTCACCATGATGTAGTTTGTAGGTTGTTCCCTTATTCCTTAGGGGATATGGCATACAACTAGTACCTAAATCTTTCACAAGGTTCTATTTTTAGTTGGACAGACCTGGACAATGCTTTCATCAATTAGTTTAGAGTTTATATGGATCTAGCCATTTTGTTCCACCAATTTGCTACCATTAGGAAGGAGCCATGTGAATCCATGCCCTTGTTTAATACCAGGTTACAACAAATGTATAGGAGACTACAAGACCCCTATTTAGTTATTGAGAATAGTGTCATTCAGGCATATTTTAGAGTTATATCCCCTTTGCTTGGCCTGTTCCTACAAAGGGCTTATCAGCTGACAAATATTGATTCCTTGTCTAAAGTTGATCATCTAGCCATTAAGCTGCAACAACAAACTAGTTCTCAACTAGGAAACTTGGGAGGAGGTTTTCCTTCAATGGGGTATGAGATGCCTAACCTAGCCCATTTATTCAGTAATGTCCCAAGGGTGTCTCCTTCCTATTATGGATCTATATCCGAGTTGTAGACTCAATCTCCTATTCCATTATTTTCCAATGGAGCTCTTGACTTCTCTCAACAATCACTGACTCATCACAGTCCACATGGCCATCATAATCAAGCTAGAATACCAAATCTCATTGGTCAACCACCTGTTACTAAGAGTGTTGAGAGTGAAAAGACAGTTCAACTCACAAACGAGGTGGAGACCTTAAAGAAAACTCTGTCTCAAGTCACAAATGATATGGCTCAGCTTAAATTGAACCCCTCTCAGAACCAAGGTAATTACCCTAATCAAAGTAATAATAATCAAGGTAATTATCCAAACAACTACAATCACAGCTAGAGGAATTATCAAGGCCAAAACTCTCCTAACCAAGCCTATCAAAATCAAAATAGAGGATATAACCAGAGGCCAAATAACAACTGACAGTGGAACACAGGGCCAAATAACGATGAGGTTTCTCACAATTATCAAGCTAATGAGGATAGGTCACATACTGCAAATGTGGTTGACCTGAATTTTATGACTAACTAGTGCAGGTTGCATGATACGACAACCCATTCCGAGGTAAATTTCGTTGAAATGGAGAAGGTCATGAAAATGGCACAGTCAGATGCCCAAACATTCCAATGGAATTCAAATAAAGGAGGTGGCTAATTGGATACGGCTATGAATTATGACCTCTTTGAAGAAGTGCCTTCATTCCCAATGTAGAATGAGAATGAACTAGAGGAAGATGTGTATGATGCCCAAGCCTTTTAGACAAAACAAGGACATTTCCTAAAAAACTGGAACAAGGGTCTGGTCACTACATCAGCACCACCTGACCATATGGTGCCTCTGAATCATGGTACTAATAACAAACCTCCTCCACTGAAGGGTCCACCAGACTCCCATAACAAAGCTAATTCATCTGGTGTTTTCAAGTATAGTGCAAATTATAATACAAAGTTTGATATTATTTCTAAGATGCAGAGGCAAAAGACTTCAATTTTTTTCTTTGATATTTTGAAATGGTGCTCGGCTCAAAAGGAAATCTTGTTGAAAGCCTTGGGGGAAGCAGATAGGTCAAAAGGAAGAGAAAAGGCAACTCCTATTAATGAGATAAATGCAACTCTATAAAGGTAAGATTGGTACTCCACCTTTCTTGCTAAGTCTGAGAATTTTTGGAAAGAATTTACATAACTGTTTGTTGGATTCTGGGGCATCAGGGAATGTCATGCCATTTTCCATTTGTAGGAAGCTAGGTCTGAGACCACTCCAAATAAATAAAAAGGTTATCTAGTTAGACAAAATAGAAGTTAACGTGGTAGGAGAGATAAAAAAAATCCATGTACGGATTGGATCTGATCCAAGGATCCAAACTTATGTGGATATCCAAGTCATAGATATCCTAGAAACCTATGGGATGCTCTTAAGTAGAGACCTGATGAAAAGTCTAAGTGGATATTTGTCTTTGGATTTCTCACACATGTAGCTACTCTAGAAAGGGATAGCAAGCCAGATTAGAATTGAAAGTGATCCCATGCTCAAACATATGATTACTGAGTGTAGATCCCTAATCTACAAACTTGCACGAATCAAAGCAAAAAAATTACATCATTAGCCTAAAAATCTAAGATCAGAATAAGAATCCCCCATAAAATCAATTTGCATTGTTAGAGAACAAAGAAAAAGATAAAATACTTGAGCAAATACAATAAAAAATAACTACTCCTTATTCTTAAACAAAGCAAACACTTGATCTTATGGGGGGATTGGTGCTATTTTGATATGGAAAATAGCCCTTTCCCAACCCCTTTAGATAAGTTAATGATAATGATGGACAAGATCATTTCTCAAATGAAGAGAGTGACCTTGCATGAGTGATTGTGGAGATGATTTGTGGAGTTGAGGAGAAAATCAGTTCTCAAATGAAGAGAGTGACTTTGCATTAGCTTTGTGGATGGATTGATGGAGATTAAGCTTCTTATTTATATATTTTCTTTATGAGAGATTGGCCAAATGGGTGAATGTGGGAGTAAATATTTGGCCAATAGGGAGAGGCCACTTGTCAAGTTGTGATAGGTTGAAGGTTGTGCAAGATTTGGGAAATGTACCCATGAGAGGGAGTTTCAAATTCAAATTTGAGCAATAAATGTTGAGTTTGACCTTTGGAAGGGGACATGTAAGAGCCATGTAAGAGCTCATAAATGACTTGTTGGATGCATATTTCAACTTTCCTTTTGAATTCAAACCTGATGGAATATTCCTCATGGATGCCATGTTGAGTGAAAATGCTGATTTTAATAAATCAATTAATGGATTTATTTGTGTAGGTGGCAAAATCTAGAGAATGCAAGTGGTTAGGATTAGCTTTTAATCATGGTTAGATTAGTTTAATGGTGCTTAGATGATTTTTACCTCTTTGAATTAAATATTTGATTTATTTAAATCAGAAAAGGAGAAATATGAATTTGATTTATTTGATTAAAAAGGTTGATGATAATGTTTATTTGATTTTACATTAATGACCTTAGGAGATGAGATAACCTGAATAATTGATGAATGGACCTAATGTGAAATATAGTTTAGTTAATGAATAAACCTAATTGAATGCACAATCTTAATTTTGCATGTCTACATTTTTCCCCTCTTTGAAGCAATGTACTTGTTGCGTTGGTTCAAAGAATAAGCTTGCCACAATCAAAATTAAAAAAAAATGATTTTTCAGATGCCCCAGCGGAAAGTACACTAGTACAATCCTCCCCCGAGAGATCGAGCAAAAAAATTTGATTTGAGGGTCGATCTCGGGATAAAGAGGTTCAAAATGGATTGTTATGGACAATGATGCAAATGAGATGATTTCAAGATGCTTAGAATAACATATCCATATTATCCTAAACAACTTAAATGATGATATGATGTGAGATGGATGAGATTGATGATGTGATATGCTGGGATTATTCAATGGATGATTTATGAGATGCTTAGACTAAAAAATCTATATTATGATGATGATATGCATGTGAGACGATATGCAGAATACTGATGATTTATGGATGCCAGATGAATGCACAATGGATGCATGATGGATGTATTGGTCATGATGATTAACTATTCATGTTGTGATGTTAGTACAGAAAATGAAGAAATTAGATGATGACAAGAGGATCCAACAAGCCAACATTATGAGAGATTATGATGAGAAATGATGATAAGAAATGATGATGATAGGTGGATGATTTGCTTATCAAGGATTGGGATTTTAAAAAGGGTCAATTACCTTATATTTGATAACACATATAAGTACCATGCATCAAGGTATAAAGGACCAGGATGGCATTGTACTTAGTGTGATAGACTTTGAATTGAAAAATAGATAGGAGTATTCCTATTCACACCTAACATAGAGAAACCTTGCTAGGATGCACTTTAGAAGTTTTAAACATCTCGGACCAAAACATGAAAAGGTATAACCAATCAATGCAATAGTCAACAAGCTGTCCAAAAAATCCTCTATACATATCTAACAAAGCAAGTATTCGCCAATTTATTTTACAAGAACATCCAACAAGCACAACAAACAAAAGAATGATGATCTTTTCCCCATTCTTATCTCTCTAAATCCTTCATTCATATATCATTGAGAGGTCCTTGGACTGAGCGTAATAAGATAAGTCAAAAGAAAAAGATAAAGCACACAAACAAGTTGATGTTCTTCAATACTACTAACCAAAAGGGAATGCGTTTTTAAGGATAAGAACCGAAACTTATTTCCAAAAGATAATGCCCATTGTAGGAAGGATACATCCTAAGACATGTTAGTGGATGGCGGCACATCATTTCATTTATCCAAAATGTTCTTTCTGATAAATAATGCCCCTTGTAGGAAGGATTCATCCTAGGACATGATGTTATCAGATGATTGATATGGGACTATTTGGATGATGGACTATCGACACAAAGACTTGACCAATTTGTTTACGTACTAACTGAGACTTGAGACTTGACGCTTTTGAGTTTTCACGTTTAACCTCCTAGACTTGTTTCTACTTGTTTCACCAAAGGTTTGAGGATGACAATCAATTTATTATGAGTGGTTTTTTATTGTGGGTAAAAGCAAGATGAGATGGATGGATTTTTTCAAATATTTGGATGTTTTTTATTTTTTGTAATGTTTTGAGGCTATTTTTGGTATTTTTTGAGGTTTTACAAATGTTTTGATTTTTGATTTTTTGAATGTTTTTGGGATTTTCTAACATTTTAACCAAAAAACTAACCTAGAGACCTATCCTAGGGGCCTCAGGGACTGATCAACAGATGAGCCTTTCCTACGTTATACACGCAGAGACCACGTAGTTCGACTAATGACTTAACCAATTTACAGATGATGATATATATGACGAGATGTCAGTTTATTATGATGGACTCCTATAGGACTGACCTAAATGTCTCGGGGGATGATCAAAGATCAACCTGGCCTACGTTCAAACTCAGAGATGACGTAGTTTGACAAGATGACCTTGTTTTTGACTTTTTCACAGACATTTTGACCTGTTTTCAAATTTTGACATGTTTTGAATGTTTTTGGATTTTCTGATGTTTTAATGTTTTTGGATTTTCTGATGTTTTTGATGTTTTTGGATTTTTTGATGTTTTTGATGTTTTTGGATTTTCTGATTTTCTAATGTTTTTGGATTTTCTAATTTGAGGACTTTAAGAATATACACAAATCCGATCCAATGAGAACATTCCCCCAGCGTGATGCAATAGACTACTCCGATAAAGGCGGGACAAACTGACCTTGAGGATGGGCCAAGTAGTACTAGAAGGGATCATGATACAAACACATGACCAAAATATGGTGCGGACTTGAATGGATGAGTGATGGATGGAGACCTGAATGTGATGGATGATGGAAGTGAAATGGATGGATGATGTAGATCAAGCCATAAAGATTGTGGTGGATGGAAAGTGCTTATTTACACAAGGCACATGTTTGCCAGGTTTTCAACGAGGTACTTACCTAAAGTGCCACGAAAGTCATTTTCACTAGAGGATGATTTTTCTCTTTACTATTTTTTTGATCCTTTTTTTTATCTTTTTTGGATTTTTTTCTTTTTTTGATTTTTTTTTTACTGTCACCAAGACACCTGTTTGCCAGGTTTTCACCAAAGTAACCATTTTTTAGAACTTTTTTTGATTTTTTTTGGATTTTTTCATTCTATACCTTGAAAGAATAAGGCATAAAACTTTTTGAGATCAAAGCTATTCATGGGCTCCTACAAAGGTTCCACTTCAAGTGTTGATAGCTGATATGCCCCTGATTTATAACTTGTTGTTATGACAAAAGGTCCTAACCAATTAGGTTCGAACTTGCCTTTGCTGCTGGGATTTAGGACATTCTTCTGACTTTCTTTTAAGACCAATTCTATGACTTGGAAAGTCCTACATCTAATTTTTTTGTTGTAGCTTCATTTGAGTCTATTCTGATAGACTTGCAAGTGATTTCAAGCATCTATGCATCTCCCATCCAGTAACTCCAGCTCATTTAATCTTGACACCTGGTAGTCCTCATCAGTGATGGGATTTTGCAATGATATTCTGAGGGATGGGAGCTCAATCTCAATGGGGAGTATGACTTATGATCTGTAGATGAAGGAGAAGGGGGTGGGGCCAGTGGGTGTGTGGATGCTAGTTCAATAAGCCTAGAGGGTGGGATTAAGCTGCAGGTGCCAGTCATGACCTGCATCATTGACTATTTTCTTAAGGATTTTGAGGATGGTTTTGTTTGTAGCTTCTTCCTAGCCATCACCTTAGGGATAGTATGGGGTGGAGAAGTGATGCTGGATTTTGAATTTCTCACACAAGTCATGAACCTCTTCGTTCTTGAATGGCATCCCATTATCTGAGATAATGGCTTGTGGAACACCGTAACAATAGATGAGATAGTTCAAGATGAATTTTGAGATCTGCTTCCCAGTGATATACATCATAGGTATGGCTTCCACCCACTTTTTGAAGTACTTAGTTGCAGTGACAATGAACTTGTGGCCTTTGGATGAGGTGGGTGTGATTTTTCCAATGAGATCGAGTCCCCACTATGAGAAGGGCTATGGTGTGACGATCAGGTGAAGCTCTTGAGCTGGAGCATGCATGAGATCCCCATACTACTGACATTGTAAACACCTTTTAGTATGATCATGCACTTCTCTTTCCATTGTGGGCCAATAATACCCCATCCTTAGTAGTTTCTTGGCGATGGTCATTCCACTTGAGTGTGAGCCATAGATACCGTTATGAACCTTGGTTAGAGCAGTTAATGCCTCCTTAGCATTTAGATAGCATAACAAGGTACCTTCTATGCTTCTATGGTATAAGGTATCACCTAGGATGACAAATATGGATGCATTTTTAATAAAGGTTTGTTTTAGGTTTCATGGGAGGTCAGCGGGTATGACTCCTATGTGAAGATATGTGTAGATATCATGGTACCAAGGATCACCAGGACCAATAATTTCACACACATTTTTTTATTTTGGTACCTCGAATGTGGGGATGAGAAGCTACTCAATCAAAAATTCATATTTTTGCACGTTATGGGGGATGTCTAATAAAGACCCAATTGTAGCCATGGCGTCTGTTGCTTTGTTGTTGGTTCTTAGAATCTACTCAAATGTTATGTCAATGAAGGATTCCTTTAGAGTCTCCACCAATTTCTTGTATGGAGTGAGCTTATCATACTTAGTCTGATATTCATTATTGACCTAATTTGTTATCAACTGAGAATCTCCATACACCCTGAGAGCTATGATATTCAATTGCACTACTATCCTGAGGCCTATAGTCAAAGCCTCGTATTCTGCTATGTTGTTAGTGTAAGGAAATGCTAGTTTGTATGACTTCGGTATGCAGTCCCCTTGTGGGTTGATGAAGAAGATACCAACTCCTGATCCATGTTGTGTGTATGAACCATCAAAGTATAGTTTCTAGTGATCAACGACATTGAGGTTAAAAATAGACTCATCGGGAAAGTCTGAGACAAGGGGATTCTCAGAATACATAGGTGCTTCTGCTAGTTGATCTCCAATAACCTAACCTTTAATTTCTTTCCACTCCACATACTCAATGTCATACTTTGATAATATCATTACCCATTTTTCCATTCTAACAGTTAGCATTGCCTTTGATAGTAGATATTTGAGGGGATCAATTTTCGTAATGAGCTTGATCTTGTGTGCCAACATGTAGTGTCTGAATTTTTGGTATGCAAACACTACTACAAGGCAAGCTTTCTCAATGAATGAGTAATTTAGCTCGTGACCGACCATTGTTCTACTAATATAGTAGATATCCCTCTCCATTCCATTTTCATCATGCTGAGCTAGGAGAGCTCCAAGGGCTGCTGCTGCTGCTGAAACATATAAGATCAATGGCTTCCTTAGGATAGGTGGCATTAAAATTGGTGGTGTTAGTAGATATTGCTTGATCTTGTTGAATGCCTCTTCACATTTTGTATCCCATTTATACACTACCGCTTTGTGGAGTAGGTGAGAATATGGGTTTTGGTTGTCTTCTAGTTGCCCTATGAACTATCAGATGGATTGAAGTCGGCCCTAGAGGCCTCTCAGTTGTTTTAATGTCTTTGGTGCTTCCATCTCAAGGATTCCCTTTACTTTCACTGGATCTACCTCGATACCCCTCATGGAGACTATGTATCCTTGCACTTTACTTGATTGTAGATCGAAGATGCACGTCTTGGGATTTAGTCTAACTTTGTATTCCTCCAGTCTGTCAAAGATAGCACTTAGGGTTTCTATATGATCTTGTCTCTTTCTTGACTTAGCTATAATGTCATCAACATAGTCTTCAACTATTTTGTGGATCGTGTCATGGAAAATTAATGTCATGGCCCTTTCATAGGTTGCTCTTGCATTCTTTAGGCCGAATGGCATCATGTTCCAATAGTAGGTCCCCCATGGACAAGTGAAGGTAGTCTTATGTTGTTCTTCTTTTGCTATCATGATCTTGTTATATCCCAAAAATCCATCCATTAGTGATAGCATCTCATGTCTTGCTATCATGTCTACTATCATGTCGATGTTAGGTAGTGGGAAATCATCCTTGGGACATGCTTTTTTCAAATCTCTAAAATCCATACAGATTCTTATGGCTCCATTAGGTTTTGAAACAGGTACCAAATTTGATACCCATTCTAGATAATCAATTGGTCAGATGAATCCTGCATCTAACAACTTTTTGAGCTCCATTTCAACTAACAAAGCAATTTGAGGATGCATTTTTTGGAGCTTTTGTCTGATAGGTTTTGCTTCTAGATACACTGCTAAATGATGAACCACAGTTTTTGGATCAAGTCCTGGCATGTCAGCATAACTCCATGTGAAGTTTATTTGCCTTTCCCTTAGGAATGTTCCTAGGAGCTCTTGCTCTTCTGATAATAGTGATTCCACATAGAATGTGATATACGGGCCCTCCTCTATTCCTAGGTTGACAGGATTGCATTTCTCAGCTAATACTGCTGACTTCTCCTGATTGATAGCTCTTAAAGGAAGATTGAATCCTTCATCCTCGGGTGCCTTAGAGAGGTTTTCACCATTGGGTACATCCTTTCTTTTTACTATTTTCTTGTCAGAGAGTGCCATAGTGTGGTTTTCACTCAAGGACTTGGATATGATTCTTAGTTTTTCACTTTTGCGACTAAAGGATTCAATCGTTTCCCCATAATAGGCATGTGTATCCAAATCTATTATAAAGCATGCCTTGTGATCTCCATCTAGAATGTTATCCCTCAATCCCATGAATTCTGAGAGCGCCTCATCATTTTTGAATGTATCAATAATTGGTGGTCCTCGTTGGTCATAGTTGATCAGTTGGGGGTAGACTAAATGAATCTCATGATTTTGACTGTCTAGTTCAAAGGATATGGTACTAATCATACATAGGGTGGTATCTTCAAATAACCTAGGTAGATTGGATATGGTATCCTCGTCATCGCTACTAATGTAGGGCTGAGTTATAAAATTATGTGCATCTCTACCTGTGACTATTGGTGAGTGTACTTGTACTAGCACTGGCAGAGAAGAAATATTAATCATTCTAACTAGAGGACTTTAGCCATGTATGGTTATTCTCAGAGTGGCACATCCAAGACCAAGATTTTTTATGGGTCGCGTCTTTGGCATGATAGGTATTATGAGCCCATTGTCATTTTGTCCCAGTCTTTGATTTCAGTTGTAGCCCATTGCAAGCATCATGTGTAGGCCTTTGCTTCTTTCGTCCATTGGTAAATTAGCTGCTAGCCTTTCATCTTGATACAACATGTGAGATGGATCTACTTCAGTGACCTCATGACCAAGGTCTCCCCATCTTGTGAATTCAGGATAGTTTTTAGGATAGATTTGTGATGTGGAAGCTTAATTTTTTTGTGGGCATCCCCATGATCTAGGAGATTGTGGTAGCTCTCCTATCACAAAAGCATTGCTAGGGAGTTTGTAGCTTCCACAACCATCCTCCTAGATGATGAGCTTAAAATTGGAGATGGTGGGGATGGTGGGGATGGCGGGTGTCTTTATCGCAGAAGTGGATGCGAGAGTGGTGGGGTCGATGTATGGTGTGGATGGGCCGTCATCATTCTTTGGCACTTGGGGTATTTTGTAATACTTGGATTCAAGATTCTTGCAATATGAAAATGGCTCAAGATCTCCATGGACAATAACCTCTTGTCCATTATCTGTAAATTTAACACATTGGTGGAAGGCTGATGCTATGGCTTTCATCACATGAATCCATGGGTGTCCCAGGAGGATATTTTATGGCAGTTCGAGGTCCAAGATTTGACAGGTGGTTTCCATGAATGTTGGACCTACTTGGATAGGGAGCTTAATCATGCCTTGAGACAATCTTTTTTGAACATCATATGCTCTTATCGTGATTCCCTTTCCTTTGTCAATGGAATCTTCTGATATTTTCAACTGCTTGATGAGGTTGAGAGAACAAATGTTCAAACTTGTACCTCCATCCACCAAGACCCTTTTGATTTTGTTCTTATTTACAATAACTTTCAAGTGAATTGCACTATTGTGAGATGGTTGGGCAGGGAAATCTTGGTCAGTTAATGTAAGGAGATTAGGTGTTATGATATTTCTGACCATAGCTTGGAATTGCTCTGCATCGAGATCTACAGGGATAGTGGATGAGGCCAATGCTTCCTCAAGGATCTGTTTATGCGTTGATGATATTTTTAACAACTCCATGATGGAGATGTGTGTTGGTGTTCTCTTGAGTTGCTCTACAACATTGTAGGTATGCGGAATAGATCTAGATGAAGGGACTCTATTAGGTTGGGATGATCTAGCAATGGTGAATTTGCCGCCGCTTGTGGCGACTCCACAATCTTCGGCATGGGTGCCCTTGATGGTGATGACCATGCAATCCTCATTTAGGGAAGCACCGACTATTTCATACACATGATTTACACTACCCTTCCCTTTTATCATTTTTATTCCCTTTATTGCCATGATTCGGCATCAGATTCGTGTAGATTTGAAGATCCTAATTTCTAGTAGGTTGTTCTACATTTATGATTTTCTTGTCGATGAGATCTTGGATGATTTTTTTGAGTCTCATGCAATTTTTTGTGGTGTGACCTTTGATTTTGTGAAATTCACAAAGTTGATTCTCGTTGTACCAAGGGGGTTTGACATTGGGTTCTTGGTAATTTTCAAATGTGGGAGGTTTGATAAGTTTTTCATTGATTAACTTTTTCATTATGTCCTCCAATGGTTCCCCCAAAATAGCGTATTTTTATTTTGGATAACTTTTGCATTGGGGAGGTCCCCTTTGGTCAGTGAGGTTATTGATGGTGGGATTATTGGGTTGGTATGTTGTGTGATGAGTGTTATGGTATTGTGATTGGATTTGCAATGTGGGTGTATGTTGGCGAGGACCACTAATGACCACCTTGGCATTAACGACACCATCATTAGTAACATTCTTGTTTCTTGCCCATAGTCAAGGTTTATCATTATAATTTGATGGTGGGCGATTGTTTTGTTGTTCATGATATGACGTTGATTTAGCAGGTTGAGTCACGAGGGCTCTTTCGATGCTAAGCACCTTGGAGATCAATTGCTCATACGTAGTGATACCCTGAACCTTGAGATGAAATGTTAAGCGACTTTCAAGGTTTGCTATGATTGTCCAAACTTGTTGTTCTTCTGGCATGGTCCACTTGGTCCGATTGGCCTTGGATCACCATTGTTGAAGGAATGAGGCGAAAGACTCATTCTTTCCTTGTTTCAAAGCCGATAATTCTTTGAGACTAACATCCATTGCAATGTTACATACGTAATTCATAATGAATGCATCTCTAATTTCTTTGAATGTTCTAATGCCTTAAGGTAAGCGAGAGAACCATTCTATAGCGGGAACTACCAAGCTCCTAGGGAATAGCCGCATTAGATAAGTATCGTCATATGCAACCTCCATACAATGAACCTAGAATTCCCTGATGTGATCTTCAGGGTTTCCCATCCCTTGATACTTTTCAAATTTGGGGATTTCAAATCCCTTGGGGAATGGTTTCATGTCTAGGCTCCTATTGAATAGATAGGGACACAAGTTGCTTGGCATTTTGGTCATTCACCTCGATTGAAGGTCAAGCACTTGATGCGAGAGCAACCTGAGTTGTGTCATCACATCATTCTGGGGATTAGGGGGTGGGATGAAAGTGTTTTGAGGTGTTTGAATCATTGGTTGGATGGATGGGTTGTTCGGTGCGGTGTTTGATGGTATCTGCATGTTATGTCGAGTGAAGTAGGCTTCTACTTGCTTTTGTATGAACGATGCATGTTGTTGATCTTATTGTTGTTGCGCTAGGATTTGTGCTTGTTGTTGCACTTGTTATTGTTCCCACAACACTTGTTGTTGGGCTGCCAATTCTGCTACTTCTTGTTGCTCTCGGTATTGCTTTAATGCTTGTTGATATGCTTGCAATTGCGCTGCTTGTGCTTGTTGTGCTTGATATTGATTTTTTTTGCTTGGGCTTGCGCTTGGGTGACTTGTTCTTGTGCTGCTTGTTGCTACAATAGGAGTTGTGCTTGAGCCACCTTTTGTGCTTGCAATTCTTGTGCTACTTGAGAAGCTTTTTGTTTTTGTTGCAATAAAGTTTGGGCTTGTTGTGCTTGTTGCGTTTATAGTGTGGTTTGGGCTGCTTGTGTGACATGCATAGTTTGAGCAGCTTGTTTAGCAACTAGGTATAGAGCTTTTTGTTTTTGCACTTGTTGGTATCCTCTTTGAAAAGTGGCTTGTAATGATGCATTATATTGACTTGATGGAATGGAGGTTGGTGGTGGTGGGGGTGGTGGTAGATTCAGAATGGTGTTCGTGGTGAGCGATAGTGTTGTGTTGATTGTTTGATTAGTGGATGGTGTTGTTGGTGTGGTGGTTTGAGTGATGAGTGGTGTCGTTGATGTGATTAATCCTTGAGAGACCATGATTTGAAATGTTATGATGGTGTTTGATGATGTTGCCATTGGTTGTGTGTTTTTCATTTGTTGTTGCGATATCAATGACAAATTTTGAGTATTTGGTGTAATGTTTTGATTGATGGTTGGGATATAGGTTTGATTGATACTTGGTAGGGGAGGAATCCCTAGACCAAGGAGTGGTGTGGATGATGATGGCAATGGTGGAAGTGGTGGAAATGTGAGTTGTTGCAAGAATGTTGTGGTGTCGAATATGCCCCCTGGTCCAAACATATCTCCCTCCTCTTTTGAATTTGTGAGAAGGGGTGTTTGAGGTGCCCCGTGAAAAGATGTTGATGATGGATCATGATGGAAGGTGAGAGGAGAATTTTTGTGTAATGGGTTTTGGGGTATTTTTTTCTCCAATATGGTGTTTGCATCCAAATTTTGATTATTCACAAAGGGGTGTGTTTGAAGTGCATTAAGAAATGCACTTCCCTTGTTAACATTGGGTTTGGTTGGAGCAAAAGATGTCGTGATTTGCAGAATGTTTTGCATGATGTTGTGGGATGGAGGTGTGGATGAAATGGGAATTGTGGATGAGATTGGAGGAAATGATGTCTCCACTATGGTACTCACATCGAAATCTAAAGGTAACTTGGCCCCTTGTTTTGCTAGTTCAAGTATGTATAATGAAGGGTTAAGTCTCGTCATGATGTTGATGATTTTATGGTTCTCCAGATTTTGGAGCATTTCAGCTATTTCTCCATGAGACATTCCAAATGTAAGATCCTCTCCTTGGGTTTCCTCTTGTTGGTTTTGCGATGATGTTGGAAGGATAATTGTGAGATTTCCATCCCCAATGGGATTCATTTCAGGAGTGGTTTTGCTAAGATCACTTGATGCGGGTGTTTCTTTGTTGGCTTCCATACTCTTCTTGTATTGAGATGTAGTTAGAACCATAAAATGGGGATCAATCTTTTAGAATATGGGAGATGAATCTCTTGATTCTTTGGATTCATCTCTATTTTATGTCCCAAAGTAAAAGTTTTAGGATGCTTTTTTGGGGATCAAAGGTGATGATATGATGATGAATGATATGAATGTTTTGGCTTTTGATAAAATACTTGAGAAAATACAATAAAAAATAACTACTTATTCTTAAACAAAGCAAACACTTAATCTTATGGGGGGATTGGTGCTAATTTGATATCGAAAATAGCCCTTTCCCAACCCCTTTAGATAAGCTAATGATAATGATGGACAAGATCATTTCTCAAATTAAGAGAGTGGCCTTGCATGAGTGATTGTGGAGATGATTTGTGGAGTTGTGGACAAAATGAATTCTTAAATGAGGAGAGTGACTTTGCATTAGCTTTGTGGATGGATTGATGAAGATTAAGCTTCTTATTTATAGATTTTCTTGATGAGAGATTGGCCAAATGGGTGAATGTGGGAGTAAGGATTTGGCCAATAGGGAGAGGCCACTTGTCAAGTTGTGATAGGTTGAAGGTTGTGCAAGATTTGGGAAATATGCCCATGAGAGGGAGTTTCAAATTCAACTTTGAGCAATAAATGTTGAGTTTGACCTTTGGAAGGGGACATGTAAGAGATGTGTAAGAGCTCATAAATGACTTGTTGGATGTACATTTCAACTTTCCTTTTGAATTCAAACCTGATGGAATATTCCTCATGGATGCCATGCTGAGTGAAAATGCTGATTTTAATAAATCAATAAATGGATTTATTTGTGAAAGTGGAAAAATCTAGAGAATGCAAGTGGTTAGGATTAGCTTTTAATCATGGTTAGATTAGTTTAATGGTGCTTAGATGATTTTGACCTCTTTGACTTAAATATTTGATTTATTTAAATCAGAAAAGGAGAAATATGAATTTGATTTATTTGATTAAAAAGGTTGATGATAATGTTTATTTGATTTTACATTAATGACCTTAGGAGATGAGATAACCTAATTAATTGATGAATGGACCTAATGTGAAATCTAGTTTAGTTAATGAATGAACCTGATTGAATGCACAATGTTAATTTTCAATGTCTACACTGAGTATGACTCCCCCAATGAAGTAGCCTATTTCGAAATCAAGATAGGAGTTTACAATTAGGAGGAGATCATGAACTTTTCAATACTTCAATCTGATGACTCACCCCTCTCAGAGAAAAATGACCCAATGATTGTTGTTAATCAACAAGTCCTAATAACAAAATTACAATGAGATAGGCTAGTACTGGGAGAGGAGGTTGATATGTGGAGTCTCCTACTTCCTAACTGGTGTAGGGTTCATTACCAGAATCATTCTGAGTTAACTTGCCAACCCTATCTAGATATCTTGAAACATGTCTCCTCGACAGAAGAAATTGGTGAGTGTCAACCCCAAGCCCCTATTAATTAGTTTCCATTTAAAGAAAAGGATGCATCCATCCTTACGAGAGCCCACTCTACTCAAAGGGAATTATCTTCTCAGCCCGGGCAGACTCAAGTTCTATGTTCTAAGGTACGACTAGGGGCTGAGGAATCTCAGTCTTTGCCAATTACAATTATGTCAGAAACACTTCCAATGCCTAGGGAATTGGTGAAAAATGTACTAAATCATGACCTGACTCAAGAGGAGGTTCAGGAATCACCTCATGTAAAAAATTTCAATCCAAGGGAATCTTCGGATGAATTGTGCCCCCAGTCACTTTTAAATACTGATGATCAACACTAGTCTGAGCCATCATTTACTTCTGCCAAGCAAAAGACTGTAGGCCAAAAAAAGAAAGAGACCCCAACCCCAGATCAATTATGGAGTCTAAAATTTGATGGCTCTAAGTTGAAATCAGGAACTAGAGCAGGGGTGGAATCAACCAATCTGAAAGGGAAGACTTACTTTGCTTCCTATAGGCTATAGCTTGGTTGCATAAACAACGTGGCAGAGTACGAAGCACTTGATAGGGGCTTAATGTTTTCCCATCAGAAGAAGGTCACATCTCTTATGGTGATGGGGGACTCTGAAGTCATTATCAAACAGGTTCATAGCCAATATACTTGCCATAATAAAAGATTAGTTGCTTACAGAAATATGGTTTGGAATCTGATTGAGGATTTTGATGCTTTCGAAATTACTTTGATTCGTAGGGAGAAAAATCATATTGCAGATGCTTTGGCAGTTATTGCTAGTACTTTGGAGCCTATGTAGGACTCCAAATTGAAAATATTTTTAGTTGAGCTAGTTTCAATCCCAATAGTCCCTAACAATATTCGGAATTTTCAAGTCTTTGAGGATGACCAACACATACTTGCCTTCCTGGCAAGTTCAGATGTCTTTGAAGGGTAGATTATAGATGAATCAGATAGAGATCAAGGAGAATGGGACTCTGAAGGTTGTGATACGAAAGGAGTAATGAATTTAAAGAGTAACAACATCCCCAAAGGGATGGTAGCCTTAGAAAGGATATTTTATTTTGATCCTCGGGCTCGAGAGAGAGTGCCAATGCAAAGTGAAGGAGGGAAAAATGAATCTATTAATTTGGTTGATTTGGGTCCTGAAAGAAATGTCCTTATAGGTAAGACCTACCCTGAGGAGATCAGAAATGAGATAATTAAGGTGTTAAAAGAATATATTGCAGCAATTTCCTAGAGCTATGAAGATTTGAATACTTTTGACACCTCTGTGATCACACACACAATACTGCTAAAACCAGAAGCCAAGCCCTTTTGTCAAAAGCAGTGCCTAGTCAATGCTTTGATCAAACCATTGATACAAAAGGAACTGCAAAAAAATTTATCAGCAAGAATCATCTTCCCAGTAAGGCATTCCATGTGGGTTTCCAATCTAGTTCCAATGCATAAGAAAAGTGGGGAGATCAGGTTGTGTGTTGACTTCAGAAGCTTGAATAAAGCCTCAAAGAAGGATAACTATCCACTTCCTTCTCTTGATGAGGTGTTACAAACAATCAATGGATCCCAGATGATGTCATTTTTAGATGGTTATTCTAGGTATAACCAAGTGTTGGTCAACCATGAAGACAAGATGAAGACTACCTTCACTAAAAAATGGGGTAAATTTTCCTATCGACGCATGCCATTTGGCCTCATTGATGTTGGAGCTACCTTTCAACACGCAATGGATATGGCTTTTAAGGATTTGATAGGTAAGTGTATTAGTATATATGTGGATGACTTGAAAAAAATTTCCAGGAAGAGAAGGATCATGCTGTTGATTTAGCAAAGCTCCTTAAAAGATGTATCAGCTATGAAGTATCTCTTAATCCCAAGAAGTGTGTCTTTGGAGATTCTGAAGGGAAAGTCCTAGGGCATGTGATATCAGAAAAGGGAGTATCCATAGATCCCAATAGAGTTGAGGCTATTTTGAAATTGATGATGCTAGGTAGTAAAAAGGAGATGAGATCCTTCTTCAGGAGGATTAATTTCTAAGGAAGTTCATAACAGGGTTTGCAGAAATTTTCAAACTCCTCAATGAGATGATGAAGAAAGATACTAAAATTGAATGGAGCAATGAGGCTAGATCTACAATTTTGCAGATTAAGCAATCAATATATGAGGCACCGGTCTTGACCAGCCCAGATTACCTAAAGACCTTTGATATTTATTCATTTGCATCTAATCATTCATGTGCATTAGTATTAACACAATGCAAAAGTGAAGGAGATTAAAGGCCAATTTCCTTCATGAGCTTGCCATTCAATAATGCATAAGTTATGTACCCACCCTTGGAAAAATAGGCCTTTGCAATGGTACGAGTAGTAAAAAAGTTTAGGCATTACATTTTGAGAAGCCAAGTTATTGCTATAGTGCCTGATCCAGCGATTAAGTCTCTCCTTATGCAAAACGAATTAGGGGAAAGGAGAGGAAAATGGATGGCTATCCTGTAAGAGTATGATTTAGAAATCCATCCAATGAAAATTTTCTAAGGACAAGGTTTAACAAGGCCATGGAAGATGTTGACAATAATATCACCTATCAGCAATATATTGTGCACTCATTTACCAAGGACCCATGCTATACTAACTTGATATTCTTCCTTCTCAATAAAAAATGCCTAGATGGGATGAATGCTACCCAGAGAAGGGAACTGAGGATGAAGAGTGTTCATTGCATGCTCAAAGGAGGGGCTCTATATAGAAGAAATTATGAGGGGGTGTACTTGCAATGTCTAGATCAACAAGAAGCCAAACATGCCATGGCTGAATTTCATGGTAGGCATGGCAAGGACACGGATCAGCAGATTCTTTGGCCCATCAAATCCTCAGGTCAACATATTATTGGCCCCATGTGTTTAGGGATGCACATCAACATGTCTGGACATGTCGTACATGTCAAACTTCTGCATCAAAGGAGTGTAATTCAACAATGCCTCTACAACTGGTATATGAGGTAAGACCATTTTCCCAATGGGCACTGGATTTCGTTGGGGTTATTAATCCTAACTCTTCTGTAGGAAAAAAAATCATCCTAACTGCTACATACTATTGCAACTGTTGGAATGAGGCACAATCATGCAAGAACAACACCACTGAGGTGGTTATCAAATTTCTCACTAAAAATATTGTTACTAGGTTTGGAGTGTCATTCGCCATGGTATGTGACAATGGCCCTGCCTTTTCATTTGTTGAATTTATACAATGGGAATATGAACATAAAATTATCTTGAAGTATTCCTCTAACTACTATCCTTAGGGAAATGGTGTTGTAGAATCAACTAATAAGAATCTCCTAGGAGTAATAAAAAAATTGTTAGAGAACAATCTTAGGGACTGGCATACCCAGCTCAGATTTGCTTTATAGGCAGATAGGACTAGGATTAAGGTTGCTTTAAAGACTTCACAATTTAAGCTAGTGTATGGCCAAGATCCCGTGTTCCCTATTCACTTGAAAATACCTATCCTTAAGTTTATACAAAAATTTTACTCTAGTGATGATAGGATTGAAGTAAGATTAGCTGGCTTGTTGAAATTAGAAGAGCAAAGAGATGTCACCTTGCAGCAATTCTTTAGCCACCAAGCTGTTGTCAAATGTTGGTTTGACAAAAGAGCCAAAATCAAGGCTATCATAAAATCAGACCTTGTGCTGCTGTGGGATAAAGATAATGAAAAAAGGGAAATCACCAGAAATTTGATAAGCTCTAGTTGGGTCCCTATCAAATTGTTGAAATCCTAGGAGAAAATGCTTTTTGGCTAGGTAGTTTAATGGGAGAACTTGTTCCATTTCCAGTGAATGGATAGTTTCTTAAAAAATATTTTGAGTCGTAAAGTTTGGTATTTTTGTTGGGCTGTACATATATGTAAATAATTTGTCAATTTTCTTATTTATCTTTATCTTTTTTTCCTTTGTTTGTTGTTTCCTTTTGTGTGGGTACCTTCATTTTATATAGTTGTGAAGGGGGTTGTTATCTAAAGTAGACGTTGGTTTCCTAGAGAGAGGTTGGTTTAGATATTTCCAGGTTTTTTGATTGGATGATTCTGTCCTAAATTCATTGTTTTATGTCCATTATCAATAAGAGTTGTGGAAAGTTTTGAAAAGAAGGTGCAAAGTAAACAATCTTCATTAGCTACAGTTGAATCTATCACAAAGCAATAAAACATCTCGTTTTGTAATGGTATATTTGTCTTAGGCTGACAGTGTTCTAAGATTTTATTGAAAAATACGATTCTCTAGATATTGTTATGAGGTCCATGGGTGATTCTAGTATCTCTACCAGGGCTATGGACGCCTGACTAGCAGTAGAGCAATGTTGTGGGAAAACTAGAGGTATCTCCTCAGGGCTATGGATGCCTAACTTGTAGCAGAGCTATGCCCAGGATATCATTGTACAACAACTAAAGGGAATCAACTCATGTAGTTCAAATCTTGCACATTGTTGTTCGAAAGATGAGGACAACTTTGTAAAATGGTGATGCACCATCAAGCACACGCATAGATTCAGGGGTAGCCAATGTTGATTTACATCTAAGATTCTAGGTCAACCTTGGTTGTTAAAACTGACCTAATTAGAGTTGTGATGTCCATAAACTAGGAGTTCTAGGTAGCTGAATCCTTCGGTTTCTTGAAAATGGTTAAACCATTTTCCAAGCCAAGTTGCCAATTATTATGCCTTGCATAACCACCCCATTTTGAACTTATTTAAAATAGGTCCCCCTTGTTTTTCTCTATTTTACTTTGGTCTTTTGTTTTGTGCCTTAGGAGTTTTCTTTCCTCCTTAGGCCTTTTTGTTCCTTTGTTCTGGCGGACGTGGGCCTACACCCAAACCTAACTTTGGAACTCCTCCATGTTCCAGTTCTGTTTCCAGTCCCTGTTCCGCAAGTTTGTTTTTTGCCTTAGGCATTTTCCTTATTGTTCTAGTGGACGCGGGATGTGGACTGAAACCAAACTTTGAAACTTTTCTAAGTTTCAGGTTTCGGTTTTATCCGGTTTCGATTCTGTTAGTTTCCTTTGTTCTGGAAGATGCAGAACCAGGACTGAAACCAAACTCTAGAACTTTTCTGAAGCTTTAGGTTCTAGTTCTGATCTAGTTCTAGTTTCGCCGAACTCATTTGTTTTCTATTTTATTCCCTTCGTTTGGTCATGGGATGTTCTCTTCCCTTTCTTTTTTGCTTTTTCATCTATTTTCATTGTTTCTTTGTGTGTTGTCAGAGGTGGAGCCAAGATAGAAACTAAACCTGGAATTTGGAGAAAGTTCAGGGACGGGTTTTCGTTCCACCTCTACCCCTGTTGTGGTTCACCTAGGATCAATTTTTCCTCTGATCCCATTTTGCATTTTTCTTCGTGTTTTGTTCTTGTGTTTGGTCTCTTTTGCAGGGTTGGGTTCGTACAGGATTTGGGAAATGGATTTATTACTAAATTTAGTTTCCTTATCTCATTCTGACTCTGCCCCTACCCTACTCTGGTCCTAGTTCCAATTTCATTTTTGTTTCCATCCCACCCATTTCAAAGGTAAGTATGTTTCTGGTTCAAACTTGGTTCTGCCTCCGCCAGAGTTAAGACTCTTCTTGCTAAGTAGAATTAAATAAAAGATATACCAAGGGTAAGATGAATAGTGATGTTTTCTATGCTTTATAGAACTAATGAAGATATTGTTTCATAGGATTAAAGGTTGTCTGGAACATCTGATGTTGCTTCACAAGAAGATCAGCCCATGGAAAGGATCTTCAGATGTTCAAAAGTCGTTCAAGCAGAATCACATGTCAGTGAGACACTAGTGGTGTCTCCCCGATGCTACAATTCTCCACTTACGCTATCGACATAACTTACAACTATCGGCAAGAGGTCATAATGAGCTGCAAGAGTCATACCGATCTCCAAGACCATCGCCCAAACAATTACTATTGACAAGATCAGCGAGACCTCTCACTGATGTCAATACACCTACCGGTGATACCAACAGTCATCAACAAGATTGGTGAGACCTCTCACCGATGTCAATACACCTATTGGCAAGACCAATAGTCATCGGCAAGAGATCATAACGAAAACACCTGATAGTAGATATCACTCCGACCAGACTATCGACAAGAGCTTTCAGGTCACACCAAAATGTCCTACTGTCGGCGAGAGATCCTCAGTCACTAAGGTTCTTCAAAGGTCACACCTCTCCCCGATGATACCTATCGCCAGGAGTCTCACAAAAGATATTCTTGTGAATAACCATTAGCAAGACATACACTATCAGGATGAGCCATTCTGAAAGTTCACATTTTTTCCTGACTCCACTTGTCGCCAAGAGATCTCCCTGGCCGAAGAGAGGTAGGAAAATTCACAATGATAGAAAAGTCTCAATGATAACTCCAGTCAGTAAGATAGCAACAAGGTCTTGGCGACCTGAGCATTCTGCAAAGTTACACAGCTGCTAGTTAGCCAGACAAAAAGAATGTCACACCAACTTTTCTTTTTCAGAGGTTTCACGTCAGTAAGTCTGAGGCACATTTTCCAACAGCATTCACTGGTAGAAGTAGGTGGGCATGAATGGAGATACCCCTGGGACATTCAAAGCACCTTTGAAGTAGTCGGTTTCCAAGGGCAAAGTGCATGAAGTCTTAATGGCAGACTTGAAGGCTGTGAATTGATGATGGTGGTTGTAAAAGATCTGGAAACCATGACTGAGAGAGATCTTTTTTGCCAACATGAGCAGAGCACATGCATTTAATGCATCCTTGAATTTGTTCCAAACCTCCTCATCGCCAACTCTTCTACAACTGACTCATTTTTGTAAACCCTAAAAATAGGGGCCAACACATTTTTGATGAACATGTATATATGGCATTTTCGCCTCTTTGTAAAATAGAATTGGAGATTAGGAGGACATCTTTTCTTTCTTTATAATAGAGATCCTTTTGCTTTGAAATCGAGATTTTCTTTTATTAAGAATTAGCAAGCTAGAGTTTTATAGGAATTAGGCATTTTTTAGTTCAATAGGAAGAGGAAGTGATGTATCTTCTAGATTTTCTTAGTATAGATGGAGATAATTCGAAGACATGGGTTGTCTATACACTGGTGATGTTACTAGATTTGTAAAAGTTGTTTATCGGTTTCACCAACAGTAGAAGCAACCAGATTTAAATCTACTTCATATTGTGCTCTAGAATGGTATTTATCTTGGGTTAATTATTTGATTTGGAAAGCTTTCAAGGAAAGGAATTTTATCTTATGTTTTTATTTAAATGATGATTTGCAGTCTACTATTAAAGTTTGCACTGTGAATGAATGAAACTTTGTATTAATTACAAGTTAACTTTATTCTACAGTTTCAGTTTAGGAATTCCTTGGAAGGTAACAAGTCTGATTAGTTGGATAAATCAACATTCTCTTTAGTTTAAAAGCTTTGATCTATCTTTTTATGTTTCTTTAAAACCACTAGTTAAAGTATGTTTAAATATATGTTTGATCTTATAACAATCTAGAAGCTCAAAACTAGTAGGCCCCTTGAACATTATAGTCATATTGACCACTTCGTGAAACAACAACATTGTGAACCAACATCAAAGACCTTGGGAGGTAATAAGCTTGATTGCTGATTGTATTTTTTAGGAGAGGTGATATATTTCATTTTTATCTTACCTACATGTTGTGGGTCAACTTTCCACCATCAAAAAGAGCCACCTTCTCCAAGTCAATAGAAGTATCAAACCCAACTTTCCATTTGGGTATGTGCAGGATCATGATGGGCCAAAAAGTGGCAATATTATGGGTATTTGTAGGGTATGTCGTTGATGACCTTTTTTTTACCCAAAATTGATGAAACAAAAAGGGTTTTTAGAGGAGATTCTCAGCTTTTCACCAATATAAATTATACTTTAATTTGAATTTAATAAATAATTATTATTCATTTTCTATTAGAATTACGACTAAAGTCTTGATCGATATGCTGATTGAAAAACATCTATAACTTTCAAACGGTATCACATTTTTTGAATCCAAAACATGTGTCACATTCTATGCTTCACATGCTATAGGATTAAAAAAAGAAAAATTAAATTTCATGAAGTTTTGACCAAGTTAAGGTGGTAAGACATACGAGTTTTTATATTTTTTAAAAATTGTAATGAAAAATTCATAATTAATTATTTACTTGTAAAAATTATAAAAAAATATGCATAACATCCAGACATGAGTCCTCTAATTATATATAAAATCTTATAAAAAAATATTATCATTTTAGTATGGTTAGGGTGGTCAGACAGACACCTACTTATTTTTTCCTCAAATTTAAGTACTACTATATTGAAATTTCAAATTTTCACCAAATAGATTTTATTTATTTTTAAGTAAACTTAGTAGTTTATAAAATACATTAAATTTTCTACAGATTCTATTTTTACATATTTTTGAAATAATATAGATAACTTTTTCAAATTTTTATGTCAATTTGCCTAACACTGATTTTTCTAATTTTTTTGCCACTTAAGGGCCTGTTTTTTCCATGATGATCCTGTACATACCCATTTACAAAGGGATATAACATTTTTAAATCCCCTATCAAAAGCCTAAGGCCCATTTTTAATAACCTCAAGCATATCTTGTAGAATGATAAAACTAAAAAGAAACAAACCTCTAGGAATTGCACTAATAGATACACTACCCTTAAGATTCCAAGTATCACTATCCCATGTTCACACCTGGTTGATATTTATGTGATTAGCAAAATATTTTCTAACCAAAGACAATTTAAGTCCTCAATTTCCATGTTGAAAAATTGATGAGGAACGACAACCTCAAAGCCATTCATAAAGTAGGAAACAGAAAAATAGGTTCAAGGAGCTTTCGTCAGCGGGCTAACCACAAGCTTGTCTACATAAGAAATAGGGTCCTCATGAGATGAAAAAGGCATACTTTTTCAAAGTGTTTAGAATAGGGGACTTTCTAGAAGTACATTATAAGGACCCAATCAGGGAAGAAGAAAACATTGTTCCATTAGGGGGAAGCAAAATTTTTGGATGGGGGCCTCAATTGGCCCCCCCGACACTCTAAATCATCAAGATTCACAAGCAGGCACAAAAAAATTGAAAAAAACTAGAGCACACACAAGAGAACTAATATTATTATTATGGATAGTAAAACTTGTTTACTTGAAGTTAATTACTATTTATTGAGATAAATCGTATTTGTTAAATATTTTCTTACCAAATTTCACATAATATTGTTTCGATACATAAAATTAATTTTAGAGTAGTTATTAATTATTTTAACCACCTTGGAACCAACAATAAACTACATGCCCAAATGTACTAGGCTAGTAATTTAGTTGCACCCTACATTTTCCTATGTTATGAAAGCATGCACATTTGTAAGGAGGCTTATTTAGATGTTAAAGAACCTTGAACATTGGATTTATGGGGTGAAGGATATATTTAAGAGGTTCCTATTATCATAGTACACAATAAAATTTTGGTTTTAGTTTCTTGAGAGAGAGTGTGGGATGTGAGGAGAATCTATAGACACAAGTGTTATTAGATTGAAAATATAAAGGAGTGATGGAAGTGAGTGTATTTTAATCTTGAATTTGAAGATAATATATTCTTAGACTCTCTTCATTGTGGAATTTGTTTTAAAATGGTTTTTCCATCTAAATATTGTGTTTTGGGAATATATTATAGAGTTTCCTACATTATTATGTTGCTAATTTGTGCCTCTCTTTTTCTTTGATCATATGTATAGATGCCTAAATTTTGCCACTCCCAGTCAGTCAAATTTATCCTTATATTCTTCTAATCTTGTCTCCTTATCTATATTAATTAAATAATATAGTATTTAATTAATATTTATCCTAGCTCAAACATTCCCTAAAGTGTTTAATTATTTAATTAAATACTTTTCCCCATTTCCTCTCCAAATTAAATAAATATACCAATTTATTTATTTTGGTTATTTTGACCCACATGAATTAAATATATTTTTTAATTCAATTTTCTCTTTCCACATGTCACCATCCTCTATAATTCTTTCCTAATCTAGGTTAAATTAATGAATCTATGATTAGGATGTGCACACCACTAATTGTGGTTAGTGTCACATCCTTCATAAAATCCTACTTGCCCCTAATCCCATCATTAGCCTACCTAATGATTTGCACAACCACTAATCATGCTTAATTAAATCCCAACCTAGGTCTCTTTCCATTAATGATATGGGTACCCAAGTAAAACTTCTTAAATTTTGTCTCTTTTTTGAGAATAAATACCTATCCCCCAAGGAATTTTTAATTCCTTGTTTATTCCTCCAACATGCCAAATTGTAATTTTTAATTCTATTTATTCCTCCAAGGCATCCCATGTGGAATTTTAAATTCCACTTTATTGTCCCTCAATCCCAATGTCCTTACAAGGGGAATTTTTAATTCTCCTTGTTCTTCCCAATAACCTTCTCCAAGTTCTAGAAGGATTTGACTTGTCATATCCTCCCACTATTTGGGGAAGGATAAGATGAGTCAAGCCTTTTTCCTCTCCCCAAGGTACTTAAAAGTACCTCCACTTGGAGCCATCTCATCTCCACATCACCCTACCCTTTCAACCTCACATTCCATATGTCCTCACCATAAGTGTTGAGACGCCTTGAGGAATCTCAACCATTGGTCTTCAAAACCTAATTTTTATGCTAGCCCTCCTGTGCCATAGAAAAAAGGACCCTTTGCTTGACAGGGGATTAATTTGTGATAAATTTTCTTAATGAGGCCTTGATTGAGGAGTTGTGAGGCATTTTATCCATCCACACTAGGTCTTGTACCCTTGCGAATTGAATTACATGCTTTTAACGACGACTTGTAAAGGTGTTGTAATGTGTTATAAGATACTTTCAAAATTTTCTAGACTTAATGAGCCTATTTATCCCTAATTCAACATTATAAAATGTGTTTAATAAAACTATCACATCAATTTAGAAGGCTTGTAAAGTAAACTTAATGATTAACTCATGTTGTAATGTGTCTTGCACATTCACATTGGTTCTTGTGCCTTCCTAGGCTATGTGGACCTCATTTTAGTGTTGTAAAGTGTATTTAATTACACCTTAACATTGATTTATGTGTCCCAAGCCCTATTTTACATTTACATCATCATTAATAGTCCTATATTAACCCATATTGTGTATCCTAAGGGTCAAATTGATCCAATACCTAACAAGGTTGCATTTTAGACCTTATTTCCTCATCCCTTGGCATCTGAGCTATCAAAGTAGCCCCTATGGGACCCATTTTCCATGCATGGTGAATTAGTCCCACCCAGGTGGGACCCATTCACCATGTGTGGCGAATAAATCCCATTTGGCTAAATTTTAACCTTTGACCAGGAAAAAAAGTGAAATTTGAGTTTCTTAAGTCTTCTCATTCAACAAGTAAAAATATCAACAAAATCTCATTTTCAGACCCGTAAATCAGAGTTTCAGAAGTAGACACTTGTATGGCATCAAAGTACAAATTGGAAGATTCAGGATCCACCTTTGAAAATACATAAGTTGAAAAGTTGACTCATTCACCATGGGTGGAAAATGAGTCCCATCCCAAGGTCTTTTTTGGGATTTTTACATTTTTAGATACCCTTTTGTCAAAAATAGGTTCTAGTACAATTTGATATAACTTAGATTGATTCACCCAGAATGGCAAATGAGTTCCACTAGGACTGAAAAATAGCATCAAGAAAATTTCAAAGGAAATTTCTAGTCCTCATCAAGATTCTAGGTGCACACTTTTAGTCTGATACATTTCTATTGCATTTTTCCATTCATTTGTAGGTGATTGTTTATTACACAATGTCTTTTCCAACATAGCATAATTCTTAGATTTTGCATTTATATTTGATCAATTTCATAGCTTAGTTGCATTTAGTTCAATTCATCTAGCTTACATAAAATCACACATAACATAATTTGAATGAACCCTAAGCATTTTTGGCCCCACCTTTGTCCTTTTAGGTGAAAAGCCCTAGAAGAGCTAGGGAAGTCCATCGGAACCCAAAAATCTATAGTTCACCTCCATTTCATGTACTCCAAATTGGCTAAATATTAAGCTAACTTCATTTATTTGATCACTCAACACATGCATTTTTCTCTCACATTTTGGGCTAACATACAACCTCCATTGCTGCAACATTTGAGCTCATATATTTGCATCCAACCCATTTTCGTGGCCTCCATTGAATACATCATGTCACCCCCATCATTTTAATATAGGTTGGATAAAGTTTTATCACTCAAGCAACACAGATATTCAACAATAAAAGGGGAAAACAAAGCATCAATTTGAGTAAGGTAAAAAATTGTGTTTTTTATTTTTGGTATTGCTTGAATTTAACTAGGCCAATCTTGATTTGTTGTTTGTGATTTCCTTTTGAATTTCCTTTTTTTTGTATAGTTAGCTAGGAAATTCACTTGCACACAGTATGGTCATAGTATCTTCACTTATTATTTTTGTAAGTTCATCTAAGGTGTTTGTAAGAATGCTAAAAATTAGTTGATATTAGAATAATAAAGAATTTTACTATTTATATGTTAATTCCATATTAAGGAAACTTAATTTTAGAATTTCATACAATTTATATATATTTAGATCAACATATAATCTTATTTCAGACTTGCATATGATTTTGATTTATAAGTTCACTCTTTTCACTATTTTATTTTCTTCTTCCAAAATGTTGTAATATATATGAAGGTGATTTTTATATTGGATCAAATACTCTTTTTGTATATTATATTATTTTTGGAAATAATTTGGTAGTTTCTTGATATCTTTCTTCATTAGTTTAGAGGAATCAACAAAGTTATTTGGAGATTGGTAATGATAATTTTCATATGCATATCATTGTATGTTTCCTTAATAATTTATGATAGATGATTTAGACACATCATCTATGTGAATGTTATAGAAAAACGTGGTATGTATTGATCTATTTTAATATTTTACATTAACTATGTAGTGGGAGTATCCAAATATATATATTTTTAATTGTTAGATTATCCTTTGAAATGTCTTTATTTATAGCTTACTAATGTGACAATGCATTTAAAAGTTTTAATTTTTGGGATCTATAATTTCTTAATTTTAGTGAGCTACCTTTACACATTGATTGCATTAAATGTTGTTGGTGGTTGTCATTAATGTCAACACTTGCGGATATTGTTGATTGTTGGTTATCATTGATGTCAAAACTTGATGAGATTGTTGATGGTTGTCTTTCATGGGAGTTTGTTGGCAATAGTTGGTACTAATGTCCTCACTATAGTTGGCAACAATTGTCATTGTTGACAACTTTTAGTATGGGCTAGCATTGATATAGAAGGGTTGTTTAAGTTCATGAATTATTTTCATGCCTTATCTTTATTGAATTTGATGGTTGGATGTATTTGAGTATGATTTATATTAGTAGAGTTAGTTTCATAATGGTAAATTACTTGATGAGGATTAGAAACATTAAAAAGTACTATAGACAATGGAGAGATGTTGCTAGTGGTCTATAGTATGTCTTATACTCTCTCCTAATGTTCATGATGGAGCATGTGTTAGTGAAATAATGATATGACCTCTTCAAGTTTCCTAAGTGTTTCTAGTTCAAGAATCTATATTGAAGTCTACCTAGGAGAACACTCTGCATTCCTACATTGATGAGAATTTGGTCTTGTGGTTTGAGATTCAATGTTTGTGCTCTATGAACATTATGTTCCTATATTTTTGGTTCACTTGTGTTTTCAAGGAGGTTTCTATTAATTGCATAAGGTTGGAATTTTTTTTTTTTGTCTAGATAGGTCCAGGAAATGCTCTACATTTCTCTGTTATGATGTTTGAAATCATATAGTTTGGTGAATGTAATGTTAGTGTCTGTGTAGTATCTTAGATCTAATTTTGTGCAATAAAGTTGTCCACAAGTTATTCTATTAATGTCATATCTCATGTTCATGGATTCTATGCTTCCCTTATATAGTTTTTCATTCCTATTAGTTCTATGGCAGTTTTTCATTGATTAGTAGTATGAAATAAGTGTATGGAACTATTTTTGGATGTTTAGAGAAAATCCCCATGTGATTCACACATTCCTATTTGGCCACTTTTGTGTTGCATGGGTCTTGAGTTGGATTCCTAGGTTATTTGTAGATATCTAGTCAACAGGGATTGTTCTTTTTCTTGTGTCATGTGATTGGGAGTCTACACCAACAATTGAAGATGTGTTAAGTTGTATTTGGGTCCTAACCTATCTTGCTTAGAATTACCTTGAGAAAGTTTAATTGGAAGAACTTTTTTGAGCCGACAGGTTATGCACTTCATGTTTCATCTACATATTTCCCTTGATGCCATATTGGATTGTTGTATACTAGCATGTGAATTACTTCAGATAACATTGGAAGATGCAGTAAGTTTGGTTTTTGGTCCTCTCAATCTTTGGGATAGGACTGCATTATGTTTTGGTGGGTGACTTGTTGAATTCATTATTTATCTTCTTTCTAGTTGTGCTAATTGAAGTTTTGAAGGGTTTTGATGCACATAAATGCAAGATCATTTTGGATGCAACATGATGGTGTGGTGTACAAGTGTTAAGAAGTCTGTGTTAATTATATTGAATATCCAATAGAGATAGTGCGAAAATGTGTGAAAGGGAAGATCAATTATGCTTTAATGCCTTAGTCAATAGAGCGAGTTGTTGAAAAATATTGTAAACTCATAAAAAAATTGTATCTTGATCTAAGATAGTCAGTGTCATTAGGTCCTCTATATATTGCTCTTGGAGTTGATTAGTACTTTAGTGCTACAAGTCTTTGGTATCTTGCTCTAAGGTAGTGAGCCTTCTTGTAAGTATTTTTTGTAGTATTATGAGTTAACTCTCACCATGGTTTTTCCCTCATTACGTTTTTATGTACATATGGTGTTCTCCTATGCATGTGTGTTCTTTGGTTTATCTTTCTTTTCTACTAATTTGATTAGAAGTATAATTGCCATATCTTTCATTCTAAGGATTGTTTATCATACTAAGGGTTTAAACTAATATATTTTTTTAAGGGTCTCAATAAGAGGGTTGTACTATGTTGAAAGTTTCAAGGTCTAGAAGAGCTTAATTTTTTTAGTAGACCAATTCACCCCCCTCTTAGTCTTCAAGTTTGTTCAAGATTAAAGAATTGAATGTGGACTATATAGATCAAAAGATTAATTTAGTACTAATATAGAATTTGTAAATTGACCTTGTTTATGGTAATTTGTGTATTAGTATGTTGTAATGAGAGGAAGATATGGATGAGTTGAGTTGTGAATATATATGGACTTCATTTTAGTTTTGAATTAAAATGTTGATGACATATATTTCTATCTTTCTTTTCTTTCTTACCTTACCTTTTAGGTATGGCTAGATTAAATGAGCTACAATTTTTGTGTAGTGTATAAAAATGTCATCCTTGAAATTTTCACATTTTTTGGGCCCTCCCTGCTTAAATTGGGCTTAGTTTTCATCCACAACCCTTAATTGATGAATATTTAAGAGGATAATCTTGACATATATCAATTGACCAATCATAATTTAATGATTTGTAATGTATGGCCTAGATATAGTGATATGGGACTCATGCCACCTTAGGCATATGGATTCCACGTAAGTTTTGGGGCTTGATCCTCAATTTTGCATTGAGCTTAACATTTCTTGAAATTTGTGTCTGAAGCGTAGGCTACTAAGACTCATAGCCCCAACTAGAATATGACTCCCACCTAGCTCGAACCTATTTTGAATTCAAATTCTTGGTGGGATTTTATTCTCCTAGATTTGATGTCACCTTGTAGTGTTGTAATTTTGGGAAACTTGGCATAAAAATTATAAAGATGAGGTTGTTTCACATATTTTCTCCTAGAAATTTTCATGAGCAAGTGTGACCTAATCATTCAAACATTCTAGCATTCTAGCATTCTAGGGAATTCAAGAATGATTATCAAGCATTATGTCAAAGTCACCATGCATCATGTTTGTTTTTGAGCTAACATTTGTGATGTAGGGTTTCATAATTAAAGTAAGTATTCAAGTCAAGATCCATATCATTCAAGCAAGAGTCAAAATCTACATCCATTGTAGCTATTACATACAAGATTGGAGACTTTTGTTCCTAAGGTTTGGTGACTTGCAACACATCATTGTTTTCATTCATCATTCCTCCATTCTATTTCATTTCATTTCAAGGTTTCATTACAAAAATAGGGTTTGACCAAGGGAAACCCCTATCCACTAACAAAATAACATTTTTCCCTCTTCTTTTATGTGTGATTTGTAGATTTAGGTTAGAGATTCATTACAGAGCAAGATTGGAGAAAATTTGTCAAGGTACAAAGCTGTCAAATTTGTCACCTTAATTGAAAGATCAAGGAAAGCCACCTACAAATTGCAATTTAGTGATTCTGATCTAGAGATTTGACAAGAAGAAACCTACAAAAAATAACAAAGGATATCAGATTTTCAAAGCAACCCTAATACTGGGACTAAAATGCCATTTGTGGTGTATGACTCCTAGTATACACATTTTTAGACATTTTCTATAGATCTAGATTTAGTAGTTCAAGATTCTAGTTTTTGTCAGAAACCCTGATCTAGGATTGAATCACCCCTACTAGCATATGAGTCCTAGTGAGAATTAACTTTAGCATTTTTAGTATTCCAGAGCTTGTTTCAAGCACATTCAAGTTTCTAGGTGCACCTCTATACTTTCTTAGTTTACTATTTTGATTTGAACTCTTTTCTAAGTCATTCAATTAAGTATTGCATA